>CM062810.1:748886574-749486574 GCA_031772625.1 Pinus tabuliformis | reverse complement strand
GGCAAGAGATTGGTGGATTGGAAGAGCATGGAGTTTCCTATCAAGCGAGGGAGATGGCAGTGCATCCATCTTTGGGTCTACCCATTGATGAGGTGCAAACAGGTGTAGTGGCTACTAGTCGAGCTGCAACATTTTCAGGCAGCAATCCTCTCTAGGAGTACATAGACAGGGCTTGCAGCACATTTTTGCTACTTGTACCCATTACAAGGAGAGAGGCAGGACTTTCTCAATGGATATTGCAGACCAACCAGATAGGGCAACATGAGTTGAGCATGGACCAACATCAACATAGTAGACTTGTTCCTTACACAGGAGTCTGTGACTTAGATTGGTGGGAGATCATGATTTGGTATCCTATTGATGGAGTATCATTCTTAGTCAAGAGCAGTGCACTGCAAGAGCCCTTAGAGGTGGGGGATATTACATGCTCCAGTCTGCAGCAGAATGTGGGTTGGCCACTCATCAGTATATCAGCACAACATCAGTATGGTGACATTGACCTTAGGGTATGCCAAGGATTGGATTGGAGAGAGGTGATGACTTGGTACGTAGTTGGCGGGATAGCATTCACAACCGAAGCTATAGCACAGCAGGAGCCATGGAGCATTGATGCTCCTTAGTGGCATTGGGGTGCAGGTGGATCTACTAGTAGTGGTTGAGTCAGAGACGAACATGGGATCCAGGTATTGGAGGATCCAGTCATATTTCGATAGCTTGGAGGTCAGACGTGGACCAGTGGTTTGTATGGGATCCAGGCATCGGGTCTCAGTTGCGTCGGGCCACCAGATTGGTCCACAGATTTGGATTGCTTGAGAGCAAGCAATCTTGGGGTGGGAGGATTGTCATGTCCCCATTTTTATTCTTCTTCATAGTACAACCAGGGTGGATTTCCAGGGCAAGAGATGGCCAGGTCAATGGAGCAGGTTTATGTCATCAGGGGTCTCGATGGAGTTTTGAGGAGTTTTTATGGGATTTGATGGCATTCACTTGGCATATTCCATCATCCGCACAGTTTGCCTTTCGTTCTGTCGCATTCCGACAACTTTCAGAAATCAACATTATTATTGGACATAACTTAATTAATTATGCTTGAGGTGGCATTCCAAGGAAATTCATTGATGGAACACCTTAGTATAATAGCTCATTGGAACAGGAACGAGAAGATCTACAGGATGGGATGTTGAGAAGAGACTTACAATGGCCGAAGAAAGTATGGTGGGTGATTTGTCATTTTCCTTAGTTAAAAATGACTTTAATTAATCATTTAATTAAGGAAAAATAATTAATTGGAGAAAAAGGGCCAAAAGTGACTTAAGTGAAATAAAATAAAATTAAAGGTCACTTAAGATAAAGTCAATGGAGGAGCTTCTAGAATAATAATAAAATAAGATGCTTCTAGAGGCTTGGAGATCTATCCATCAGATCTATAAAAGGGGAGGAGGAGATCATTTGGAGACATCTTGGATTTGATATTGTTTCTTGTATGAGAGGTTGAGAACCCGGTTCTCTACTCCATTAGTAGCCCCAGGACGAAAACCCTCAAGTGATTCAGCGAGAGTGGGCGAGCACCCATCTCTTCCCTTGGTGAATCCATTCGCGGTTCATAGGTTGCAATGTATTTTTTTCAGTTTGTTTTGGAGGCTGATTTGCGGCATATTGTAGATCTATTTGAGGCATGTTTATTTCAGCTATATGGGTTGTATGTGCATGTAAACCGCAGTTTATATACTATAATAAAGCTAAGGATTTCTTGTTCAGTGCGTTATAGGATTGCATTGTTCTATTTGCTTAAATTTTACATGGCAATCTTCTGTTTATGAATAGAATTTTTATCTAAAGAAAGAGTTAGAATTTGAAGAAAAAATTTGCTTGTTCCAAATTTATTCCATTTGGAACATTACATATTTAGTGCATTTTCCACAAAATCTAGGCTAACTTTCTCATTTGTTGGGCTAACTTGTACACTGGATGGGCTGACTAGATAGACTGTATAACGAATATTCAAAAAATCATTTCTCCGTAACCATGAGAAGTTAAGAGGGAGTACCATAAATTGTTGGAAAGGTCTTGAGATAAACTTTCCAAACATATATATTACACTCCCATTTGAGCTAGGTCACTGGTTACTGGAGTAAAAGTGCATTCAAATATAGGGTATCTAAATGGGGCATCAAAAATCCAAAAACAATATTTCCAGATGGCATGAAATATATCCTTGGAAAGGTCTCGAAATATGCTATTTGACTCTATGCATTTGGACAGCCTTTGACACCAATAACAACCATTTTCAACACATTTCATGTGGACACTTGGCAATTGCCTTGGTTTGATGTCTATTTTTGGTGGTGCATTCCCTTCATGAACATTACTTGGTGCATACTACTACTACTTTGGATGAAGGCAGATTGCCTTTGAGAGGCTAATTTCCACATGATATAACATGGTCAACCATGGATTTAGCAAAAAGATTTAACTACACCATTATTAAAATATACATTGCACTTGTCATGGAATTGGTTAGAAATAATAATATTTTGTATGTATGAGGGAAGAGACTCACTTTATATAAAGAGGAGCTCCTCTCTCCATCGTGATGGTGGAGAATTTGGGGATTGAGGAGCTCTCCCCTTGGGCCACATTGTACATCATTCTGCAAGCTTAATGGAAGATTGGAGGCATTTTATCTATCCTATGTGAGACTCTATTTATGCAATTATTTCACATATTTATTTTGTTGAAAACTTTTAACACTAGTCATGAAGGCCTTGTAATGGTGTATCTACCAATTGGATAATGTAATGTAAGAATTTCATTCTACTTATATTCATTGTTGTTAAATTCAGTGTTCCACAAGGACATGTCTCCCAAGGTGGGGGGCGCACTCCCCATGTTTCCCACTCTCCAGAGATAGGGGGATGCCTAGGGAAACGTTTCCCCACATCCCCCTTTTGGGAAACAAAGGGTGGAACGTTTCCCCAATGTGGGTGGATAGGGGTACTTGTGGGTATCCCACCCTCAAAAATGAGTGGGCACCTCCCTAAATTTTGCCTAAAAACAATAATTTATGAGTGGGAAAGCTCAACCCTAGGGCCCTATTAAGGATATGTTCTTAAATTTTTACATTACCATTAATTGTTTCAACATGTTTGAGAGTGGTTCCACCCTCATTGGATGCTTAGGACTTTACATCATACAAAGGTGCTAGATTTTGATGTAACAGTCAGATACAATCTCCTATGGCATTGTCTTCCATTGAAATTGAATACAAAGGCACTACTTTGGATACACAAGAAACAATGTGGTTAAGAAGGTTACCTAATAAATTGGAGTCTCCTCTAGAGGACGTTATTGCACTCTATTGTAATAATCAAAGCACTATTGAATTGCCAAATGTCTGATTGTCCTTGCAAATTCAATTCACATCGAAATTTATCACCGCTATGTGAAGGAAATGATGCAAGGAGAAGTTGAGAACAAATCAAGAAGTATTGTAGGAGTGAGGAGCAAATTACAGATATCTTCACCATGTAGGCCAAGTTTGTGAAGCTTCAAAGTATGGTGGGGATGAAAGAGATTGGCATTAAGCGAGGAATACTTGAGTATTAATGCTTAAATCAACTCTTCTTCATGTGTTCTGATCTTCATACCCCAAATAAGCTCTACGGGGGAACCTGGGCAATAAAGTTATGTGGAGTTTAATGTACGCTTGGGAGTGCTCCAGATGTGGCTCTAGATGTCAATCCTTAATGCCTATTGAAAATCTAGTTATGATATTATGAGTCTAACATTATGTGGTTCTTATGGTTCTGGTCGCATGCTTTATACTATTGGATACATATTATATCATCTCAATTCATTTTTAACATTCAGTAACAAGTTCTTTATTACTGTTATTAAGGGTGTAGTTGCAACTCTCTCATATGTTGGGTTTCTTGCTCACATCCCATTATTTGCCTTCATTACATTTTGGGGTTTGGTCATAAATTGTATAATTATTTTCTTTCAAATTTGTTTTGTGGTTTCAACCTACATATTCGCTCTACAAAACAAAATATCCAAAAGAAATTATTTTTTTTAATTTTAGACTGCATACATACCTCAGAATGTCCTCCAGGGAAGACCAAATGTCCTGGAAACTCACCTACATTGTGACTTCTTTCTAGCACAAGAATAAAATTATCAATTGTCTCGACAATTGCTCCATTACCTAATGGGCTTGACGTGTGTTTGCATTGCTCTACATCATCTGAGACAAAAGCAATTTCTAAATTTCTTGATATAATACAATGCATGTAGAAACTAAAGCAACTTCCTCACTATCAAATCTAATTCAAGAATTCCAGCCACTTCAAAACAATTACAAATCTAATTAATGAATACCAGCCACCACAATAAGTGAAATGCATGCTTTTATTCTATAAAATCCTTAGACTTCATATATGGGATCAAATGTTAGAGCTAATTTAAAAATTCAGTCCACCAATCATATGATAAAGTAAAAGAATGACTAAAGACAAGGTTGTCAAAGATCTTAAATATTTGATAGTTATGACTGAAATAAAGTAGAGCTAAATGTTATCAAGAACTACAATGAAGACATTGTCTTATTATAGACAACGTCCGAAAAATATTAGGAAATGGAAAACAATCAAACAAGGATTAGGCCAGGTGTTGCAAACAGATGTTGAGATTATGAATGAAGGACTACGTAGATTTGACAACAACTAAGACATTAAGAATGAACAAAAGATTATTAATTTCCAATAGTGACCAAAAAGATGTTTATTGAGACTCATAGTTATCACCATTATAGTCAAAGTGCCAAAGTAAGGCATCTTTAGCTTATTCTAGAATCTAAACCAAAAGCTTAAGTGAAAGTAATAGCAAGAAAGGACTACGTAGATTTGACAACAATAGTGACCAAAAAGATGTTTATTGAGACTCATAGTTATCACCATTATAGTCAAAGTGCCAAAGTAAGGCATCTTTAGCTTATTCTAGAATCTAAACCAAAAGCTTAAGTGAAAGTAATAGCAAGAATGAACAAATTGTATTAATGTAGATACAAGAATACCATGACAAAAAAAGAAAGAAACAATTATGAATATTGAGCAAGGGACCAAAAAAGAAGTCAATGACATAAGGCTAAATGTATCATGATCACTACCATAAGGGAGTGCCTATTCCATCGTCAAGTGAAATATCCACCACAAAATTCTAAGGAATTAAAAGTATTAACGTAAATACAAGAATGCCATGACAAAAACAAAAGAAACAATTATGAATATTGAGCAAGGGACCGATAAATAAGTCAATGACATAAGGCTACATGCATCATGATCATTACCATAAGGGAGTGCCTATTCCATCGTCACATGAAATATACACCAAAATTCTAAGGAATTAAAAGGAAATGGGGAAAAGGGGTAGCTCAACTAAAGAAAAAAAGGTGTCATTTGGTTCTATGATCATATCTCCTTATTTATTCCCATTCCTCACACAAAATCGATGTCAAAGTGTGCTTGGCACATGCATACATCTCAAAGGTGCGTAAATGGTAGAACCAACAAAGTTCCAAAAGATAAACATGAGAAACTCAAAAGTCCTAATCACAAAAATAATTTAGAAATGATTTAAAGTGAGATTAGATGTATACTCATGACAAAAGAAATGTCAATGGGACAGAAAAGTACGTTTAATACAAATAGTAAAATAAGTATTGCATCTCTTAAAAAGTAATAAATCTCAAATAACATCATATCAAGAAAATTAAAAAAAAAGAAAAATATAAATGTTTAACCAATGGAGCAAACCATGTATAGTATATAAGAGAATAGTCAACATGAATAAGAACACAATGAAGAAAGGGGGTTGTTACCACAAAATATAACAGGCCTAATGCAAATCCCTACTAGGTAATCTAGACCGTATAGCAACAAGATATTGGCCACCATTGTCACCTCAGTGCCTTCTCTCCAGTTGTTTAGTCGTGAATTAAATCCCACAAGGGAGACTTCCCTATAAAGATCACCCAAGGATATTTACCGATGTTGCAAACATCGCGATTTAATCACCTAATTGCGAGCGATGATTTTATCGGGCATTTTTTTCCAAATGAAAAAAATGAGATTTTATCGGAAAAAATTGCGAAAAAAAATCACAAGCCGATGCGAAGAAATTTCCGATGCGCAGAATGATGACTTTATAAAAGTTTTCTTGTGTTTTTTTATTTCATTTTGCAAACAGAGGGCATATGGGAGTGCTAAGAGGCGATCGAATCTACAAGGACGATAGAGGAGAAATCCGAGGGTATTTAGGATCCCAAGCAAAGAAAGTTTGATTTTGGACCCAGTTTCTTTAGCAAGCCATGGATTTTAAGTATGGGCATCAAATTCAACCTTATTTTTTTTTGTTTTCTCCTTGTTTTTCCCTGAGTTTCAGTCACCCATATATTTTCCATGATTTTGCTAGGGCAGGAGGTGTGCTTTTTTTGCCATTATTGTTTCATTGAGTGGAGAGGGTTTTTTATTGTCAAAAATTCAAAATGTTGATTGTTAATTTTATTTTTTTTAATTCTTCTTGTGCCCTAGGTTCAATCTTACATTAAGAGTTCAACAAACATGCCAAGACATTTGGACCCTCTACGAGAATATGGTGAAATCGATGGGGGGTTCAATAGATCAAATTTGAGTTGCAAGTTGTGTGGGAAATATATGACAGTGAAAGTATTCTGACTGAAATTCCACCTAGCACAAATTTCGGGACATGAAGTAGGACTTTGCCCAGGTGCAACTCCAGAAATCATCTGTAAAGCCCTCAAATCATTAAAAGATATGGAGTCAACCAAACTGAACAAGGAAGCTATGAAGACTCAAATGGCAAGGGGTGGAATGGTGGTAGGTGACCATGAGAGTGGTTCTTCTTCAGCATCAACTTCTATAGTCAACCCCGCAGCTTCCTCATCGTTGTTTGTTCCTAGAAGCACACCAGGTGCACAACCATCTATAAGGTCAACTCGTCAAAAGAGGATAAGGAAGAAGCTAACAAGTTGGGAGTGACATTCCCTTCAGCATTGCCAAGAACAATCCATTTTACCAGCCTATGTTTGATGTTAGTGCAATTATTGGCCCGGGATACAAAGCTCCTTCCTATGATGACTTGAGAGGGTCTATTCCTCAAAATGAAAAAATTGATTGCACTCAAGATTAGAGCAATTCAAGGCATCATGGGTACACACAAGATGCGCTGTGATGTTAGATGGTTGGACTGATCAAAAGGGTAGAACACTTATTAACTTATTGGTTAATTGTCCCAAGGGGACAATGTTCTGCACATATCAAAGATGCACGATTATTATGTGATTTGTTGTATGTGTTCATTCAAGAGGTAGGTCCACAACATGTTGTCCAAGTCAGAACAAACAATGTTGCAAATTATGTTGTTGTTGACAGGATGCTTATGAAGAGCCATCCTAACTTCTTTTGGACACCTTGTGTCGCACACTATATTGACTTGATGTTGGAGGATAGAGGAAAATTTCCTTAAGTCAGGGATATTGTTGAATGATCAAAAAGCATTTCAAAAGTTTTATATAATCATGCATATGTGTTTCATTTGATGAAAACATTCACCAATACCAAGGATTGGTGCCCCCTACTATTACACAGTTTGCCACTAGCTTCATATCTCTTCAATCTCTCTTGAACTCTATGTGGGATGTGAAGAGAATGTTTCTTTTAAAGGAGTGGCATGCTTTATCAATTAGCTACAAACCAGAGGGAGAGGCCATATGCAGGCTAGTTTCATACCAAGAAAGCTTTTGGGCAGGAATGCAGGAGGTGTGTACTATTACTCAACCTTTGGTAAAGGTTCTTCAATTAGTTGATGGAGACAAACTCGTAATGGGCTACATGTATGAGGCCATGGATAGGGCCAAAGAATCCATTCACGGCTATTATGATGATAAGGGGGATGAGGGGTTTGAGAAACAATAATTGATATGGAGAGTTATTGATGAGCGATGGAACAATACACTCCATTGTCCCATTCATGCCACAGGGATCTACCTGAACCCGCATTTTCTTACTCATTTAGTTTCAAATTTGATGTTGAGGTCATGGATGGATTCTTTACTTGTGTTCAGAAGATGGTGTTATCTCCAACAAAACGTGTAGAAATATCTAAAGAAATGGAGATATACAAGATGGCAGGTAGCACATTTAGCTTTGACATGGCTATCTGGGATAGGATGACCAAAATGCCAAGTACGCTCTGTATATTTGCAGTAGCATCAGATGTGCTCTAAGCCTCAAATTTTGCAGGGACGCTTGGGCACATGTATTCCAAAGAATCCAGAAAGCATTTTGGGAAAATCCACCCTGAAGTGATTTTATTAAAATAATTAATATTTTTAATGGGGTTCCTAAGTCTAAACTTAGGAAAATTAAAATATTAATGGGTATTAATCTAATCATGGGTGAAACTTCTAGAAAAAGACACAGATCAAGCCAAAACGATCTGAGCCTTTTATTAAGATTTAATCTAGGTCGTTGGTTATCCAACAGAAAGATATAAGAAGGGGCTTGAGGGTCAATTGGAAGACACACAAAGAGATCAAAAAAATCGATTTTTTGAAGTGAGAAGTTCTCAGGAGGAAAAATTGATTGAGGAGATATTTTGCAACAGAGAGGCAATGAGAATCCGGAAGAAGGAATTCCCCAAGAGTACGAGACAGAGAGAGGATAGAAAGACGTCCAAAGGAAGGTTGACGCTGGCCCACGCAGTGCTGACGCAGAGGCAATGCAGTGCTTGAGGGGAAGTCGAGTTTCAGTTGCCGGAAGCCGAGGTGTGAGTTCGGGAGGCAAAAGGTCAATTTTCTCAGCCAACAAAGGATCTAGAGGAGAGGCAGTGTAATACCCAGCAGGGGTGACGCAGAAACTGTCGGGAGAGACGCAGTTCTGCATAGAGGTCACGTAGAGGGTGACGCAGGGCCTCCAGTTCAGCAAGATCAATGACTGATTCTCCCAATGACAGGGTGAGATCAATTCACCGTTCCTCTGTCCAATATTCTCTCTATATCTGATTGCTAGTTGAGCATCCTAGAATTGTACTCAGATTTTCTCCTGCATAATAATAAAACCTCAGAGCTACTACACCGGTTTTCCAGCATTGGGATTTTCCGGGGACATTTGTCCAAAAATAACGGTGTCCTATGTGTTTCTTTTTTCCTTGCTCAGTTTCTATGTTTCATAATCATATTTAATTTGGTGTAGGTTGCTTCAGTAATTTACTTCAATGTTTCAAGAAGAAATCTGAAATAAGTTTGTAATGTAATTTACGATCTAGGTGAAGTAGATTCAACTGGTTGCAGTAGGATTCCTGAGAGTGTTAGATCTAGTAATTTTCACATGGTATCAGAGTTGTTGATGTGAAACAGGGAAGAGCAAAGGGACAACTTGCTGCAGCAAGCAGTAGTTCGAATCCCCTGAGGGATTGCGCAGTTCTAGCCAGGACGGCTATATTTTTGTGGGTGTCTCTCTCTTAGTGAGCCGACAAAGAGGTATGATGCCAGATCAAGAATTTGCCAAGGCAAAGAGAGCCACGCAGAACCTCAACACAGAGCTAGAGGGACGCAGTTTTCTGCAAGCTGAGTGTTGGGCAGAAAATCCGTCGGAAAGAAGCAAATCGCATAGTGGGGGAATACTTCCTCAGTGATTTCTTAGCGAGGAAATCAATATTTCTCATTTGCTAAGCAACAAAGGAGCAGCAAACTTACCAGCTCCATCAAGGAGTGTGTAAGGCAGCCTAGGAGCTACGCAATAGGGAGAAAGAGGGAGTTGTTCGACATTTTTCGGAGGATATGGCAACCAGTGGCTTGAGGGATCAGGACAGGTTGGACGGAGCTTCCAACTATGTCATCTGGAAGGCTAGAATGTCTTTCCTTCTAGATGAGCATGCCCTCAAGACGTATGTTGATAGTGTGGTAGTTGTCCCTACGGATGCAGATCCGCTGAAGAAGTACAGAGCTGAGATGGCGAAGGCGAAGAGGATGATCCTGGATGGAGTCAAGGATCATGTGGTATGTCACGTTGCTAGTAGAGGGACTGCTAAGGAGATGTGGGATGCCTTGGCCACATTGTATTAAGGATCTTCCGAGCAGCAAAAGATGTACTTGGAACAGAAGTTGAGATCTACGCAGATGTAGAAGGGAGATCGTGTGGATCCATTCCTCACGAAACTGAAGGAGACCCATGATGAGTTGTCAGTTGCAGGGCACACACCTCAAGATTCGGAGTTAGTGAGATCGGCTCAAAATTTCGTCTCGGATGAATGGCAAGTCTTTGTCCAGAGTATCTGGGGAGAGCAGCATTGCCAAATTGGGACAAGATGTGGGCAGCTCTGAAACAAGAAGAGTTGAGGAGAGACCTAGTTGATGGAAGCAGTAGCAGCAGTGGGTCGAAGCCCAAAGTAGAGGAGGAGGATAATGCAGCCCTTGCATCGAAGGGACAGCAAGGGAAACAGAGACGAAAGAAGGATGTCTCCAAGGTGAAGTGTTTCAGATGTGGCGAGATGGGCAACTATGCATCCCAGTGTCCTTTGAAGAAAAAGGACAAGGATGAGAAGCACGATCCTAAGGTTGCAACCGCAAAGATCGAACAAGAGGAGGATTTTGCCATGACAGCCAAGATACCTCCAACAAGGAGGTGGGATGATTTGGAGCTGTAGTTCAAAAGAGCTACAGATGGGCAGGATCCTTAAGGAACCCACCTCTTGGATCATCACCTTGCTACGAGAGCCCATGATCAGTAGTAGCAGGATGGTGGAGTTTTCAGTTGGTCCGATGGAGTGTTGATTCGACAGATGCAGTAGTTAGTAGCGCCAAAACGTGAGCAGCAGAGCAGAGAGGTAGCAGTGCGTGGAGGCACAGTGCAGAGCTTCAGCAACGCAGTGGCTTCAGAAGACAACGTGCGACTAGCAGCAGTCAGGATTTCAACATCGAGGTGTATCCACTGGATACTTGTCAAGTTTTGGGTGTTTTCAGTTACTTCTCTCCGCAATTGAATTGTAGTATGGATGCAGTGTTAGCAGTGGCAATGCTAGCAGCATAGCAGATGCAGCATTTGAGAGGGAGTTGTAGTACATATGTAGCACTGGAAGTGGTCGTGTCAAAGGCAGTAGTACAGTAGCAACAGCAACGCAGTAGTTGGTGGACAACATGTCAAACATCAGCAGTGTAGAAGACGATGCTTCAGAGTCAGAGCAATATGCAGTCGCAGTGTATTGCTAGAGCAGATTCCTCACTAAGAGTGAGTGTTGATTTGGGGTAGCATCGGATGTGCTCTAAGCCTCAAATTTTGCAGGGAGGCTTGGGCACATGTATTCCAAAGAACCCAGAAAGCATTTTGGGAAATTCCACCCATAAGTGATTTTATTAAAATAATTAATATTTTTAATGGGGTTCCTAAGTCTAAACTTAGGAAAATTAAAATATTAATGGGTATTAATCTAATCATGGGTGAAACTTCTAGAAAAAGACACAGATCAAGCCAAAACGATCTGAGCCTTTGATTAAGATTTAATCTAGATCATTGGTTGTCCAACAGAAAGATATAAGAAAGGGCTTGAGGGTCATTTGGAAGACACACAGAGAGATCAAGAAAATCGATTTTTGAAGTGAGAAGTTCCCAGGATGAAAAATCGATTGAGGAGATCTTTTGCAGCAGAGGGGCAATGAGAATCTGAAAGAAGGAATTTCCAGAGAGTACGAGGTAGAGAGAGGACAGAAAGGCGTCCAAAGGAAGGTTGACGCTAGCCCACACAGTGCTGACGCAGAGGCAGCGCAGTCGTTGAGGGGAAGTCGAGTTTCCTGCTAAAGGAAGTCAAGTTTCAGTGGTTGGAAACCAAGGTGTCAGTCCAGGAGGCAGAAGGTCAATTTTTTCAGCCAGCGAGGATCCAGAGGAGAGGCAACGTAAAACCCAGCAGGGGTGATGCAGAACTGCCGAGAGAGACGCAATTCTGCACAGAAGTCACACAGAGGGTGACGCAGGGTTCAATAGGATCAGTAACTCGTTCTCCTAGTGACAGGGGGAGATCATTTCACCATTCTTCTATCTAGTATTCTCTTTGTATCAGATTGCTAGTTGAGCATCCTAGAATTGTACTAAAATTTTCTCCTGCATAATAATAAAACCCTCAGAGTTGCTGCACCAGTTTTCCCGCATTGGGTTTTTTCCGAGGACATTTGTCCAAAAATAACAGTGTCCTATGTGTTTCTATTTTCCTTGCTCTGTTTCTATGTTTCAGAATCATATTTAGTTTGGTGTAGGCTCCTTCAGTAATTTAGTTGAATGTTTCAAGAAGAAATCTAAAATAAGTTTGTAATGTAATTTAGATCTAGGTGAAGTAGATCCAGCTGGTTGCAGTAGGATTCCTGAGAGTGTTAGATCTAGGAATTTTCACAAGCTCTCAGAAAGAGAACATGCAAATGTTGTCGATGAAGCTCCACGTAAGAAGAACAAAACTGAAGAATCTGAAGTCAAAGACTTGTTTGCTAAAGTCTCTTAGGGATATTATCCTTATCATATCCTTCTACTTTAAGTTTTGGCAATGTTTTATTTTATGTTATGATTTCTAGAGTTTGTAAATCTAATATATCTTATTAGAACATTTTTGGATTGTTTAAGTTGTAGGTATCCCTCAGAAAAACTAGATTAAGAGGGAGCCTTCACCACTCTACCAAAAGTTAAGTATATTGTTCTTTGTTTCATCTTTTATGTTTAGTTTTCTCCTCACATCAAGATTTGCTTGTATTATATACTCATAACCTTTTTATATTTTCCTTGGTAGAAAAGCTTGTAAAATACATAAAGGTTATGGAGGAAACTTCAAAGGAAAAACTTGAATCATGAAAGAAGCTATGTTGCATAGGAAGCCCTTCAAGAATTGATGTCTTACAAGGTTTGTTAAAGAACAACTCAAGGTATGTCTTAGACTACAAGTTTTTGTTGTAAAGGGAATAATCATTCTTCTTTTGAAATTTGCTTTACATTACTAACAGCTTTATGTTTAGGGTTTTGAATCGTAGAGATTCTTGTTAGGGTTATTAATCATTAGATTGAATCTACCCTCGTTATATTATCTCTAGTCATTTGTTTATTTTTGTGAAACCCTAATCTTTAGGGCTCACTACAAAACCCTAGCCTCTTGATGTTAAGCTATGTCATTGTTGATTATGAAACCCTGGCCCTTTTTAGGGTTTGTTGACAAAGTCTAAAACATATGATGAAATCATATTCTTTTGATGTATGGGGTTTTTGATAATGTTATGGTAAAAACCCTAGTCCTCTAGGGTTTACTGTTAATGTCTAGGTTATATATTTAAACCCTAGATTTTTAGGGTCTGGTGAATTAGGGTTTATGAACAAAACCCTTGTATTAACTAAAGTAAGATCCTAGGAATAAAACCCTAGGTGTATATTTGTTTGTATGATAGAAACCCTAGCCTTGGTCAAAATTGTTGTATATCTAACTTCAATGTATTGATGTTTGTATCTTGGGTTTAGCTCGTAGATATTAATATGAGATGTTAGTGCATGAGAATGAGATCCTAGATATATGTGAATGTGTTAACTTGATTTTTTATTAATGAAATCTAGGGTTTATAACAAATTACCTAGTAGAGATTGATATTCTAGGGCATGATGATGAAACCCTAGAAGTATATTGTTTTCAATTATAGATATGATTTAGTTTTGATGATAAAATCTAGGGTTTGCAATAAATTGTAGTAGAGCCTGACATGAAATTCTAAAAGCATATTGTTGAAACCTTAGATATATAATGTTATGATTGGATTGTTATTGTTGATATCTAAGGTTGTGTCTCGAAGATGGAATCTAGGGTTTATGACAAAACCCTGGCAAGAAGTTGAAGTCTAGTATGTAAAAAGATGTGACCTTTGCTATGAACCTAACTAGGTTTAGGTATTTGATGTCTAAAGCCTGCATGTTTTATGCTTCCATTAAAATGACATGATTTTGATATAGTTGACTTCATACCTCTGTATATTTGTATTTGGTTGTACTTGCTATTGAAGTTTTGCATGTACATAATCTTCAAGATGTTGAAGATGTTCATACCAATAATGATGAGCATGATGAAGGAAGCTATAAGAATGATGATAATCAAAGATGACCTTGATGTCATGAGAAAGAAATGAAGCCTTGTCTCATGTCCCTTCTCAAATGTATTAGTCACAGGGTGCAGCTACACACTTTTGGCATCATTTTTGGCTTATAGGCCATTCGATTTTATTTCTGGCAGCGAGTGGAATGTGGGGGCCACCCACATGAATAATTCGAACTTTGCCAAGGAATGCATTGGAGGGAATCGAATTAGTGGAAGGAGGAGCCCACAAGAGGCTAAGGGGACCCAAAGTGATAAAAGACGAAGGAGCTCTCATTTTCCAGCATTCTGATCATTTGACAAACAAACTTACCTGTGAACGCTCTGTTGCTTTGCTAGTCTACCGGTTGTTTAGCCACGAGTCTTCCGCAGGGTTGATTCAAACTCTACTTTGGGGGACTACCCACGCCCGCCCTAGGGAGGCTGCTCCACAAAGATTGCAAGAGTTCCAGTATCAACATACATTCCATCCATCCGCGCAGAGGAGACTACACATTTTCTGGGTAGTCAGAAACATGCAGAAGAGGATTGGGCCAATTGAGAGGTCCCTAGCTTGTTGGGAGTTCCAAGAGCAAGAAAGGTAGTGGGCTAAGGACATTTTCTCTAAGTTTTGCAGCCAACCAGTCAGTGATTACAGCAGTATGCATTTCTGGGTAGAGGGACTGAGCAGAGGCCTCTAGTAGCGAATTCGTGGGGCTTAGGAGAGCAGCCATCCGGGCCAAGGATCATCTGGGGAGCAAGGAATCAGTTATCACAGGTGAACCCAGCATTTGAGGGGTGTTTCCAGGTGGATTTGCAGGTTGTTTCCTACAAATCGAATTTGGCAGTAGCAGCTGGAGAGGGGCTCCAAGGAGGCTGAAAATCCAAAGTCAAAACCAAAGAAATTCCCTTCTGGGTTTTTCTGGGTTTTGTCCAAGGAGTCTACGGCTGAAAGGACATAATTTTCTAGGCTGTTTTAGGGCACATTCCAGCAGGTCGAAGTCAGCAGAACAGTAATTTTGCCATGACAGCGTAGTGCAGAGTGGTGCAGCAGCTGAGCAGTCATTACTTCAGCTATTCCGTCATTTGGTTTTGGTCCATCTTGTCCTTGAGACAAGCCTAGGTGCACCACTTCATTTATATTGTACCTATGCTCTCAAATTTTATAATATATGGCTCAGTAGTTCCAGATTTACAGTGTTTTATGGGTATATAATGCATGTTTTTAATTTTATGTTGTTGCACTATTTATTTGTTTAGAATATCACTTATATTCCTACTTAGGAACATTACACCATGAAAGGTTGAAATCTCTCCAATGCTACGAAAGAAGGAAGCTTTTAAGTTGAGAAGGAGCATGGTTAGAAGAAAAGGTATATCACCCTAATTGACAGGAAGGGCATATTATGACTGTCATAATGAATATCTAGAAGAAAGAATGAACGAAAGTACTACAGATGGATCAAACAAAATACTTGAAAAGTACTGAGGTCGTATATGGTGAAAGAAAACAAAAAGCTTCTGACAAGTTGTATTTGGATAACTTGATGATGGTATAAGTAGCATCAGAATTATTGAGGACCCCAAAGGTTTGTGTTTACTTGTATATATATTTGAAGGTTATGGCCGATTGGGGTTGTGATTGTGCAGTATCTCTCGATAAAAGGTTGAACGTTTGGAGCATGCTTGGATTGGTGGATATATATCTGAATAGAAGACATGAAACATCTTGTGGCCCCAAGATGCTTAAGAGGACATCTAGTCGGCCTATGTCTAGATCCCGAAGTAGGGAAGGTGGCGTTGGTCATGGAGCTTCGACCTTGGATACGTACCTAGATCCCTGGGTTGGTGCTAGAGCTTAAAAGCCTGATGTCACCTAGAGTGGCTAAAGCTTCAGTACACCTTAGTCCCACCCGATTAGAGTACCTTAGACAGGTATCTAATCTATAGCACTATGCGTGTTGTGACTCTTCATAGAGTATATCATTTTGAGATTTTCCATGTACCTTTGTATATATGTAATTATGAATACCTCCCTAGTTAAGAGGGAGTGTTGAAAAATGTAACCAGTGTCAGTCTTCATAATTGTCTTTGAGTCATTATGTAATGTATTTGTCAAAAGAAAGAAAAAGAATGACTTATTAAAGCATGGGTTTCATGCTTGGGTCAATGGTTTTTAGGTCAAAGCCTCCATTGTAGGCTTCTAGGGTTTGTGTCATGAGTCCTCGTCCTTGTCCTTATGTAATAAACCCTTCTTAAGTTGTATTAATCAAGAAAGAAATTTATTTTGATGTAAATTAGGTCTTCTAGGCCTCCTCCACCAAGTCAGCCTCATCAAGGGAATTCGACCTCATGGAAGTAGTATAAATAGAAGCAACTTGACCTCATTTGGAGCACACACACAAGTTCGATCTGCAATAACTGGAAGCAGTAAAAAGGATACAAAATTCAAGAAAGGAGGAAAACCTAACAAAGGAGAAGGAAGTCTTTGTCACACAATAGAAGTCAAAATTTCACTTTGCTACCACACGTGTGAAGTTGTTGGGTTGCTGGAAGCGCTGAAATTGCAGTACTGAAGCTAGGCCAAAATTTTAAAGTAGTTGGGCCGAAAGTTTTGTCTTTGATGCAGTATTATTGCAGGTGATCTTTAGAGTCTAAAAGGACAGTTTGAACGCTGACTTGATGGAGTGAGAAGAGTGTTTTGTCAGGTCTAAGGTCTTGGTCTATCTCAATTTGATTAGTGGAAGAGTTTGACTAGGTTTTCCCTAGAGAGGGGTTTTAGCCCTGGCTGAGTGCCTACATCTGGTGTCGTTGATCTTCATGTTTTGATTTGATGATTGCTTGATGAAACAAAGATAAAAGAAGAACATAAAGAGAAGATAATAAGACTACAAGAATATCACAAGTAATTATCAATATAAGAGAATCTTTTTGCCTTTCTAATTTTCTAACACTCCAGAGGCACATTTCAAGCCTAGCCGACTTGAAAATCACTTCATTGACCCAACTAATATAAATAAAAATTATTCATTTGATCAACACCTTCATGGTTGCCTTAGTTGCACCTTTCTCTATTAAGGGTGCTCTACTTGCAACAATGGTCAAACCATCAAAACTCCTCTTGGTTTCGTGCCCACAACTTTGGGTGCAAAACCCACTGCTTGGGTACTTCACCCACAAAGTCCTTTTGTGGTCAACCTCACACAAACCTAGTACCCATGGTTGTGGAGTACCTCCCAAGCTACATAAATCAACACTCCCTCTTAGCGAGGGAGGTACTTCCACCACTTGGAATAATCTCGTCATCATCAGCACTATAGGCGGACACTAGCCCAACTCTTGTCGTTCACCACTACAACATACCTTATAGAATGAACCACTCCTGTCTCATCGGTAGTGTCTCTACCACCTGAAGCTTCCTGCTTCTTCCTCCTTTCCTAATAGGCCTTCATGCCATCACACAGTTCCTTCTTTCCAGTTATAGAAGTTCCCTTACTTCCCATAGACCATGCATTCTTCTTGGGTTGTGTATTCTCCCTCTCAAGTTACAAAATCCCACTAGAACTTGGCTCCCTCTGAACCTCAAGAACCTGCACCAGCCCGTCAGTTGATATAGACCATGCTCCCTAACTCCAATGGCAACTCTAGTAGAGTTAGAGCCTCTAGGTCTATGTTTTGCTTTCCCATCCTAGAAAATCATGTCAAACCCCTTCTGCTCAATCACTGAGACAGACAACACGTTGCATTTGAGCTCTGGTACAAACAATACATCCTGAACTTGCGACAACCAACTTGACTCCATCCTCAATGGCATAACACTTGATCCTCTGATCTCTTTGTGACTCTAGTTGCCAACGATTATGTGCAACTTCGAGTCCCATTCAGTTAGAGTCTCGAACACATCACGCGAACCTGTCATATGCTTCGACGCACCACCATCCACGTACCATGCAATCTCGTTGACGATACTCTTAGAGAAATCAGAAACTAGGGCAAAATCCTTGCCCTCCAATCTTCTCGAGAGGCCATCCAACTCAAACGAAGTAACGACACTTGTTATCTCCTACCCCTTCTTCTTCTTCAGACACTTCATCGAATAATGACCATATTCGCCACAGATGAAACAATTCAGCTTACTCAAGTCCTTTGGCTTGCCCTTCATTATCCCTGCAAGAGCCAAGTTATCATCATAAGACTTTTTCTTCTTATGAAGGTCCTTGTCTCGCAGTTCCTCCTTAATGAAGTCACGCCACAACCTGTTCTGGTCTGGCAACTTCTCACAAGCAACAATACCTTTGATGAAGGGCTTCCATTCCTCGGTAAACCCTTTCAAAGAAATCCTCACCATCTCAGAATCTATAACAGTCTCACCGATGGCAGCAAGCTCATCACAAACCTGAGACAATCTCGTCAAATACAATGCTATTGCTTCACCATCCAACATCTTGGTGCTCTTCAACTTATCTTTCAATACCAACAGCCAATTCTCGTTCTTATTCTGGAACAGATCTGAAGAGATTTCCACATCTCATGGGCAAAGCTCTTCCCAAACAGATGAGGTATCAAATGATCTTTGACACCATGTACGATGATCAACTTCGCCTAAGTATCCAACCCCTCATACGCTTCCAACTCGAGTCAATCAGTTTCTTGATTTCTTTGTCGACAAATTCCTAGATCTTGTTCACAATCAAGACCAACTTGATCCTTTCCTTCCAAGAACTACAGTTGGACAAGCCATCCAGCCTATCGTCATATCACAGACCAACCAACAACTTCACCATTGCTATTAGGGATTTAATAATAATCGAACCAACTCCCTCTTGAGTTGTACGTTGTGCACACTCTGATTCACTAACCCTTCAAAGTAGCTTCGATACCAAGTTGATTTTTTCCACGACATTCAAGAATTCAGTTTGAGTCTAAAATCACGATCACAAACACACTCAAATGCCACAACACTTCTACTTTGCACAGCAGTGAATCAACTAGTACACGACAATTTTTTCACCGCAATACTTGTTATATTAGAAATCTTTAATACAACAATCTTAGGGCTCTCGTACCAGGGATCATGGCCCTTACAATCAGCCCTGATACAAGACAATAACTAGGGCTTGGTATCAACAACTATGATGACCAATCTACCCTGAACAAAGTACACTTGACCTATTTGTTGATTTAGTGCTCCACAGCCCTTTCAATCCACATACCTTGAACACGTTTAGCAAGTCCTTTGCCTTCCAATCTATTGATCATTGCAACTAAATCTTCAACGCCACAATATGCCATTATCAATGCTCACAACTCCTTTTTTGTCACTGAAGTTTGGCCCAACACAATCTGCCCTCTAGCTGCTCTTTCTTCCTTCAAAGACAGCAACACGTAGCGTATTCAACGTTGCCTATTTCTTGCCTCTTTGTTGCTCCAAAGATGGCCAAGCTTAGGGCTTGGAGGTTTCCATCTTATCTCTGAATAGACCCACTATTAATCAAAGAACTAGGGCTTGATAACTAGCCCACTTGACAACTCCTTTGCTTCGTCTATGAGTCAATCCTTAGGGTTTCACAAGTCTACCCACACACAGTGACAAATCTGTGTTTTTGTCCATTGTACTAGGGCTCTTCCAAACAGCTTCTAACAACCCTACACACCTATACATAAGTTGCTTCTCTCTGTTGCTCAAACACACTAAAGAACAACCCTACACACCTATACATAAGTTGCTTCTCTCTGTTGCTCAAACACACTAAAGAACAACCCTACATCCCTAGCAGTACACCTTGGAAAGACAACACAACATACCTTTAGGACGTCTTAATTCTGCCCTCAAACACTCCTAGGCATGTGCGCTGTACCCTGAGGTTTCGACCATGTCTAGGGCTTCCTCTAGCAACTCCAAATGTGGCCTACCAATCCTCAAATAGCTTGCACTTATCCTCAACTATAGAACCCTTCCTCCTACATTATCCTTCAACCAATGCAACCTTATTATACTACCCAAACATTGATCACAGAAAACCTGTCCAACAACCCAACTAGGACACTGCCCTACCTGAACAACACATAAATATTTGCGGCCCTATCCTAGAGAATTATCACCCAAAACTTGCACACAAATATGCCTAGAATTGCTCTTCTACCACTCACCCAGCACTCTGCCTAACTCAGCCTAGACTAATCACAAGAAAAGATACAAACCAGTCCATCTCTCCACTTCGGCTAGGCCTCTTAAAGTTGTGGCTACTACAGAAATCCTTCTCGAATGATGTATTTGCAGTTAAATGTGATGTGATCAAATGACTAACCTTCTACCTCATTTATATCTTCTTTAGGTGCAACGACTAGCCCTCCATAGGCACCTTTCAAGCCTAACCGACTTGAAAATCATTTTATTAACCCAACTAATATAAATAAAAATGATTTTCCTTCATTTGATCAACGCCTCCATGGTGGCCTTAGTTGCCCCTTGCTCTATTAAGGGTGCTCCACTTGCAACAATGGTCAAACCATCAAAACCCCTGTTGGTTTGCGCCCACAACTTTGGGTGCAAAACCCACTTCTTGGGTACTTCGCACACAAAGTCCTTTTATGGTCAACCTCACATAAACCCAGTACCCAGAGTTGTGGAGTAACTCCCAAGCTACATAAATCAACACAATCAGGAATTACATGATTTGCAACAAACTTTCTTTTGTTGCACTCCCTTGTTCAACGAAAAGCCAACTTCAGGAATTACATGATTTGCAACAAACTTTCTTTCGTTGCACCCCCTTGTTTAACGAAAAGCCAACTTGAGGAAGACGTTTTCTTGTGATGAATGGAATCAATCTCAGTGGAGAAAAAAGGTTGAAGGGAAACAGATAGTTGACGAAGTGTTTGACAAAAAACTTTGGTCGACAGCAGAAGAGATTGTGCTATTCAGTGAGCCTCTTGTGAGAGACTTGCGGATGGTGGATGGTGATAAACCTGCCATGGGTTTTGTTTATGAGGCCATGGATTATGCCAAAGAACAAATAAAGTCAGCATATGCGGATAAAAGGTAGAAGTACATTCATCTATAGAGAGTCATTGATGAAAGATGGAACAAATAACTCCACAGAACTTTCAATGCAACTAGCTACTACTTAAATCCAAGGTATGTAATTTTGGATTTCAATACTTATAAGTTTTCTCATTCATTACTAATTAAAATGGCTTAAACAAACATTTGAAATCAATTGATGAATAGTTTTTTGTTTTTTTAACTTTGAAGGTACCATTACACTGCAGATTTTGAGACAGATGGAGAGATAATAGAGGGATTGTATAGATGCACTAAGCACATGGTCCCAGATCCCAAGATTCAAGATCAAATTCACACCACGCTCTTGAATTCAGTGAGAGTGCCGATACTTTTGGCATGTCTATGGCTATAAGAAATAGAGCAAGGGATCCCCTTAGGTGAAAAATGTCAAAATTTGAAAATTATGTTACTCATTACAATTGTTGAGTCCAAGTTTGAAAGTTATTTGCTAATACTTCTTTGCCTTCCACCCTATTTTGCAACCTATTGGTAGCAATAATTTGGTAGCCAATGCCCTGAATTGAAAAAATTCGCAATTTGGATATTGAGCCAGACATGCAATGCTTCAAGGCGTGAGCAAAATTGGAGTGCTTTTAGTGTATACACACTAAGAAGAGGAACCATTTGGAGAAAATGAAGTTAAATGACATGGTTTATGTCATGTCCCTTCTCAAACACATTTGTAACAAGTTATCTCTACACATTTTTGCACATTTTTGGCTAAGGAAAAGGGACCTAGCAGTTTCGACTTAGGGACTTAGGAGAAATTTCGCCTTAATTTGTTTGCTAGTGGAAGGCGGGGGCCACCCACATGGGAATTTGAACTAGGGCATTCGAATGGCTTGGAGGGAATTCGAAACACTGATTGGAGGGGCCCACATGAGGCAAGGAAGGCCCATGAAGACAAAAGGAGGAGGAGGCTCTCATTTGGATCATTCATTCACCTTGCAAATCGAATTTACATGACTATTTTCTCACTGCTTAGCCGAGTCCACCAACTGTTCAGCCATGAATCTCTCAAGCAGGAGATTCAACCTTACCTTCGGGGACTTCGAGTGCCCACCCTAGGAAGGCAGTTCCACCAACATTTTCAGGAGATCCAGGGAGTTTCTACAGCACCATCACTCAGCTACACTCAGGAAATGCGGCCACAGGGAGAACACGCAGAGGGAGATTGAGCCACAGTGGATCAGCCACTTGTCGGAGGAACCAAGGAATCTAAAGGACAACATTAGGCTAGCATTCAGTGAGCGTTTTGGAGCTAAAGAAGCCAGCAACCTAGCAATTTGGATTCAAGGCCTGGGAGACAGCATAAAGGGCTAGTCCAACAATTTCATGGGTCTTGAGGGCAAGAGCTACAGCTCGGAAACTCATCCGAGAAGTCAGGAGATCTGTAGGGGGGATCAGCGTAGCACTTTTGGACACTTTCCAAGAGGTTTTACAATCAGAATCCAGCAAGCCGAGTTTTGCAGTTGCAGTTGAAGTTGGGCTCCTTGGACCGAATTTCAGAAATCTAAACTAGCCAAATTCCTTTGTGGTTTTTTCTAGGTTTAGGCCCAGGAGTCAGGAGCTCGAATCTCATACTTTTTTGAGCACGGGAAGTAGTGATTCCAGCCCTTCGAAGTCAGCAGAAAGAGCCGTTTTCTGGGCAGCGCAGTGCAGTTCGCTGCAACTGTTGTAGCAGCCTTCAGTTCAGTTATTTCTCACCTGGGTTTGGTCGTGCTTGTCCATTGAGACAAGGCCATATGTAACATTCTATTTACTATTGTATTTTGCTCTTGAAGAAGTAATAAAATGGCTCAGCAGTTCCTTATTTCCAACATTTCCATGGGTGCTTAGTGTCTATTTCATCTTTTTGTTTGTTGAACTGATTATATGCTTGTATATCGCTTGTATTCCTACTTAAGAACATTACAGTTTACGTTCAGTACAATCTTATGTTGAAGTGTCCTAATTGTTGAACAAAAAACTTGAATCAAGCAACATAGTCTTGGGTGACTTTGATCCAACATCAGAATGGGTAGTGGAGAGTCAAACACCAATATTTGACAATGAAGACATTTCTTCCTTGGACTTGGACCCACCTCCATAGGCTCCAGAGAGAGTGATATCACAAGTACCACCTTCAAGGCCAGGGGAGTCAAGTCGGAATCCCATTGCAGACTTAAAAGCTACTCACTTTGCACATGAGGATGAAGAGGAAGATGATTTTGATGATGGCCATTACCACCTATAGTTGTAGAGTTGTAGCATCATGCTTATTTTAGAAGAAAGATGTCATTTCAACCCTGCTTCTTGATGTATTTTGGTTCAGCAATGTTTTGCACTAAGTGTTATTTTGGTTATATGCACTCTTGCTTGCTAAATAAATGAGAACTTTTGAATATTTGTGCATAAAATGTTCGGATTCATATGAATGCACATGAATATATATATATATATATATATATATATTGAATATCTTATGTGTTTTCGCTCAATTGCTTTTTTGTTTTGGATATTTTACTAGTTCCATTCCAGTCCTGACCAATTCCTGGTCCACAAGGCTTTCTAGTTTGATCACCAGTTCGATTCTAATAACATTGTGCTAAACACTTTATAAGGAGCATTGACCTTGGCATGTATCCAACACTAATGATTACCTTGTCCTCTCCCTACAGACCCTGAAACATTGCACATTGAAACCAAGACGTTTCTTAGAAGACAAATATACCCCATCGACCTAAGGCCACCCCCAAGCTAGCATTGTACCTTCTTGATGGGCGTTGTGATGTTTCTGGGACAATCTAATGATGACGACTTGAGATCCCTCTAGAAGAGATGGTGAACCTTTCTAGATGATGATGTGATGCCCTAGCCTTGTGACATCACCCTCATATGGGTTAGAGTGATGACACAGGCTTGGTTGATGATGACATCTTGATGAGGAGTGTTTTGCTTCATGAGTGAACACCTTGTTGATGAGGAGATGGACTTTGAGTGGGGCACATTGTTTTGACCCATTCATTGTACATTTTCATGGAGATATTCACCTTGAAGAAATATGAAGAAATTTCAACCCCCACTCTGATTATCAGTTTTCCTTATCACTCCATGCATTTAGTTTTAAATCCAAGCATGATAAAAATTCTAAAATCTGGAAATGACAATATTTTCTTAAAACACAAATTTTGAGATTTCACTACTGAAATTACAGAAATAAAACACAGCAAAATTATGACAGCCAAACACAGAAAATAACACAGTGATTTTTTATCAATGTGACCCTGGATAAACCCCCTACAACTCTTGGGGAAAACTAGTTTGAGAGCTCTTCTTTATTTCTAAAAATGATTTTACAGAGAAATTAAAATACACAGAAAAATTCCAGCAACCACAAATTACAACTTATCTCGATTTTCATACTTGAATTCCACCTCGAAAATCGTGCCAATCAGCAAACAGCGAAAACAAAAAAAAATTCCAACAATAAAACAGCATTGAATGTTGTGCGACTTTCCTCAAAAAAAGTGCCCATAGCTTGTTGTACGGACCATACAGATTTCAATCGTACGGCTGCCTTGAAATTCGTGCCCAAATCTTCCTCGAAATTCGTGCCCTTGTTGTTGTCCCTCTTCCTCGATTTCTGTGTCTTTCTCCTGCTATACAGTTTTGCCTTAGGATGCATGCCAATAAATGTTGCTGCCCAGATTTGCTGAAATGTCTTCTCACTGCTCTCTTTCACTTCCTCACTGCTCAGAAATTTTCTCCTTGCTCTCTCTTCTCTTTCTCTCAAATGCTCATGAAAGAATGAATGATCTTTCTCTCTTCTCTTCTCCTTTTACTCTCTAAATGACCTTTTGGGTTACCCTAAAATCTAATGGTTGAGATTCATTTAGATCTAGGGATGAGAATAAATGTGCATTTAATTCTCACTTTCTATTTTTTAACTCACCCACTTAAATAAAGACCCACTTAGCCTTTTATTGCCACAGTCACTTTTTCACTTTGTAATTCTTCATTGACTTTAATAAAATCACCTTTAAATTAGAATGTAACTTTACCACTTATAAAGTCACTTTTAAATTAGAATGTAACTTTACCACTTATAAAGTCACTTTTAAATTAAATTGACTTTACGACTTATAAAGTCACTTCAGGAGAAAAGTACAAATAAATTTTGGACACTTTTCCCTAGGCCAAAGATCAAAGCCTTAAGGAACCACTTGTCCTCTGGTACCTAAATTTTAACACACCTTTAGAGGATGACATCACCCTTGGGGACCTTTTTCTCATGTGTGGGCTTAAAGGAGGCTTCTTGATATGTTTTAACATTGAGATAGCTATTTATTCGGTTAGCTTGTAACCTACTTAATTTGTAACCACTTAATTTATTACTTTTAAGGCTTTTACTCAATTACTGGACTAAATATACTTGGTCGCACTTACATAAATAGAGGGAAGTCAATTTAGGGTGGATCATTGCCCCACACACGCATTTACTCATTGAGAGAGAGTGTGCACTATTTCCTTTTCTCTTGGATGCAATGGAGCATTGATGTAGAAAAATGTCTTGGGGAGGATACTATGCTCGGAGTGATTTTCTCTTGGATATATCAGGTGATTCTGTGGTGATTTGTAAAACTTTTTTGTAAGGAATCTTCTCCGATTTTGTAAATGATGTAGAATTGGGTGTTCATTGAAATTTTCAATTTAATGTATTGAATTTTTTATGGCTCTCACCTCTCCCTTGAAAAATTAGCACCAAGTATCCATCAAGGAAACATAGTATAACATTCCATAAACTTAAATCTCAAATTGATTGAAAGTCAATAGGGTTTTGATGGAAAGATTATCTCTCTCATAACTCTCTTCAACCAAGTCTTTTGCCATTGACCTCACCCTTTGAATCCATATGACTAGTCTTGATAAAGGCAATAGTTTCTTTAGTGTGTCAATCTTTTACAAACACTACACCCTAAATTTTTATTTTTCTTTTTTTTTAGGGTAAATTGGATCTAGGTTAGGGATACAACATTCCCAATATATTTCCCGTGACATTTTGTGCATTCCAAGCTGTGTGGGGCCCAAATTACTTGTGTTTTGGGATATTTTCTGCTAGGTTACACTGCCACATTAGCCCAGATGGGCACCTTAACTACCAACTATGATAGATTTGTGGTTTGCACTCAACAACTGCTAGTGTGGTCATTGATCTGTGGGATTAACGGTTGTTGTTTTCTTTTCCAAAGATGTATTTAGTCCATTATTTTAATCATTAAATTCTATTGAACACATTCTTTGCTTGGATTGCACAATGTTCATTGAACTTCCCATTATAATATCATTTAGTTTAGAACCGAAAGAAAAGAAAGCAATTTGTCACAATATTTTTGAAGTTTGAGCCCCTTCCTAAAGAACAAGATCATACTATAATCTCAGACTATTAAATAATCTCCATCAGCATTAATCTTGTATATTTATCCAATATTGATTGGGAGAAATATCATACCCTACGCCCACTATCTTGCCATCTCAATTCTCTATATCTACCCCAAATGAATATGATTAGGAATCATTAACTGGATTGAAATCATGCTTAACGGAACTATTTGCTTTCAATTGTGTTTATATAATCGGGATCTTAAGATCATAAACAGATGGATAATCTTCTCAAGGCATGCTAGAGTTCCTCTAAACATAAGTAATGCACTAAACAATTGACAACAACAGAGTTCTTTTGGACACATTCTTCTCAATCATTCAATATTATAATCTATAGCTCCTAAAATGTAGGTATTAAAAAATCCAAACCAAATAAAGGATAAAACTCTTGAAGCATAAATGATAAAAGAGAAGCTATTGGTTAACAATTATACCTTCAGTCGCTACAATATATTGTTCCCACGAAGGACTAAGGTTTGTGCCAATGAATGTCCTACAAGAAACAAATGAGGACCAATGTGAAATAGTCTATTTGTTGTAAGACCTAACATGATTGCATGCCTCAATATTATCACACAACAGCATTATATTCTCAAAGAAGAGACAAAAATTGTAGCATTATAATTCCTGCTTTGCTTTAGGATATGCATTCATTGTTGCCCACAGAATGGTCATTATATTGTATTTTGTCTTATAACTATATTTCCTTGAGGTGACCTATACATGTTGTGAACAAAATAATTATTATGTGACAATGATGTGATTAGATTACTATTATATACGTGAGTCGTGCATTATGTGAAATGAACAAACTTCATTTATTATAGAAATATCCAATATAAGAAGGTCAAACAACTGCAATCCATATGGGACCAATAAATAATTAATAAAGATAGAATGAATGATGATTGATTACAATGACCTGCATGATACATATACACATTGATGGGACCCGAAGTTGATGGGTAATGTCCTTAGTTTAGGACGCATCTCTTCGTTTACTATTTATTTATTATTGTTAACATTTATTTATGTTTATTTCATTTACTATTTATTTATTATTATTAACATTTATTTATGTTTATTACATTGCCTTCCCCTTTAGAAATGCTTTGTTCTCAAAGCATAAAAGGGTCATGCCTTCCTTTTGATTGGTATTGCTTTCCCATGATTCTTCATTCCTGAGTTGTGTTAACCCCAAGATTTGTGTGTGCACGTAGAGGGTTAAGATCCAATGAGCTTTCATCATGTCAGTGTTCAGTGAAAAGTGCATTAGTGTTCACATTGATCAGATACCTTTTCAGAGGCAAAGGTATTTCAGAGGTGTTACCTGCTAAGTTGTACCTAGCAGGATGTTAAGACCTCATGGCCCAATATACAAGGCACTCATCAAATTTTTCAGAAGTTCAAAAGTCAGCAGGGCATCTATGCCCCATTTTTCTCTCTCCTCTCTCTACACTTTCTCAAATTCCGCAATCCCTAGGGGGAATTGTAATAAATGTCGCTAGCTTGATGAATTTTTGTAACAGGATTAGGCAACTTGGGACCCAGTTAATAAGTAAGTCCACTCTAGAATCTAGAGTGGGATCTAAAATTCTACTTTCTCCATATGAAATCCAATCACGTTGGAACCAGTGTTGTGAAAAGCGCGATTAAATCGCGCTTTTTTCCCTAAGACGATTTAATCGCGCGTTTTATGCGAAAAAAGCGGCTATATTTTTTTTGCCGATTTTTTCCGAAAAAAGCGCAGGGTGTCGGGGCAGCGGGTTTTATAATGTGATTTTTTTTTTTTTTTTGCTCATTTGGACTGTGGGCGCGCGTAGAAGGAGGAGGACGTCTTGGAGAGAGCAGTTGGAGGGTTTGTGAGAAAATCTAAGTTCTCGTAGGACAAATTCAAGAGGAGACCACCAATTTCTCCATAAAAACAGTATGTGGATTAATTGTTTTTTGTTTTCCTTGTTTAAAAACATTGTTTTTCATTGTTTTTGGTTGGGAAACTTCATATGGGCACCATTTTCCTTTTGTTTTCATTGTTTTTAAAGATTTTTTTGTATTTTTTCATTGATTTGGGATGGGTAAATTGGTATGACTATGGGAACCAATTTTTTATTTTTTTCCATTTTTTTTAAACATTGTTTATGTTTTTTCATTGTTTTTGGCATTTGCCATTTGGTTGGGTAACTTGGGTTTGGAACTTTGGATTCTGGAAATTTGTAACTTGTAATTTTGTAAATGCTAAATTGTAATCCTAAATTCCTATTTCCTAATCCTTATTTTCCCATAGGTTTGCAAATTCAAAATTCAAAAACAAACATGCCAAGGAAATTGGATCCTTTCTGGGAATATGGTGAACCTAAAGCTCCGAATGATAGACAAAACTTGAATTGCAAGTTGTGTGGAAAGGAGATACGCGGGGGGGTGTACAGGTTGAAGTTTCACCTTGCACAAATCCCTGGACATGATGTGGGGCCCTGTATAAATACAAATCCTGAACTTATCCAAAGAGCCATGAGAGCATTGGGAGAATTAGAGCACACTAGAGAGGCCAAAGAAGAACTCAAAAGGCAACTAAAAAGGTCAGCTGAAGGAAGTGGGCCAAGTGGCACTGGTTCTACTGCAGCATCAGTCAATCCGGTAGCTGCATCATCATTTTTTGTTCCTCGAACCACACCTGGTTCACAACCATCTATCGATTCAATGCTAAAAAGAACTGAAAAAGAACAAGCTGATAGGTTGATGGCAAAATTTCTCCTCTGGAGTGATATTCCTTTCAGCATTGTAAGGAATAATCCATTTTTCCAACCTATTGTTGATGTTATTGCCAGTGTTGGCCCGGGGTACAAAATCCCTTCTTATCATGATTTCAAAGGTCGGATTCTTCAAGATGAAAAGCGTGACTGCACCCAAAGATTGGAAGATTTTAGGGCATCATGGGCACAAACAGGATGCACTGTTATGTCAGATGGTTGGACTGACCAAAAGGGGAGAACCCTTATAAACTTCTTGGTTAGTTGTCCCAAGGGGACTATGTTTATCAAATCTATTGATGCATCTCATCAAATCAAAGATGCAAGAACTTTATGTGATTTGTTGGATGTGTTTATTTTGGAGGTGGGTGAACAACATGTTGTCCAAGTCATAACGGACAATGCTGCAAATTATGTTGTTGCTGGTAGAATGCTTATGGACAGGCATCCTACTTTATTTTGGACACCTTGTGCTGCCCATTGTATTGATTTGATGTTAGAGGACATAGGGAAAATTCCCTTTGTCAAAGATATTGTTGACTCATCAAAAAGCATCACAAAATTTATATATAATCATACATCTGTGCTTAGCTTGATGAGAAGATTCACCAACAACAAAGAATTGTTGTGCCCCGCTATTACACGGTTTGCCACGAGTTTCATATCTCTTCAATCCCTCTTAAATTCTATGTGGGATGTGAAGAGAATGTTTCTTTCAGAGAAGTGGCGTGTTTTGTCAATGAGCCGCAAACCAGAAGGAGAGGCCGTATGCAGACTAGTTTCATGCCAGGAAGACTTCTGGGCGGGAGTGCAGGAGGTGTGCGCCGTTACTGAACCTTTGGTAAAGGTTCTTCGGTTGGTTGATGGTGAGAAGCCCGCAATGGGCTATTTGTATGAAGCCATGGATAGGGCCAAAGAAGCCATTCGGGCCTACTATGATGATAAGGGAGATGATGGATTTCAGAAACAACTCCTTCTATGGGGAGTGATTGATGAGCGATGAAACAACACACTCCATCGTCCCATTCATGCTGCTAGGCTTTTCCTGAACCCTGCATTTTCTTATGCATGTGGGTTTGATTTTGATGCTGAGATCATGGATGGATTCTTATCCTGTGTCCAGAAGATGGTGCGATCTCCAGAACAACGTATAGATATCTCTAAACAAATTGAGACATATAAGATGGCAGGTGGCACATTTGGCTTTGAGATGGCTATCACTGATAGGATGATTAAAATGCCAGGTATTTTTTAGTTTGTAACTTTGTTTCAAATTTCATTGTCTCTTCAAATTCCATTTTTTTCTTACGTTTATTTAAAATTTTATTTGTAATTTTGTTGTAGATGCATGGTGGAAAATGTATGGTGGCAGAGTACCTCTTTTGCAAAAGCTTGCCGTACGCATCATCAACCAAACATGCAGCTCCTCAAGATGTGAGCGCAACTGGAGTGTATTTGAAAGAATACACAACAAGAAGCGCAACAAGTTAACACTTAAACATTTAAAATATTGCAAATTTCCAAATAAATTTTCGAATTCATTAAACAATATTTTTTTTATAATATTAATTATTAATTATTATTTCATGATCTTTGTACAGGTTGGAGTCCCAGCGACTTAATGACATGGTCTACGTCTACTACAATCTTCGATTGTGGGTGAGGCAACTTGAGAGGACACCTGATGTGGATGCCATCTCATTGGATGGGATTGACACCACTGCTGCATGGAGGGTTGAGGCCGAGAGGCCTCTCATGGATTCTACTGATGATTGGTTAGTGCAGGATGTAGTGGAGGGGGAGGAGGAGGAGGAGCAGGAGGAGCAGGAGGAGGAGGTGACACCGCCTACCCGGGCTACCACTGCCACCAGTAGAGGACGTGGTCTACCTCCTGTAGCTCCTACTTCTAGTTCTACAACTTCTAGAGCACATCAGACTCCACTGCCATTTCCACCAGCATCTACATCTAGAGGGAAAGGGAAAGTTGTGACATTTTCTCGCAAGAGGGGCAGAGGAAATCAATAGGATTAGACTTTCATTTTATTGTATATGAGTCTATGACATTATGACATTATGAGATACATTATCATATTTTTTGTTGATATTTTGAGGCTGAGCTGGGACTCAGGAGTCAGGACTTACTATTCAGGACATGATTCAATGAATTGTGTGATTTTAGCGCTAGAAATGATATTAAACATCTTCTATATTAGTTTTTTTATCATATTTATGTGTCAATGTATTTATTTTATGTTGTAGATGGTTTAGATATTAAAAAATTGAAAAAAAATGAATATTTTTGTACCAAACGCTTTTTTCCGCTTTTTTCCCGATTTTTTCCGCTTCATTCCCGGCGCCAATTTAATCCCGCTCGCGCTTTTCACAACATTGGTTGGAACCACTCTCAAAACACCATGAAACAATCATTTTTACTTTAAGAATTTAACATTACCATTAATCACATAGCATTAGTACGGCCCTAGGGTCAAATATTAGGTTGCCCCACTCATAACTTATTGTTTTTTGTTTTTAATTTTCATTTGAAAGGCCCTTGGTTGCATTGTACAGAAACAGCCGGTTCCATGCAAAACTGGCCGATTTGATGAAAAAAGGTTGGTTTGGTACCAAGCCAGCCTATTTCGATTATGTGCCACCTACTGGACTAGTTAGGCACCAAAACAGTTGGACCAGCTGGTTCCACCAGTTGCAATCCTGTTCCAATAACACTGGTACAAATATGCACACATGTATGTATGTACACATGCATATACTCACATGAACATCTAAATTTTGTGATCCTAGCATTACATAAACAATTAATTAGGGCTCGTTTCATCAACAAAAGTTAGTTGTGGTAGTACATATTATTTCCTCCTGGTGTATAGGTATTGTTTATAACTTAACGTCAATCTTTCAATGCTTTTTAATGCCAATTAAGTTCAAATTTGAAAATAAAAAATGTAACAGTTTAATGCTCGTTACCTTGACGTATTTGAGGTAAATTGGATTAGTATTGATGTAAGCATGCATTTAACAAATTACATACAATTGAACACAACAGAAAAAAAATGCTGTTAGTTGGTCAATCCTGTTGCCTAGATAATATGCATATAGCGAGGTCGAGATCCCAAGAGATAAGCAAATGCATTTAAGGCTACGGCTGTCTTCCATAGTACATATATAGGGATGCTTTCCTTCAACATGTCAAAGAGAGGTACAGTAAAGGTAGGACTCATATTCCAATAACTCAATAAATGGTAATTTTCACTAATCTCAATGTTCAACAAAAACTAGAATGGAGTAAAATGCAACAGAAATCAAATAACCTGTAGTCAGTGAGTCCCAGGCAGAGACAATTTGCCGTTTCTTGAACTGATCCTTCTCGAAAAAGAGTCATACAACCCCCATACTACAATCATAATGAAATCTCAATTACTGACTGAAATTCAAAAAGAGATATATTCATGCACTTTTATGTAGCAATCAGATACTATCCATGCAACTTTAATTATGAACCAAATTTACATATTGATGAAGTTAGAAATATTAATGTGAAATAGAGTAAATTAGCAAATATGAGGCTTCCTATTAAAGCTTTTATATCTAAATTTACAAAATTATTTCTAGATGAAGTCCATATAAAAAAAATCTTACATAATGTATTATAAACAGACAGAAAATAACTGTTTTGATGCAATTGTTATAACCAAAGAGCCATCTTACCTTATTAAGGCTAGGAGTCATTTGTTACACATCAAACTCTCTAAGAAGAAGCGTGTCTTTCAACTGGAAGAAAGAAGTGTGAAGAAGAAACAGATAAATTTCACACTTGGTTTATAATCTCTAAGAAGGATAATGGCATAACGTCGGTAGGCTTCTTTTTCCTTCTCTCTCTTGTCCATAATTGTAACCAGTCCATAATTGTAACCAAAAGGATATAGCTCCTATTTATACCAAGGACAAATAAAACTTTCTGAGTAAACTGTTACAGAAGGAATATTGGAATTGAAAAATAGCTTTTTTATTATTGTAGTGAGAGTAGTGAGGTGCTTTACAGCTCAGTATGTGGGAGATATCAAAGAATGAACATAACACAACAATACATTAAAATATGTGTGTGTGTGTGTGTGGGTGGGTTAGTTTTTGTAGCATCGGAAGTGTTCTAGTCTCGAAACTTTGTGGAGAGGCTAAAACACTGGAGTTCTCCATAACCCATAAATCGTTTCTTGAAATTCCACCTAAAAGTGTCTCAATTAGATTATTAACCTATTATTATATATTTCTCAAGTCTAAACTTAGGAAATCTGGTTAGTTAATCATAATTAATTGAGATAAGGTGTGAATCATCTAGAAACTTACACAGATCTACAAGGAAATAATCTTAGCCATCGATTAAGATTTAATCTTGGTCGTTGGAGTCCCAACAAAAGATTATAAGAAGAAGTCGATGAGTAGATGCAGAATACACACGAGATCGATTTCCTTGGCGAGTTCGATTTTTCCAAAGAGCAGTTTTTGTCGAAAGAGTTTGAGCTTCAAAAGGGAAGCAAAGACAGAGAGGGCACAAACAGTGAGGCCGGAGGAAGATTTCCAGATCCGACAAGTACATTGCAGAGAGGCCGAAATTTCTCCAAGACACTGCACATAGGCAACGCAGAAGCTTCAAAGCGCAGTTCGATTTGTTGAAGGAAGAAGTTGTTTTCAGTTCCAGAGGCCAAGAAGGGGTTCCAGAGTGTCAGAGAAGCGTTTTCCCAGTGAGCAACAGGGAAGACAGCGAGATTGGCAGACGATCGAGGTAGCATGTGTGGCAAGTAGCTCCAAAGTGATGCAGAGCTTGCGCAAGCCCAGTTGGACGGCTAGCTTTTTGGCAGTCAAGTGTCAGGATTGCTCGGAGTGGGTAATTTTCCTCAAAAAAAAATTGCCAATATTTTCTCTGCAAGACTGTTAGTTTTCGGCATCCGGATTGTACTCAAATAATTTCACTGCTACATAATAATAAAAGCCCTCAGTTATTGCACTAGTTTTCCCACATTGGGTTGTGCGCTAGAATATTTCTCAATTTCCAACGCTATTATTTTCCGCAGTTTTAGTTGTCAAGGTCGCAGTGTGATTTATTTGATATTTGTCGCAGCAAATAAATTTTTAATTAATTAACAATTAGAAGAATTAATTCCAGTTGCTGCAATAAGATTTCAGACTTGAAATTTTCACAGTGTGTTGTTGGAAAATCAAGGATATTATATTAGGGTTTGATTCTCCTTTCTTGATAATTACTTGTGAGTGTGTTGGCTGATTTTACTTCTTTAATATATTATCTTTCATCAAGCAATTATATATATATGAAGATCACAAAACAAGAGACACAAGATATAAGCACAAGCCAGGACAAAACCCAACCCAAGGGAAAAACCTAGTCAAGATAATTCTTCCTTTCAATAGTATTCTTTGAGACTCTTTACCCTAAACCACAACCAGACTTTCCCTCCACACCATGTCAACTTCCAAGATCTTCGATCCCTTCTAGCAACTTTGACTAGGCAATAGCTTTCGGCCACATGCAGCTTACGGCAACAGCGAAATCTTAGGAGACTTTGATCTCCCAACACCAGACCACGAAGCAGAGAGAGAGGCACCAAAAGTTCGATTTTCTTCTTCTCTAGAGACTCCCCCAAACTCGCACTTCTTTTGTCCTCCCGGCAACAGACTTCGCACTTCTCCAGCTCTTCTTGAGATATCGAACTTGCTTGAGAGTGAGTGCTTCAAATGAATTCGACCTCCTTTAATATATAGGCTTCTAGTGGGTTGAATGGGGGTCCTTAGGCCGACTTGATCTTCCTTAGGCCAACATGATGTGGACAACAAACAATTCATATTTGACTTGATAAAAAACCTTTTTACATGATTCGAAAGCCCAATAAGGGTCTCTTCGAATATACAATGACTCTATAAACTCAATATTAATCCTAGGAGTCCACAATGGGGAGTTTGAATAATATAATGATGACCCAAGCATGAAACCCATGCTTTAATAAGTCATAGTTACAATAATAAAAATTCTTTTCTTTATTCTTTTCACAAGTACGTAACATAATGACTCAAGTACATTATTGAAGACGAAACATAGTTACTTTCTCCAACACTCCCACAAAACTAGGGAGGTTTTCATAATGTACAAATACAATGGAAGATCTCAATCTATATGAAAACATGAAGAACCTTTAGGCACCGCAATGCCATGGACTAGATTCCTGACTAGAGCTATCTATCCAACCAATCACTCAACAATTTAGGCACCACAATGCCATGGACTAGATTCTTGACGAGGGAAATCTATCCAAGTGGGACTAGGGTGGACTCAAGCTTTCAGCCCCTCTAGGTACCATCAGGCTTACTTGCTAACCACCAACCCAAACATATAGGTGTGTCTCCAAAAACAGAGCTCAATAAACAACACCACATCTTCAATTCTGGGATTACAGACATCAACACAGAGTGTCAGCTTGATGCCTCCCCAGGCAATGCTTCACTCGCAAAGCCTCAACAAATCTCTTCCATTTCTTTATCATCAATACGATCACCAATATCTACCAAACCCAACAGGTTCCTTAGATATTCAAACTTCTTATTAGGTAGAACCTTTTTCAGTATATTTGCTACTTGTTCATCTGTTGAACATACTCTAACTTCACGATCCCATCCTGCACCAAGTTCCTAATAAAGTGGAACTTATTATTGATATGTTTCGTCCTCGAATGAAACACAAGATCTCCAGACATCTTGATACAACTTTGATTATCACAATTAATCATAGTAGGACTAGAGACTTCTCGAACAAATATGTCAGAAGCTTCCTTAACCAAACAACCTCTTTTCCTACTTCACATGCCACATATTCTGCCTCGGCACTACTCAATCCAACAAGATCTTGCTTCCTACTCATGCATGAGATCATAGCAGCTCCCAGACTAAAGCATCCTTCGGTAGTGCTCCTTCCATCGGTCTCATTGCCACCCCATTCCAACTTCACATGCAGCCACATATTCTGCCTTGGCACAACTCAATGCAATGATATCTTGCTTCCTACTCATCCATGAGATCTCCAAGACCCAGAAATGGTTTGTGGAAATTCCACCCGGTTAGAGAAATATTAAAATAGTTAATATTTTTAATGGGGTTCCTAAGTCTAAACTTAGAAAAATTAAAATATTAATGGGTATTAATATAAAACTGGGTGAGAATAATCTAAATGACATGGATCAAGCAAAATCTAATCTTAGCCATTGATTAGGGACTTAATCTTGGCCGTTGAAGACTCAACAGGAAAAGTATGAGAGGAGGCTCGAGGGTCAGGTGGAGATACACCAAGATTGATCAGTCAATTCGATTTTCTGGAGCGGGGTTGCTGAGAAAATTTGAACAAGTGATTGAGTTGCAGCGAGGGGCAGTGAGTACATCGCAGAGAGGTAGAGATAGTGCTAGAGGGCCAACGCAGTGATTGAGGAGGCTACGTAGAGCTAGCAGGAGCCACGCAGAAGGCCAGAGAGACTGCACAGAGGCTAGCAAGCCCTGTGTGGGTGACGCAGGAGGCCAGAGACTGCGTAGAGGCTAGCAAAGCTTGCGTGGGTGACGCAGAAGGCCAGAGAGCTGGCATAGAGAGGTAGAGGGCTAACATAGGGGGTTCCAAAGCTACGTAGAGGCTAGCAGGGCTAATGTAGAGCCTTGGAGAAGTGTTGGAAGGATTTTCGTGGGGCAGACTTGCTGAATATATGCTTCCAAAGAGAGGTATTACTACCAGATAGAAATCTCTATTGGGTGAGCCAGTTTGGCACCCTAGTTGTAGTGAAGAAAGTTGCTTAATAATAAAACCCTCAGCACTGCTACACCAGTTTTCCCGCATTGGATTTTTCCGTGGACGATTGTCCAAAAATAACGGTGTCCCTTATGTTTTTGTCTATTATTTCAGTTGATGATCTGCATATCAGTTGAGACTGCATTTGTGTTTATTTTCAGTATGTATATGGTTAAATTACTTGTTAACGAATAAACAAGTAGGTGAAATAAACCAGATAATGCAGTAAGAATTTCTAACGTGTTAGACTTAGAAATTTCAACAAGCAGCGCCCAGACTAAAGCATCCTCCGGTAGTGCTCCTTTCATCGGTCTCGCTGCCACCCCAATCAGAGTCTGTGAAGCCAATTAGCTTGACTTCCTTACTATCATACTTTAGGCAGTGATGTATAGTGCCGCGAAGATACCTCAATATATGTTTGGCAGTTATCCAATGATCATGACGAGGCTCCAACTGAAACTAACTAAAAATGTTCACTGCAAAACATATATCTGGTCTAGTATTTACCAGATACATTAGGGAACTCACCAACTGACCATATCAGGTAGGATCCACGAGACTCGAGTTGGAGCTCCTCAACTTCTTGAGGTTGGTGATCATAGGAGTAACCATCGACTTGGAGTCCATCATCCCAAATTTCTGCAATGATGTACTTTCCTTGCCCCAAATATATCTCCCAAGGTCTCTGCCATACTTCTAGACCTAGGTAGTAATGCATCAGTCCTAGATCCTTCATCTCAAATTCAGCTGCCAACATCTTCTTGCATTCTTGAATTCTTCGTTCTACACCGGTGATGAATAGATCATCCACATATAGTAGAATAATGACGGGCTCATTATTCACAACCTTAATATGTAGATTTGAATCAGCAGTACTCTTCGCGAACCCAATCCTGAGAAGATATGCATCCATTCTTGCATATCATGCCCTTGGTGCTTGTTTCAAGCCATATAGGGCCTTCTTGAGTCTGCAAACATGAGAATCCCTGCTATTCACTTCAAATCCTTCAAGTTGTTTGATGTACACTTCCTCATTAATGGTCCCATTTAGAAATGTGCTCTTAACATCCATTCAATGGATATTCCATCCCATTGAAGCAGCCAGTGAAACCAACGATCTAATGGTAGTGTACCTTGCAGTAGGTGCAAATGTTTCTTCATAGTCAATGCCTTCCTTTTGAGAGAAACCCCTTGCAATGAACCTTGCTTTGTACTTGTCTATACTTCCATCAACAACATGTTTGATCTTATAGATCCACTTCGATGTGACAACCGATTTGTCACTAGGTCTAGGAACGATTTCCCAAACCCCATTTTTCATGATGGATTGATATTCTTCCTGCATAGCTTTCTTCCAAACCTCTTCATGCTCAACTTCCTGGAATGTAGATGGTTCGGCTTCAATCAACTTTGTCATATATGCAACATAACCAGAATACCTTTTCGATTTCTTACTTTCCCTGGAGGACCCTTTCGCAGCTTCATGTCCTTTAGCATCTTCTAATGTAGCTCTCAACCAATTTGGCCTCTTCCTTGTGGTTGGGATAACCACCAATTGAATAGGCTCACTTGGTCCTTCTTCTTCATCATTTGCAGTAGAGTTCTCATGAACTTCATCTTCTTCAAATACGGGAACTTCTTTGTCATCAGAATCAATAGGAATATCCTTTGATTTCTTGTAAGCTTGATTCTCATCAAATATGACATCCCTGCTTACTTCAATGTATCTTCCCTCCTTTATGTAGATTCTATATGCTTTTGAGGAAAGACTATAGCCAACGAATATTCCCTTGATGATTGTCGAGTCCAACTACTTTTGTTTGTCTTTCAGAACATGGACATATGTTGGACTTCCAAAATTGCAGAAATGATCCACACTAGGCTTCTTTCCTGTGAATACTTCTTTGGGTGTAGTATTATCAAGACTCTTATGAGGACTTCTATTTTGAACGTACACGGCAATCATCGTTGCTTCACCCCATAAGAACTTCGATAGATCTTCATCAAGGAGCATACTTCGAATGCCTTCTTTGATTGACCTATTCTTCCTTTCGGCCAATCCATTTTGTTCAGGATAGTAGGGAAAAATGAGCTCCCTCTTAGTACCTGCATCCTTACAATATGCAATTAATTCTTTAGAGGTGTATTCCGCACCATTATCAGACCTTAGAGTCTTTATCTTCTTTTCAGTTAGAGTTTCCACCTCAGCCCTAAACTCCTTGAACTTATCAAATACTTCATCTTTAGTTTTGAGTAGGTAGAGCCATGTCTTCCTGAAATGTCATCGTTGAATGTTACATAGTAGAGATGACCTCCAAGTGTCTTGTCAGACATGGGCTCGCATACATCGGAATGGATGAGATCTAATATTTCTTTAGATCTAGATTCACTGTGATGAAATGGCTTTCTAGTATGCTTCCCCAAAGAACAACCCTTGCACACACCTTCAAGTTCTAACTTCATATCAGGAATACCATGAGCCAATTGACTAAGAGTAGGGATGACCCTATAATGAAGATAGCCATACCTTAGATGCCATAGTTCAATGGGCCTTATTTCCATATGAACTAGAGCTTGAGGAGATGGAGTGATAACCCAGTAAAGACTTCATTCACAAACTCCAATAACCCTAGCTTTGTCAATACTAGAGTTCTTTCCCCAAACCAATACTTTTCCATCAACAAAAGCAATTATTTCTCCTTTATCTTCTAAACAAGAAATAGAAAGTAAATTCTTTTTCAAACCTGGAACATAGAGAATGTTGTCGAGATGCAACTTTGATCCATTGTACAACTTCAATGATGTAGATCCCAGGCCTCTAACAGCATAGCTTTTGTTGTCACCCAATTCCACTGCATGAGAGGATGACTCTTTTGATAGTGTGTATAGTTGCCTACTTATACCTGTCATAAGACAAATGGTGACAGGGATGCCCGAGTTCAAAATAGAGAAAGAAGGTGTATGTCTGGGATGTGCCGAAGGAAAGCTCAAAAGGGGACCATTCCCCTCAAGCCATAGCAAGACCTCTGATATTTTGCAGTTGGTTCACTCTGACATATCTGGTATGATGCCCGTGAACTCTTTGGGAGGATATTTACATTACCTCACTTTTACAGATGATTATTCTCGCAAGACTTGGATATACTTCTTGAAAAAGAAGGATGAAGTGTTCTCCTAGTTCCGTCACTTCAAAGACTTGATCAAGAATCAAATCGAGAAGAAGATCAAGATCTTAAGGACTGATAATGGGACCGAGTATCAATCCAATGAGTTCCGTGACTTTTGCAAAGAGGTTGGCATTAAGAGGGAGACCTCAACACCATTTTGGAAGTTGTTCATGCTATGCTCCATGACCAAAGGCTTCCGAAGTTTCTATGGGCCGAAGCTGCGAATACCGTCGTATATGTTCAAAAACAATGCCCTCATCAAGCATTGGGTTCCAAGACTCTCGAAGAGATGTTCACTAGTAAGAAACCTGATGTCTCTCATTTTAGAATTTTTGGAAGTCCTGTATATTTTCATGTGCCGAAAGAGAAAAGGAATAAATTGGGTGCATCTGGAAAGAAGGGAATTTTCGTGGGCTATAGTCAAAATTCTAAGGGCTATAGAATCTATGTGGCTGGTCAAAGGGAAGTCGAGATTATCCATGATGTCACCTTTGATGAAGATATGGCTCTTAGCAAAGTTAACAATCTTCCTATACTAAGGAAAACTAAAGAAGCTGACACCAGGAAACCAAAGGAAAATGAAGATGAGACAATGCCCGAAGTGGAAGAACCTATGGATCCTATTGATCCCCCTCCGCAAGAGCCTTCCTCTTCTAGGAAGAGGCCCTCATGGCTTAGGGGACACTTGATGATGCCGAAGGACATATTGCACCCAGAGGGACTTTCCGTGAAAGTAAGAAGCCAACCAGGTATCAGGGATTCTTGACTATTATGAGCACAATCATCCAAAATGAGCCTTCATCATTCGCAGAAGCCGTGAAGCATCAAGTATGGAAAGATGCTATGACTGAGGAATACGAGTCCATCATGAAGAACGATGTCTGGGATGTGGTCCCCAGACCCCAAGACAAAACAATTGTCACTTCGAAATGGCTTTACAAAATAAAGCATGGAGCTAATGGAAGTGCTAAAAAGTATAAGGCTCATTTTGTCGCTCGTGACTTCTCTCAAAAGGAACGTATAGATTATTATGAGATATTTGCACTTGTTGCCCGATACACCACCATCTGCTCGATCATAGCCCTTGCTGCCTCGCAAGGATGGAACCTACATCAGATGGATGTCAAGACCGCTTTCTTGCATGGTTCGATCAAAGAGGAAGTCTATGTGGAACAACCCGAGCGATTATAATTCATGATCGGGAATCTCACGTCTGTAGGTTGAAGAAAGCCCTTTATGGGCTAAAGCAAGCACCCCGAGCTTGGTATGAGAGGATCGATAGCTACTTGATGAAGTTGGGATTCACTAGGAGTGAAGCCGATCCAAACCTTTACTTTAAGGTTGAAGATGATAAGCCTCTTATACTGGTATTGTACGTCGATAACCTCTTTCTGACAGGTGCAGACCCTCTCATTCACAAATGTAAGAGGGAGTTGGCTTCCGAATTTGAGATGAAGGACCTAGGACTGATGCACTATTTCCTAGGGCTAGAAGTCTGGCAGAAACCAGGAGAGATTTTCCTACCTCAAGGGAAATATGTGGTAAAGATATTGGAGAGATTCGGTATGGTGGACTGCAAGCCCGTGACTACCCCGATCGAGCTTGACTTCAAGAAGTTAAGCAATAGTGCTGCCGGACCTGCTTTGGGAAATGCCACCGAGTATCGTCAACTCATAGGAGCATTTATGTTCTTGGTGAACTCCCGTTCGGATATATGTTTTGCAGTCAACATGTTGAGCCAACATATGGTTGAGCCTCACCACTCACATTGGATTGGTGCCAAAATCTTTTCAAATATCTTCGGGGCCCAATCACTCATGGGTTGAGATACACTGTCATGGGTTGAGATACACTGCCGCAAATCTGAGACTACATGGATATACCGATGTTGATTGGGCAGGCAGTGTGGTGGATTGAAAGAGCACTTCCGGGTGTTGTTTCACTTTGGGATCTGCCTCGATATCCTAGATGAGCAGGAAGCAGAAGTCGGTGGCTTTGAGCACCACTGAGGCAAAGTACATTACTGCGAGTATGGCCTCTTGTGAGGTTGTCTGGTTGTGGAAGCTCTTCAGTGAGCTGTTTGGATATACATTGGATACTACCGTGATCCTTTGTGACAACCAGAGTGGGATTCGTTTATCAGAGAATCTCGTATTTCATGATCGCTCCAAACATATCGATATCAGGTACCACTTTATCCGGGATATGGTACAGCGAGGAGCAATAAGGCTCCATCATATCGGTACAGATGAGCAGGTCGCCAACATTCTGATGAAGCCCCTGGGAAAGGTCAAATTCTTGACTTTCCGAGAACGACTTGGAGTCGTTGAGAGACCCTCTTATGAGGGTCCTGCATGATGCATGCATTGAGCTCTGGGGGGTTTGGGGTACTTCTTGGAGTGACAAGCGACCATAGGGCGACTCACCCTCCCCTAGTGGTGCACTGTGTACAGGGTGAATGGTTCAACCTTCCCCTGTGATACCCCGTGGCGACTTGTGGACAGGATGAGTGGTTCTCCTGTCGAGGCATCCTACCCATGCAATCTGGGACTCATGGGAAGTACCTCTCATTTGGCCAATGAGTAGGGAAAAGGGGTTATGGACCATAGTAGTACCGATGGACGCATCGTGTATCTACCGTACTCCCTATGCTAGGATGACCGACATTGATCTAGGATCAATTGGAACTGACTTCGGGTCAGTAAGAGTGATATAGCTCACTCTCTTTTGGCAGTGATCTAGGATTAGTAAGAGTGGTATGACATCGAGTCAATAAGAGCACTATTGAGCACTCTCTTTTATCTGGGACTGACTTCGGGTCAGTAGAGGATGTTATGATACATCCTCGATCATTTCTTCTACTTCATAATTCAGCAAAGCAGAGTAGAGCTGAGCCGAGCAGTGCAAGGTAGTGCATTTGATGGCAGAGATAGTACCGAGGATCAGATGGATTAGCAGATGGAGTTCTCCCTAGTTGAGAGTGAGTGTTAAAATTGACAACTAGGGCCAAACTCCATGTGGGTCATCTTATTTATGGCGGCTGATATTTTTCTTGGATTCCTCTCGTCGAGAGGTGTAGGATTGGTCTAACAATCATCCGATTCCGACATGTATTTATGGAGATATGAATTTACTTGTATTTACTTGACAATTTGTCAAGGTCGGCCAGCAACAAAATGTGTGGCACACATCCTCAACGATTCATATAAATAGAAGTCACCTTGTGGCATTATTCACTCATCTCTCATCTCACATTCATCCCTCTCCTTACTTGATTGGGTATACAAGGAGCAGCATCTCTCACATGGGAAGAAGGACGACGCAACAAGGAGGAGGAAGCAAGACTATTTCAACATTCACTAAGGTTGACCAAGAAGCAACAGGTTGGGTCTGACTGCGTTGACTAGCGAGGAGGTCAGTTTGACTTCAGTCTAGTGTGAGGAGCCTCTATCAAGCAAGCCGCAAATCTGGACAGCAAACCGTTGACCTGATTTGACCTCGAATTTGACCAACGCTAATTGGTTAGGGTTGACCACAGGGCTGCATATGCATTGACCATTGTTTGACCATCTCTCTTGGACTATTTTGGGTTGACCTTCATTGTTGTTGAAGGCCAAGTTGACCAAGGTTGACTTGATGTCATTTGTGGGTTGTTTGACCAGCGTTGAAGTTGTTGGTTAGGGTTTTATTACTGCTGTCATAAAATTACAAAATTGTGAAATTGTACTATCTCTCTCTCTGCTGAATTATTGAAGATTATAGAAGAATTGATCAAAGGGTTTCCCCACATTGGGGTTTGTCCCTGGCTAGCTGCCACATCTAGTGTCTCTTGTCTTGGCTTGTCTTCTGTCAATTTATTTATGTTCTATCAGCATTTTACTTTACGTTAATGTGATTGCTAAACAGTGAAATTCCAACATTCACATGGTATTATGCTGAACGCAGTTAGTTCAGAAATTTGGGATTCTTTTCCGTTGATGAGCAACAACAATTGGAAAATGATGCAGTACAAAGCTAGCAGTGGCATCATTAGCAGCAAACGCAGAGGAAGTTCTAGTACAGATGCAGCAGTCGCAATGGTAGTGTCAGTGTCATGGGCAGTAGTACAGTAGCAGCAACAGCACAGTGTTGGTGGCAACAACAGTGCGGAAAGGAAATGCTTCAGAGACAAAGCAGCATGCAGTTGGGCATTGTTGCTAGAGCACATTCCTAGCTAAGAAGGAGTGTTAGTTTTTGGTAGCATCGGATGTGCTCTAGCCACGAAAATTGGTGTAGAGGCTAAGGCACATGAGTTCTAAAGAACCCAGAAACCATTTGGTGAAATTCCACCCAAATTGTATTAAAATAATTAATATTTTTAATGGGGTTCCTAAGTCTAAACTTAGGAAAATTAAAGTATTGGTGGGCATTAATCAAAATATGGGTGAGAATGTTCTAGAAAGTGGATCAAGTCAAGTTTTTAATCTTATCCGTTGATTAGAGACTTAATCTCGATCGTTGAAGTCTCAACGAGAAAAGTCTAATAAGGAAGCTTAGGGTTCATTTAGAAACACACGGAGAGAATGAATTGATCTGGAGTTCGATTTCTGGGGCTAGGAAGCTGAGAAATTCGAACTGAGTGATCATTCTGCCGCAGAGGGGGACGGATAGTTTGGGAATACTGGACAAAGAGGCGGAGAGCCACTAGTGGAGGCAGCGCAACATCTAGAGGGCCTGACGCTGGGCCGGTCTGGGCCCATGCAAGCTTGACGAAGAGCCAGAAGGGCCAGCGCAGACCAAAAGTTGCCCTCACGCAGAAATCCAAAAACTGTCGGGGAGTTGCCAGAATAGTCGGGAGAGGTTGACGCAGAAGCTCCAAGAGGCAGAAGAGGCAGCGCAGAGCCTGTAAGGCTGACGCAAGGCCAACGCAGAGATAGTTGGGGTAGCCAATTTTGCTGTCGGATCAGTCAGAAACTACCGGGTGAAGTGAGGTAATCTCCCTCAGTTTTCCGCTAGTATATTTTTTCTATAACTGGACTGTCAGGAGGGCATCCAGAATTTTATTCAGAACTACTGTTTAATAATATAAAACCCTCAAAGTTGTTGCACCGGTTTTCCCACATTGAGTTTTTCCTGGGACTATTTTGTCCAAAAATAACGGTGTCCTATGTATCTTGTTCTTTGCTCAATTTCTTGTTTCATGTAATCAAATTAAATTGGTGTAGGTTGCAGAAGTAATTTACTTCAGTATTATTCAGAAAATAACTCGATAATGTATATTAAAATCAAGTAGGAGAAGTAAATCCAATTTCGTTGCAGTAGGAGTTCCTTGAGTGTAGGAATTTTCACATGGAGAGGCAGTGGCAAGTGGCAGAAGTATTCCACACAGAAGTTGCACAAGGGTTGCGTAGAAGCTTTAGCAGAGCAGTTTGATTTCGCTGGAGAGGAAGTCGACTAAGCTTCTAGAGGTCGGGAAAGTCTTCCAGAGGCCCAGAGAGTCACTTCTAGCAGCAGAGATAGGCCAGACAGCTTGGTCAGAGGATGAACAGAGCCACATGTGCGAGAGGCAGTGCAAGTACTGCGCAGAGGGCCTACGCAACAGTTTGGACAGCCAGATTTTCTGGAGGAGCCAGTGTCAGCATTACTTGTGGAGTGATACAATTTTCTCTCTAATTACTTTTGTCAAATACTTGATTATTGGATAGCCAGCTGGCAATCCATAGATTGTACTCAGATTATTTGACTATTGCATTATAATAAAAACCCTCAGTTGTTTCACCGGTTTTCCCAAGTTGGGTTTTTCCGAGGACTTTTATCCAAAAATAATTGTGTCATATTTTTATGTGTGCCAGTATTTTCTCAGTTTCCAGCACCTTTATTTGCTACAATATTTTAGTGAAGATTGCAGCATGATTATTTTGTTGTTGTGATCGCAATAAACTGTTAAATTAATTTACAATTAAAAGAAATAACTCCAATTGTTGCAATAGGATTTTAGTCGTGAAATTTTCACATCCCTCTACCTGTAAATAAGATGAAGATTGGTGTGCACATACACCATTTTTGTTGGAATTTCTAATTCTAACCCATTAGAAATTCTTCCTGCACTATCTAGCTTATTTCACCTACTTGTTTAATAACTTAACAGGTTATTTAATCATATAAATACTGAAAATATACACAAGTACAGTCTCAACATCTACAGATCATCAACTGAAAGAAAACAAGCACACAAGTGACACCGTTATTTTTGGACAAATGTCCCCGGGAAAAACCCAATGTCGTAAAACCGGCGTAGCTATTATGAGGGTTACATTATTATGCAGTCTCTCTGAGTACAACTGGGTGCCTAACCGGCTCACCCGATAGAGAAAAATACATGGCAGCAATACCTCTATATTCGGAAATAGGTATTCAGAAAACCTGTCCCACGAAACCCTCTCTACCACAACTGAAGCTCAGCGCTGGCCCTTTTGGGTTCTGTGTCAACCCTTTGAGGCACTGCGTAGCCCTTGGGAGCCTCTGCGTCACTCCCTCTGCCCTCTGCGTGGATGACGTAGTCTCTCTGGGCTCTGCGCTGCCTCTGATAGGCTCTGCGTAGCCTAGACTGACTGCTGCTCTCGCTCTCTCTACTTCTGTGTTGGTCTCCCAGTATTGCCCCTGCTTCTCTGCCTCGTACTCACTGCCCCTTGTTGATCACTGATTCAACTTTGCTTAGCAACCCTGCTCTAGCAAAATGAATAACTGATCACTTTGGTGTGTTCTCCAACTGACCCTCAAGCCTCTTATGCTTTTCTCGTTGGTTCATCAACGACCGAGATTAAATCTCTAATCAACAGCTAAGATTAGATTTGGCTTGATCCATGACTTTCGGAACCTTCTAACCCAGTTTTATATTAATACCCATTAATATTTTATTTTTCCCAAGTTTAGACTTAGGAACTCCATTAAAAATATTAATTATTTTAATATCTCCCAAACCAAGTACAATCTGTCCAAACCATTTCTGGGTCTTGGAGATCTCATGTGCTTTAGTCTCTCCACCAATTTTCATGGCTAGAGCACATCTGATGCTACCCCAAATCAACACTCCCTCTTAGCAAGGATTGTGCTCTAGTAATACTCCTCACTGAGCATCACTCTGATTATCCAGCACCGGTACTTGTGTTGATGCTAGGCCTCCCCGCCCAACATCCTCTGCATTGCTACATCTTGTACTGTTGCCCATGGCTCTGCCACTGCCACTGCTGCATCCATATGACAGCTCCCTCTACATCTATGTTGTTGTTGGTCCATCCTCCCAACACTGCATCTGCATTACAACATCCTCTGCATTGCTACTGCACTACAACTAAGTTACTGAGAAGTAAGTAAATGATCCACCCAACTTCTGACATCCCTGTCAGGCTAGAAATACTCCCAATGTTGAATCTCCCTCTATTGCTAACAAGTGCTCCCTCTACTGACCTTTGCGCTACTGCAACAACTCCCTGCATCTCGCACCATTGCAAACCTCTATGTGCCATCCTGCACCGTTGCAACACTCTCGTGCCTCTCGCACTGTTACAACCTGCTAGCCTCGCGCTACCCTGGGACTCCTGCACTGTAGCACTTTGTCGCTTCATCCGCATCCGTCTCTACCGACATCTGCCAGTTCTGCTACTCCTCTTCGGGGCTCCCGTAGCAAGGTATAATCCAAGAGGTTGGGTACCTCAAGGATCCTGCCCCTCATCGCTTGTAGTCTTCATGACTACAGCTCGATGTCTCCCCACTTCTTCTTAAGTGGCACATGAGCACTCATGGCACAATCGTCATCCTCCTCGACTTCTTTCTTCGCCTTCGCTGGCGCTGCCTTCGAGTCAGAATCCTCTCCCTTACTTTTCTTCCTTGGACATTGGTTTGCAAAATGACCCAGTTCCCCACAATGGAAGCACTTGACCTTGAGAGGTCCTTCTTCTTCCTCTTCTCCTGCTTCCCTGTAGATGCTAGAGGCGCATCCTCTTCTTCCTCCTTGATCCTGACTCCTTTGTCACTACTCCCTGCCTTGGTCAGTCGTCTGATCTCTTCTTGATGAAGAGCCGCCCACAGTTCTTCCCAATCCGGAAGATTCATCCTACCTAGTATGCTCTGGACAAATACCTCCCAATCCTCGGAAACTGCGTTAAGTACGGTCCTCACCATCAATTCCTCATCCGGCGTGGCCCTTACGGAAGTTAGCTGGTCACGAATCTCCTTCAACCAACCGAGGAAGACATCTATTTGCTCTCCCTTCTGCACTGGTATGCCCTTAGCTGATTCTCCAGGAGCATCTCCCTCTGCACAGATGTATGTTGGTACAATGTCTTCAAAGCATCCCACATCTCATTTGTCGTTTCCTTCTCCGCAATATGTGGTACCACATGATCCTTGACCCCATCAAGGATGATGCACTTTGCCTTATCCATTGCCTCCTCGTACTTATCATTTGCTATTGGGTCAGCTAGGATAGCCATAGTTCTCAGGACGAAGCCCTTGATGCGATGTTTGTCTAGAATGGACAAGATCCTGACCTTCCAGACCACAAAGTTGGACGCTCTGTCCAGCCTATCCTGATCTCTCAACCCATTCACGACCATCTCTCTGCTCTTCTCTGTCGACTCCTCCAAGTCTCTACTTTTCGCGTGGAAGTTCTCAGTTCGACTCCTGCTAAGTCCCTCTACTTCCCTCCTGGAAGTCTTCTGTTCAACTCCTGCTGAGTCTCTCTACTTCCCGTCTGAAAGTTCTCTTCTGGACTCCCTCTCAGTCTTGATTTCCCTCCTGGAAATCCCTCTGCCAACATCAAGTTGCCCCTCTCTAATCGTCTGTGCTACAACAACACTGATCTGGATTCCTTGGCTAGCAATCTGCCTCAGCAGCAACTCCCTCTACCTTGGTCTTGCCCTGTTAGGTATTGTTCTGACCGCAGTGACCCACCAACTTCGCTCTCGCAAACTACCCACAGCCTCCTTTGCCCCAGCAACTGAAGGATTGAGCCACTTGGCTCTGCGCAATCCCGGCACTGGCAAATCAGCTCCCTCAGCCAATTGCATCAGCCCTTCTGGCCTCTGCGTGACCTTGATTCTGCTTCCCTCAGCCTCTGCACTAGCCTTTCTCTAGCCAAGACTGAGGACGCAATCCCTCTACGTCACTCCTTCCTCTGTCACCTTCTGCAAGGATCAGCTTTGTCACTCGGGATAGCTGAATCTGCTACAAATGCTCTGCTCGGTTGATGCCTTTAGTTTTCCTGTGATCTGCAACCACGCTCTGATACCATGTTGGAATTTCTAATTTTAACCCGTTACAATTTCTTCTTGCACTATCTAATTTATTTCACCTACTTGTTTAATTACTTAACAAGTTATTTAATCATATAAATACTGAAAATAAACACAAGTATAGTCTCAACATCTACAGATCATCAACTGAAAGAAAACAAGCACATAAGTGACACCGCTATTTTTGGAAAAATGTCCTTGGAAAAACCCAATGCGGGAAAACCGGTGCAACTATTCTGAGGGTTATATTATTATGCAATCTTTCTGAGTACAACTGGGTACCTAACTAGCTCACCCGACAAAGAAAAATATACGGCAGTAATACCTCTATATTCGGAAATCGGTATTCAGAAAACTTGTCCCACGAAACCCTCTCCGGCACAACTGAAGCTCAGCGTTGGCCTGTTGACCTGCGTCAGCCATCTGAAGCACTACGCAACCTCTAGGAGCCTTTGCGTCACTCCCTATGCCCTCTACGTGGATGACGTAGTCTCTCTGGGCTTTGCGCTGCCTCCATTGGGCTCTGCGTAGCCTGGACTGACTGTTGCTCTCGCTCTCTCTGCTTCTGTGTTGGTCTCCCAGTATTGTCCCTACCTCTCTACCTCGTACTCACTGCCCCTTGCTGTTGATCACTGATTCAACTTTGCTTAGCAACCCCGCTCTAGCAAAATGAATGACTGATCACTCTGGTGTGTTCTCCAACTGACCCTCAAACCTCTTCTTATACTTTTCTCGTTGGCCCATCAACGGCCAAGATTAAATATCTAATCAACGGCTAAGATTAGATTTGGCTTGATCCATGACTTTTGGAACCTTCTAACCCAGTTTTATATTAATACCCATTAATATTTTATTTTTCCTAGGTTTAGACTTAGGAACTCCATTAAAAATATTAATTATTTTAATATCTCCCAAACCGGGTACAATCTGTCCAAACCATTTCTAGGTCTTGGCGATCTCATGTGCTTTAGCCTCTCCACCAATTTCCATGGCTAGAGCACATCTGATGCTACCCCAAATCAACAATTTTCTCTGTCCTGGGTTGTTAAATCTTGTTCTTCTTCAAACTATACATACTACCACATGTGCTCCAATTCAAACAAGAGGATGAAGTAACCTAAGAGAGGAACCTCATGGCTAACTATTATAGAGGATGGCATGTCACCTCATGAGTTGCCCACCAACCATAAGGCTTCTTAGACACCCTACTCTAATCACATCATAGCCTGCAAATCTCCCAATGCTAGTGGAAAACTCTGCAGAGGAATCCTCCATTTCATCACAGGATGCTCTATCCTAATATATTGATCTAAATTCTTCCTTCTTCCCCTATGAAATCACAACATTCACATAAGGAGGGAATCTACATGAACGCCCACCATTGCGCCACTCATCGTTGTAGTACTTGGGATTAAATGAGTGAGCTAAACAATGCAAAGGTGTGCAATTCTTGTCCCACCTACTGACAAGAATATCCTATATAATGGTGAGAAAGGCATCCGCTAATGTCTCATACTTAGGGCACTCACTTTGAAAAATAATGGTCCTTGCGGACTCAATGATGTAAACCCACCCCTCATAAACCTCTTCTCGTATGGGTTGGTCTGTGTTTCCAAATCACAAAAAAACCATGATAGACTCCATGATCTTAATAGTAAGATCTACCCTCTCCCACCAACCATCATCTAACACTATATCCTTGACTTTTTTTAGGTTGTTTGATCTGTCTTTCCCCAAAAAGACCAAAACTCTAAATAACCATGGCCACAAGAGCAACCTTGACCTCCCTCAACTTCTTAAGCATGATGAATGTGAAGGCAAAACACATAATTGCAATCTTCAACAATGATAGATGTGTGTACTCTTCTTAGATTGTGAGGACAGTGATATAATTTTGTTCAAATTTGTAGATATGATGTGCATCCTTAATAAGATTTCTAATCCATGACACATCAGAAGCAATAGATTTAAGTGTTAAATTCAAATAATGGAAAATGCAAGGTGTCCAAAATATTTGTGGATATTTAGTTTCCACAATCATGCCAGTAGTCTTACAAACAAGTGCATTGTCTATAATGATTTGCACACAAGAATCAACACCTACACCTTCAATGAGTTTAATGAACAACTCATGCATATATTGTGCATCCTTGTATTTTCCAAGAGCTTCCACAGCTTTCAAGAACATTGACCCATTAAAGGAAGACAACGTGAAGTTGATGAGTGGATGGCATGTTGTATTTATCCATCCATCGGAAACAACACCAACCTCAGATGATGGCCATGTTGATTTAAAGGGCTCTAACATTTAATCCACCTCCTTCTTTGCCTTAACCAAGAATGTGGTTCTAAGATTCTCCAAACTAGGAGGCGCATACCCTACGGGAGCCCCTTGAGCTAGAGACTGACACATCTCAAAAAATAAAGGTGGCCAAGAAACATTAAGTGAGATGAAGTTGAGATAGAAAAAAAACCCAATGGTAAGATTGTTAAAATTGGCAACTAGGGCAAAATTCCACCTTGGGACGGCTCATACGATGCAGATGATTATTGCATTGGATTCCTCTTTTCAAGCGGTCCAAATTTGATATAAAGATCATCTCATTCAAACAAGAAGAAGTGGAATTTTGAATTTATTCTCTTTCATGCACAAATTGTTAAGGTCCGCCTCAGCTTAATGTAGGCTAAACAAGCCCAATAGATGTGTCCTGTCACCCTCAACGAATTGTATAAAGAGGAGGGACCTCTCTCCTAATTTGGACATCGCTCAGTCATCATTTCTTCTCTCCCCTAATCTGATCGGTTCATACAGCTTAATGATCATCTCTCTTTCTCTCACATGTGTCGATGGAGGACGAATTTCTGGGACAGATTACAGGCAGAAAATTTCAGGGTTTCAGGGCAGCGTTGACCAGTACTAAACAAGGCTTCATTGAACAAGCTTGACTGTGTTTTCTAGGGAAGAATTTCTCTCTCTTGAGGCCACATTTATTGGCACAGAAATCGAGGTGTTTGGGACTGTTTGGCCAGCGTTGACTTTAGGTTAACTTCTGTTTTGACCGCAAAAAATCACAAGAGATTTTCTCTCTCCTTTGACCGAGTTTGACCAAGTTGTTTTGGGTTGCAATTGACCTCCTCTTCAAACCAAGTTTGACCAAGGAAAACCGAGTTGCCTTGGTGAAGCTTGTTGTTGTTCTGAGCAGCATTGACTTTCTAGTTAGGGCTGAAATTGACTGCAGTTGACCGCAGAATTTTACAAGGATGATTTGACCGTGTATTGGGCAAGTGAATTTGATTATTGTACTCTCTCTCTCTCTCTTTGCTAAACTATTGAATAATAATAAGAAGATTTGATCAAAGGGTTTTCCCCATATTGGGGTTTTTCCCTGGGATCCGCCAAATCTGGTGTCCTTTTGTCTTGGCTTGTTCACTGCATATGTTTTTATGTTCTATCTACATTTACTGTAAGTGTGATTAAATTAATGTGATTGCTACTGGAAATTTATCATTGGGCTACTAAAGGAACATTGAAGTAAATTGTGCTAAGCATAGAACATACCATTGTTATCTAAAATTAACATGGTATCAAAGCTCAGATGAAGACAAAGCCCAAGCAAGAGTGAGGAAAAGCAATCAATAAAGGAAATTGTTGGACAAGAACTTGGAACTAGTCCCAATGATGACCACATCTTACCTCAAATTTGAGGACAAGTGTAAGGACAAATCCGACTATCATGCATAGAAGATGTCTTTGGATTTGACTTTGGAAGAAAATGATGTTATGGACTATGCGAAAGGAAGAGTAGTGGAGCCTCCTTCAAATGCATCCGCCGCTGCACAAACAAAGTACAAGAATGGTGAGGTTAAAGCTAAGAAAATTATTGTTGATTCTATTCACAAGCCTTTGGTTGCCTATATTTCTGAATTGGAAACATCTAAGGAGATATATGACAAGCTGATTGGGATGTTCAAAGTAAATAACGCAAATCAAGTTCTCTTTCTCAGAACAAGTTGAAAGACATCACGATGGATAGAGGATAATCCATTCAATCCTTCTTCATGACGATTACCGAAATCAAGAATGATCTCCTATCTATTGGAGAAGTTATTGGAGATAGGGAACTCACTCTTAATGCACTTGGAAGCTTATAAGAGAATGGGATGTGTTTAACACTACCATCCTCAACAATGACAGATTCCAGAATTTGATGAATTATTGGCTAGAAGCACTCAAGAAGAAATAAGGAAGATGGAAAGAGACAAGCCCTCAAATGGAAACAATCATACCGCTTTCTCCGCTCATGCAAATACGAAGAACAATGCTGGTCCAAGAAGACAAGGTCAAGAGTTGAAGTCGGGATTCAAAGAAGGAAGAAAAGGAAGACGCTTCAATTGCAACAGGTTTGGCCACTTTGTTGGAGAGTGTCCTCACAAGAAGGATACTCCAAGAGATGATGACAACAATAACAACAACTACAAAGGCAATGGCAATCAAAGGAACAACGGGTTCAACAACAAAGGAAAGAGGAATGCTCCCACTGCTCGATATAGAAATGGTCGTCCTCCCAAGAAGTCAAGAAACTCCAGGTATGAAGAAGTTAATGTTGTAGAAAAGCAAAAAGAATTTTATCTTATTTTTGCACTTACCACCTCCTCTCCTTCAGATACATTAGATCATTAGTTGATTGATAGTGGTGCCTCAAGGCCAGTGTTTTAAAAACCGTTTTGAAAAACCGGTTACCGGTCAAACCGGCCGGTTAGCAAGCTGGCCGGTCCGAACCGGCCAAAAAACCCGGTTATACCTTGCATTTCGCCTTTTTTGGGCCCTAACCGGTGAAAACCGGCCGGTTTAGGATGGAACCGGCCGGTTTGTATCAAACCGGCCAGTTCCGTCCTAAACCGGCCGGTTTTTGGCATGCCCACCATAACTTGCAAAAAGCGGTTTTCTGATTGTGGTTTAGGGGTTTTGGGGGGGAACTAAGGGTGTTTTCCCTCCAAAAACACCCTCTCCAAGCTATAAGAGGCCCCTCTCACTCTCATTTGTCTCACACAACTGATTTGGAGTGTTTGTGAGTTTGTTTGTGAGCTTGGAGAGTGTTGAGTTTTTGCTGAAGTAGTCATCTTGGAGTTGGAGTTGGAGCTATTTTGGAGATAGTGTGTAGCTGTCAGTGGAGTTGCCATCTTCAAGAGGAGGCTAAGGAAGCTAGTTTGCATTTCCAGGTAAGGATTTACACTTGAAAATTCCTTATTTGACTGTTGTCCATGAATTAATTTTTTTTATGTGTTATAAACTTCTCACTTCTATGATCTACCATCCAGGGAGTCATCATGCCTCCAAAAGCCAGAGATACTGCATGGGCTCATTGTGATATGATTGATGGCAAAATGATCTGCAAATATTGCCAAAAATCCATTCAAGGAGGGGGTATTAACATGTTCAAGCAACACTTGGCTGGGATAGGAGGCCATGTAAAGCCATGTGGAGCACCAAATGAAATAATAGGGCATATTAGGGCAGAATACCTTCAGAAGTTTGAGACTCAAGTCACTGAACCAATAGAGAAGTTTGTGACTGCATTGTTTGGGAGTCGAGACTCAACCAACTGAGTTTGATCATGACGACTGAGACTCATGAGAAGTTTCAACTTCAAGTGATAATGTTGATCACTATTATAGTATTACTATTATCATATATGTAGAGTCTACACTGAAGTCTTGTAGTAGGCCACTGGCCCCATAGTTTGTAGGCTTTGTTTTTGCACTCTAGAGGCCATTTAGAGCCTCATTGCTTATGTATTTTGTCGATGATATGTATTGCACTCGGTGCCATTTTGATATATTCACCTTTACATGGTATATAAATGAGCAATCTTTGCATATTTTGTCTCTATTGGCTTGGAATTATGGTTTTAAATCTTAAAAATAGTTGTTTTCATTAAAAAATAATTATTTAATGTATTTTTCTAAAACCGGTTCGTTTAGACCAAACCAGTCCGAGTTAGACCGGTTCCAGTCGGTAAACCAGTTCATTAGGTGGACCGGGCCGATCACCGGTTCCAGTTTTAAAAACATTGCTCAAGGCACTTCACTGGGTACAAGGAGGCCCTCTCAAACTAAATTGAGAAGAAGAAAAATATGGAGATTATACTTGGGGATAATGCCTCTTATCCCATGAAAGGAATTGGGACTGTTACTCTTAACTTAAATCAAGATCAAACCCTTCACTTACAAGAAGTATTGTATGTACTTAATCTGAAAAAGGACCTGGTCTCTATTTCTGCGATGGAAGATAAAGGTTTCAAGGTGACTTTCATTGATGGGAAGGTTCGTGTTTGGCAAAGGAACCTGAAAAATGCATTCACTCTTGCATTTAGGGTTGAAGGTCTCTATCAAGTTGGAGGAAGTCCATTGGTAGCAATGATTTGCGATACTTCTCTTCAATCCGAATTATGGCACCAAAGATTTGCTCACCTTCATTACAAAGCCTTGCCTAATGTATGGAAGATGGTCACAGGTATGCCTGAAATCAACTTAGATCATGAAGGAGTTTGACAGGGCTGTGCAGCTAGAAAACGTACAAGGGGACCATTCCCTTCAAGTGGAAGTAAAACTACCGATATTCTTCAATTGGACCATTATGATTTATCAGTTATGTTGCCCGTAACATCTTTGTGAGGATATTTGTACTATGCAATTTTTGTGGATGACTTCTCTCGCAAAACATGGATATCTATTTCTTAAAGAAGAAGGACAAAGTGTTCAAATGGTTCCACTCTTTCAAAGCCTTGGTCGATAATCAAACAAGGAAGAAGATCAAAATATTAAGGATTGATAATGGGACTGAATATGAGTCAAATGAATTCAATGACTATTGTAGAGAAGGTGGCATTAAGAGGGAGACCACTAATGCATATACTCCTGAACAAAATGGTGTTGTCGAAAGGAAGAATCGAACTATAATAGAAGCCACCTGTGCCATGCTTCATGACCAAGGTCTACCGAAGTTCTTATGGCGAGAAGCTGCCAACATTGTTGTGTATGTTCAAAATATATGCCCACATCAAGCATTGGACTTCAAGACACCAGAAGAAATTTTCAATGTTAAGAAACTTGATGTTTCTCATTTTAAAATTTTTGGTTGTCCCATATATTTTCATGTGCCGAAAGAGAAATGAAACAAGCCAGATGCTTCTGCAAAGAAAGGACATTTATGGGCTACAGTGAAACTTCGAAGGCATATAGAATCTATGAACCTGGTCAAAGAGAAGTGGAAATAAGTCATGATATCACTTTCGATGAAGATTATGCCCTTAGGAAAGTCTGAGATATTCATATCCCTAGGAAGGACAATGATGATGATGCAAGAAAGCAGGATGAATCTCCAATAGATGATTTGATGCTCGATGCCGAAGGTCTGATGGATCCCATTGATCCATCTCCTAGTGAGCCCTCTACTTCAAGAAAAATACCTTTGTGGCTCAAAAACACTCTTGAAGATGCCGAGAGACATGTTGTTGTTGATTTGGGGTAGCATCGGATATGCTCTAGCCATGAAAATTGGTGGAGAGGCCAAAGCACATGAGATCTCCAAGACCCATAAATGGTTTGGACAGATTGTACCCGGTTTGGGAGATATTAAAATAATAATATTTTTAATGGAGTTCCTAAGTCGAAACTTACAAAAAATAAAATATTAATGGGTATTAATATAAAACTGGGTTAGAAGGCTCCAAAAGTCATGGATCAAGCCAAATCTAATCTTAGTCGTTGATTAGAGATTCAATCTCGGCCATTGAAGGACCAACAAGAAAAGTATAAGAAGAGGCTTGAGGGTCAGTTGGAGAATACACCAGAGTGACCAGTGATTCATTTTGCTAGAGCGGGGTTGCTAAGCAAAGTTGAATCAATGATCAGCAGCAAGGGGCAGTGAGTACGAGGCAGAGAGGCAGAGAATACTGAGAGACCAACGCAGAAGCAAAGAGAGCGAGAGCAACAGCGAATCTAGGCTACGCAGAGCCCAGCAAAGATAGCGTAGAGGCCAAAAGGACTGCGTCATCCACGCAGAGGCTGCTGGAGTGACGCAGAGGGTCATAAAGGCTGCGTAGTGCCTCAGAGGGTTGATGCAGAGTGTCTTGGGGCTAACGCAGGTCAGCAGGAGGCTGACGCAGAGGCCAGAAGGGCCAACACTGAACTTCAGTTGTGTCGGAGAGGGTTTCATGGGGCAGGTTTTTTGAATACCTGTTTCCGAATATAGAGGTATTGCTGCCGTGTATTTTTCTTTGTCAGGTGAGCCAGTTAGGCACCCAGTTGTACTCAGATAGACTGCATAATAATATAACCCTCTGAATAGCTGCACCAGTTTTCCCGCATTGGGTTTTTTTGGAGACATTTGTCCAAAAATAACAGTGTCACTTGTGTGCTTGTTTTCTTTCAGTTGATGATCTGTAGATGTTGTGACTGTATTGTGTTTATTTTGATATTTAAATGTATTAAATAACTTGTTCGAATTTAAACAAGTAGAAGAAATAAACCAGCAGAATACAGATTAATTTTATAACGGATAGACTTAGAAAATTCAACATGGTATGAAAGAGTGGTTGCAGATCACAGGAAAACTGAAGGCATCAGCTGACCAGAGCATTTGCAGCAGAATCAGCCATCCCGAGTGATAGTAGTTGATCCTTGCAAAAGCAACAAAGGAAGGGTTGACGCAGAGGGACTGCGTCATCAGTTTGGGCCAGAGAGAGGTCAGAGCAGACGCTGAGGAGCGCAGAGAGAGGCTCACGCAGAGACCAGGAGAGTTGACGCAGTGGCCGAGGGAGCTATTTTTGTTGTAGCCAGGATTGTGCAGAGCCTAGAGACTCAGTGCTTTAGTTGCAGGGACAAAGGAAGTTGTGGGCAATTTGCGAGAGCGAAGCTAGTGGGGTATTGTGGTCAGAACAATACATAAGAGGGCAAAACCAAGGTAGGGGAAGTTGCTGCCGAGGCGGACTTCTAGACAAGGAATCTGGATCAGTGTTGCAGTTGCACAAACGATTGGAGAGGGGCAACTTGACGGTTAGCAAAAAGATTTCCAGGAGGGAAATCGGGACTCGGAGAGAGTCCAGAAGAGAACTTCCAAATGGGAAGTAGAGAGACTCGGAGGAGTCGAACCGAGAACTTCCAAACGGGAAGTAGAGAGACTTGGCAGGAGTCGAACCGAGAACTTCCAAACGGGAAGTAGAAAGACACGGCAGGAGTCGAACCGAGAACTTCCAGATGGGAAGTAGAGAGACTCAGGAGCAGTCGAACCGAGAACTTCCAGACGGGAAGTACAGAAACTCAGAGGAGTCGAACCGAGAACTTCCAAACAGGAAGTAGAGAGACTCAGCAGGAGTCGAACCGAGAACTTCCAAATAGGAAGTAGAGAGAATCAGTAGGAGTCGAACCGAGAACTTCCATATGGGAATTAGAGAGACTCGAAAGATTCGAACTGAGAACTTCTAGACGGGAAGTAGAGAGACTCAATAGGAGTTGGACCGAGAACTTCCAGGCAGGAAGTAGAGAGACTCAATGGGAGTCGAAGAGAGAACTTTCGGAGGGAAGTAGAGAGACTCAGACAAGTCGACAGAAGAGCAGAGAGATGGCCATGAATGGACTGTGGGATCAAGACAGGTTGGACGGGGCGTCTAAATTTGTGGTCTGGAAGGCCAAAATCCTGTCTGTTTTGTGTGCCATGAGTGCTCATGTGCCACATGAGAAGAAGTGGGGAGACATCGAGCTGTAGTCAAGAGGACTACAGGCGATGCGGGGTAGGATCCTTGAGGTACCCAACCTCTTGAATTATACCTTGCTACGGGAGCCCCGAAGAGGAGTATCAAGACTAGATGATGTCGGTAGAGACGGATGCGGATGAAGCGGCAAAGAGTGCTACAGTGCAAGAGTCCCAGGGCAGCGCGAGGCTAGCACGCTGCAATAGTGTGAGAGCCACGGGAGTGTTGTACCAGTGCAGGATGGCACAGATAGGTGTGGAACGATGCGAGATGCAAGGATTTGTTGCAACAGCGCAGAGGTCAGTAGAGGGAGCACTTGTGAGCGGCAGAGGGAGCTTCAGCATCGGGAGTGTTTCTAGCCTGACAGTGATGTCAGAAGTTGGGTGGATCAATTACTTACTTCTCAGTAACTGAGTTGCAGTGCAGTAGCGATTAGCAGTAGCGTGATGCAACATGATGAGAGGGGGTTGCAGTGCAGATGCAATGTTGGGAGAAAGGACCAGCAGCAGCATGGATGCAGAGGGAGTTGTCGTACGGATGCAGCAGTGGCAGTGGCAGGGCCATGGGCAGCAGTATAAGATGTACGAGTGCAGAGGATGTTGGGCGGGGAGGCCTAGCATCAGCACAGGTACTGATGCCGGATAATCAAAGTGATACTTAGTGAGGAGTATTACTAGAGCACAGTCCTCACTGAGAGGGATGTGGATTCGGGGTAGCATCGGATGTGCTCTAGCCCTGAAAATTGGTGGAGAGGCTAAAGCACATGAGATCTCCAAGACTCAGAAATGGTTTGGACAGATTGTACCCAGTTTGGAAGATAGCAAAATAATTAATATTTTTAATGGAGTTCTTAAGTCGAAACTTAGGAAAAATAAAATATTAATGGGTATTAATATAAAACTGGGTTAGAAGGTTCCAAAAGTCATGGATCAAGCCAAATCTAATCTTAGTCGTTGATTTGAAATTTAATCTCGGTCGTTGAAGGACCAACGAAAAAAGTATAAGAAGAGGCTTGAGGGTCAATTGGAGAATACACCAGAGTGATCAGTCATTCATTTTGCTAGAGCGAGGTTGCTAAGCAAAGTTGAATCAGCGATCAGCAGCGAGGGGCAGTGAGTATGAGGCAGAGAGGCAGAGACAATACTGAGAGACCAGCGCAAAAGCAGAGAGAGCGAGAGCAGCAACCGGTCTAGGCTACGTAGAGCCTAGCAAAGACATTGTAAAGGCCGGAGGGAATGCGTCATCGACGCAAAGGCTGCTGGAGTGACACAGAGGTCCCAGAGGCTTCGCAGTGCCTCAGAGGGCTGACACAAACTGTCCTGGGCCTGACGCAGGTCAACAGGAGGCTAACGCAAAGGCTAGAAGGGCCAGCGCTGAGCTTTAGTTGTGTCAGAGAGGATTTCGTGGGACAGGTTTTTTGAATACCTGTTTCCGGATATAGAGGTATTGTTGCCGTGTATTTTTCTCTGTCGAGTGAGCTGGTTAGGCACCCAGTTGTACTTAGTTAGACTACATAATAATATAACCCTCTGAATAGTTGCACCGGTTTTCCCGCATTGGGTTTTTCCAGGGACATTTGTCCAAAAAAAACGATGTCACTTGTGTGCTTGTTTGCTTGCAGATGATGATCTGTAGATGTTGTGACTGTATTGTGTTTATTTCGGTATTTAAATGTATTAAATAACTTGTTCGAATTTAAACAAGTAGAAGAAATAAACCAACAGAATACAGATTAATTTTCTAACGAATAGACTTAGAAAATTCAACAGTTGCACCAAGACAAACTTTTCATGAAAGCAAGAAGTCAAACAGGTACCAAGGGTAGCCAGCTGCCATGAGTACCATCGTACAATCTAAGCCATGTACATTTGAAGAAGTCGTGAAACACTAAGTCTGCAAGGATGAGATGAACGGGGAATAGAAGTCAATCATGAAGAATTATGTCTGGGATGTGGTTCCTAGACCTAAAGACAAGTCAGTGGTCACTTCAAAATGGCTTTACAAAATCAAACATGGCGCTGATGGGAGTGCTGAAAAGTTCAAGATCAGATTTGTTGCTCGAGGCTTCTTGCATGGCTCGCTTAAGCAGGAAGCCTATGTAGAACAACCTGAGGGGTTCGAAGTTCAAGATCATAAAACACATGTATTCTCTGCATATGTATAGTATATGATAGATTAAAAATATGATGAAATAAATGTTGACAATAAGCTTTGATATGACTTAGAGAATACGACCTAGCTACAATCCATTATTATGACCTCTATGGGTTGAAGCAAGCCCCCAGGGTGTGGCATGAGACGATAGATAGCTATCTTATGAAGTTGGGATTTACAAGGAGTGAAGCTGACCCGAACCTATACTTCAAGGTTGAAGAGGACAAGCCTCTCATTCTAATCCTTGTTGTGGATGATCTCTTTCTAACAGGTGATGAAGGACCTAGGACTGATGCACTATTTCTTAGGCCTCCAGGTCTGTCAAAAGCCAGGTGAGATTTTCCTTTCTTAAGGAAAATACATTGTGAAGTTGCTTGAGAGATGTGGGATGGTGGATTGCAAGTCTGTGTCTACTCCGATGGAACTCAACTTCAAGAAGCTATGTGGAAGTGTTGTTGGGGCTGGATTAGCGAACCCTTTCGAGTATCGTCAACTTGTGGGGGGCCTGATGTTCTTGGTAAACTCTCTTCCTGAAATATGCTTCGCTATGAACACGTTGAGTCAGTTTATGGTCGAGCCTCACCACATTCATTGGATTGCTGCTAAGAATCTCTTAAGATATCTCCAGGGCACAATCCACTATGGACTAAGATACACTGTCGGGAATTTGAGGCTACATGGATATACAAATGTTGACTGGGCTAGCAGTGTGGTGGATTGTAAGAGCACGTTTGGGTGTTTCTTCTCTTTGGGGTTTGATTCAATATCTTGCATGAGCAGGAAGCAGAAATCAATTGTTTTAACCATCACTGAGGTTTAATCTAAGTTGCATGAAACGGGGAAACGGGTACGAGTTTCCGAAACAGGAAGCGATACGAAACGCGACCTCCCCAAATTTTGGAAACGGGGAAACGCGAATATATATATATATATATATATTGAAAATATTTAAATATATATATATATATGTGCAATCATAAAGCATAAATGATACATTATAATTTATTACACTTAAACATTACGATTTAATTTACATCACATTTACTCATGAATGATCACATAATGAAAATAAAAATATCGGAATATCCAAAAGCAACCTTTATTATATATCCAAATCTCAAAATCAACCTTTATTTATATTAATATATGAGGCTGCAAGTACAATAAAGACTATAAGGCTGCATGAGAGAGATCCAAATCAAGATTTTCTGCATCCACATCCCATTCTTTAGAAGGACCACTATTGTATTGGGAGTCTCCTCCTACATAGTCGAACAACCTTAGTGCTGACTTGATTAAATACACATTTCATACCCTAGTACCCTACATGATCTTGATTATTGGGAGTTTCCCCTGCATAGAGGGCTTGGTTCTCTTGATTAAATACAAGTTCCATACCCTAGTACATGATAAAATCCAATGGAAACATTGCAATCCCTCCAATCCTGAAATCCTGAAAAACAAACAAGTCTGCTGGATTTTGAGTGAGATCTAAAATTCTACTTTCTCCATATGAAATCCAATGAGGACGAAACCACTCTCAAACATCCTGAGTCATTTCATGGTAATGTTAAAAATTTAAGTAAAAGGATGAAAATGAAAAATAAAGGAGAATATCACTTTTACTTTAAGAATTTAACATTACCATGAATTGCATATCCCTAAATTCTAGAACATCCTGGAAACCCTAAAAAAAATTAAAAACAAATTTAAAAAAACAAATTAAAATTAAAAAACAACTGTTTTTTTGGGGAAACGTGGCCCATATGGCCTGGAAACGCGTTTTCGGTCGTACAGCCACGTTTCTGTTTCGGGAAACGTGGCCATACGGCTGGAAACGCGTTTCCAGGCCGTACGGTACGGGGAAACGCGTTTCGTTTCGTTTCCCCTGGGGAAACGACCCCTAGGGCCACGTTTCCTGCAACTTAGGGTTTAATACATTATTGCGAGTATGGCTTGTTGTGAAGTTGTTTGGTTGAGAAAGCTCTTCAGTGAGCTATTTGAGCACGTGTTGGATACCATCATGATCTTCTGCGACAACCAGAGTGGAATTCGCCTTTCAGAGAATCCCATGTTCCACGACCGCTCCAAACACATTGATATCACGAACCACTTTATCCAGGATATGGTACAACGGGGAGCAATAAGGCTCCAACACATCAGGACAGATGAGTAGGCCGCAGGCATTCTCACGAAGCCCTTGAAGAAGGTCAAATTCTTAACCATCCAAGAGATACTTGGAGTCATGGAAAGACCCTCCTATGAGGGTCCCGTATGAGTTGGACACCGAGCTCTGGGGGCTCCTGGGGACTTGGTGTACTTCTTAAAGCTATGAACGACCATAGGGTGAGTGGTTCACCTTCCCCTAGTGGTGCGCTATGTACAAGGTGAGTGGTTCACCTTCCCCTGTGATACCCCATGATGGTTTACATGTGTGTAGGGTGAGTGGTTCACCTTCTCTTACGATTGACATATGCATAGGATGAGTGGTTCACCTTCTCCTATGGCATATGAGCAGGATGAGTGGTTCACCTTCTCTTGTCAATGCCCCAGCATACATCCTACCCATGGAGTCTGGGACTCATGGGAAGTACCTCTCATCTGGCCAATGAGTTGGGAAAAGTGGTTAGGGACCATAACACTGTCGATGGATGCATCATGTACTGTCGTACTCCCTATGACTAGAATGCGTGGTGTTCAACAACTTGATCTAGGAACAAGGACTAACTTTTGTCAGTTGAGAGTGGTAAGGTCTTGTGACTCACTCTCAATCACTTCTTCTTCATTATTACTTCATGGTTCAGCAGAGAAAAGCAGAGCAGTGATGACAGAGATGATACATGACGACAAGATGGCATGATGATGACAGATGGATTGATAGGTGGAATTCTCCCTAGTTCAGAGGGAGTGTTAAAATTGGCAACTAGGCCCAAATTCCACCTTGGGACAACTCATATGATGGAGATGATTATTGCATTGGATTCCTCTTTTCAAGAGGTACAAATTTGATATAAAGATCATCTCATTCGGACAACCAGAAGTGGAATTTTGAATTTATTCTCTTTCATGCACAAATTGTTAAGGTCGGCCTCAGTTTAATGTAGGCTCAAGAAGCCCAATAGATGTGTCCTTTCACCCTCAACGAATTGTATAAATAGGAGTGACCTCTCTCCTCATTTGGACATCACTCACTCATCATTTCTTCTCTCTCCTAATCTGATTGGTTCGTACAACTTGGTGATCATCTCTCTTTCTCTCACATGTGTGGATGGAGGACGAATTTTTGGGACAGTTTGCAAGCCGAAAATTCAGGGTTTCAGGGTAACGTTAACCAAGGCTTCATTGACCAAGTTTGACTGTGTTTTCTAGGGCATAATTTCGCTCTCTTGAGGCCGCATTTATTGGCACAAAAATCAAGGTGTTTGGCACTGTTTGACCAGCGTTGACTTCAGGTTGACTTTTGTTTTGACTGCAGAAAATCACAACATATTTTCTCTCTCCTTTGACTAGGTTTGACCGAGTTGTTTTGGGTTGCGTTTGACCTCCTCTTCAGGCCGAGTTTGACCAAGGAAGACTGAGCTGCTTTGGTGAAAGCTTTGTTGTTGTTTTGACCAATGTTGAGTTTCTGGTTAGGGTTGAAATTGAATGCAATTGACTACAGAATTTTACAGGGCTGATTTGTGTGAAAATTCTATCATTGCAACATCTGATTTACTTTGCCTACTTAATTTCAATAAGTTATCTATGAAATTCCATCAATAAACATTAAAATAAATTATGCTGCAGATATCACACCATAATACAAAAACAAACACATGCACAAGAATCAACACATCGACACAGATATTTTGGACAACAGTCCCTGGAAAAACCCAATGTGGGAAAACCGGTGCAGCAAGGGAGGATTTTATTATTCAACAATTATTCAGTACAACCGGGTGCCAAACTGGCTTACCCAACAGAGAAAAAAAATCCACAGCACTTCTCCCAGTCCCAGCATCAACCTTGCTGACCTCTGCATAGCTCCCAGACACTCTGCGTCAGCCCCTTCTTGTCTGCATCAACCCTGGGCCTCTCTGCGTCACCCACGCAGGCCCTCTAGTGACTGCGCAATCTCCTGCTGCCTCAGCGTCTGCCTGAAAGGCCCTGCATCTGCCTCTCCTGCCTCTGCGTTGGTCTTTTGTTGCTGATCCTAACTCTTTGCTCCGTACTTGTTGCCTCCTGCTGCTCTCCAGACCACTAGTTCGAATTTCTCAGCTAACCCCGCTCCAGAAATCGAACTGACTGATCTCCCTCGGTGTGTTCTCCAACTGACCCTCAAGCCTCTTCTTATATTTTTCTCGTTGGTCCATCAAGGGCTAAGATTAGATCTGGCTTGATCCATGACTTTTGGACCATTCTAACTCAGTTTTATATTAATTCACATTAATATTTTATTTTCCCTAAGTTTAGACATAGGAACTCCATTAAAAATATTAATTATTTTAATATCTTCCAAACTGTTTAGATTTTGCCCAAACCATTTCTGGGTCTTGGAGATCTCATGTGCTTTAGCCTCTCCACCAATTTTCGTGGCTAGAGTACATCCGATGCTACCCCAAATCAACAATTTGATCGTGTATTGGGCAAGTGAATTTGATTATTGTACTCTCTCTCTCTGATGAACTATTGAATAATAATAAGAAGATTTGATCAAAGGGTTTTCCCCACATTGGGGTTTTTCCCTAGCATCCGCCAAATCTGGTGTCCTCTTGTCTTGGCTTGTTTTTTGCATATGTTTTTATGTTCTATCTGCATTTATTGTCAATGTGACTAAGTTAACATGATTTCTACTGGAAATAATTGGAAAATGTCATTGGGCTGCTAACGGAACATTGAAGTAAATTGTGCTAAACATAGAACATAACATTGTGATCTAAAATTAACATGGTATCAGAGCTTAGGTGAAGACAAAGCCTAAGCAAGAGTGACGAAAAGCAATCACTAAAGAAAGTTGTTGGACAAGAACTTGGAACTAGTCCCAAAGACGACCACATCTTACTTCGAATTTGAGGGCAAGCGTAAGGACAAATCCGACTATCATGCATAGAAGATGTCTCTGGATTTGACTTTGGAAGAAAATGATGTTATGGACTATGTCAAAGGAAGAGTGGTGGAACTTCCTTCAAATGTATCCGTTGTTGTATAAGCAAAGTACAAGAAAGGTGAGGTTAAAGATAAGAAAATTATTGTTGATTCTATTCACAAGCCTTTGGTTGCCTATATTTCTGATTTGGAAACATCTAAGGAGATGTATGAAAAGTTGGTTGGGATGTTCAAAGTAAATAATGCAAATCAGGTTCTCTTTCTCAAGAACAAGTTGAAAGACGTCAATATGGATAGAAAAGAATCCATTCAATCCTACTTCATGAGGATTACCGAAATCAAGAATGATCTCCTATATATTGGAAAAGTTATTGGTGACAGGGAGCTCACTCTTATTGCACTTGGAGACCTTAAAAGAGAATGGGATGTGTTTAACGCTACCAACTTCAACAATGATAGGATTCTAGGATTTGATGAATTATTGGCTAGATGCACTCACGAAGAAATAAAGATGATAGAAAGAGACAAACCCTCAAATAGAAACAATCCTACCGCCTTCTCCGCTCATGCTAAAAGGAAGAACAATGTTGGTCCCAGAAGACAAGGTCAAGGGTTCAAGCCGGGATTCAAAGAAGGAAGAAAACGAAGATGCTTCAATTCCAACAGGTTTGGCCACTTTGCTAGAGAGTGTCCTCGCAAGAAGGATACTCCAAGAGATGATAACAACAATAACAACAACTATAAAGGCAATGGAAATCAAAGGAACAACAGGTTCAACAACAAATGAAAGAGGAATGCTCCTGCTGCTCTATATGGAAATGGCCGTCCTCCCAAGACGTCCAGAAACTCCAAGTATGAAGAAGTTAATGTTGTAGAAAAGAAAAAAGAATTTTATCTTATTTCGGCATTTACCACCACCTCTCCTTCGGATACATTGGATCATTAGTTGATTGATAGTGGTGCCTCAAGGCACTTCCCTGGGTACAAGGAGGCCCTCTCAAACTTATCCCATGAAAGGAATTGGGACGGTTACTCTACACTTAAATCAAGGTCAAACCCTTCACTTACAAGAAGTATTGTATGTAACTAATCTGAAAAAGAACGTGGTCTCTATTTCTGTGATGGAACATAAAGGTTTCAAGCTGACTTTCGTTGATGGGAAGGCTCGTGTTTGGCAAAGGAACCCAAAAGATGCATTCACTCTTGGATTTAGGGTTGAAGGTCTCTATCAAGTTGAAGGAATTCCATTGGTAGCAATGACTTGTGATACTTTTCTTCAATCCGAATTATGGCACCGAAGATTTGCTCACCTTCATTACAAAGCCTTATCTGATGTAAGGAAGATGGTCACAGGGATGCCCGAAATCAACTTAGATCATGAAGGAGTTTGATAGGGTTGTGCAACTAGAAAAAATACAAGGGGACCATTCCCTTCAAGTGGAAATAAAATTGTAGATATTCTTCAATTGGTCCATTCTGATCTATCAGGTATGTTGCCCGTAACATCTTTGTGAGGATATTTGTACTATGCAATTTTTGTGGATGACTTCTCTCGCAAAACATGGATCTATTTCTTAAAGAAGAATGACGAAGTGTTCAAATGGTTCTACTCTTTCAAAGCCTTGGTCGAGAATCAAATAGGGAAGAAGATCAAAATATTGAGGACCAATAATGGGACCGAATATGAGTCAAATGAATTCAATGACTATTGTAGAGAAGTTGGCATTAAGAGGGAGACCACTACTGCATATACTCCTGAACAAAATGGTGTTGCCAAAAGGAAGAATCGAACTATCATAGAAGCCACCTGTGCCATGCTTCATGACCAAGGTCTACCGAAGTTCTTATGGGGAGAAGTTGCCAACACCGTTGTGTATGTTCAAAATAGATGCCCACATCAAGCATTGGACTTCAAGGCACCCGAAGAAATTTTCACCGATAAGAAACTTGATGTTTATCATTTTAAAATTTTTGGTTGTCCCATATATTTTCATGTGCCGAAAGAGAAAAGAAACAAGCTAGATGCTTCTGGGAAGAAAGGAACATTTGTGGGCTATAGTGAAACTTCGAAGGCATATAGAATCTATGTGCCTGGCCAAAGAGAAGTGGAAATAAGTCATGATGTCACTTTCGATGAAGATTATGCGCTTAAGAAAGTCTGAGATCTTCATATCCCTAGGAAGGACAATGATGATGATGCAGGAAAGCAGGATGAATCTTCGACAAATGATCTGATGCCTGATGTTGAAGGTCTGATGGATCCCATTGATCCACCTCCTAGTGAGCCCTCTACTTCAAGAAAAATACCTTTGTGGCTCAAAGATATTCTTGAAGATGCGGAGAGACATGTTGCACCAAGAGGAACTTTTCGTGAAACCAAGAATCCGAACAAGTACCAAGGGTACTTAGCTTCCATGAGTACCATTATACAATCTGAGCCATGTACATTCGAATAAGCCGTGAAACACCAAGTGTAGAAGGATGCGATGAATGAGGAATATGAGTCAATCATGAAGAATGATGTCTGGGATGTGGTTCCTAGACCCAAGGACAAGTCAGTGGTCACTTCAAAATGGCTTTACAAAATCAAACATGGAGCATTTGGGAGTGTTGAAAAGTTCAAGGCCATAATCGTTGCTCGAGGCTTCTCTCAAAAGGAAGGAGTAGACTACAATGAGATATTTGCACCGTTTGCCCAATATACCACCATCCATTTTATCATAGCCCTTGCTGCCTCGCAAGGATGCAGCATACACCAAATGGATGTGAAAATTGCTTTCTTGCATGGCTCGCTTAAGGAGGTGGTCTATGTAGAATAACCTGAGGGGTTTGAAGTTCAAGATTGTAAGACACATGTATGCAAGTTGAAGAAATCCCTCTATGAGTTGAAGCAAGCCCCCAGGGCTTGGTATGAGAGGATAGATAGTTATCTTATAAAGTTGGGATTTACAAGTAGTGAAGCTGACTCGAACTTATACTTCGAAGTTGAAAAGGACAAGCCTCTCATTCTAGTCCTTTATGGGATGATCTCTTTCTAACAGGTGATGAATGTCTCATTCATCAATGCAAGAGGGAGTTGGCTTCCGAATTCGAAATGAAGGACCTAGGACTGATGCACTATTTCTTAGGGCTGGAGGTCTAGCAAAAGTCAGGTGAGATTTTCCTTTCTCAAGGAAAATACATTGTGAAGTTGCTTGAGAGATGTGGGATGGTGGATTGCAAGTCCGTATCTACTCCGATGGAACTCAACTTCAAGAAGCTATGTGGAAGTGTTGTTGGGCCCGAATTAGCAAACCCTTCCGAGTATCGTCAACTTGTGGGGGGCCTGATGTTCTTGGTAAACTCTCGTCCTGACATATGCTTCGCTGTGAACACGTTGAGTCAGTTTATGGTCGAGCCTCATCACATTCATTGGATTGCTGCTAAGAATCTCTTAAGATATCTTTGGGGCACAATCCACCATGGACTAAGATACACTGTCGAGAATTTGAGGCTACATGGATATACAGATGCTCACTGGGTTGGCAATGTGGTGGATCGTAAGAGCACGTTTGGGTGTTGCTTCTCTTTGGGGTCTGCTTCAATATCTTGGATGAGCACGAAGCATAAATCGGTTGTTTTAGGCACCGTTGAGGTCGAATACATTGTTGCGAGTATGGCATGTTGTGAAGCTAGTTGGTTGAGAAAGCTATTCAATGAGCTATTTGAGCACGTGTTGGATACCACTGTGATCTTCTGCGACAACCAGAGTGGGATTCTCCTTTTAGAGAATCCTGTGTTCCATGACCGCTCCAAGCACATTGATATCAGGTACCACTTTATCCGGGATATGGTACAACGAGGAGCAATAAGGCACATCAGGACGAATGAGCAGGTCAAAGACATTCTCATGAAGCCCTTGGGGAAGGTCAAATTCTTAACCTTATGAGAGAGACTTGGAGTCGTGGAAAGACCCTACTATGAGGGTCCCATATGAGTTGGACACTAAGTCGTGGGAGCTCCTAGAGACTTGGGGTACTTCTTGGAGCTATGAGCGACCATAGGATGAGTGGTTCATCTTCCCTTAGTGGTGTGCTATGTACAGCCTAAAGGGTGAGTGGTTCACCTCCCTTGTGATACCCCATGATGGTTGACATGTGTGTAGGATGAGTGGTTCACCTCCCTTGTGATACCCCATGATGGTTGACATGTGTGTAGGGTGAGTGGTTCACCTTCCCCTACAATTAACATATGCATAGGATGAGTGGTTCACCTTCTCCTATGGCATATGAGCAGGATGAGTGGTTCACCTTCTCCTATGGCATATGAGCAGGATGAGTGGTTCACCTTCTCCTGTCGGTGCCCCAGCATACATCCTACCCATGGTAGTCGGGGACTCATGGAAAGTACCTCTCATCTGGCCAATGAGTTGGAAAAAGTGGTTAAGGACCATAGCACTGCCGATGGACACATCGTGTACTGCCATAAACCGTATGACTAGGATGCATGGTGTTCAACAACTTGATCTGGGATTAAGGACTGACTTTTGTCAGTGGAGAGTGGTAAGGTCTTGCGACTCACTCTCGATCACCTCTTCTTCATTATTACTTCATGGTTCAGCAAAGCAGAGCAAAGCAATGATGTTCGTAAATCTTGGTGATCATCTCTCTTTCTCTCACACGTGCGGATGGAGGACTAAGTTTGACTATGATTTCTAGGGCATAATTGCACTTTCTTGAGGTCACATTTATTGGCACAGAAATCAAGGTGTTTGGGATTGTTTGGCCAATGTTGACTTCAAGTTGTCTTCTGTTTTGATTTCAAAAAATCATTGCAAATTTTCTCTCTCCTTTGGCCGAGTTTGACTGAGTTGTTTTGGGCTGCGATTGACCTCCTCTTCAGGGCAAGTTTGACCAAGGAAGACCAAGCTGCTTTGGTGAAGCTTTGTTGCTATTTTAACCAGTGTTGACTTTCTGGTTAGGGCTGAAATTGACTACAGTTGACCGCAGAATTTTACAGGGCTGATTTGACCATGTATTGGGCAAGTGAATTTGATTATTGTACTCCCTCTCTCTCTCTGCTGAACTATTGAATAATAATAAGAAGATTTGATCAAAGGGTTTTTCCCTGGCATCCACCAAATCTGGTGTCCTTTTGTCTTGGCTTGTTTTCTGCATATGTTTTTATGTTCTATCTGCATTTACTGTCAATGTGATTAAGTTAATGTGATTGCTACTGGAAATAATTGGAAATTGTCATTGGGCTGCTAAAGGAACATTGAAGTAAATTGTGCTAAGCATAGAACATACCATTGTTAACTAAAATTAACAAAGATCAATCTCTTCAAGCCTCTTTTGTTGAAATATCTTGTCCATTGGACCGAATCCCTCTGTTGCTTGAACTGCACTCCCAATAGAACTCTCAAATGGATAATTGGTTTTCCTCAAGAATGGAAGAGGATAATCGTTCTTGGTTTTCTTAGATGATGCAGCCACCATTGCCATGCCAACATTGGCCTCCTTCACTAGTTCTTTTCGTTCTGATGCATTCACTTTTGGACATGCTCCAAGTCCACAAGATGTGCCAAACAAATGCTCTTTCACTCGAAAGTAGGTGCTCTTAAATTGATGGTTGCAAAAATCGCATGTCCAAAGAACATTTCCTCCTCCCTTTAACTTGCTCCCTGGCGCTTGATGTCTTCTAACATCCATAAGTGATATTTTTGTGCTTGAGCTTGTTGTCTTGCTAGAAGAATGTTTCTTTCAAAATTTGAAGCTGTTGTTGCAGCTCCAAGTCAAACAGATGGAACACTTGCAGACCCTGATGAAATTGAAGAACAGGGCCATTACCACTAGGGGCATTCCTCCCATTCTTTTTCCCTTTTCCAGCTGCCCTTGATTGAGCCATGATTGTTGTGATATGAAGAAAAATAGACTGCTGTAGCAAAAATTTAACAATTTGGAAGGCAAATCCACCTACCAGCACTTTGAAGATCCTCTAAAACTCGTTTCTCTCCCTTACTCGTACACCAAATGTTCCCACGGCTCCAAAACAGCAAATGAATGAGTGAAAATTGAGGCAAACGCAAGTTATAAACAGCACGGAGGAATTTTTTCAGGGGACATGTCATGAAATCGGGAAACGCAATTGGCACATGCCCAACACGAGTTTGACTCGTGCCCTGCACTCAGGCACGTATCATGGTGATGTTGTGTCTGACACGAAGGATTCTTGGCATGGCGGGGATGTGTCAGGTAACTTAGGCTGTATGTTATATTTCTTCCAATTGTTAATAATCTATTCTTCAAAAAGAAAACTAGAAGCAACACGACCAAGAGCCAAATGAAATGCTCCTGATTTTTGCAAATGGATTTTCTCATCTTTTACCTCATCATCTTCAAGGGGGAACTCAGAAACATCCCCACCCAAATGATCTTGCGATAGTATTTTCTCACTCCCTTCTAAGGAAAATTCCCCATTTCCATTTGCAAAAATTTCTGATCAGATTCAGAAGACGAAAACAAATTGTCATACCTCCTAATCTCCCTTTTTTACCTAAACTCACAGAAGTGCGGGCATTGATACATGCATTATAAGTCCATGCCAAAATAATGAAGTCTATTAGTATACTGTAACTGGAGTACACAAAGACATTCTGATTTTTATTATGATGAACTACGCAGATGATAATGTACATTTGGATATATTAATATTGCTTTCCAGTTTCAAATAAGAGGTGTAGGAAAAATTTTAAGTGCATTTGGATATTCTTAATATTGCTTTCCAGTTTTGGTATAAGGGGTGTAGGAATATTTTATAAAGGCATCCATTATGTTCATTGTACACTAAACAATAAACCACATCCTTAGAGTCATTTTTATGACTTTTGTCCCTAAAACCTTTATGGTATGGACAGCGGGGCATTAAAACCAATTCCAGTAATATAAATAGATAAATTCTTCTCTGAAGTGTATTCCACATTCGCACGTAGTCATGTGTGTGCTTAAAGCCTATGGGGACACAATGCATTATCAAACGAACTAGAAATGAGAATACTGAGAAAAACACACCCTGTTCTGCAACCATTTCACATACCCTAAACTTCACTGCATTATATAATGACGGATTTGCCAACATTCGTTGTTTCCATACCTGCAGAATGCGGTTCAAATTAACTGGCAATGAGTGTCATTATTTGTGTAGCAAATTAGTTTGGCCACATTGCCATATGAAACATACATAAATATATATAAAAATATAATTTCACATCTATCTATGAAACAACCAACTACAAAGTTGTGAACATGACTAAAAGAGACAAGTTAATGCTTTGCTTGGTACATTTCAAAATATACAAAAGCAATATTTATTAATCAAAAGTATTCACGCAGAAAAAGTGAGAATCAAGATTGTCCATTTATATTGCATCATGAACTAACAAGAATGCTTTCATATTCTAACACTAAAGTATAAAACTGTAAGAGGCACAAGCTTTTCCTTTCAGAAAAATCAACTTGAAGAAAATCAGCTTATTGTCTATCATGTACAACATTAATACTAACTACAAATTAACTCACCTCATCAATAGATTCTTCAAGTTTGAGATCAGAATGAGGCTTCCTGTCATGATGTGGGTCGAAATCCACAAAGAGCTTCAAAGCAAAACAAAAAAGATTGCCTTCAATCGGGGCAGGTTTTATTTCCAACAATTAAGAGAAAAGTACAAATCGCAGAATCAGATGTGATAAGGAATGTAAATTCTTGTGAAAAGTCATAAAACCTCAGTGACAACCAATTTTCTGAGAAAGGTAAGCAAAGCCACTAGACAGATCCAGAAACCATAACTAGACTAGGTTGCTCAAAAAGATAGACTTCAAACAAGTTCCATTGATCAGCACTTTTGAAAATAACAATATATTTGTAAGTTATAAATACAGCATATATGTGATGTCCCTGTGCAGCTTTCCCCAACGCCCAATACTCACCTAGCAAGTTTTTTATCATAATGTGAAATCTATAAGATGCATCTCATTTCAATTTTTTATCACTATTCTTTCAAATAAATGAATATGATTTATATAGAATTTTGCTTCTGTTATTGCTTCCTTTTTTCTTTTCTTTTTTAAATACATCTTATATTCACAAAGATATGTTTACAAAAGAACAAATGCAGAAGAGTATATACAATGGAAAATCATATCCTCTTCCTCAGTGCAACTAGAACAAAAATGAAATCAATATAAGTTGCCACATCTAGCTCTTTTGCAACCTTAATCAGTAGAAAGCCTTTGGCCAACATTGTCCCCCAAGTTACAACAAAAAGACTGAAAGCACTGACCTTATTATCAATAACATGCTTGCACCTTAACCTCCAGACTGTGTAAAGCAGTAACTCTATGGCAATACCAAATTCCTGAAAAGGCAGAACGTAGCAGGTACCTGGAATCACCAAAACGTGCATTTCTAAAATCCACCTTCCCCTAAAACAACACAGAATGCTGATCCACTTCACACAGAGATCGGGGATGGATGTTTGGCAAGCAGATCCAACAGTATGACTACAAGAAACTTTACTGCCTTTTATATCAGAAACATGTCCCTACACCTGTCCTCAACAGTCGATGGACTTCTTCTAACTTAGAGGACAGGAATCACAGGTTGCAGAGCTTCTAGTTCATTTGCCTGAGCTACAAATAAAGGGTCTTTGCCTGGCTGGTCATATATCATTGCGCTTCCGACCAAGGCCTGTTTAGTGAACAGTGGCTTGAAAGATGGGCTTCACCTACTGTGTGGCAAACCACAGACAGTAAAGCTTATATTTTGGGAATCGGGATTGCAAATTTGTTGTTATTGCTTACTTGCAACGCTTAAAGAGTACAATAAGATCTAGCATTTGCAAATTTCTGCAATAACTTACTAGGAGAACTCATTGCTTACGTGTGTCCCGGTTAAGTCATTTTTCCCTAGCGATTGCAAATTTGCTGTTATTGCTTACTTGCAACATGTGAAATTTCCTTGGATGCAGCAATTGGAGTTTATTCTTCTAACTTATTAGCAGTTTATTTGTTTACGACAAATGACGAATAAATCACTGATGCATTCTTCACAATAAAAATACGTTGCGGAATTACAAATCAGGAAATGAGAAATAGAGGCACACACACAATAAAAATGACACCAATATTTTTGGACTGAACGTCCCCGGAAAATACCCCAAAGGGAAAACCAGTGCAGCAGATGATGGTTTAGTTTATCCAATGTTGCAAGACTCGTACTCATATCAGACTCGTCTGACTATTGACTCAGCGACCCGTATAAGACTCGGTATCGAGCCATATAAGACTCGTATAAGACTCAGCTCCATTTTCCCTTTCCCTCCACGTGATCTCCAAAAAAAATTAAAAGTATAAAAAACCAAAAAATCAAATTTTGAGGGTCTCCACGGGTCATGTGTGTCATATGCAGTTCTTCACAGGTTCAATGCAGGTAGCCAAGTTTTATGCAAGATTGGCGGGTACGGGTAGAAACCCCAGGTTCTATGCGAGTGACCCGTCTCATTATAAAACCCGTCAAGACCTGCGGGTCCTCGCGGGTCTTGTAAGAGTCGTGCTACACTGATTTTATCATGCAGAAATTTGGAAATAATTACAATTGGATGCCCAACTAGCTATCTTGCGGAAAATATACTGGCAATATATACTGGCGATCCCAAATCTCTTATGCGACTCAACTCGACCTCCTTTGGACTGCTCGTACCCCACACTGGCAACTCGCACTGTTGCTTGGAACATGCACCGCAACCTTCGAAACCACTCACACTCCCTGGAAACTGGCTCTAACTGAGTCGTCCTACCTCCCTCTGCCTCTGGAAGTGACTCGCTCTTCCTCTTGGAAGCTAATCCAGCCTTCGGCAACTGAATCAATCCTCTTCTGACAACTCACACTAGGGTTTCTAGCTATTCGCCTATGTTGCAGGAAACGCCTAAAAGCGTGGTGTACCAATACCGAGGATGGCCCGAAACACCGAAACGGCTTTGAAACAGGGTCGCCACGTCGTCAGTCGTACCATATGGCGTTTCACGATTTCAGAACATTGTCTAGTACGACCGGTGGCTTTTCAACCCTGTTTCGGCCGCTACAGGCCAAGTTTCAAGCGGTAAAAAGGTGAAATTGATTTTTTTTACCTTTTTCGGCCAGCTCAAGGGGTGAAGAAGGGCATGAGCCCCTTCTAACACCCAAATACACTAATACAACAATTTTTATGTGGCTATTAGCTAAATTTAATAAAAATAATTACAAATAGAATTCTCTACAGTGTTCCACGGGGATGATTCCCCTAGGGTCGGGTGCGCGCACCCCACGCATCCGAGATGGGGGGATGTCTGGGGAAACATTTCCCCACGTCCCCCTTTTGGGGAGATGCAGGGAGACGCATGGGGAATGTATACCCAATCTGGGGGACACGACTGCCCAAAAGGACCCCCTCAAAATGGGTTATGTGTTCCCGCTTAAATTTGCTTGTAAATGATTTATGACAGGGTAAACCTAGTATTTGACGATATTGCCCTACTAATTCTATGCAATTCATGGTAATGTTAAATTCTTAAAGTAAAAGTGACATTCTCCTTTATCTTTCATTTTCATCATTTTACTTAAATTTTTAACATTACAATGAAATGACTCGGGATGTTTGAGAGTGGTTCCGACCCCATTGGATTTCATATGGAGAAAGTAGAATTTTAGATCTCACTCAAAATCCAGCAGACTTAACAATTTTTCAAGAATTCAAGATTCAATGGATTACAATGTTTCCATTGCATTTTGTCATGTACAAGGGTATGGAATTAGTATTTAATCAAGAGCACCAAGCCCTCTATGTACTTTAGAGTGACTTTTAGACTCATCACTCCACTGTTTTTGAGTTTTAGTTATATCAATTTACTATTCCAGTCTTCAAATTTCAATATCTATTATCGTCTATTTTGCTTAGTACTAATTACATTCTAGAATGATGAATGATGAATGATGAATTTTAATTTTAATTTTAAATCAATTTAGCATCTAGAATGGTGAATGATGAATTTAATTTTTAAATCAATGTAGATTCTAGAATGGTGAATAATGAATCTGGATCAGAGTTTCATTATTGAATCTCGTGGTCTATGGATGAATCATGTATGTATTAGTTAGGATGATGAGTATGGATCAATGTATTTCATTATTTAATTCAATTATGTATGTATCATTGTATTTATGCTTTCATTAGTGAGTATGAATTTGATATATATATATATTAAAAAGGAAAAAAAATTATATACCTTGACGTCCCCCCATTCCCCCTAAATTTCCCCAAAATTTGAGGGTACTCCCACATGTCCCCCTTGTGCGTCTCCCCACACCCGCGTCTCCCCATCCCGTAGTCTTGGTGGAACATTGATTCTCTAGGAGATGAAAAAAATAGAATTCTCTAGAAACCCTATGAGCCTCTTCTTTACTTTAAAAAGGCACAACATTCACTCATTTCTCACACATTGTTTTGCAAGAGGAACTTCCTATAGTATTAGCAAGGAGTTTATTTGTTTTCGGAGCATGGGAAACAAGAGGAAGGGTGTGGGCAGTAGCTGGTTGGGTGAGCTTTTCATTTCCTAATTTTGCAGCATTCATGGCTTCTAAAAGTTGTGTTTCAAGTGCCCCTATATTGGGTGAGTTTTTCATTTTGTAATTTTGCAGCATTCATGGCTTCTCAAAGTTGTGTTTCAAGTGCCCCTAAATCCACTCAAGCAACCAGGCAGCAAGAATATTATCCTCTATGGAAGTATGTTACCAAAGTGAAATAGATGGTTCCAGTGGTACATGGGAATGGAAGTGCAATTTATGCAAAAATGAAAAGACCTTCAAGGGCTCTTACAAGAGTGAAGGCTCACATTTTGCATGAAGAGATAAAGTGTATTGATGTGTGTGCACATACCAAAAATCCAGAGATGAGGGCTAAATTCAAGAAAGAGAGTGATGAAGCTCAAAGGTTGAAGGATCAATGAAGCAAAATCGGCACAGGCACTACCAATCCTCGCATGTCTAATAGCATTGAGCCAAGGATTGTTCAGGAAGCAAGAAAGAGGAGGGCACTAAAAGTAGAAGCAGAGTTATCAAAGCCATCAACTCCAAGTCAAGACAACAGATTGTTGAAAATGCTTGATAGTCAAAGGAGAGAAGAATTTGACTCAAGAGTGGCAAGGGCCATCTTTGCTTGTGGCATCCTTTTTAACGTCGTTCGAACCCCATATTGGCAGGATTTGTTGAGAGCGGTTAACAAAGCTCCTCAAGGTTACAAGGGGGTAAACAATGAAAATTTCAGAGCAGTTTTGCTAAAGAAAGAGAGGCAACTTCTTGATGATGTTCTGAAACCAACTCGTAAGTCATGGGGTAGTACAGGGCTTTCCATTAACTCAGATGATTGGATTGATACAAGACGCAGACCTTTGATTAATGTCATTGCATCATCACCAAAAGGAGCCATGTTCATCAAAGCAGAAGATTGTTCAGGTAAGATAAAGGATAGTAAATTCATTGTTGATATTTTAATTTATGTTATTGAACAAGTAGGGCCAAACAATGTGGTGTGCGTTATCACAGATAATGCACCTATTTGCAAAGCTGCAAGCTTAATTGTTGATAGTAGATACAATCACATATTTTGGACTCCTTGCATTGTCCACAATCTGAATATGATTTTAGAACAGATTGGCGTAAAAACAGAATGGATTAAGGAGTCACATGGCAGGCTAGGGCGATTATAAAATATATCACCAACCACCACTAATCTGAAGCAATATATCAAGAATACTCAAAATTGGAGTCGTTGAATCTAGTTTGTGGCATTGCGGTGCCTAAATTGTTGAGAGACCAATGGATAGATTGCCCTGGTCAGGAATCTAGTCAATGGCATTGTGGTGCCTAAACTTCTTCATAGATGATGTGTTTTGAGATCTTCCATGTACCTCTTTGGTTATATGTAAATATGAATACCTCCCTAGTTAAGAGGGAGTGTTGAAGAATGTAACTTGGTTCGGTCTACATAATTGTACTTGAAGTCAAAATGCAATATATTTGTCAAAAGAAAGCAAAAAGAATTTTATTATTATTTTAAATTGACTTGTTAAAGCATGGGTTTCATGCTTGGGTTAATTGTTATAAGTCAAGCCTCCATTGTAGGCTTCGGGATTATTTCTTTGGGTCAAAGTCAATATGTTTGTTTGGTCAAAGACTCCTCCATCAAGTCTCCTTCTAGACGGCCTCAAAGAATCACCATCAAGTCAGCTTTCCTCAATGAACTCAAGTCGGCCTAACCATAAAATGGAGACACGACTGCTCAAGCAATAATGTCGACCTATTACACTTAGAGACAACTATATATACAAGCCTAAAGACCTTCGCTCAAATGACAAGTTCGGACAACAATTCAAAGGGAATATTTTCGGTGACAGAAGCTCAGGTTTCACAAGAAAATTGTGGCGATCTCAAAGATGATGTTTCGATGGCATTACAAGGAAGAGCTCTGATGATTTCGGTGTTTCCACAGTAACCATTGTTCGGTACTATGCCTCCCACAGTTCGGTGCTACTACAAGTTCGTTGTTACCATAGTTAGATGTTTCCATAGTAACCTCAATTTCAGTGATATGTCACAGTGACTCGGTGCTACTTCAGTCTCACATCACAGTTTGGGTGCTACTACTGTTCGGTGCCACTACAGTGATGAAGGTTCGATGCCACCACAGTGAGGAAGGTTCGGTGACACTACAATGAGAAGGTTTCGGTGTCATCGCAATAAGAGGATCTCAGTAATGATGTTTTGGTGTAGCACGTATTTGGTGCTAACACAGTGATATGAATCTCGGTATGTCCACATGAAAGGAAGAACAAATAAGGATGACTTGATGGAGGATGTCCCTAGTCTAGTTTGTAAAGGTCTTGGTCGTCTCATCTTGAATCTACTAAAGGATGAATTTTGACTGGGTTTTCCCCTAGAGTGGGGTTTTTCCCTAACAGCATGCCTACATCTTGTGTTCTCTTCTATTTACTGCTTGGTATTAGTCTTGATGATAAGAAAAGATAATTCTAAAGAACAAGTAATAATATTGAAAAACATCACAAGATAATGTCATAATAAGAGAAATCGTTTAATTGCCTCACTTTGGATTTCTCAACATTTGGGGCTTGGGTGCATCAACCAATAACCAACTAAATTTTTGGCCTAATGGAAAGGTCCAAAGCTTGCCATGAGCCAAGGTATAAGGAGAATAAAGGTCCTAAGGGATTTGATGATTGTCATAAGGCTAATCTCCAAATCGAAGTTCAAAAGGGGCCCCCTCAATTCTGTTGTATCCTACTATTCTGAACAGGATAGCCTTTCAATTAGAGAATTTTGATGAGATTTCTCTCTTCCACATTCTCAAACACTTAATATGAAATGAAATGAAATGATATTTTAACATCTACGAGACTAAAAATAGTCTATGGGACTACCAGCCTCCCTGTTTTTTTCCTTTTGCAATTCAATCCTTTTCTTACTCAAATTGATGATGAGCTAACCCAACCTTCTAACAGTCCCCTCACTGAAAAGACAATGCCAAGGAATTGAGGCTAACATACTGCCATAATTGTCCTTGATGTCTTTGAAAGCATCACATTCCAAAATGAAATGCTTTTCCGATTCCACTGCCCCAGAAGTGCAAAAAGTACACACTCGTTCTTCCCAAGCTTCTTTAGGTCTCTTCCACCGTCTCGTTTCACACCGAAGTTGATGTGAGTTAGTTCTTAATTGAGCAATAAGAATCTTTGCTCTCCATGGAATGTTGGCTCCAATGTACTCTTTTTGTTGGAGATCACAAGTGGGGTTGAATTCCTGAACATAGTACTTCTTCTTTCTACCCAACTATTTTCCCCATATACGCTTACGAAACTTCTCCATAACAAAATTCTTTAACTCCTTGCTATTTGTGGGACATGCATTGAGGTAAATATTCCATTTTTGCATCCATTTGTTGTTTTGTCTCATCCATGATTTCTTTCTTTCACTCATGCCTTCATTGAAGATAACTTTTAGTCATCTACCTACTCCCATTTGCTCAGTTCTTTTTAAAACCTATAAGACACACCATAGCAATTGCTTCGATGGGAGTTGCTCTTGTTTCACTCAACATTATCTCATAAGGAACCGAACTTTTTATTTTGAACTTGCTCATGATCAAGCGTTTTTGGATTTTCTCAATTTGTTTCCATTTTGAAACAGGGATGTTGCTAGCCCACAATTCACACCCATATAATATCACTGGACAAACTAGGAGTCCAAAAAGCACTTTAATTGTTTTCCAATCCCATAACTCTACCTCTCTACATTTGTTTTGAAGTGCATATAATGCTTTCCACCCTCCTAAAATTCTCTTCTTTTTGCAATCCTCCCAATTAAGCTTGTTGTTGAAATCGATCCTGAGGTACTTGTATTCATTTACTTCTTCAAGAATGTTGCCTTCAAAGAAGAACGTATGCTGGCTTTGCTTCCTTTTATTAGAGAAAATCATTATTTTGGTCTTACTAGTATTGACTTGCATCCCCACTGCTTTACAAAAATGCTCAAGGGCATATAGGTGCATCTACAATCCATGGGCCAATTTAGCAATCAATACAAGATCATTAGCATATAAAAGAAGTTTTATCACAAACTCCCCCAACCGAACACCATCCCCACCTTGCAGATTTAGCCACTCTTCCAATTTGTCAATATATAAACCAAAAAGGGTAGGGGATAAAGGGAAACCTTGCTTGACTCCGATGTCACTCCTAAAACTTTCTGAAATGCCTGCTGAAGTTCTAATTTTGACTTTCACCTCTTCATAAAGCCTATGGACAGCAGCTTTATATTGCAAAGGAATTTCAAGTTCTTCCATTCTATGCCACAACTTATCTCTAGGGACCGTGTCAAATGCCTTTTTGAAGTCAACAAAGTAGCAAAATACTTCTTTGTCCCCCCAAACCTTTTCAATAATGTGTCTCAACGTGATACCATGATCTATTGTAGAATGCTTTGGCCTAAAATCCGCTTGCCCTTTTGCCCTCTTTTCTTTTACTTTTGCCCACTTATTGATTCTATTTTCTACCATGCCGCTGAAAAGCTTTGCAAACAAAGGATTGATCATGATGGTTCTATAGTTGGAAGGATTATTAATGTCTCCACTTTTAAAAAGGGGTATTGCTAGACTAGTTGTCCAATCTCTTGGGAATCCTTGTTGAATGACGTTGAATATTTCCATGATGTGCGGTGCCAGAATGTTCATTCCCCACTTTAGATATTCTGCTTGAAGTTCAACCAAGTCCTTTGCCTTCCCTGTTTTCAACTTTTTAATTCCTGCCTCCACCTCCTGTAATGTGAAAAGCTTTGTAGTTGTGTTGATCTTGGGAGGAGGCTCAACCTCTAATTCTTTTTCATAGAGTTGTCTTGCATAGTCAAACCACTGATTGGCTATAATATTATTTTCAATTTGCTTCTTCCTTGGTTGAAGTTCCTGCCAAAAAAGATTTGGGTTATTCTTGCCTAGATATATTAACTCTTCCCACCTTGTTTGCATGAACTCGTCTTTTTTCCTTTTTAAAATCTGCTTATATAACTTTACATTCATCTTCTCCTTGTCTACCTTTTTCAAGGTTCTCCTTGCCATTTTGCATTCCTCATCGAACCAAGCATTCACAGGGAAACAATTTGATTCTAATTTCCTATTTTTTGCTCATTTTCACTTCTCGAGTACAACATCCTGAATTATATTTCTTAACTCATGACCGTTGAGGCTTTGGGGACCATTTTTCTCCTTCTGAATTGATCTCTCCAACATTGTTTTGAAGATAGTGCAATTTTCTTGTGTTAGAAGAATTTTACCCCTTGATGTCGATTGTCGAGAACATTGGGTTTTCCTCCTATGTTGTCTTTCTTCTAACCAAGATAGCTTTATATAAATTGGGTTATGATCTGATTTTAAGTCCCAAATATGCTCTCCAATCTTAACTTCATCTATCCTTTCTATTAAGCTTTGTGAACAAATAACATAGTCAACGACACTTGCCCCATTGTATGTGTTGCAAGTGAAGTTCCCAGACTTTTTCCATCTATCTAGACCATTGCAGATAATTAAGTTGAAAGCACCACACAATGTAAGCAACTCCTCTCCAAAATGATTACTAACTTTGTCATCTTCTGAACATCTCAACCATTGAGGATTCTCCTCTTCAATGAGCCAGATAGGATTGTGATCCTCTTTGCAACAAAGAATACTAGCTTGTTGATTTGTTGTTCTAGCATTGAAATCTCCCACTAAAAGAACTTCTCCCTGCTAAGAATATGCAGCAATATCTTGCTTTAAAGCTGCATACGGATCTTTGTTGTCCAACCCCTTATTTTTGTAAGTTTTTGATACTTGAGGCACAAAATAACATGCTGCAATTCTTATGTGGTTCTCATTCTCTATTATTTTGAACCATAAATATTGTTTATTTGTATCTTCTTTCACTAACTGAATGTGACGACCTTCTTTTTCTTTCACTAAAACCAGTATTCATCTGTACCCTTTGCCATTTTTTGCTGCCTCGTTCCAAACTGCTAACTTCAAATAACCATCAAACATAGGAGTTTTGCAACCATCATGTTCATGAGTTTCTGTGAGACAAATTATGTCTCTACCTTCTACAATAGGCCTTATCCCAGGTCCCCTCCTCCAAGGGTAAGCTCTACAATTCCAACAAACTAGAGTTAGTTAGACCTAGATAGGAATTGATTGCTACACGGTTTCGCACACAAGACTCAAATTTGAGTATTCACCCCTTTTCATCCATGTTAATCGTGTTGTTTTCCTCCCTATTATAGAATTACATGTTTTTTCTTTACTGCCAGCTTGCTGCCCTGTTTTGCCATGAGGTCCAAACACTACAATAATCGCTTTACCATTGTACAACCATGCCCTTTTCCCTTTGTTTCTTGTTGCTCTAATTTTCTCCACTTCTTCTCTTCTCTCTTCTTGTTGTTTGCTAGTTAAATCTTCATCTAGGAAGAAGTGTGAGCCTTTCAAGAGTTTCTTTTTGCTTAAGAGATGGTGTTTGTCTTGCACACTTGCCATGATGACTTTTATGGGTCGAGGCCTCTCTTCACATATCTTTCCCACCCTCCTTGCTTGGAAAATTTGCCCTCTCCACTGTAATTTCTCTTTCAAAAAGTCCCTTGTCAAATTGAAAGTGCTTTCATTCTTTCCATAGTCTCTTATTCCCCTGATAATAAAGTTTGTTTCCCTATCTTTTCTTTCTTTGTGTTCTCTTTCATGTGCTCTACGAGAACTTACATCTTCTTTTTCCTCTATCCTATAACCATTAGTGTCCTCAACTCTAGTTTTGATTTCTTTTGGAATGTATGTCCTCTTGTTCTTGTTTGCCTTCTTTTCAGAAAGGACTGCTTGCTGAACTATTTGTGTATCTACCTAAGTTGTTTTAGAGATTATCACATCCTTGTTTGTTGCCATTGATTCATTCTTGGTTTGCCATGCTTCCTTCATGTTTTCCCATTCTTGTTTTCCTGCCTCTAAAGCATCCTGTAAATTCTATTACCTTCCATTACACATCGATTTGCAAGTGTGATATGTGAAAGTTTGCAGTCTCGTTCCTGTTCTTTGGCTTCCAAAATTTCCAACCTTGCCCTGGCCTTCATCAGTTCTTAGACATAGAGATTTGATGACCAAGTAAGAGGTGTAAATGTAGCCCTGTAAATGGTTGACTCTTCTTTATTTTTGCTACTCTTATTTGTTTTTTTTTCACTGGGACTATTTTCTTCTTCTTTGTTCCCATTTAAAGCGAGCAAGCATGCACTTTAAAATGCCCCAATATTGTTTTGCATTTACCCAAATCCACTTTCATGTTTTGTCAACTGAAGCAATTTTGACTTGGCCCAAATGATTTGTTTCCACAAAATCTGAGATTTCCTTGCCATTTTTAACATTTAATATTGATTTGTTTTCCATTTTGGGACTTCAAAATCCACTATTTAAAGCTTAAGCCAAAAAGTAGCTTCAAAATTGGCCCATCGCCGATACACCGGTGAACAATTTTTCTCTTATAACAGTCCACTAACGGCTTCCCGCTGTTTACTTCTTACTGACATATTACTGGCCCAGGCCCCCACTAAATGATATGGTATGGTTCGTTGCTTCTTAAAGACCAAGAAGGACCCTCGTTGTTGTCGAAGTTTCTAAGTTTACTTAGTTTAAAAACCCTTCATGCACTTTTTCTGATTTATTCCTACCTACTTGTTATTTTTTCTTTAACAAGTTATTTACAAAGTAAATACTGAAAATAAACACCAGTGCATGCTCAACATATTATAGATCAGCAACTAAAAGAAACAAGAACAAACACACCACATGACACCATTATTTTTGGACCAATGTCCCCGGAAAAACCCAATGCAGGAAAACCGGTGCAGCTATCTGAGGGTTTTCTTATTAAGCAATATCAGAGTACAATCTGGGTGCCGAAACTGGCCTACCCAACAGAGAATTTCCTTGGCAATAATACCTCTCAGTTTGAGACAAATCTCCTGGCTGAAACCCCGGAAAATTCTTTCAACAGCTCCTCAGCACAAAACTGCTCTGCAACCCCAGCGTCTGCCCAATCTGTGCCGCGTCAGCCCCTCTCTGTCTCACACTAGCCCTACGTCAGCCTTTCTTGGCTTGTGTTAGCCCCAGGAGGCCCAATGTCAGCTCTGGGAGCCTCTATGTCAGCTGCGTTGGCTCCTCTGGTGCTCTACGCAACGCTTGGCTGCGTCTGCGTGGCCCTGCGTGAGCTCTTGCTGGCTCTGCGTCACTCCCCTTGGCTGCTGCGCTACTCTCCCGGCACGACCTTTGCCTTCTCTGTTTCTTTGTACTCAATGCCCCTTAGCTACTCTCCCGATCACTAATTCTATCTCTCTTAGCAAACCCCGCTCTAGAGAATAGAATGATTGATCATCTGGTGTACTCTCCATGTGACCCTCAAGCCTCCTCTTATACTTTTCCTATTGACATCTCAACGGCTGAGATTAAGTCCCTAATCAACAGTTAAGATTAGATCTGGCTTGATCCATGTCTTATGGACCATTCTAACGCAGATTCATATTAATACACATTAATATATTATTTTCCCTAAGTTTAGACTTAGGGACTCCATTAAAAATATTAATTATTTTAATATCTCCTGATCTCTTTAGAATCTGCCCAAACTCTTTCTGGGTATTGGAGATTTCATGTGCCCCAACCTCTCCACCAAATTTCGTGGCTAGAGCACAATTGATGCTACCCCAAATCAACACTCCCTCTTAGTGAGGAGTGTGCTCTAGTAATACTCCTCATTGAGTATCCAGCATCGGTCCCTGTGCTAATGCTAGGCATGCTGCCCACCATCCTTTGCACTGTTGTATTCTGTACTGCTGCCCATGGTTTTGCCACTGCTGCATTTGTACCACGGCTCCCTCTGCATCCGTGTTGTTGCTGGTCCTTTCTCCTAGCACTGCATCTACACTGCAACTCCTCTCATCGTGTTGCCCACTGCTGCACTGCAACTCAATTACTGAGAAGTAAGTAACTAATCTCCCAACTCTGACCTCTCTGTTGGGCTAGAGACACCCGCTGATGCTGAAGCTCCCTCTGCCGCTGACAAGTGCTCCCTCTCTGACCTCTGTGCTGCTGCAACAATTCCCTGCATCTCGCACCGTTGCACACCTCTCTGTGCATGGGAGGTGCAACACTCCCATGCCTCTTGCACTGTTGCAACCTGCTAGCTTTGCGTTGTCTCGGGACTCCTGCACTATAGCTCTCTCTGCCGCTCCATCCGCATCCATCTCTACCCGACTCAGCTTGTCCTGCTACTCCTCTTCGTTAATCCAAGAGGCTGGGTACCTCGAGGATCCTGCCCCTCATCGCCTGTAGTCCGCCTGACTACAACTCGATGTCTCCCCACTTCTGCTCAAGTGGTGCGCGTGCACTCATGGCACAGTCATTGTCTGTCAAAAGTTCCTTCTCTACCCATGTTGGTGCTGTCTTAGTCTCGGAAGACTCTCCCTTATTCCTATTCCTTGGGCATTGGGTCTCATAATGACCCATCTCCCCACAGTGGAAGCACTTGATCTTGGAGAGATCTTTCTTCTTCTGCTTCTCCAGCTTTCCCTCAGATGCTAGGGCCACATCCTCCTCCTCCTGCTGAACCTTGATCCCTTTGTTGCTGCTACCTTTCTTTGAATGCCTTTGATCTCTTCCTGGCGAAGAGCTGCCCACATCTCGTCCTAAGGTGGGAGAGTCCCTCTGCCCAGGATACTCTGGACAAACACTTCCCAATCTTCTGAGACAGCATTCAGGACTGTCCTCACCATAAGCTCCTGATCCGATGTCGCTCCTATAGCAGTCAACTGGTCTCGGATCTCATTCAGTCCTCCAAGGAAGGTGTCAATCGATTGACCCTTCATCTGATACGACCTCTTCTGGTTCTCGAGCACCATTCTTCTCTGCACAGAAGTATGCTAGTACATGTTCTTGAGACCCTCCGACATCTCAACTGTCGTTTCCTTCTCAGCTATATGTGGTACCACATGATCCTTGACCCTGTCAAGGATAATGCACTTGGCCCTCGCCATCGCCTCTTCGTACTTGTCGTTATCATTGCAGTCGACTAGGATAGCTATAACCTTCAAGGTGAAGTTCTTGACACGATTCTTGTCAAGCACTGATAAGATTATGGCCTTCCAGACTGCGAAGTTCAATGCTCCGTCCAGTCTATCCTGGTCTCTTACCCCGTGTAGTGCCATGACACTCCTCTACTTCCCTCCTGGAAGTTCTCTGTTCGACTCCTCTGAGTCTCTACTTCCAGTCTGGACTCCCTCTGAGCCCTGATTTCCCTCCTGGAAATCCTTCTGCTGCTTGTCGAGATGCCCCCTACTCTGATCGTCTTGTGCAACTGCACTGCTGACCCAGGTTCCTCAGCTAGAAACCCTCGGTAACAACTACTCTGGCCCTGCTCTATTAGGTATTTTTCAGGCTACAATACCTCACCAGCTCCACTCTGCAATATTTTTGTAGCCTTCTAGACTCCAGCAACTGCCTCTCTGTGAACTACGTCAGCCCCTCTCCCTCACGCTGGCTCTGCGTCACCCCAGATGGATCTGCATCAACCTTGGGATGCCCTGCGTCAACCCTCTAGCCCTCTACGTCAGCAACGCTGGCCTCTCTAAGGCTCTGCGCAGCTCCCGGCTTCTTCTGCGTGGCTCTGGCTGGCTCTGCGTCACACTTCTTGGCTTCTGTGCTACTAGAAACAACTTCTGTCACCTCGAGACAGCTATTTTCTGCTGCTATTGCTCCGCTCGGCTGATGTCTTTTAGTCCTCCTGTGATCTGCAATCACGCTCTGATACCATGTTGAAGTTTCTAAGTTTACTTAGTTTAGAAACCCTTCATGCACTTTTTCTGATTTATTCCTACCTACTTGTTATTTTTTCTTTAACAAGTTATTTACAAAGTAAATACTGAAAATAAACACCAGTGCATGCTCAACATATTACAGATCAGCAACTAAAAGAAACAAGAACAAACACACCACATGACACCATTATTTTTGGACCAATGTCCCCGGAAAAACCCAATGTGGGAAAACCAGTGCAGCTATATGAGGGTTTTCTTACTCAGAAATATCAGAGTACAATCTGGGTGCCGAAACTGGCCTACCCAACAGAGAATTTCCTTAGCAGTAATACCTCTCAGTTTGAGACAAATCTCCTGGCTGAAACCCTGAAAAATTCTTCCGACAGTTCCTCAGCACAAAACTGCTCTACAACCCCAGCATCTGCCCAATCTAGACTGCGTCAACCCCTCTCTGTCTCACGTTGGCCCTGCGTCAGCTCTGGGAGCCTCTACATCAGTTGCGCTGGCTCCTTTGGTGCTCTGTGCAACACTTGGCTGCCTCTGCGTGGCCCTGCGTGAGCCCTTGCTGGCTCTGCGTCACTCTCCTTAGTTGTTGTGTTGCTCTCCCGACACAATCTCTGCCTTCTCTGTTTCTCTGTACTCAATGCCCCTTAGTTGCTCTCCCGATCACTGATTCTATCTCTCTTAGCAAACCCCGCTCTAGAGAATAGAATGATTGATCATCTGGTGTACTCTCCAAGTGACCCTCAAGCCTCCTCTTATACTTTCACTGTTGACATCTCAACGACCGAGATTAAGTCCCTAATCAACAGCTAAGATTAGATCTGGCTTGATCCATGTATGTTGGACCACTCTAACACAGATTCATATTAATACACATTAATATTTTATTTTTCCTAAGTTTAGACTTAGGGACTCCATTAAACATATTAATTATTTTAATATCTCCTGTTATGTTTAGAATCTACGTAAACTCTTTCTGGGTATTGGAGATCTCATGTGCCCCAACCTCTCCACCAAATTTCGTGGCCAGAGCACATCCGATGCTACCCCAAATCAACAGTTGCTTCAGGTGGTCCTGATTCACAACTTTCTACCACCGAATAGGCTGAGTGATTGGTGGCTGAATCGATCTACCCTGGAAACCCTACCATCAAATTTTTCTCATACAGACAAAACGAAAGAACACATCCCACCAATTTTTCCCAAATCTAGTGCTTACATTCACAAGCCTATGAAAGAAACTACAAACAGTAAAATGTCGAACATGTGGAACCAAAAACATCCAAATCCGAGCCTACAGAAAACCGCTTAAAACCTTTAAATTGCTCTAGCCCTGTGCTCTAAGTCGCAAATGTCTCCGAAAATGTCCAAAATTCCAATCTTGCAGAACCTCAGACCTGCATACAAAACCTTAGAAACGTTTGGTTCAAACGTTGTTCCTTGAGAGACTTGATGCTCGAGAAGTTTGATCAAGTGCCGAGAAGCAACGGACAAACTTGCCAATAGTGAGGCAGCACATGGGCAAGTTATATTAAAACTAAACCATGGTTAGAGGATTTTTTTCCAATTCCATGAGTCCCATCCACATGTTTTCTTATGATTTGACAAACCATACCAGTCGCTCCTCGACCCGCTGAAGAGAAATCAATCACGAAGGTCTAGTATTGAGAGTTATAATCATCATGGTGTCCCTCACACTTGGAGTAGGCAGCAAGTGGATTATAATGTGTGGAGGTGGAGAGTACAACACGTCTCATCCTCTGAAATTAAGTTATTGCCGACCAAACCAATGACTGGGATCATGGATTCGTTTTAAATGGAAATTGACATGCAGTTCCATGTTGTTGATCCAACCTCAATTCTCCATGGCATCAGTTTTTAATGCTTCGCTATGTTTATTTGTGGTAGCATCGGATGTGCTCTCGCCATGAAAATTGGTGGAGAGGCTAAAGCACATGAGATCTCCAAGACCCAGAAATGGTTTGGGGAAATTCCACCCGGTTAGATAGATATTAAAATAATTAATATTTTTAATGGGATTCCTAAGTCTAAACTTAGGAAAAATAAAATATTAATGGGAATTAATATAAAACTGGGTGAGAATGTTCTCAATGACATAGATCAAGCCAAATCTAATCTTAGTTGTTGATTAGAGACTTAATCTCGACCATTGAAGACTCAACAAGAAAAGTATAAGAGGAGGCTTGAAGGTCAGTTGGAGATACACCAAGATTGATCAGTCAGTTCGATTTTCTGGAGCGGGGTTTGCTGAGAAAATTCGAACAAGTGATCTGAGTTGCAGCGAGGGGCAGTGAGTACATAGCAGAGAGGCAGAGATAGTGTCAGAGGGTCAGCGCAGTGACTGAGGAGGCTACGCAAAGGTACCTAGAGACTGCGCAGAGGCTGAGGGACCTACGTGGGTGACACAGAAGGCCAAAGAGCTGACACAGAGAGGCAGAAGGCTGATGTAGAGGGTTCCAGAGCTACGCAAAGGCTAGCATAGCTGACGCAGAGGCACCTAGAGACTGCGCAGAGGCTGAGGGGCCTACGTGGGTGACGCAGAAGACCAAAGAGCTGACACAGAGAGGCAGAAGGCTGATGCAGAGGGTTCCAGAGCTACGCAAAAGCTAGCAAAGCTGACGCAAAGCCTTGGAGAAGCGCCGGAAGGATTTTCGTGGGGCAGACTAGTGCTGAGAAGCTGAATATCTACTTCCGAGAAGAGGTATTACTACCATGTAAAAATCTTTGTTGGGTGAGCGAGTTTGGCACCCCAGTTGTACTCAAGAAATCTACATAATAATAAAACCCTCATAATTGTTGCACCGGTTTTCCCGCATTCGGTTTTTCCGGGGTCCAAAAATAACGGTGCCCCTTGTGTGTTTGTCTAGTATTTCAGTTGTTGATCTGTATATGAGTTAAGGTTGCATTTGTGTTTATTTTCAATATTTATATGGATAAATAACTTGTTAAGGAATAAACAAGTAGGTGAAATAAACCAGATAATGCAGTAGGGATTTCTGATGTGTTAGATTCAGAAATTTCAACATGGTATCAGAGGATTGCAGATCACAGGAGGACTGAAGGCACCAGCATAATTAGAAGTATTTGCAGCAGTAGCAGTTGTCCCGAGAGACAGAGTTACTCCTAAGCAGAAAGCAGCAAAGGAGTGACGCAAAGGGCCTGCGTCATCATTTCGAGCCAGAGAGAGGGCCAGCGCAAAGGCAGAGAGAGGCAGAAGAGGCTCATGAAGAGCCACGTCATCCTACTCAGTCAAGTAGGCTTGACGCAGTTCGCTAGAGGAGTGATCCAACCTTTGCCGGGATTGTGCAGAGCTGGAAGGCTCAGTTTCTTCAGTTGTTGAGGCATAGGGAGCTGTGGGCATATTGTGGATTAGGAAGCTGGTGGGGTGTTGTTGTTGTCGAAGCAGAATAGTACCTAACGGGAAAGAACCAAGGTAGAGGGAATCGCTGCCTTGATGGATTTCTAGCCAAGAAATCCAGATCCGAGTTGTAGTTGCAAAGAGGATCGGAGAGGAGCAGATCAACAATTGGCGAGAAGACTTCCAGCAGGGAAATCAGGACTTAGAGGGAGATTTCCAGGAGGGAAGTTGAATCTCAGAGGGAGTCCATAAGGAGGAGCGGAGATGGCAATGAACGAACTGAGGGATTAGGACAAGTTGGACGGGGCCTCCAACTTTGTCATCTGGAAGGCCAGGATCCTGTCTGTTCTGGATAGACATCACATCAAGGGCTTCACCTTGAGAACCGTGGCTATCCCAGTCGGCCTAGCAGATAATGAGAAGTATGAGGATGCAATGGCAAAGGCAAAGTGCATAATCCTTAATGGGGTCAAGGATCATGTCGTACCACATATTACCGAGAAGAACACAGCAAAGGAGATGTGGGATACTTTGACGACATTGTATCAGGGCACTTCTGTGCAGAGGAAGATGTTATTAGAGAATCAGATGCGGTCGTATCAAATGCAGAAGGGGGAGCAGATAGAGCTATACCTCCTCATATTGCAAGAGATTCGGAACCAACTTACTTCCATAGGTCCACGTCGGATCAAGAGTTCATGGTGAGGACCGCCCTGAATGCAGTCCCCGAGGATTGGGAGACATTTGTCCAAACCATTTTGGGCAAAGCTAATCTTCGAGGATGGGAAGAGATGTGGGCAGCTCTTCGCCAAGAAGAGATAAGACAGTTGACCAAGGCGGGGAGTAGCAACAAAGGGGGTCAAATCAAGAAAGAGGAGCAAGATGTGGCTATGGCATCTGCAGAACAGCAGGGGAAGAGCAAGAAGAAGGGCATCTCTAAGGTGAACTGCTTCCATTGTGGGGAGTTGGATCATTATGCAACCCAGTGTCCCAGGAAAAAGAATAAGGGAGAGGTTTCTGACTCCAAGGTAGCTCTGACTAAGGCGAAGAAACAAACCGAGACTGATGACAACTGTGCCATGAGTGCTCATGCACCTCTAGAGAAGAGGTGGGGAGACATCAAGCTGTAGTCAGGAGGACTACAGAAGATGAGGGGCAGGATCCTTGAGGTACCCAAAGTCTTGGATCATATCCGGCTATGGGAGCCTTGAATGACAGTAGCAGGATGACGGATGTTGGTAGAAGCAAGATGCGATGAAGCAACAAGGCAGTGCTAGAGTGTTGAGATTTGTAGCAGCGCAATGGGGGTTGCAGCAGTGCGAGAGGCACAGAGGTGTTTGCAACAGTGCGAGAGGCACAATGGAGGTTGCAGCAATGCGAGAGGCACAGAGGTGTTTGCAGCAGCGCAGAGGCAACAAAGGGAGCACAGGATAAGTAGCAGAGGTAGCTTCAGCATCAGGAGGCTTTTGGACTGAAAAGGATGTCAGTCGTTGGGTAGATTAGTTACTTGCTTCTCAGTAACTGAGTTGCAGTGCAGCAGTTAGCAGTGGTAGTGTTATGGGCAGCATGATGCAGCATGTTGAGAGGGAGTTGTAGTATAGATGTAGCAATCACAGTGGCAGGGTCATGGGCAGCAGTACAGGAAGCAGTAGTGCAATGGACGTTAGGCAACAGGCCTGCCTCAACGCAAGTACCTGTGTTGGATGATCAATGTGATGTTCAGTGGTGGAGCATTACTAGAGCACATTCCTTGCTAAGAGGAAGTGTTGATTTGTGGTAGCATCGGATGTGCTCTAGTGTTAAATTTGGACAACTAGGTCCAAACTCCATGTTCTGATGCTCAGATTAAGAGGCTAATATTTTTGTTGGATTCCTCTTTCTGAGAGGTGTAAAATCCATATAAAAATAGTCTTAATCCGATGAGCAGAACTTATACTTTGAATTTATTATTCTTAATAAATTATATGTGCAAAGGTCAGCCAGTTTTGTAATGTAGGCTCACATGCCCAACAAATGTGTCACACACCCTCATTGATGGATATATATATACAGGAAAAGTTGGAGAGAATTTGATCACAACACAACTCACATCTTCCTCTCTCATCCTAAAAAGTACGAGCTACCTGGAGGACAAATTTCAGCCACACGTGGGAAGGACGAAGAGGATTTTTCTGCTGCTAGGGTTTCTGCTGCTAGGGTTTCGCAGAAGTTTGACCAGCGTTGACTTTGGTCAACGCTTGGTCCAAACAAGCTGAAAACTTGTGGGAGGTTCAATTTTTGAAGGCCATACTACCTGGCACAAAAATCGAGGTCAAAGGGTTGACCGTTTTGTTGCTGCGTTGACTTTTAGCTTGCTGCCCCTGCGTTGACTTTTCAGGACAGCGTTGACTTTTGTAGAACTGACTTGGGTTGACTCATCTACTGGTTGGAGGGTTGTTGTGACACATGCTGGGCTGGCTGACCAAAGGAGACTTTGCTGGTTGAAGCATCCTGTTGACCGCCGAAACAAACACATACATTTTTCTTGTTTCTGATTTGTCTTCTGTAAGATCTGCTTATATGTTCTATCTGCATTTTGCTTATCTACTTGTATGATTGCTGTGAGAAAAGTGAAATTGCTCTTAGCATAGAACATCTACAAAACTTTACATGGGATCAGAGCTGAGGTGAAGACAAACTCTATCTATAGCAATCATCATCGAAGGAAATGGATTCTTCTAAGCTTGAATTCAGGGAGAATGACAAGCTGACTGGAAGTGATGACTTCCATGCCTGGAAGATGTTATTAGATCTCAAATTAGAAGATCATGATCTCCTAGATCATGTGACAGGGAAGATTCAAGAACCTCCATCAAATGCCTCTGCTGCTGTTAAACACAAGTATAAGAAGGGAGAAATCAGAGCAAAACTGCTGATCAGGGAATCCATAAATAAGAGTCTGGTTGCCTACATATCTGAACTAGGCACATCCAAAGAGATGTATGACAAACTGATACTTATGTTCCGAGTAAACAATGTGAACCAAGTGCTATTCCTCAAGAACAAGTTGAAGAATATGAAGAAGGGCCGAGACGAGTCTATTCAAACTTTCTTTATGAAGTTGACCGAAACCAGGAACAATCTGCTAGCTATTGGGGAGACAATAGCTGATCGTGAGATGGTTCTCACCGCACTTGGAGGACTTCCATATGAATGGCAAGTATTCACAACTACCATTCTCAACAATAATACCATCCCTAACTTTGATGAGCTTCTGTCTAGATGTATGCAAGAAGAAACAAGGATGAAGGAATTTGATAATGAAAGAAATGCTGCCTATGTTGCTCATTCCCGAAAGAAGAACTCTGGTGGTTCCAAGGACAAAGGAAGGACTAAGACTCAAAAGAAGAAGGGTAAATGTTTCACCTGCCATAGGACTGGACACTATGCTAGAGAATGCCCCTTCCAGAAGAATTCTCCCGATAGTGACGACAACAACAACAACCGAAGGAATGGGAATCAAAGAAATGACAAATCCAAAGGAAAGAGGAAGGCTCACTTTGAAGGAAACCATCCACCTTCTAAAAGGACCAGAAATACCAGGTATGAGGAGTCTAATGTTGTTGATAAAAGAAATGAGTATATTCTAATATCTGCTCTCTCAGCTGCATCTCCGCCCGACACTATGGATGTCTGGCTAATCAATAGTGGTGCCTCAAGACACATCACCGGATTCAAGGAAGCACTTTCTGACATGGTTGAAAGGGATACTAATCTAGAAATTATCCTTGGGGATAATGCCACTTATCCTGTGAAAGGGACCGGGACTGTGACCCTCCACTTGTCTCAAGGACAAGTCCTCCATCTACAAGATGTACTCTATGTACCCAAATTGAAGAAGAACCTTGTGTCTGTATCTGCCATGGAAGACAAAGGATTCAATGTAACTTTCTCTGATGGAAAGGTACTCATGTGGAAGAAGAGCTTCAAGGAAGCTATCTCAATTGGTTTTAGAGTTGGTACACTCTACCAGGTTGGAGGGAGTCCGTCCGGAGCTATGACTTGTGATAATATCCGTCAAACCGAACTATGGCACCGAAGATTTGGACACCTTCATTACAAGGCTCTTCCCGAAGCAAGGAAGGTGGTGACAGGGATGCCTGATTTTGGAAATAATCATAAAGGTGTATGTAAGGGCTGTGCTGAAGGAAAACATACAAGGGGACCTTTCCCCTCAAGTGTCACAAAGACATCTGAGATATTGCAACTGGTCCATTCTGATCTTTCCGGTATGTTGCCTGTAACATCCCTGGGGGGATGTTCTTACTATATGACATTTACTGATGACTTCTCTCGCAAAACCTGGATATACTTCTTGAAGAAGAAGGATGAGGCTTTCATGTGGTTCCGTACCTTCAAAGCCTTGGTGGAAAATATGACCGGAAAGAAGATCAAGATTTTGAGGACTGACAATGGCACTGAATATGAGTCAAATGAGTTCAAAGACTTTTGCAGAGAAGCTGGCATTAAGAGGGAGACTACCACTGCATATACTCCTGAGCAGAATGGTGTTGCTGAACGCAAGAATAGGACTATTGTGGAAGTTGCCCGTGCCATGCTATGTGACCAGGGTCTTCCAAAGTTTCTGTAGGGAGAAGCTGCAAATACTGCTGTGTACATTCAAAACCGATGCCCTCATTCCGCTTTGGACTCCAAAACTCCCGAAGAGGTTTTCTCTGGTAAGAAACCTGATGTCTCACATTTTAGAATTTTTGGATGTCCTGTCTATTTTCATGTGCCGAAAGAAAAGAGAAGTAAGCTGGATGCTACTGGGAAGAAAGGAATGTTTGTGGGCTACAGTGAGACTTCTAAGGCATATAGAGTCTATGTACCTGGTCAAAGGGAAGTAGAGATAAGCCATGATGTCACTTTTGACGAAGATGCTTCCCTGAAGAAAGTAGTAGATCTTCCTAGATCTAAAGAAAACCATGAAGAAAGACCTGGAAATCTGGAAGAACCCCAGGATGAGACTATGCCTGATGTTGAAGGGCCAATGCACCCTATTGATCCTTCCCCTTCTCTAGGAAAGAGGCCATCATGGCTCAGGGACACCCTCGAAGATGCTGAGGGTCATGCTGCCCCAAGGGGAACATTCCGAGAAAGCAAGAAGCCGTGTAGATACCAAGGGTATCTAGCTGCCATGAGTACTATTATACAATCTGAACCTGGATCTTTTGAAGAAGCCATCAAGCATCAAGTCTGGAAGGATGCTATGCATGAAGAATATGAGGCTATTATGAAGAATGATGTCTGGGATGTGGTCCCGAGACCGAAGGACAAATCTGTTGTCACCGCTAAATGGCTCTACAAGATTAAACATGGATCTGATGGGAGTGCTGAAAAGTTTAAGGCAAGATTTGTTGCCCGTGGCTTCTCTCAAAAGGAAGGAATTGACTATGACGATATATTTGCACCTGTGGCTCGATATACCACCATCCGATCCATCATAGCCCTTGCTGCTACGCAAGGATGGAGTCTTCATCAGATGGATGTCAAGACCGCTTTTCTGCATGGTGCAATAAAGGAAGAGGTGTATGTAGAACAACCTCTGGGATTTGAAGTTCAAGATCGAGACACTTATGTCTGCAGGTTGAAGAAAGCCCTCTATGGGTTAAAGCAAGCACCCAGAGCTTGGTATGAGAGGATGGATAGTTACTTGATGAAGCTGGGCTTCACTCGAAGCAATGCTGATCCAAACCTTTACTTTAAGGTTGAGGAAGGAAAGCCTCTCATTCTAGTGTTGTATGTGGACGACCTCTTCCTGACAGGTGATGACCCTCTCATTCATCAATGTAAGAGGGAGCTTGCTGCTGAGTTCGAGATGAAAGACCTAGGACTGATGCACTATTTCCTAGGCCTGGAGGTCTGGCAGAGACCTGGAGAGATTTTCCTTTCTCAAGGAAAGTATATTGTGAAGCTTCTGGAAAGATTTGGGATGGTGGACTGTAAGTCCGTGTCAACACCAATGGAACTCAACTTTAAGAAGTTGAGTGGCAGCGCTGCAGGGCCTATCTTGGCCAATCCTACTGAGTATCGTCAACTCATAGGAGCTTTGATGTTCTTAGTGAACACCCGTCCGGACATATGTTTTGCAGTGAATACTTTGAGTCAACAGATGGTTGAGCCTCATCATTTTCACTGGGTTGGTGCCAAGAATCTTTTGAGATATCTTCGGGGCACGATAAACCATGGGCTGAGATACACTGCCGGGAGTGTGATACTCCGGGGATATACTGATGCCGATTGGGCTGGCAGTGTGGTGGATCGTAAGAGCACATCTGGATGCTGTTTCAATCTTGGTTCTGCTTCGATCTCATGGATGAGCAGGAAGCAGAAGTCGGTGGCTTTGAGCACCGCGGAGGCCGAATACATTGCTGCTAGTATGGCCTGTTGTGAAGCAGTTTGGTTGAGGAAGCTCTTTAGTGAGCTGTTCCAACATGTGCTAGATACCACTGTAATACTCTGTGATAATCAGAGTGGGATTCGTATGACTGAGAATCCTGTGTTCCACGACCGATCCAAGCATATTGATATCAGGTACCACTTTATCCGGGATATGGTACAGCGAGGCGCCGTAAGGCTCGATCATATAGGAACTGATGAGCAGGTCGCGGATATTCTCACTAAGCCCCTGGGGAAGGTCAAGTTCCTAACCTTCCGTGAGAGTCTTGGTGTCGTGGAAAGACCCTATGATGTGGGTCCTGTTGGACGATGAGCTCTGGGAGCTCTGGGGGACTTTGGGGATAGCTTCTCGGAGCTATAAGCACTCATAATGCTTCTGCCCCACCCTTGTGATTATTGAGCTGGTTCGCCACTCATTTAATCTGTGCCCCGTATGCATCCTACCCATTGAGTTCAGGGCTCATGGGAAGTACCTCTCATTTGGCCAATGAGGTGTGGAAAAGCTAGAGACTATTAGCAAAGACTGATGGACGCATCAGAGATTGCCGTACTCTCTATCTAGGATGGCATGGTCCAACCACTTGATCTGGGATCAAGATTTGTGAGGTCTGGGACCTCTGGACTGATTATGTCAGTCGGGGAATGATGTCTTTGTGACTGACCCACTTCTGTTCTGAAATAAAGAAGCCAGCAAAGCAAGTTTCGGCGGGATGACTCACGATGTTAATTGCACTAATAGATGGAGTTCTCCCTAGTTGAGAGGGAGTGTTAAATTTGGACAACTAGGTCCAAACTCCATGTTCTGATGCTCAGATTAAGAGGCTAATATTTTTGTTGGATTCCTCTTTCTGAGAGGTGTAAAATCCATATAAAAATAGTCTTAATCCGATGAGCAGAACTTATATTTTGAATTTATTATTCTTAATAAATTATATGTGCAAAGGTCAGCCAGTTTTGTAATGTAGGCTCACATGCCCAACAGATGTGTCACACACCCTCATTGATGGATATATATATACAGGAAAAGTTGGAGAGAATTTGATCACAACACAACTCACATCTTCCTCTCTCATCCTAAAAAGTATGAGCTACCTGGAGGACGAATTTCAGCCACACGTGGGAAGGACGAAGAGGATTTTTCTGCTGCTAGGGTTTCGCAGAAGTAGGGTTTCGCAGAAGTTTGACCAGCGTTGACTTTGGTCAACGCTTGGTCCAAACAAGCTGAAAACTTGTGGGAGGTTCGATTTTTGAAGGCCATACTACTTGGCACAAAAATCGAGGTCAAAGGGTTGACCGTTTTGCTGCTGCGTTGACTTTTAGCTTGTTGCCCCTGCGTTGACTTTTCAGGACAGTGTTGACTTTTGTAGAACTGACTTGGGTTGACTCATCTACTGGTTGGAGGGTTGTTGTGACACATGCTGGGCTGGCTGACCAAAGGAGACTTTGCTGGTTGAAGCATCCTGTTGACCGCCGAAACAAACACATACATTTTTCTTGTTTCTGATTTGTCTTCTGTAAGATCTGCTTATATGTTCTATCTGCATTTTGCTTATCTACTTGTATGATTGCTGTGAGAAAAGTGAAATTGCTCTTAGCATAGAACATCTACAAAACTTTACATCTAGCCATGAAAACTGGTGGAGAGGCTTAAAGCACAAGAGATCTCCAAGACCCAGAAATGGTTTGGAGAAATTCCACCTGGTTACAGATATTAAAATGATTAATATTTTTAATGGGGTTGTTAAGTCTAAACTTACGAAAATTAAAATTTTAATGGGTATTAATATAAAATTGGGTGAGAATGTTCTAAATGACATGGATCAAGCCAAATCTAGTCTTAGCCGTTGATTAGAGACTTAATCTCGGTCGTTGAAGACTCAACAGAAAAAGTATAAGAGGAGGCTTGAGGGTCACTTGGAGATACACCAAGATGGATCAAACAATTTGATTTTCTGGAGCGGGGTTTGCTGAGAAAATTCGAACAAGTGATCTGAGTTGCAGCGAGGGGTAGTGAGTACATAGCAAAGAGGCAGAGATAGTGCCAGAGGGCCAGCACAATGACTAAAGAGGCTACGCAGAGGTAGTCGGAGCCACGCAGAGGCAACCAGAGCCACGCAGAGGCAGCTAGAGACTGCGCAGAGGCTGAGGGGCCTACGTGGGTGATCCGGACTTAAACAGGAACGCAACAAATTACAGAGACAACCATAAACATAGATATGCAATGGAAATAATACTTCATTTCATTAATGTAAAATACTGAAATATGCTTACAAGCAGTAATGGAAATAAACCAGCTAGGGCGATGGTAGCTTATCTCTGAGAAGAGATGGCTACATGCCTCTGAACTGTGGTGGCTACATGCCTCTAAACTGTGTTACAATGAGGCTCAAAGGCCTATTTATTGTTGAGAAACAATGGAAAACTCTTAACATTCCAAAACCTAACCCTAGAAGATGAAACGCCAAACTGTGGGCCCCGTTTGGGTAAATTGGTACATCAACTACCCGGGGTCATAACTTTGGTATACGATCTCCGTTTGACGCGTACAATAGCTCGTTAGAAAGATCTATCCGAGCACTACCGCTTTGAGAGGGGCAACATCTGTCCATGGACCCATGTTGCCCATAGATTTCCCAAAAACGTCGTTTAGGGCCTCAAAACAGCTCCGGAAGTTCATGACCCTAAAAACTGCTAAAAATAGTAAGTTGTGCTACAATTAAGGAAACTGAAAATGCTGAGAGAAACAATGGTGGGGGTCCAGGTGGACTTGGCAGGTGGCCACCAATATCCACCTCGATCATTCCTCCCCCCTTAGGAAGCAATGGTCCCCATTGCGTTGAGTTCCTCCATGAGATGAGGAAACTTTTGCTAAACTTGGTCCCTGGTGAGCCACTTGCCCTGGTGAAGGAGTTGGCCTGCTTTGACAACTCGATACAGTTGGATATTCTGTTGGCGAGTATTCTTGATCTGTGTGTCCATGATCCGATCAGTTGCAGCTTGTTCCATGCAATCTGGATTTAATTTTGTGGGTGTGAGTTGTTCTGCAATGTCGGATGTGTCTAGCAATGGCGGTCCACATTGAACACTAGATGTAGGCCAAGGAATGGGGGAATGCTAAGCTCAAATGCATTATCTCCCACAACCTTAGTAATAGTGTAAGGACCATATCGGAGTGGTCTCAGTTTCCGATAGGCTCCAGTAAGGCATTCCTTTTGCAAATGCAGCCAGACTTTGTCGCCCACCTGAAACTTGTGTGGCACCCGATGTTGATCATGTCGCTGCTTGTACTTGGCATTTGATTTCTCCAGAATGTCATGGACCTGCTGGTGAATATGTTGGATGTGCTCAATGAAGTTGGTTGCCTTGTCTGTTTCAGACTGGACATGAGCCGAATCTGTGTGAGTAGCTACAAGTGGCATGGCCACATCAATGGGGCATAGTGGCTGGAATCCCAAGCCCACCTGAAAAGGTTTGTGGCCAGTCGAGCTGTGAAGAGCTCGGTTGTAGCTATGTTGAACATAGGGGAGGCTCTCGTCCCATGTGCGTGGATGCTTTGAGTTGTACATGCGCAAAATGTGTACAATCATCCTATTGACAACCTCTGTCTGGCCATCAGTTTGAGGATGGAAGGCTGTGGACTTAGTGAGTTTGGTGTCCAGCATTGACCAGAGACTGGACCAAAATGTACTGAGGAACCGACTGTCCCGATCTGAGATGATAGACTGTGGGATCCCAAAGTGCACCCACACTTGTTCAAAGAAGAGTTTAGCAGTGGCTTCTGCTGTGATATTCTTCTTGCAGGCCGCCATAATGGCCATCTTTGAGAACCTGTCGATGACCACAAAAACACAGTCATTTCCATGCTTAGTGGAAGGAAGGCCTGACATGTAATCCATGGAGATGGATTCCCAAGGTCGACTAGGGGTAGGCAGCGGGGTATAGAGGCCTTGCTTCTTGATGGTCAGTTTGGCAATGGCACAGGCAGTACATGATCTGATGTACTTCCCGACATCCTGTCGAAGATTCGGCCAATAGAAATACTTTTGCAGTACTGCCACCGTTTTCTTGACCCCGAAATGCCCAGCAGCCTGACTGTAGTGTGCTTCCCAAATCATCTTGGCACGCTCACTTGAAGGAACACAAAGGTGACCCAGGTAGCATAATAGGGCATACTGGAGGTGAAAATCTGGAACATGTCGACCCTCCAAGAGTGTCTAGTATGTGTGGCCGAATTCTGGGTCGCTTTTGTAGAGAAGTGGCCAATCAGAAGTCTCGTGCCCACAAGAGTTGAGCACGGTGGTTAACACCATGATCGGTGGTCGACTAAGGCAATCTACAACATTATTGGTGCTGCCATTCTTATACATGATATTCAAATGGAACTGTTGCAGGTATGTAGACCACTTCTGATGGCGATCATTCTACAATTTCCCTTGGGTCTGTATGAACTGCAGGGGTCGATGGTCTGTGTGGATGACCGTTTCCTTCCCCAAAATGTAATGCTTCCATTGTCAGCAGGCCTGCACAATGGAATACATCTCTTTATCATAAGTGGGATACTTCCAGACTGTGTCTGAAAGTGTTTCACTGTGATATGCCACTGGATGCCCGTGTTGAGTAAGGACTGCCCCAATAGCATAGTCAGAGGCATCTGTCTCGACCTCAAATGGTTGTTGTAAGTCTGGTAATGCGAGCATTGGTGTCGTGCAGAGGCGATCTTTCAACTCTATGAATGCCTTCTATTGAGATTCAAACCAAAAGAATTTTGCTTTCGCTCCTCCCTTAGTGACTTAACTCAAGGGCCAAGTGATATGAGAAAACCCCAACACAAACCTGCGGTAGAAGTTGGCAAGACCTATAAAGTTGCGAAGCTCTGTCAGAGTGGTTGGAGATGGCCAATCCTGAATGACTTGGATCTTGGCTAGATCCACATGCACCCCCTGTTCATCAATAATGTATCCTAGATACTGAACCTGGGTCATGCCAAAAGTGCATTTCTCCAAATTGGCACATAGCTTGTGTTGCCGTAGTGTTTGGAGAACCTGTCGGATGTGGTGGAGGTGCTCTTCCCAACTCTGGCTGAAGATCAAAATGTCATCCAAATATACCACTACAAATGAGTTGGTGAATGGCCGCAAGATGTCATCCATTAGCCTCATGAAGGTTGCAGGAGCATTCGTCAATCCGAAAGGCATAACCAACCATTCGAAAAGGCCTTCCTTGGCTTTGAAGGCAGTCTTCCACACATCAGAGGGTTCGATTGGTACCTGGTGATATCCTGACTTCAGATCGATCTTGCTGAAATATTTTGCCCCCTTTAGTTGGTCCAGGAGGTCATCAATCCGCGGGATCGGGTACCTATTACAGACAGTGATCTTGTTCCGCACACGATAGTCAATATAGAGTCTCCAAGTCCCATCCTTCTTCTGTACCGACACGATCGGGCTCCCACAAGGCGATGAACTCAAACGGATGTGACCTTTCTGCAGCAGCCCCTGAATCTGCCTCTTGATTTCATCATTCTCCATAACAGAGCGCCGATAAATTGGTCCATTGGGTAGCGGCGCACCTGGGTTCAGATTGATGGAGTGCTTGACCTGACAATGCATAGGGACCCTTGCGGGGGAGGTGAAGATGTCCTCGTACTCCACGACCTTGTCCATCTGTAGTTGTCATGCAGAGGGGCCCTGTCTGGAGGTCGTGGCCATTGTCTTCTTCTTTCCTTGAGGGCATATCATCAGGAAAACAAATTTCCCGGTTTTGGAAATGAGCTTACTGCATTGTTTTGCAACAATCAAAGAGATGGCAGTAGGCGGTGCTACCTCTGGTATCCTGTACAACTTATTTCCCAATGTAATAACAACAGCACGGGGCCTTGATTCATACACAGCATGTCGCTTCCACAAGTATGGTTGTCCTAATAATACATCACAAACTTCAAGGGGAGCAATGTCACACAATACCTCATCCGTGAAGGGCTTGATGTTGTATGGAAGGCGACACTGCTGGCTCACGTGAAGATCCCGTCCTTGGTGAAACCACCCGATGGTGTACGGTTGTGGATGCGCTGTGGTCGGTAAGCCCAACCGCTTCACGACCTCTGCCGAAATGAGGTTCTTTTGGCCTCCGCTATCAACAATGAACTATATTGGGGAGGCCTTTACCCACATCTGGGAGTGGAAGAGACGCTCCTCCTCCTCTGGATCTTCGGGTTCATTTTTCTGGATCTTGGCGGTAGCAACAGTGGCATTGGGATCCGCATCAATGATTTGCTTCCCTTTGTCATTCCCCTTGTCGGGTTCTGATTCAGAGTCGGAACATGCATCTGATTCTGAAACCTTTAGCTCAGCCACCAGTGACTGGCACTGCTTGGCCCGACAATCACTTGTGTTGTGAGTGGAGCTCTTATGGAACTCACACCATTTCCCGTGTCCTTTTTCGACTTCGCGGCGCTGTTCTTTGTTTGCAGCTTTGGCGGGTTGTCTTGGGCTACCCCGCCTTGGCTTTGTCCTTTGTTATGTGGTTTAGGGGCACCTTTCCCTTGCTTCAGATTCGCAGATCCAAAGTCTCGCTTCTTTTGTTTAAACTTCTACTCGACCTTGACGGCATATCGGTACGCTGTGCCGAGCCAGGAGATGTTCAGGAATTCTATTTCTTCCTGGATGTACTTGTGCATGTAGTCGCGGTATTTGAGTATCAAATGCTGCTCTGTATCCTTGATACCCAACTTTGTGCGAAGGGCATGGAAAAGATTGGTGAACTCCGGCACGTCTTGGTCCCTTCCCTGCCACAGCGTGGTCCAATTTATGTATTCATCCTCATAGGTTCTGACAGGGTAGTACTGCTCCTTGATGGCATCCCGGAATGAATTCCAGGTGGGTGCGGCTGAAAATAGTGAATCGGTATCTTCATCCTTCTGCTCGCAGTAGGTTTCCCACCAGTCCTTGACATGGGGGGCTGCTTTGAGAAAAGCAAAAACAATCTTTTCCCGACTCGAGAATTCATGAACAGAAAAATAACCCTCTAGCAGATTTAACCATTTATCTACAGCATCTGCGTCTATCTGACCCTCGAATATGGGGATTTCAAAATTAACTTGTACCTTAAAGGGCGTGGCGTTTCCAGAGTAGCTGCTGGAAGCCGATGCGTCACTTCTGGGTCGCCGCTGAAGGATCTGGGCAAAGTTGTCCATCATCGCGTTTCGTTGTCACTCGAGAGCTTCTTCGAGCAAGATTTTGATAGGATCTCCTGCCCCCTCGTCTTTCTTCTCATCCGCCATGGGAGGCCGTCAGGATTTGCGAGGCTAGTCTAACAAAGGTTCGACCAGTTCAAGCCCTAACTCCTTATATCCGACCTCGTTGGGGACATGCAAAGAAAAACAGAGAAAAAAAAAAGCAGACTGCTCTGATACCACTGATCTAGACTTAAACAGGAACGCAACAAATTACAGAGATAACCATAAACACAGATATGCAGCGGAAATAATACTTCATTTCATTAATGTAAAATACTGAAATATGCTTACAAACAGTAATGGAAATAAACCAACTAGGGCGATGGTAGCTTATCTCTGAGAGAAGATGTGGTGGCTACATGCCTCTGAACTGTGTTACAATGAGGCTCGAAAGCCTATTTATTGTTGAGAAACAATGGAAAACCCTTAACATTCCAAAACCTAAACCTAGAAGATGAAACGCCAAACTGTAGGCCCCGTTTGGGTAAATTGGTACATCAACTTCCTGGGGTCGTAACTTTGGCATACGATCTCCATTTGACGCGTACAATAGCTCGTTAGAAAGATCTGTCCGAGCACTACCACTTTGGGAAGGGCAACGTTGGTCCATGGACCCATGTTGCCCCCAGATATCCCAAAAAATGTCGTTTAGGCCTCAAAACGGCTCCGGAAGTTCAGGACCCGAAAAACTGCTAAAAATAGTAAGTTGTGCTACAATTAAGGAAACTGAAGATGCTAAGAGAAACAATGGTGGGGGTCCAGGTGGACTTGGCAGGTGGCCACCAATATCCACCTGGATCAGTGGGTGACGCAGAAGGCCAGAGAGCTGACGTAGAGAGGCAGAAGGCTGACGCAGAGAGTTCCATAGCTACGCAGAGCCTTGGAGAACCGCCGGAAGGATTTTCGTGGGGCAAACAAGTGCTGAGAAACTAAATATCTGCTTCTGAGAAGAGGTATTACTATCGTGTAAAAATCTCTATTGGGTGAACCAGTTTGGCACCTTAGTTGTACTCAAGAAATCTGCATAATAACAAAAGCCTCAAAACTACTACACCGGTTTTCCCGCATTGGATTTTTCTAGGGATGATTGTCCAAAAATAACAGTGTCCCTTGTGTGTTTGTCTAGTATTTCAGTTGTTGATATGTATATGAGTTAAGGTTGCATTTGTGTTTATTTTCAGTTTTATACGGATATATAACTTGTTAAGGAATAAACAAGTATGTGAAATAAACCAGATAATGCAGTAGGGATTTCTGATGTGTTAGATTAAGAAATTTCAACACGCTCTGCTCTCCTACTCCGGCGTTTAATTTTATGGCAAATTTCATTCCAATTGCAAGTTCCTAAATCTAAGACAATCCAAAATTATTCTCCTCTTCAGGTATGATGAACATATGTTATATACTCAGGGGCTCTTTGGAAACTCCTCGTCTCTTCCTCTTGCTCCCCGGCTTGTTCAGTGTTTTTGTTGTCTAAGTCTAGAAAGTTTGAATATGGCCACCTTTGAGGGTTATGCTCCTGACAACAAGATGGAACGCTGGAAACAGTTTGTCAGAAACCTATTCAAGGTTTTAATGGGCATGGTGGAAATCTCAACCAAAAAGTTGAAGCTTGTGGAAAGTGAGAAGGAAGTGCTGAGAAATCTAGGGCATCAATAGATAGGTGATTTCTTTACTGTGATAATTGCTTGTGAGTGTCTTTTTACTTCTTGATTATTATCTTCTCTTCGTGTGTTATTATTGTGTTCTTTTCATCAAAACAATTACCAACTCATGAACAATAAAAAGACAAGAGACACAGTGTATAGGCTGTCAGCCAGGGCCAAAAACTCTCATTCTTTGAGAGGAAAACCCAAACAAATTCTTCTTATAGAACCTTCAATTGACGAATACCAAGACCATGAAAAAAACCCTTGACACTAGAGCCCTTCCAAGACCAAGTCACAAGCCTCCTCTTCTCCCTTAGATCAACGTTGCTCTTCTTCTTCCTCTTCTTAGCTTCCTTTAGAATTTCGGCCTCTCCTTGTAGGTCTGCAACTCTTTTCTTCACAACAGAAACCCTAGATCAAATTTGCTTCTTGAATAGTCTCCTCAAGAGGGAGACTCTTTTCTCTCTCTTACTCGGCTTCCTTCAGTGAAGTTTTCCACCCAAAAAAGATCACCTTTGTTTGATTGCAACCTTCAGCCTCCTTTAGATCTGTGATCTTCGCACGTGTGAGGGTAGAATAGCCCAAAAACAGTCCCCCAACGATGTCACTTCCTTCGCTCTCCTTTCTTCTTCCTTCGTTGATCTTGAGGCTCTTTCTAGTATGATTTTCGCACTTCTTATTAGAGACTTGCTTCACCGAATTGATGTCCTCCAAATGAGGCCGAGCACTGCTATATATAGTGGTTTGTCCATGACAGTTAGGCCGACATGATCACAAGGGTAGGCCGACTTCATCTTTCTCGAATCATCCTTTCATTGTAGGCCGACTTGAGTGAGGACTAGTGACAAGGTCTTGGAGGGTGACTTACAAAAACAAATTTGACTTCTTACAATGTGTAACATGCCTTCAATACATGACAATGACTCTTTAGACTTTTATGACTAGATGACAATATCCCTAAGGGCTCACAATGGGAGACTTAACTAAAATAAAAGCTCTTGCTCACGTAACCCATGATGCAAGCATTACGATAATTGTATTTTTCTTCTTTACATCTTTTACATAAAATCACAATTACATGTCATTATGAAGACCGAACCTAGTTACACTTTTCAACACTCCCTCTTAACTAGGGAGGTATTCATAATGGTACTTGGTCATTCTCAATTTGAAGAATTTCTCATAAGAAGAATCAGATTGGTAACTCATTTGTATAGCATCATATCAACCAACATTGTCAAATAGCAAGGCCTTGACTGACAGATCTATCTCTCCACAAGATCTGAGTTCAATGCCGGCAAGACCAATGATTTATAGACACTCTCATCATTGTCTCTCCCAGAACATACCCCACCCGGATTCTCAGGGTGTGTTCCATCAGGACTATTCTGATCTTGGATTCCCAAACTCAAAGAATATCGGTCCTCTATGCCTACTCTTATCTTGGATGCCCTATCTCATCCTCAAAGAGCATCAGATGCCAAATGATTACCCAATCCTCCATTTTGTCTTCCCAGGTGAAGACCAGAATGATGTGTTTATCTCTCCCTCTCAATTAGGGAGGACATATCTATTCCAATAAAGAAATGTACTCATTCTTACGAAAGGAATGTACCTAAGCTCCCTCTTGGCTTAGGAATTTTCCAAGTTTCTTCCAAGTAAGAAACTTGTTTCCAGGATCCCTCTTAATTAGGGACCTACAACAGCTCCTCAGGTGGAGATGAACAGACAACCAGCTATTTGAAGAGCTCCTTTCTTCAATGTCATAATTTCTTCTTCATTATGGAGTCTTCATCCTTTGGGACTTCTTCATAGGGTACAGACCATCCATCACTTTCATCCATGAGTTAGTCATGTCATCATTCCTTTCATCAGAAAGTGATCCATCAGTCTACATCTGGCCTTGCTTCATGTCATGTTGCCTTCTTCATACTATCTTCTTCAGAAGGATCTTACATCCTTCTACATGGTCCTCTGGGAAGACATCCACAGTTCTTCCTTTGGCAGTCCTGCATAAGCCCATCCAGATACTTGTTCAAAAATAAGAAATGAACACTTAAATCACAATTACCTTTGTGATGGTCTTTCATCATGACATCTTCTTGTAGGCATCAGTATCCTGCATACATGTTGACACATCTCCTAAAGATATGTATTGTCAAGGGTCTCCATCTTTTCCAAACTTCCATCAAAGTCTTCATATCTTTCTAGGAGATATCATAGTCAAATCTTCTTGGTCTTTCGGATGTTGATTGCCTTTACCATTGTTGCATATTCCACGATCTCTTTCTTCCTTTCTTCACATATTTCATTCTCAGGAACTTCCACTCAAAGTTCCTCTAATTATTGTCAACCACCTCATTTTCATATGTGGACATATTATGTTGATTTCATCTAGAGTGACCTATGCCTTCTTGAATCCTTTCAGAGGAGGAGATCCTTTTCCTTTGATCATGCTTCTCAAGATAGAGCAGTGATCCATGTTACCTGCAACCATATGACATGACTTCCATAATATCAAATGTAAGCATACATACCTCATCTTTCCTTTGGGTCATCCAGACTTCCTGCAACAACTTCCTTTGAATGAAGGAGCTTCATTCCCTTGATCTGCTTCACTGTTATGTCATCATCCCATGAATTCCACAAGTTTGGAATTCTTGATGAAACACTTGCTTCCCCTCATGATCGGTGAACCTTACAATGAAGATTCCATCAAAGAATCTTGAGGATCTTGCATATCCTATCCTGCAAATGTTACCTTTTGACTGATGTATGATGAGCCTTGTCCTAGATGACTTCTTCCTTTTTCCATAAGTATCACTTGAGCTTTCAATGAGGTTTCCAAGAGCTATATCCTTCATAGTTGACTGCCATAGATTTTGTTCCAGACATCCTTCATGTTACCTATGTCACGAGCTCTTACTTCTAATGCTTCTACCATGATGCCATTTTCTAATATGATGCATCCTATCTTATTTACAATGCTTCCTATCTAGATAGCTATAATTTACATAACTGAAGAGTACTTTCAGTGAAGGAGATTGTCTCAGTCAAAGTAGAGATCTCTCACTTCCTCTTTCTTAGGTTTCTTCATCTCAGGTTCTTCCACTTCTTCGGTAATATGGGCTTCTTCCTTATTTCTCTTGTTATTGTCCCTTTTAAGTTTAGGACAATCTCTTCTATAGTGCCCATATTCTTGACATCCATAGCATTGAACCTTAGCCATGTTCTTTTTCTTCTAAGGCCCAAATTTACCAAACTTTCCTTTCCTCTTTGTCATAGCAGCGTATGCTTGATTTTGCTCATTTGATCATACATCAATTTTTGCCTTCAACCTAGTTTCTTCAATCTTGCACAATTACTATAGATCCTGGAAAGGGGTGGCTTGTTTCTTCCCATAAATACTTGAAGTGAAGTTGCCCCATTCCTCTGGTAGTGCATTTAATACTACAGTGGTCATTTCTCTGTCAGACATTATTTCACCCAAATCTTGAAGTTGATCTCTTATTTCTGAAATCCTCATGAAATATGAGGTTATTCCTTCTTCCTTTGAAATCTTCAATTTGTAGAGTTCTTGCCTTAGAGAGATAACTTCTACAATACTTACAGAAAACAACTCTACCAATTTGTCATATATTTCTTTTGAAGTGTTTAATTTTGATACATATGGGATGAGGGAGTCCTTGATGGATTCTATGAGAATCCTTTGGGCCCTCACTTCCCCTTTCATGTATCTAGCAAGTGCTTGAGCATCTTCTTTAGGAGGTTGGGTTATTGACCCCTTGATGTGTTCCATGACTTCATTCTCAATAAGGTTTAGATCTGTTCTTTTCTTCCATGCAAGGAAATTTGAAGCCCCAACTAATTTGTTGCTCTCCTTGCAAAAAGACATTTTGATAGATTCAGATGAAGTCATAAATATACTTACTTGAGTAGATGTTGCTTTCTCCACTTGCTTCCTCCTTTAACTTGATAGTGATATAGATAGTAGAAGACTACTCCTTGATAGATTCTTTCTACAAGAGTAATCCTTGATCCCTTTGGTAGAGAGATCACTTTGATGAAGTTCTTCAAAGGTTAAAGCTTTGCTTTAATGAGAGAGAGCTTGCTTTACAAACCCTTTTGAAGATGATGACAATGTTCTTCGATCTAGCCTTCTTTAGTCTTTGAAAAAGCTTCCACTCCTTAGATGATGGTTGAGTGATGATCTCAGGAATGCTTCTAGGGTTTTGGTCTTTCTTTCTGCTTCCTCCTTGATGATGATTCCAAGACTTTTGCTGAAGTAGATTTCTTTGATCTAGGGTTTCGGTATGATGTAGATCTTGAACTTTTGCTTTGGTATTCTTTGACTCGCTTTGATCCCTTTCTTGAAACTCGATCCTTGTGTGTCTCTTTGATTAGATGCCCCTCCTCGACTTTGTCACCTTAGCTTTGATACCATGTTGAGAAATCTAGGGCATCAATAGATAGGTGATTTCTCTACTATGATAATTGCTTGTGAGTGTCTTTTTACTTCTTGATTATGATCTTCTCTTCTTGTGTTATTATTGTGTTCTTTTCATCAAGACAATTACCAACTCATGAACAATAAAAAGACAAGAGACACAGTGTATAGGTTGTCAGCCAGGGCCAAAACCTCTCACTCTTTGAGAGGAAACCCAAACAAATTCTTCTTATAGAACCTTCAATTGACGAATACCAAGACCATGACAAAGACCCTTGACACTAGAGCCCTTCCAAGACCAAGTCACAAGCCTCCTCTTCTCCCTTAGATCAACGTTACTCTTCTTCTTCCTCTTCTCGGCTTCCTTTAGAATTTCGGCCTTTCCTCGTAGGTCTACAACTATTTTCTTCACAACAAAAACCCTAGATCAGATTTGTTTCTTGAATAGTATCCTCAAGAGGGAGACTCTTTTCTCCCTCTTACTCGGCTTCCTTCAACGAAGTTTTCCACCCAAACAAGATTGCCTTTGTATGACTGCAACCTTTGGCCTCCTTCAAATCTGTGATCTTCGCACATGTGACGATAGAATAACCCAAAAACAGTCCCCCAATGATGTCACTTCCTTTGCTCTCTTTTCTTCTTCCCTCGTTGATCTTGAGGCTCTTTCTAGTATGATTTTCGCACTTCTTATTAGAGACTTGTTTCACCGAATTGATGTCCTCCAAATGAGGCCGAGCACTGCTATATATAGTGGTTTGTCCATGACAATTAGGCCAACATGATCACAAGGGTAGGCTGACTTCATCTTTCTCGAATCATCTTTCATTGTAGGGCGACTTGAGTGAGGACTAGTGACAAGGTCTTGGAGAGTGACTTACAAAAACAAATTTGACTTCTTACAATGTGTAACATGCCTTCAATACATGACAATGACTCTTTAGACTTTTATGACTAGATGACAATATCCCTAAGGGCTCACAATGGGAGCCTTAACTAAAAATAAAATCTCTTGCTCATGAAACCCATGATGCAAGCATTACAATAATTTTATCTTTCTTCTTTACATCTTTTACATAAAATCAAAATTACATGTCATTATGAAGACTTAACCTAGTTACATTTTGCAACAGGAAACAAGGTTTAACCTATTGGAGATGCGATGTGAATGGTTGCAGCTGAGAATGGATAAAAAATTCACAAATCTAGGGACAAAATTGCTTATGCTGAAAATGCATGCCAGTGAGGATGCTCTAACTGCAGGTGAACTTGGACCCAAGTGTGACAACTCGAAACAAGGAATCAGTGTCCAGGCGACTGAAACTGGTGTCTCCGCAACTGGTGAAGGCTCGTATCGTTGCAGAAAAGGAAATATGGATCCTGTAGCAGAAGCTGGGCCCTCCGGGGTTTTCTAAATTATATGTGTTTTTATATATTGCAAATATGTACTCTTTTGGGGTGGTTTTGCAGAGCGTATAGGAAATTCCAATGTAAAATTGTAGTCCAGAAAACCTGTAAAGACTAAAAAAAAGTTTGTGAGCATCTGAAATTACTAAATGTTCTGGCCATGCAACTAGATATTTTAATATAAATGCTAATTACTCTGCTTAAGTGACGGATCACATACTCGAATTTTCCTGTGTATCAAAGTTAGGTAGACTGAGTAGAGAAAAGATTCCATTAAAATGTCTATTTACACTCAATTGAGTAACTGAATGTAATTCTAATAAGTGAGAGGAAAAATTGTTACTCACCCTCCACTCATGATTCGTTACCTGGACTTGCGCAGAAATAAATTCAAAATTTGGGTTGAATACATCTTTCAAATGAGAAAAAATGTCCAAAAAATATTCCATATATAAAAATGATCCTTTTCAAGAATTTTTTGATCTTTACTCAGAAAAAATGATCTCATAAGCGGTGAACTACTTAAAAGAAAAAAAAAAGAAAAAAAATGCAGCAAGAGAAAATAATAAATAGTAGTGGGTTTATTTTGACTCGTAAAACCAAACCCTAGCGAGCATTCAGAGTACTGAGCTGCGCAAGCCCGATTACAAGCGGGCGAACCTAGCACACCATCTTTGGAATATCGGGGACGTTTGTGTCTATAATAATTACCCACTAAATGCATCATATTTTAGTTCAAATCGCTCATTTATACACATCTCTCGAATTGCTATCCAAATAATCTGAAACTAACCGAACCGGTGCCAGACTAGTCCCAAAAGAAAATGATCAAATTGCCAAAGAGTATGGACTGAATGTGATTCGAACCGTGGCGCGATTGGCAAATTCGTGCCATGACTTTTAGAGGGCAGTACCTGAGATCGAGATAGGCCAGCAGGACAAGTTAGCAATAATCTGTATGCTGCATCTGTTGTTACACTGTCGGAGGGAGAACCCATGGTATAACCTCCAAAATCTTTTCAAATGTGATATGTCATCGCGATTACCGTAATAAAAATGTGAAGAAGAAAAAATTAACAAAAAAAGTAGTTGGTTTTCATATGTCATCGCGAAAAAGTGTTGTTTTTTTTTTTTTACAGTTCTCGGGGCAGCTGAGTGGGTAATCTCAGACAAGTGAAATTGTGGAACTCAGCTCCGTTGGTAATCTCAGAAAAGTGAAATTGTGGGGTTACGGAGAGAGTAGTGTGGGTAAGAGATTTATTGGTTATTATGTGTCTTTAAGAAGTTTAGTGGTAGTTACGTATCAGCCAAAAGCGTTGATATTGGGTTTTATAGTCAATTTAAATTATTAATTGTGATTAGTTTTAATTTTGTATTAATTTTATTTTATATAATATTTTTTATAAATATATATAAATAGTTTATTTTATATTATAATTTTTTACTTAATTGAAAATTATTAAATAAATTATTATTTTATTAATATAAGTATTTTTAAAAATAATTATTTATAAATGTGACCATTTTTTATATTTGTCTTATATTTTCATGATATTTTTTAGCATTCAATTTTTATATTTAATTTAAAGGTTATTTACTTTCTTCCATATAGACTAGTCATTTTATGGCATACTCATTTCGTATAAATGTTTTTGCTTTTGTCCATGAAAGAGCTTCATTTCGTTAGATACCAAAGAAAATATATATTGTTATTTTCCTTGGTCTCCGATTACAAAAACTAGATTACTAAAAGAACTATAGCTTTTTTAGCATCGAAAAAGTCATATTGTTTGTGAAAAACAAATATATTACACAAAGTTCATGAGGCTTGAGGCCAATTAAGACTAACATATGCAAATAACTAAAAAATATATCATAAAAGTAACCAGTAGTGGAGTACACAGAATCCATCAACTCACTTTTGGAGAGACTAGTTTTTCGATAGTGATAATGGGTCATGCTACTCCTTGGTGAGTAGTTGGATCTAAAAGGAGGCCTAGGTGGCCTTCAATTCTCTGAAGAGGTTGATCCAGACCATGACCCATTATTTGTAGCTTGTCTAACATCATCAAGATCTCTTGACGAGCTTTATTTATGTCAAGGAGAACTCTCCCAAGAAACATTTTCATATGCCAACAAATGTCAATGGTGTGTGTGTATTGATTAAGCCTTCCCCTAGTGTCACCAACATCCGGTGTACACTCAACAAAGTCACCTGCAATCTCAATATCTATCAGACATTTTCTCTCCATAATGGTGCCACGCACTGCCTTAGTTATCTCTTCATGAATTTGAGGCGATGTATGGTCTATATATCTCTGTGTTAAGGCCTCTGCTTTTTAATGGGCATGGGAATTCATTTCCTGATAATAGGTAGACTCTACGTGACCTGGCTCTTTCTCTAGTCAAGTTGGGCGTCCATAGAATGACAGGGCTAAATCTCAATCTCAAAGGGGTGAAATCAAAGTGGAAATGACAAGCTAGAGACCTTAGAGGAAATCTTGCGGGTGAGAAGGAAACCCACCGACACAAACAAAGAGAACGAGTTTAATGAAAGTGGAGGTCATGGGGGCGATAAGGGAGAAGAAACCATGGATGTGTTTCCAAAAGACTATTGACTCACCAAGATGACGAACAAAGAGGAACATAAAGGCAAGGGGTAGGGGGCTAAGAGGGCAAGCGAGAGGGGGATTCCAAACCAGGATAGAAAAACCAATGTCGAAGAGTAGTGAGGGCCTTGGAGATTGCTCAACATCGATGCTTAAGGGGAGAGAGCGAATTATTAGCAAAGAGGTCGAAGTGGAGCCATTTTCTAAATGGAAGCCGCCCGAAGACAAAGAGAGACCATGTTGGCCACCCAATTTATAGATAAAATTGCAATTGTCCTACAACAAAACCCAAAACCAAGACCCTGCAACCATAACCATCAATAATAGAGTGTCGTAATAGAGAGCAACTTGAGAATTCAAACCTAAATCATGCCAAATTGTATTGGCATCCCAATTCTACACATTCCACCTCCTAACATGACAAATTATAATGGTGCACCAGGCTTGCAATGATGCACAGGGTCTCATCTTGAACCCTCCTCCTTTACCTTCACACCTTGGTATGAATGCCATAGTCTACAGGTTAAACCAGCGACGGTGCATTATCTTGGACTACATACCCATTTCCCTTCTCTGCAATCTTCCACATTTATGTTTGCAATAAATACCTTGGGGGAAGGTTGGCCACATCCACCCGCTTTTATTCCCGATGAGACATTAGTAGTGCTCTCCCCCACCTATCACTTCCCTAACACTTGAGAGATCTTTATCTACTATATCTTAGTAGTGTTGTTTCATATATATGTGAAGCTAATCCTCCCATGTGCCAATGTATTGTTGCGCTTTATGTTTACATCCTTTGTATGTCAGGAGGTCGACAATTTTATTGTCTGTTCTTTTTATATGCAAAGGAATAATGACTATTATGTTTTTCATTGTGTTTGCCACCTTCTCCATGCAATTTTCTATTCTCCAACTTTTTGAGACCCTACACGGAGCTTGTTACGTAAACATGACTTGGGGAAAGAGTCAAAGTTGATCAAGTCAATAGTAAGGGTTTTGGGCCCATGGCTTTTTTGGTTTCCCATGGTAATTTGCCTATGGATGGCATGTAATGGAGCCTTTAAAAGGCTGGGAAGACTTCATTGTAAGGGTGCAAAGGAGGTACGTAGTGAAGGCTCAGTGGGTCGGGCTTGGCCAATGTTTTGGTCAAGGGATCTAATGGAATTCCATTAAGTTGTGTTTTTCCTCAGAGTTGGGGTTTTCCTAGGGGAATAATAAACCATTCACACATAAACAACAACAAAACACATGCAAACATTAACAATAATGTTTACCTTAGGAAAACCCAACTACGAGGAAAAACCTAGTCTAACAAAATTCAAGTAGTCCCTAGCCAAAATGTTGACCAAGTCGACCAAGTGAGACTTCACCAATCACATCTCTAGTACCCTTACAATGAAGTCTTCCTAGCCTTTTAAAGGCTCCATTACATGCAATCAATGGGCAACCAAAAAACCATGGGCCTAAAACCACTACTATTGACTTGATCAACTTTGACTCTTTCCCAAAGTCATGTTTACCTAACATTCGCCCCTTAAACCTTAACTTAGGGTTTCCCTTTACCAAATTTGGCCAAACTAACCAAGTAAGCCAGCCCCACTCACTCTAGCCCTTACCCCCCTCAAAGTTTAAACCCTAGGTATTTGTTAACCTGGCATTCCCCCTATGACCTAGGTTTAGTAGTAAACTTTACCGAAAATTACCCAAGGGTACATATGCCTTACCAAGTCTTATAGTAGTATGCCCATTTACATGCAATAATTTTGAACTCCATTACAATAATATTTTTTTTGTTACCCTAACAATTATTCTACCATCCTCTCAACTTGGCACACTCTTAGCCTCGTGCTCTCCTTTCCACTGTAATATTGATACCACAACTTCAGAAGCACGCGAGATCTATAAAGCAAGATAAAATTAACCATGCACTACAAACACAACTCGCAAACTCGATGCTTCATTCCACTCTTTAGATCGGCCATGTTGCTTTTCTAATCTGCAATTAGATCTCTCTATCCACCAGATCAAATAAATCATTAGAAATAGAAGCATGCCTCTAAAGCCAAAGCACATCCATTTTCAGCTCTAATCCCAAATGTTATAAATTTTAATATGAGAGATATAAAAAAGTTATAGTAGAGATGACCCATGGATGAGTTTGGTGATCATGTTGATTATTAGTTGTGAGTCTCCTTCCAATATTATTTTTTAGAAGCATAGAGTTTGATCGTAGTTTAAACCCATTTCCAATGCTTTTAAATCCGTTGTATTATCGTTGGAGAACCCCATGGAGCCATAATATAGCAATATTATGCTACCAAAATGATCTTGTAAAATTCCTTTGTAACATGTTATTCCTAGGCTTCCTTTGGAAGCTCCATTGAATTTTATTTTGGTGAAGGTCGGGGGGGAGGACAGCATTTGGAGGGGTTGTGAAGGGGAAGCATAGGAATGGTATGAGAGAGAATTTGATGGGGCTTGGATATTCCTTGAACTTTCAGGATGATTGCTTCCAAAGTAGAAGCTTGCCAATCATGATAAAACTAGGGTTGAGAGTACATTGATTCTCTAAGATCAATTTGAATGATAGACCAAAGGTCCTTAGGTTTCAAGTAGTGGTTACTGAAAATTATATGGTTTCGTACCTTCCAAAGGGTCCAAATAAGGAATTCGAGTAACAAATTCCAGACCCTATTAACGGTAGGATTAGAAAATTTTATCTCTCTCCAAAGCTCGAGGGTAGAGCTAATGTTGGAAGGTTTAAAATAAAAAATCCACATGATATATTCCATGTGATATTTAATGGTTACAACCATTAAATAAGTGCTTTTAGTTTTCCTTTTCTGTGTTATATAGGAAGCATAAAGAGGGAGAAAAGAGCACTCTTTTTACTAATTTGCCCCATTAGGAGTTTCCTTGTGCGGTAGGATCCATAAAAAGAGTGAAAATTTGGGCCATAGATTTTGTTTCCATATTTTATTACAAGAAGAAGCTTTTGGTTGCTCAAAGGTATTAGCTTCCAAATGATAAGCTTCTTTTAAAAAAAATAAAAAAATTGCCACTCAAAGTGTGACTCCAACATAGTATGTTTGGCTTATGCAAGCAGGGTACGATCCTTGCTTGCAAGTCTTGCCAAAAAGAATTCCAATGGCTTGATACTCAACTTTAAATAATTTTATTCAATTTATTTATTATATTTATTATGTTTAAGTGAGAAAGTCAACTTAGAGTTCTTTGTCATCCATTTCTCATTTTCATTTGTATGGGAAAAGTCAAGTTAGAACTTATTTATTTACTGAATTTATATATTTGGCAAGAACTTGCCACTTTATGGCATATTCATTTTGTCATATAATGTTACTAAAAGTTATTTATTATATTTTTTCCTTCGAGAAAAAAACATAACTTTATCTCAATTGCAAAATGAAATAAAGTTATATTTTGTATATACCCATCATTGTGTGTATTATGTTGGTTCACAAAGAATCAGTCGTCTTCAAAGCTATTCCACGAAAAAGATGTATTATTCGCCATACAGTCCCTTACATGTTTCGAGAGACAAAATATAACAAAATTGTGAATATATTCTTCACCTGTAAATCTGCAAAACGAAATAGAAATAACCGTTAACAGGTGTATATTATTTGAAATATGTAGTTAGTTGTGTAATGGAGAAACTAGTTTGAAATCATCCATAGATGGTTTGTGATAGAACTCGTAAGATGAGTTGTCTCACTATTCAGTAACCTACCAAAGGTCCTGAGAAAGAGTAAAACCTTCTTTGGATAAGTAGTCCGCTTGAGAATTCCTTTCCCTATAAATGTGTAAGCATAAAACATTTTCATAAATTAATTTTACCCACATAACCTCCTCCAAAATTGGAAAAACTAAAAAGTTAAGAGTCTCCATACACTTGCAACCTATCATGTCCTTTCTCTTCAGCAAAATTGTTGGGTTGTGTTATATTCTTTCCACAACTAGCCCACGTAGTTAACCAGGGAGTTAGAAGGGGGGCAGAGCCCCCCCTTCGTTGCGCCGATTGCGTAGCGGGGGGGAGTCACAGGGGGTTTGAGGGGTGCAGGTAACCCCACTCTATGTGGTCCGGGGCAGCGCCTTGGAAAATTTTGGTTTTGGACCCTATATTAGGTTGGGCGGACCTACCTATGGTTTTGTGCATGTTTTTCACACATGGTTTTGGATGCGATAGTTTTCGGTCCATAGTTTTAGACGCGATGGTTTTTGTTCCATGGTATTGGATGCTTCGACATGTATAAATATGTATTGTAACATTGAAAGGAACATAATGAAAAATCAAGCTGGTAGTCCCAGTTTTGGGATCTAGGGGAAAATATCTATGTATATGTATTTTATGTGTTATACTCTCGCATTGTTTATTTTCTGTGTTTTAAAATTTGTATGCAAGTAATTTATGTACGGGGTTAAAACCTACATTTGGTATTGGAGTTGTTTTGCCTTCAAGGGGATGCCTTTGCTGCTGAGGGGTTTCTCTCGGGCCTGTGGTAGACCATGTTCAGTGGGAGATCTGCAGGATCGATTCTGGTGGTGAAAGAAGATGGCGAGTAGTGGAAAGATAGAGATCGAGAAATTTAATGGTCAGAGTTTTGAGTTATGGAAACTCAAGATGGAGGATCTGTTAGTGGATAAAGATCAGTGGATCGCGGTAGATCCAGGTACTAAACCAACAGGAGTGTCTGATGAAGAATAGAAGAAGTTGGATCGGAAGGCAAAGAGCACAATACGATTGTGTGTCTCAGATTCAGTATTGCTAAATGTATCAAGGGAAGCTATGGCAAAGGCTTTATGGGACAAGTTAGGGACTTCATACCAATCTAAGTCTCTGGTGAATAAATTGTTCCTATGGAAAAAGTTGTATAACCTGAGGATGAAAGATGGAGACTCAGTGACAGAGCATATGAACACATTTAATACTATGGTAAGTCAATTACCATCTGTTGATATTAAAATTTCAGATGAAGATAAGCGCATTAGTTTGTTGTGTTCTCTACCACATTCGTGGGATACTTTGGTTATTGCAATAGGTAGCAATGCAACTGCCTTGCAGTTTGATGAAATAATCTCATCCTTGCTGACAGAGGAAATGAGACAGAAAAATATGGAGAGCCAGAATGATGATGCCTTGTTTGTACGAGGATGGTCCCAGAACAGAAACAAAAATAAGTCATCGAGTGGGAGGTCTAAATCTAGAGGGAGATCTAAATCTCCAGGAAAACCTATAAAGGTGGTGTGTTGGAAATGCAGAAAGGAAGGGCACTACAAAAGGGACTGTAAATCTAAAGCTCCTGATAAAGGAAAGGGATCTAATGATGCTCCTTTTGTAGAGGTGAAAACCACCTCAGATGAAGGTGGGGATGTGTACTTGGATTCTTCAAGTACACATGTAGATCACGAGGCATGGTTGATTGACTCAGGTGCATCCTTTCACTTCACTCCCCATAGAGAGTGGTTTTGCGAGTATGAGAAATATGATGGTGGTGATGTATTCTTGGGGGATGACAGGAAGGTTAGAATCATTGGTCGCGGAAAAGTAAAGTTGAAGTTGCAAGGTGGAAGGGTTAGAACACTTCTGGGTGTTCTGCATATTCCTACATTAGCCAGAAATTTGATTTCTGTACACAAGCTAGATGATGTAGGTGTAAAAACAATGTTTGAGAAGGATACCTGCAAGATGGTTCGGGGAGCACTGGTATTGATGCGGGGAGTTCGAATTGGAACTCTGTACAAGCTGCAAGGTAGCACTGTTGTTGATGGGTGCAATAGTTTTGTGGTTCCTGAAAGTGGAGTAGAAAATCTAGTGGTCTCTGGAGAGAAGACCATGTTGTGGCATCAAAGGCTTGGACACATTGGAGAGAAGGGCCTTCGAATACTTCATGGTAAAGGTATGGTAGAAGGTATGAGTAATAGCTCTCTGGATTTTGATTTTTGTGAAAATTGTGTATATGGGAAGCAGAATCGGGTGAGTTTCCCCTCTGGTGGTAAGAGGGCGAAACAGGTATTAGAGCTTTTGCACAGTGATGTGTTTGGACCTGTGAAGGTTCCATCACTAGGTAAGTCTATGTACTATGTATCCTTTATAGATGACTTCTCAAGGAATACATGGATATATTTCCTTAAGAAGAAATGTGAAGTCTTTGACAAGTTTAAAGAATTTAAGTCTCTGGTGGAAAACCAGACAAAGAACAAGATAAAGGTGTTGAGGACAGATAATGGTGGAGAGTTTTGCAGTAAGGAATTCGAAGAATTCTGTAAGAAGTGTGGTATAACACGACAAAATACTACTCCATACGCACCTGAGCAAAATGGAGTTGCAGAAAGAATGAACAAGACATTGATGGAAAAGGTAAGAAGCATGCTCAGTGGTGTTGGGTTAGGACAGGAATTCTGGGTTAGAGGCGGTGGAGACAACATGTTACCTGGTCAACAGATCACCTTCATCAGCATTGGAGGATAAGACTCCATAAGAGGTATGAACTGGTAAGAAACCCTCTCTTTCACATCTGAGGATATTTGGATGTGATGCATATGTACATGTTCCAAAGGAGAAACGAACCAAGTTGGATAGTAAATCTAAAAAGTGCATCTTTATTGGCTATAAGGATGGTTTAAAGGTTTATTAGCTTTGGAACCCAGTAATAAGGAAGGTTGTGTACGACCAAAATGTGGTGTTCAGAGAGGTAAAATATGTTATTAAACATGAATTCCAACCAAAGGAACCTGAGAAGATAGAGTTTGAGCTAAAGGAGGAAGAATCAGACTCTACAATAGAGGAGGAATCAGAAGATGAAGAGCCATAACTCCGGGTGTGAGAAGATCAGTTTGAGAAAGAAGGCAGCCAGAAAGGTATAGTCCATCTGCTTTCTGTTCAAATTTTACTTTATCTATTACTGATGATGATCCCAGAACTGTGAAGGAAGAAGTAGATTCAGAGGATGGAAAACTCTGGAAACAGGCCATGGTTGATGAAATGGCATCTTTGCAAAAAAATGAGGCTTGGGATCTGGTGGAGTTACTGGCTGGAAGGAAACCCATTGGCAGTAAATGGGTGTTCAAGAAGAAGACAAATGCAGAATGAAAGGTGGAGAAATACAGAGCTCGGTTGGTAGCAAAAGGTTATTCCTAGGTGCCAAGAATTGATTTTGGTGATATTTTTCTCCTGTTGGCAAGGTAACTTCTATTAGATTACTTTTATATGTTTTTGTTGCTTTTGATTTTGAGGTAGAACAAATGGATGTTAAGACAACATTTCTTCATGGGGATTTGGAAGAGGAGATCTACATGAAGTAACCTGAAGGCTTCGCGGTGAAGGGTAAGAAAGAACTGATATGCAAGTTAAAGAAGTCTCTGTATGGGTTAAAACAGCCACCAAGGATGTGGTATTAGAAATTTGATACATTTATACCGATACTTGGCTTCACCAAAAGCAAAGCAGGTCACTGTGTGTATTTTAAATTCATTGGTGACCGTGTTATTTATCTGGTCTTGTATGTGGATGATATGTCGTTGGTTGGAAACGACAAAGAAATTATCCAGGATTTGAAGACTCATTTGTCCTCCAAATTCGACATGAAATATCTTGGTGCTGCAAACTATATTTTGGGCATGGAAATTAAAAGAGATCGGACAAAGAGGAAGTTCTGGTTAAACCAGAGGAAGTATGTCGAGACAATATTGCAGAGGCTTAATATGCAGGATAGTAAACCGGTGAAGATTCCTATTTCTATAGGTGTAAAGTTATCTGCTGAAAAGTGTCCCAAGACACAAGAAGAGGAAGAGGACATTTCTCGTGTTCCATATGCAAGTGCAGTCGGTAGCCTGATGTATGCGATGGTCTGTACTAGACCAGAAATTGCACATACAATGGGAGTATTGAGCAGGTTTATGTCAAAACCAGGGAAGGAGCACTGGACAATAGTGAAGCGGGTTTTCAAGTATTTGCGTGGCACTAGTGATTATGGCTTGTGCTACCAAGGAAGACCAGGATTGGACAGTGTGTTGGATATTCATGGCTTTGTTGATGCATACTAGGGTGGAGATCTAGATCAGAGAAGATCTACAAGTGGGTATGTGTTTAACCTATTTGGAGGTACAGTCAGTTGGATGAGTAAGAAACAATCTGTAGTGGCACTATCCACTATAGAGGCAGAATACATGGCAGCCACTCATGCAAACAAGGAAGCAGTTTGGTTGTAGAGATTGTGTTCAAGTATGGGGTTAGTACAGGGAGCTATAAGGATAGATTGTGACAACCAAAGTGCAATTTTATTAGAAAAGAACCCTGCATATCATTCAGAGACAAAGCACATTGATGTTCAGTATCACTTTGTGAGGGATATGATAGAAGAGAAAAAGGTGTTGTTGGTGAAGGTGGACACTTTGAAGAATACTGCAGGTGCATTGACAAAATCTGTGAGCTCTGATAATTTCTCTTGGTGTAGAGAAACAATGGGCGTTGCAAGGCTGGATAAATGACTAAGCTCTCTTGTGGCCCCCTGTGGAAAGAAACCAACAAGTGGGAGAATGTTGGGTTGTGTTATATTCTTTCCATGACTAGCCCACATAGTTAACCGAGGGGTTAGAAGGGGGGTGGATCCCCCCCTTCGTTGCGTCTATTGCGTAGCGGGGGGAGTCATAGGGGTTTGAGGGGTGCAGGTAATCCCACTCTATAGGGTCTGGGGCAGCGCCTAGGAAAATTTTGGTTTTGGACCCTATATTAGGTTGGGCAGACCTATGTATGGTTTTGTGCATGTTTTTCGCACATGGTTTTGGACGCGATGGTTTTCGGTCCATGGTATTGGATGCTTCGACATGTATAAATATGTATTGTAACATTGAAAGGAACATAATGAAAAATCAAGCTAGTAGTCCCGATTTTGGGATCCAGGGGAAAATGTCTGTGTATATGTGTTTTATGTGTTATGCTCTCGCATTGTTTATTTTATGTGTTTTAGAATTCGTATGCAGGTAATTTCTATATGGGGCTAAAACCTACAAAAACCAAGCAAATATTTACCATCCAACAATTTTGCTTGATTGTTGGTTCCTCTCCCAAAACCCATTTTGATATGAAATAAGTATTTCTCAGAGAGATATAGAATGACACTGCCCCCACTTAGTTGATTTTCCTCTTGAGACACACTGTAAAAGAAAGCCCATGGGAAATATTTGTCAAGGTTTTCTGAAATAATGACTCAGGTAGAAGGAGAGGCTTGGATCTGTGGGAAATGAGTAAGATTCACTAGTCCTTCCCTCGCTACCCATAGAGGAGAAAAGGGGAGGTTTCAAAAAATAGCTTTGTTCTGGGCCAACTAGAGGCCCCAACAAAGTATCAATGGTAACACCCTGTATTTCCATGTTATTGAAGTGGAGCTCCAACTTATCCAACCCTCCTCAACAATATTGCCATTCCAATCCCAAACCTGACTAGTTGTCATTTGATAATGATTCCAAACTTGTAAAGTAAAGGGACACATAATATAAAGATATGTGATCGTTTCTTCACCCATTATGCATATAGTACACCATCTTGGTCCTATCTTGCATATGTGTTGCATTACATCCCAAGTGGCTACTTTATTGCTAAGAACACACCACATAAAGATGTGAGCTTTTGTTGGACATCTAGCTTGCTAAACAGACTTCGACCACCAAATTGTATCTATCAATACTCTTTCCACGTTCAAAAAATCATACCCTAACTTAGGAGAATGTGTGCCTGATGGGGAGAAAGACCAAATGAGCTCATCCTCTTTGTCTAAAAGTCTAATATTTCCCTCATGCAACATATCCAAGTAACTAGAATAGACTTCCTTGAACCTATCCTCTGATCCACGCTCGTCTACAGAGTTCCATCCTTGACGCAAAATGGTTGAGTTGCCTAGGTTTTCCAGATGGGAAAGCTTTGAAATACCTTTGTCTCTAAGGAATTCAACGAGTGGTTGAGGAAGGATGTGTCTCTCCCCAATTTTAGGCCAAGGATCCTTTCCAATCCTCGCCATGCTACCGTTGTAATGCGCCAAGCAAGACTCGGTATTAAAGTGAGAATCTAATCACATGATGATTTCAATTTTACCATCGTAATTATAATACTCACTCATGGATTTTACCCATGGGTTTTGTAGACCATGGTATTTGAAATGTAATGAGAGGCATGGATCTCAGTGAAAGATCCCTGTAAAAAGTATAAATACAGGAGTTCACCATGGAGTAAAGCACGATTTTTGTCCTAATGTAGTCTTATGCTATATTTCACGTTCAATAAAAATAGTTTCATTCTTTTTATGATGTTCTCTTATGAAATATTTCTCTTACATAATGTGTCATATTCCTAACTATTTTTACATTGCGATACATTCCTTTTATATCTATTAAGTTTCATTTCTTAAACAACTTGGATTGCACCAACATTAATGCCTCGAGGCTCATGAGAACTCTATAGTTAAGCGTGTTTGGGGTAGAATAGTATTGTGATGGGTGATTTGCAGGGAAATTTTTAGTTCTTATTCTTTTGTTAGTTTATTTAGTCTAATTCCTCAGACTATCCAGGTTAGTGGTATCAGAGCAATCTTCTCTTGTTTATTTTATACGCATGTCCCGAACAAGGTCAGAGCACAAGGAGTTGGGAATTAAAATATTGCAACCTTTGCAAGACCATCCTCAATGATGCCTACAACCTCACATGGAAAACAAAAAGAAAAATGATGGAGTAGGATATCTTATTAAACTATGGCTCGAGGAAGCACTTACATGACAAAGTAATGAGATGATGGACAATTTCGCCAAGATCCTCTAATGACTCCCAACAACGGGCAAGAAACCTTCAACAAGTAGAAAATTTGAAAGATCAACACCCTTCAAGGTACGAGTTAACTTCAATAGCCCCCTATTCGAAGGACAAATAGATGTAGAAGCTTTAGATAAATGGTTGAATCTGGTAGAGGGATATTATTCGGTCCAAAATTTTTCTGACAATGAGAAAATCACCTTCTCACTCCTAAAATCTTTGTCCCATTTCAAAGATTAATGAGAAAGTTACTCAGAGAGATGTAATGAATATGAGTTTGGGGTATACAAGGCAGACCCCGCTTGGGTCATTTTCGTTGATGCCCTCAAGGAGAATTATACCCTATATAATACTATGAAGAACAATACAAGATAAAAGAAAGTTGTTCATTGATGCATAACCAAATGTTACCATAGCAACTATGAAGATCCAACTAGAAAAGTTAGGAGAGCTTGAGGAGGGAGAGTACCTCTTCCATTCATAGATGTGGGGGATGGGGTCCCCGCTACATTTCATCATAGACAGTGGGAGCTAAAAGAACCTGATCTCAACCAAGGTCATCAAGAGATTGATGTTGCCAATAGTTCCACACCCCCAACCATACACCATTGGTTGGTTGAGCCATGGAAGAGACATATGTATCGGCTAGTAGTGTCATTTGTCTTGCAACATCAAGCCTTTCACAGAGGAGGTATTGTGTGATGTTTCCCTAATTTAATTTTGTGATGTTCTTTTAGGACAACCTTATATGTGGAAACATTATGTTGTTTATGAGTCTTGATCTCGTAGTGTCACTATTACTCAAGGGGATCAACTTTACAGGATCCTATAATTTTGGCGGAGGAAGAAGCTCAGCTTAGTGTCTCTGTGCATACCTCGACATCGCAGTCTCAGGATGATAGCGAGCACCAGGGGGAAGACATTGGCATTGTGTTCAATTGTGGTGATTTGCAGGCTGAGGGAAGTGTCCCTGATGTCTTCAAGCCACCAGACGACAACATCCAGGAAATCTCGGCCTCTGTTCATCCGGCGAGTACCTCCGGTGGCATTCGGCGTTTGGCAGCTCTTCCAGGTGGCAGCAGTATAGGTGCTGAGGACAATGTTGATGACTCGTGGATGGGCAATCCATGCCCGGTGGAGAAGGAAGCTCAGGACCCCAATACAGATGCTTGATGCCTCCTGGGCCACGTCTGATGTCGCAGTTTCTCTCTTGGCTCTTTAGTCCAATGTGCTGTGTCATTACGGCTTTTGTTAATGTGTTTTGTATCAGGTCTTGGCTCGGCAAGTTTATCAGGTCTTTTGTTAATGTGTTTTGTATCAGGTCTTGGCTCGGCAAGTTTATCAGGTCTTTGGTTTTGCAGTTTTGCTTATGGTTATCCGGGCAGTTTAGAAAGTTTGGCTACAACTCTTCTTTGACCTATACTGTGGTTTACCATTATGGCCAGCTCTCTCTGTATGGCTTCTGGGCCTTTTGTATTTGGTTCTCCCAACCCTGGGATAGTTTGTCTGTTCTGATGGACAGCTTCGGCTTCCTCTGAGGTCTTGACCTCCTTGTAACTATAATTTTCCTTTTATTAATAGAATTAGCCTTTACTTAGAAAAAAAAAAATGATATGAAGATTGAATTGTAAATTGTGGACTATTGATGTATATGCCTTAATATTTATGTGTTTCCAATATCAATGGCATTTTAAAGTACTATGATATTTGTAATGGATGTTGCTAGCAACTGCTTAGTTTAAAATGAAAATGCTTATTTGCTTATGATTTCATTTTGAGACTTAACTGCATTATTTATGGGTTAAAAAAATGGCATCATACGGATGGTCCATATAGTTGGTATCGAAGCATAGGTTTAGACTCCAGGACCTATGGGCCCATTAAGGTTTCCCATTAGTGGCACGATATGCTTTCATTGGATTATTGTTATAAACCATATGTGAAATCATATTTGAGATATAGCGTAAATAATATAAATTTGTTATTATCAATCAATATAGATAGTAAGGGAAAAGCTTAATATTGAGATAGATCCACAAAAATGAGTCAAGGCTAAATAAAATTTTGTGTACATCAATTTATGGCATCTTAAAAGCAAATTATATTTTCAAGTTTTCCCACTACTTAGTGGGAAGACACTAAAAGGTAAAACAACACCTCATGCTTCTAGATTATGGCATATAATCATACCAAGATATATTCCATAAAATACTCAATGAGCATTAGGCACATATGCAAAAATTATGGATTATAGGTCTATATGGCTTATCCTTGAACCATTGCTCTATGCTATCTTTGATCCTTACAAAATCAATATCTGCAATGGATTCAACTACAGTTCCACCACCAAGGTATGACTTTTATAGCTTTTGTGTTACATCAGTTCGAACTAAAAGTGCTCCAAGTCCTGTGGGATAGCCAAAAATATTGTAAAATGAGAGGTAAAAAAATTGCGGAAAATTTTGATAAATCAAGTCGTTGTGTCCCACAATCTTTCGCAGCATCAAGACCATCCAATGTCCCCTAGGAGTACATAGTGATGCCATTTTATCCACATTTATACCTTCTTAGATCATCTTTACCAACTTAAATTCAAAGTTAGTTCCAATGAAAGTACATTCTAACACAAATGCAAATAGATGATATGCATCACTAGTTGATATTTCATCTTTGAATATATGTTTCTATCACCTTTGTTGGCTATGAAATTTCAAAATTTCACCTCTAATGGATCTAATTTCAGGTAAATGAGTTCTAGAATTTTGTTCCATGCTTTGAATATCTACAACACTTGTAGGTTCCCCTTCCATTATGTATGAGTAAATGTTTTTTTCACCCCCAACGAAAGCTATCTCCAACCAATTTTAGAGTGGTCATTGCATTGGAAGTAAAAATGCATTTGCACTCTTTAGCTGAAACATGACAATAAGCTATAACATGTTGTTGTGCAAAGATAATTATGTCTGAGAGATGCAACATTGTTGTCATTTTGGCTATAAGGATTTTTGTATAACTTAGTAATGAAATTTTGATATGGCCTGCATCTCTAAATTTGAATATAAGGTATCCCTAGCATGGTCGAGATAGACTAACTCGTTTAATGTTCTGAATTTTGTAACCAACTTTATTTTGAACTGCCTATTTTTCTTTTTTGAATTCCTTGTCTTTATTTAATATGTTCAGCATTAAGACTAGAGACTTTCAAATATTCGATCCAAAATCATGATTTGAATGCATAAATTCTCCACGACAAATATTACACTTTCTAGGCCATAGTATACAGGGTTATGAGAACGTGGAGTCTCAAACATCAAAAGCTAAGAAGATATCATGGTTTGTACAAGGAACTTTGAGGATTATGTTGTCTTGTGAAGTATATTTCTTTGGCAAAACATATATAGAAGCCTATAGTTTTGGCTACATCTTTGTAATGCCTAGAGAATTCAGAGTCAAACGCAAGAGTTGAAAGTATTAAGGAGAACAATTATTTTGGAGAAAATTATGGGAGGAAAATTGTACCATAATTTAGACGTTAGTCAGTTGGTTGTAATCATGGCAATAGTTTACTCCATGGGGCACTCACATTTGAGAAAAAACCAAATGGAAGAATAAGAATTACAACACATGTACAAAATGATGAAAATTGTTAAAAACAATATGTGAGTCTATTCGCAAATTGAAGAATCTAAATAAATCTTTTGAGAGTAATTGATTTGGCGGTTGTTGTTAGCATGATTCGATCTAGCCTTCGTGAGTGTATATTAAATAAAAACCATTCATTAAATGAAGTTCTACCTCCTATTAATGAGTGTTATTTAGTGAAGTTCTGCAAGGATTACAGGAAAAGACCCTTGTCAACATACATATGAGGAATTATATGTTGATTTTTTTATGATTTGCATGTCTTTATTTGACATGTAACCATCAGTGTTGGTCGATGCAATGCATTAGAATAAACAATGTTACAATGCAATATACAACTTTGGGAATTCATTGGCTAATATGGGGAACTTGTTGATTTCATGCGCTCAAAAATTTGGGTCAATGTTAGAGCTAAGACATGGGAAAATCTACTTTAATAAGTCGACATGTCATTTCTAACAACCAATTTATGGTTGATTTCTTAACCCAAGCATTTCGATTCCCATTTCTACCTTCATATTTGGACATGTATGCAAATTTTAGCAATGGTGCTAATACTTTTATTACTGGAGCCACTACCCTAGATTCTTCTTTCTTTGTAGAGAGGCACATCGAACTTATTTTACAAATTTATTAATCGGTGTAGAGATTGAGTGCTTCAAAACATTTAAGAAAAAACATTGTTATGACATACCAAATTATGCAGGCCAATTTGAAAATGTTGTGTTCTTGATAGGAGAGATCAATGAAAATGATTACAATTATCCTTTCTTTAAAGGTTGGTCAATGGAGGAGGTTTCAACTTTTATACATTTGATGGTGGAAAGATTAAAGGAGCCATTGAGGAATTGATTTGTGTAGGTGTTAAGAAGTTTCTTGTTCAACAATTAGACTTGTCGCAACTACATACTAGTTCAATAATTTTGATTCCATGTATGTCGGTTTCTAAGGGAAGGCCATGTGATTTTTGAGTAAACATAAATATACTTGCTAGTTTAATGACAATCAAAATCATTATTTTCTTTAAAAAGGTCAAAGAATGAAGTGTTAACGTGAAAACTTTAAGGAGATCGTAATTATATCAGGAATGGGAATGGAATGGAATGAAATTTTAACGTCCACGAGACTAGCTATAGTCTATGGGACTAGTGGCTTCCCTTTTTTTTGCCTTTTGCAATTCAATCATCTTATTATTCAAATTAATGATGAGCTGACCCAACCTTCTAACAGTCCCCTCACTGAAAAGACAATCCCAAGGAACTAATTTTAACATATTGCCGTAATTGTCTCTGATGTCTCTGAAAGAATCACATTCCAAAATGAAATGTTTTTCCAATTCCACTGCCCTAGACATGCAAAAATTACATAGCCGCTCTTCCCAAGCTTCTTTAGGTATTTTCCACCGACTTGTTTCGCACCGTAATTGATGCGAGTTAGTTCTTAATTGAGCAATAATGTAGGTTTTAGCCCTATACAGAAATTACTTGCATACGAATTCTAAAACATAGAAAATAAACAATGCAAGAGCATAACACATAAAACACATATACACAGAGATTTTCCCTGGATCCCAAAACCGATACTAACAGCTTGATTTTTCATTATGTTCCTTCCAATGTTACAATACATAATTATACATGCTGAAGCATCCAATACTATGGATTGAAAACAATCGCGTCCAAAACCATGGACCGAAAACCATCACGTCCAAAACCATGGACCGAAAACCATCGTTTCCAAAACCATGTGCGAAAATCATGCACAAAACCATAGATAGGTCAACCCAACCTAACATAGGGTCCAGAAAACAAAATTTTCCGGGGCGCTTAACTACACCCCTCAAACTCCCTGTGATCCCCCCACTGCGCAATCGGCACAACAAAGGGGGGGCTCCGCCCCCCCTTAACCCCCCAGTTAACTACATGGGCTAGTCGTGAAAAGAATATAACACAACCCAAAAAATAAGAATCTTTGATCTCCATGGAATGCTAGCTCCAATGTACTCTTTTTGTTGGAGATCACATGTGGGGTTGAATTCTTGAACATAGTACTTCTTCTTTCTACTCAACTCTTTTCCCCGTATATGATTAAGAAACTTCTCCATAACATAACTCTTCAAATCCTTGTTATTTGTGGGACATGTTGCATGCATTAATGTAAATATTCCATTTTTGCATCCATTTGTTGTTTTATCTCATCCATGATTTGTTTCTTTCACTCATTCTTTCATTAAAGATAACTTTAGGTCATCTACCTTCTCCCATTTTCTCGATTATTTGAAGATACCTTATGAGACACACCATAACAATTGCTTCGATGGAAGTGCCTCATGTTTGACTCAACACTATCTCATAAGAAACCAAACTTTTTATTTTAAACTTGCTCATGATCAAGCATTTTTGGATTTTCTCAATTTGCTTCCATTTTGAGACAGGAATACTGCTAGCCCTCAATTCACACCCATATAGTATCATTGGACAAACTGGGAGCCCAAAAATCACTTTAATTGTTTTCCAATCCTATAACTTTGCCTTTGTACATTTGTTTTGAAGAGCATATAATGCTTTCCACCCTCCTAAAATTTTCTTCTTTCTGCAATGCTCCAAATTAAGTTTGTTTTTAAAATCAATCTCAAGGTACTTGTATTCATTTACTTCTTCAATAATGTTGCCTTCAAAGAAGCACGAATGTTGTTCTTTGCTTCTTTTTATTTGAGAAAATCATTATTTTGGTCTTGATGGTATTGATTTGCATCCCAATTGCTTTAGAAAAATGCTCAAGGGCATATAGGTGCATCTGCAATCCCTAGGCCTATTTAGTACAAGGTCATCGACATATAAAAGAAGTTTTATCACAAAATCCCCCATCCGAACACCATCCCCACCTTGCAGATTTAACCACTCTTCCAATTTATCAATATATAAACCACAAAGGGTAGGGGATAAAGGGCAGTCTTGCTTGACTTCGATGTCACTTCTAAAGCTTTCTAAAATGACAGCTGAGGTTCTGATTTTGACTTTTACCTCTTCATAAAGCCTATGGACAACAACTATATAATGCAAAGGAATTTCAAGTTATTCCATTCTACTCCACAACTTATCTCTAGGGACTATGTCAAATGCCTTTTTGAAGTCAACAAAGCAACAAAATACTTCTTATTTTCCCTCCCAAACCTTTTCAATAATGTGTCTCAATGTGATACCATGATCTACTATAGAATGCTTCGACCTAAAACCTTCTTGCCCTTTTGTCCTCTTTTCTTTGACTTCCGCCCACTTACTGATTCTATTTTCCACCATGTTGCTGAAGATATTTGCAAACAAAAGATTGATCATAATGGTTCTATAGTTAGAAGGATTATTAATGTCTCCACTTTTTAAAAGGGGTATTGCTAGACTGGTTGTTCATTCCCCACTTTAGATATTATGCTTGAAGTTCAACCAAGTCCTTTGCCTTTCCTATTTTCAACTTCTTAATTCATGTCTTTACTTCTTGTAATGTGAAAAGCTTTGTGGTTGTGATGATCCTGGGAGCAAGCTCTTCCTCTGATTCTTTCTCATAGAGTTGTCTTGCATAGTCAAACCATTCATTTGATGTAATATTATGTTCAATTTGCTTCTTCCTTGGCTGAAGCTCCTACCAAAAATGCTTTGGGTGACTCTTGCCTAGATATATTAACTCTTCTCGCCTTGTTTGCACAAACACATCTTTTTTTCTTTTTTAAAATCTGCTTATATAACTTTACATGCATCTTCTACTCTCCTACCTTTCTCAAGGTCTTCCTTGCTTTTTTGCATTCCTCATCAAACCAAGCATTTACAGGAAGACAATTTTATTCATATTTCCTATTTTTTTTTCTCTTTTGCACTTCTCAAGTGCACTCTCAATTATATTCACTAACTCATGACTATTGAGGCTTTGGAAGCCACTCTTCGATTTCTGAATTGATCTCTCCAACATTGTTTTGAAAATAGTGCAATTTTCTTGTGTTAGAAGAATTTTGACCCTTGATATCGATTGTCGAGAACATTGGGTTTTCCTCCTATGTTGGCTTTCTTCTAACCAAGATATATTTATATAAATTGGGTTATGGTCTGGTTTTAATTCCCACATATGCTCTCCAATATTAACTTCATCTATCCTTTCTATCAAGCTTTGTGAACAAATAATATAGTCAACAACACTTGCCCCATTGTATGTGTTGCAAGTGAACTTACTAGACATTTTCCATTTATCTAGACCATTGTATTTAATTAAGTTGAAAGCACCACACAATGTGAGCAACTCCTCTCCAAAATGATTGCTAACTTTGTCATCTTTTGAACATCTCAACCAATGGGGATTCTCTTCTTCAATGAGCTAGATAGGATTGTGATCCTCTTTGCAACAAAAAATACTAGCTTGTTGATTTGATGTTCTAACACTGAAATCTCCCACTAAAATAACCTCTCCCTGCTGAGAATATACAACAGTATCTTGCTTTAAAGTTGCATATGGGTCTTTGCTATCTAGCCCTTTAGTTTTGTAAGTTTTTGAGACTTGAGGTGCAAAATAACATGTTGCAACTCTTATGTGGTTCTCACTCTCTATTATTTTGAACCAAAAATATTGTTTATTTGTATATTCTTTCATAAAACATATGTGAAAACTATCTTTTTATTTCACTAAAACCAGTGTTCCTCCATACCCTTTGCCATTTTCTGCTGCCTTGTTCCAAACTGCTAATTTCAAATAACCATCAAACATAAAAGTTTTGCAACCATCATGTTCATGAGTTTCTATGAGACATATTATGTCTCTACATTCTGCAATAAGCCCTATCCTAGGTCCCATCCTGTAAGGGGAACCTCTACAGTTCCAAAAAACTAGACATAGGTAGACCTGGGTAGAATTTTATTGCTACGCGGTTTGGCACACAAGACTCAAATTTGAGTCTTCACCCCTTTTCATCCATGTTGATCCTGTTTTTTTCCTCCCTATTATAGAATTAAGTGTTTTTTCTTTACTGCCAAATTGCTGCCCTGCTTTGTCATGAGGCTTGAACATTGCAATAACCGCTTTTCCATTGTACAACCATGCTCTTTTCCTTTCATTTCTTGTTACTCTAATTTTCTCCACTTCTTCTCTTCTCTCCTCTTGTTGCTTGCTAGTTAGATCTTCATCTAAGAAGATGTGTGAACCTTTCGAGAGTTTCTTTTTGCTTAAGAGATAGTGTTTGTCTTGCACACTTGCCATGATGACTTTTATGGGTAAAGGCCTCTCTTCACATATTTTTCCCACCCTTCTTTCTTGACAAATTTGTCCTCTCCAATGTAATTTCTCTTTCAAAAAGTCTCTTGTCAAATTGAGTGTGCTTGTATACTTTCCATAGTCACTTATTCCCCTTATAATAAAGTTTGTTTCCCTATCCTTTCTGCCTTTGTATTCTCTTTCCTGTGCTCTACAAGCACTTACATCTTCTTCTTTTTTCCTCTGTACTTATGTAACCATTAATGTCCTCAGCTCTGGTTTTGATTTCTTTTGGAATGTTTGTCCTCTTGATCTCTTTTGCCTTTTTTTTGGAAATGGCTACCTGCTGAGATATTTGTGTATCCACCTGAGTTGCTTTAGAAATTATCACTTCCTTGTTTGCTTCCATTGATTCTTTCATGGTTTTCCATGTTGTCTTCATGTTTCCTATTCTTGTTTTCCTATCTCTAAATCCTTTTGTAGCATTCTTACTTTCTCTTGCAGGATCCTATTACCTTCCTTAAAGATCGATTTGCAATTGTAATCTCTAAAATTTTGTGGTTCCTTTCCATTTCTTTGGCTTCCAAAATTTCTAGCCTTTCCCTCGTTCATCAGTTCTTGGACATAGAGATCTGATGACCAAGTAAGAGGTGTGGATGTGGGACTGTAAATGGTTGACTCTTCTTTATTTTTGCTGCTCTTATTTGTTTTCTTTTTTCTGGGACTGTTTTATTCTTCTTTTTTGTTCCCATATAAAGAGAGCAAGTTTGTGTATTAAAATGTCCGGATATTGTTTTGCATTTACCCAAATCTGCTTCCCCGTTTTGTTTGCTAAAGCAATTTTGACTTAGCCTAAGTGATTTGTTTCCATGAAATCTAAGATTTCCTTGCCATTGTTTTCCATTTTGGGATGAGGCTACTTGTAAAACTCTAAACCAAAATTCTACTACCATTGTCCAAACCTAAAAATTTGAAAAAGCGGTTTTCGAGCCCTTTACTCCACTAAGCCCACACATTCGACAAATAGAAATATAATTTTCCACAGTTTTCTTAGATGTTGCATGCTTCGCAAACACTTTTAACACTTTTACTTACTCCATAGTTTTTTGTGAGATTACTTTATGTTTTACTAAAAGATAATCTCATCGTCTAACTTCTGCCCTTACTACGCATTCCAGATCAATTTTGCGATTTTAACCGCTCAAGAACGATATCTGCTAATAGAACGAAGAAACAAAAGGAATGAGAATGGGGAAAAACCTTATGGAATGTAGAACGATGCTCCTGCCATGGACTTGAACTCGCTCGAGTCGCCCTCGAGGCAAATGGTCGGAGTTGAAGAAACCTTTCAAGGACTGCTAATGCAAGGGAGGTCATTGATGCAGACAAGGGTATCACGGTCTAATTGTTGCTGGATAAGTGAACAAACTAAAGTTGAAGCCTGTGTAGCACGCCTGAAGCCTATGTAGGCAAGGGTATCTCATTCCAATCACCGCTAAAGAAGTGAACAAACTGTATTGCAATGCAATCGTTGTGTATGTATTTTGTCCACTATGCGTGAGCACTGTGTGTATAGGGTGTATAAGTGACACTGGAAAAATTCAATTCTTTAAAAGTAAAATTCTTACCAAATCCAATCTTGCTATTGGTTGGTTGTTTCTGGCTAGATAAGTTGCAACACTAGACAAAGTACTTAACACAGTGTGCCATGGAAGGCCAAAAGAAATGTAGCTACAAATGTAGGAGTATTTTATGAAGACCATAAACTATACTAATAGTGTTTTATAAAGGTTTTTTTTTTCAAATAAAGAGTTAGTTATTATCCCTATTCTATTTTTCATAATAAGAATTGAGGTCAAGTAATCAAGTACATAAACTCTAAGCAAGCAATGAAGCTTTCTTTTAATAAGAATAATTTTTATTTATTAACTTGGATATTCTTAAAATTAATTTTACTAATTGTAAATTGTGTATTTTTATTAATAAGTGTGCCTTTTACGTGGCCCATTACGGGTATCTAGTTGCAATTGAACATGAAGGTGGTTTAATGATGGAATATACACATTGTTGTGTTATTCATTTTCGAGTTGGACTGCAAGCTCAAAAGGGACATGAAATTGCAATTTCTAGTGGTACAGGCTGTCCTACAAAACTGCATCTGCATTTTGAAGTAAGGAGAAATGGTGAAGCATTAGACCCACTGAAATGGGTAAATCTATTAACTTTGACAGGCTTCAAGTATTTTTGGTTTTATTGTTTCGTAATGACATGTTCTTATAATTCTGATTTTAATCCCATTCATTGTGTATTTAGCTCTTCATATGACCTTAGAACAAATTTTCAACATTTTGTTGTTCCATTTACAATGTTTTTAACTAGAGAAGCAATCCTTAACTTGTGGGGACTGGATAAAGAGTGGTGAAGCACATTTCGCTGCTTGTTTCCCCATATTTTTTTATATTCACAATATATATTATGACTCTCAGGTGAACGCATCTAAGCATTCTAAGTTTGTTACATGATAATGATATGACGATGCACCTTATAGTTGTGCCTTTTCTAAAGAAAATAATGTCTTTAAGCTTATCTATTTTACTCTATTTGTTAAATAAATATGTATTCTTAATGCACAAGAGGGAAAATTATCAAAGGTCAATGCAATTCTACCATAAAATGGTTTTGTTGACGAAATTTTAAATATTTTAGAAAATGAAACTATGTTCATGGACATCGATTCATGATGTTAGCCACCTTGATTTGAATCTAGTAGTTCAAGTGAACTAGGATCTCATTATGCTTGATTTGAGAGATTGATAGTACACTTTGTTGTTTATGAATTGTTACCTTATGGAATTTATCATTTTGCCATTAATTGAATATAAACTTGTGTTAAAGTAGAGCATACAAATCCAACATTTATGTATCGAAAGAAGATAAGGCTATTCCTTTCTCTCACCATGTTGTTTCAGTGAGCACTACAAGGAAAATACCTTCTAGCAGAGGTTATAACAAAGGTTTTTAGTGTTATCAAGTTGGAAAAAATTGTCAAAAAAACCTCTAATACAACTTTCGTTTCTGGTAGCGGATGTTTTAGCGAAGCTAATAATGGAACTTCATCACAACTAAATAAATTTGGGTGGTCAGAGATTTTAGAGGATGTTTTCTTAGCGGTGCGCTTACTGGACAAATCACCTTACTGCGCTACCAATATAAAAACATTGGTGTTATAAATTTAAATAAAAGCATTGGGTCAGGAAATAAACGTTTGGAGCACCAGTGCATTAACTTTATAAAAGCACCGATGCTTTAATAATAAAAATGTATCGTCTCGTACAATTTATGATACCATGCACCGGGGCGTTGAATGCAAACAACAACGGTTCCTGAAAAGTATACTGCTCTGGTGCTTATGTCTGCTAAAAAAGCCCAAGGAAGTACTTTTCAGGAAGGGCAACAGAGCAGGTAAAAAAATATTGCAGCCCCAATGCATTTATCTTCCCCAACGCATCGGGTAGTTATGTGTAACAATTCATCGATGTTGATGAGTTGTATAAACAACATTGGTGCTTGAAAAGTATAATGCCTCGGAGCTTATGTGCTTGCAAAAGCCCTAGTGTTGTACTTTTCACAAAATGCACTGGGTCAGACAAAAAAAATCTTGTAGTACTGCTACTTTTACGTAATATAACGTACTGGTGCGTTGAAAGCGAATTGCACAGGTGCATGAAATGTATATCTTCCCGGGCATATTTATTTTACAAATGCACCAGGATTTTGTATGTACAAATGCACTGGGATACCATTTTTTATTATTTTAAATATCGTTTTCGAAAAACTCATATTCGGAGCAGTGCAGATTAATATGCTGTCCTAATATCCATTTTCTTTTTTCTTAGAAACATCAACCTCTAACAGTGCAATTATTATGATTTTTAAAATTTGTTATTCATCGAAAAATTGACATATATCTTATAACAATATCCATATAAATTAAATTTTTATTAGTGCATTTGTATATGATGTTTGATTAATTTGTTATATCATCAGATTTCACATCCCTTCAATATATTATTTAATCATCCATATATTTAATGAGTGGTGTAACATTTCAAAGTGACATTGAACAATGGAGTAGAACAAATTAAAATGTAATGTATTTTATATGAATAAGGCGCTCTTTGTCATACAAAATGGGATAGTTATTAGTAACACTTTGTCTTTCAATTGGGACATTATGTCCATTACATCAAACAAAATGTCTAATATTCACAGACAATCATTTCAAAAAATACAACAACTTGCATTGATATCCAAATAGATCATCATTATTCGTTGGAAATGTTGTGAATGCTCGAGCTACTTCCATGACGGGTTATTTGGACGAACGTTTTTTTGATTGCGTCGATTGTTTTCACCTTCTTCAAGTTCCATCTACAAACATAAAAAAAAAAAATTGTAATGAGTGTATCTACATTGGTGAGGATATTTAAAATTGAAATAAATAATATACATCAATTTAAATGGAAGAGAAATGTACCATAGCAAGAATTGAGTCTTGAATTTTACACATTCTTTTAAAACCAGATCTCATGTCTTCTTTCAACAAATTTTCTATTGGCACAGTTCCATACTTTGTTTCCTACCGTTTCCGTACCCCATAATAAATCATAGATTTAATATAAAGGATTTTCTTGTTCTATTAATTATAAACTTAGAGAAGTAAAACAACACAGGTATTTATAAATTCCACAATTAATTTTTGATATGCCAACATATACTCACAACCCATATTTAACCCAATGTTAATCAATTCTTTCGATGATTCTTCTTTGTATGTTAGCATCTATTTGAAGACATTCAAGGATGGTTGTTGAGACTTACTCACAAACTTTGATATCAAAGTTTTTCTTCCTTATCGTCATGTTTTATGTCTTGAATGGGTTCCATTTTGTTTTCTTTTCTGCAGGAAAATACTTGGAAATTATTATTTAATGCTAAATTATTTGTTTATATGTACCTAATAGAAAAAATCAATGATTACATACATTTGAAGCACGTTGTTGTTGAGATGGCTTCTCTTGTGATGCAATTATGTCAATTTCTTTGACCATCTCCTTGTACACTTTTTTTTTTACATTCTTACCGGCATGTTTAAGATATCATCTCGTTGATCCTTTGGGATTTTCATAATCTTCCTGAAAAAGTAATAAACTATTTTTATATTTACATATGAAAACTAAATATAACAAAATTAATATTAATAAATGAATGCTTTGTAGTAATATATACATATAATTCTAGAATAACATTTTAATTAATAATATTACTTTTTGAAATTTTGTTGTTGTTGTTGTTGTTGTATGTTTATGATATTGCAAGTTTGTCAAATGTCATTGACCATTGCTCTGAAAACACTTATTATAGTTTAAATATAACTTGGTCCTGGAATCATTGGATTGAATTATATATTGTAAGTGGAAAGTACATCTATATGTTTGTTCCCCTCTCATTAACTTCCAACACCACTCTACATGAGCTAAGGACCAATTCATCGTCATTTACACGTTTTATAATTTTTATTTTCTTAGAACGACATTCTTTTCCTTCGTTGTTGGTCCTTGTAGAACATTAAACATATGTGAATTAATAGATTGCTTGAAACATGTTTTTTTTGAATAAAGACTAAATCTATTAAGATAAGAAAAGTATAGTACAATCAAGCTTGCATACAAGCAAAGCAGAGAAGCAAGGGAGCCGGAGGTGATAGGCTATCAACCTCGCTCCTTAGAGACAGTCAAGGAAAGGGCCATAGAAAACACTGGAATACAAAAAGATAGAACTAAGCAGAGAAAGCTACCCCGAGGAGTTAGTTCCTGCCACACGGCATTTTTTTCCTTTTTTCTTGCTCACTTTGACCCACCCAGAGGAGTTTGGCTGAGCCATAACAAGTTGTAGACTATTCTGCACTGGCGGCGGAATATCCTTATCAGAGTCTGAGGACGAAGATAAATGAGAACGTTTCTGAGAAATCTGAGGGTCAGAGGGAACCGCCGGACCGACCGAGGGAGCCTCCATCGGAATCTCATCATTCTGCATATCAGCTTCAGTTTCCTCATTATTCTGCACATCTGCTTCAGATTCCTCCTCATCCGAGCTAGAGAAATCTAAATCGTCCAAAGGACGGGGAGGCTCGAAAGGATTCCAATGCTTGGATTTGGGCTTGCGATTCAGATTCTTATTTTTATCGATGAACTGGGAACATGTACTCTGGAGGTGCCCCGTTTGATGACAATGGCGGCAGCGGAAAGCTGTGTTCTCGTAATCCAAAGGCTGAGTCCAGTGGAAATCTCCAAACTTGAGATTAATCTGATCCGACAATCCTTTGCTGATATCTATTTCTACACACAGTCTGCCATAGGTGTAGAGACCATTTAGCTTTCTTGAGGTATCTGTAGCCAGGAAGCATACTAAAGTATTTCCAATGGCGAAGAAGACAATGTAATTCCATAAATGAGTCGGAAGATTCGGGAGCCTGACCCAAATGGGAAGCTTGGAGATTACAGTTGTAGAAGGGTCAAAGTCTGGAAACCAAGGGGTGAGAAAAAGCCTAGCCGAACCCCAGAACCAAAGGCCTCCCATTAAGGCCTTCTGGTAGTCTTCATTTAAGTCAAAAACCACCAGGAAGAATCCTTTTTAACATAAGAAGATTTTGCATTTTTTAGTCCAAGAGGAATGGACCCATTAGTAAAGATCTGTTGTGCGAGCCACAACCCATTAAATCTGCATATGAATGTTGATTCTGCAAGAATCTGGTAGCGATTTTCAATCTCAGGATGAGAGAAATTGATGGAGGGAATTTCCTCTGATTTGTCTACCAGAAACGGCTTTGGAGCGCCATTTGGCTGGGCTGCCTTCGAAGAGAACTGAGGTTGGGCAGCGTCTTTGCGAGCTGCATCTTTGTAAGAGAAAGCAGGGGCAGAGGAGGTTTTCCCAAAGGAACCTCCTCTTAAACGGAAGGAAGCCCCAATAGAAGCGTCCTTATGAATGTTGTAAAAGGAGAGAGGAAGGGGATTCATAAGTTGCTTACCCTTATATAGCAATCTGAGGTAAGAGGAGGGGATCCCCAGCTGGCGTTCGAGATTTTGCAAAAGGTCCTGCACGAGATCTGTTGCGCGAACCCATTGCATCCTCATCTTGCCCAAGAGTTTGACTTGGATCTGAAATGCCTGTGATTCTTCAGACAGATCTGGCTGGTTCAGGAGAGGAACCTTTGCAATCATATCTAGCGAGAACGAGGAGCAGATTCGCTGCTTGCTAACGGCAGAGATGAGATCTGGATCAATCCGGCCGCGGAAATGGGATGAGGAGGAGACAGAGATCCATGGCTGAATCCTTGGCCTGCTGCTCTGGAATTTAAAATCAGCCCTGTTTGTCGCAGGAGAAAAGGGGCGGAGCGGATTCTTGGCATCGCTCTCATTTTCTTGAGCTGCGGGAGAAACGTCTGTGCGCCGAATCACCAGATCTGGGAAGTTTGCGGAGCAGGTTTTCGATCTATAACCAGACAAGCGAGGCCATGGCCCGTGATCGAAGGCAGCACGAGCTGCTTTTACAGCCAAAACCACATCTTCTTTCTGAGCCTCTGATACGCGCGTTATCGCTTCCTCTGTTCGAGGATCGATTGTCTCAAATGTTTTTCCTGAAACTAAATCTACAAATTCTCCATTGATGAACAGCTTCGTATATTTCACTTGCGGCAGAACTGTGTTTGATTCGGAGGAAAGGGGCGCCATATCTTTGCAGAGAAATATCTCAAAACCCTCGGCTCGATAGAAGACAAGTAAATATCATTGCTTGAAACATGTTATCTAACATTCTTAAGTATATTATCAATGAAAATTAAAAATAAAATAAAATCATTTTGAATAGTATTTTTTCATTCACCCGATCCATCCTTTTGCAATTTTTCCATTAGGCGTTTACGCTCTTCTGCACTTAGATCAGAGAGAATTGTATCGAGCTTCATCATTTTTTGGTTTTGCGTGACACACACTAACCAATACATATTAGTTAAACTTACTTATAGTTCAAACATATTAATTTTACAAAGAATTTACAAAGAAATTGTCTTTTCTATTTTTTTGGATGTGTTATGATTGTGCCAATCAATATTTTTGTTACTTGACCACTTCTTAGACATTTTTTCATTATCAATGTACAATATGTACCATTCAATACAGAAGCCATTAAATATATTTTATAAAGAAACCACATAATTTTTAGCCAAAGAGAGGTCTGGTAAATGATACGCTTATGTGCATAAATGTAGATTTGCAAATGATCATGAAGTTTTAATCAAAATCATAAGACACAAAACTACACTACTGCTGTGTAGACAGTTCATAATTTAGAACAAAAATCTTAGACATGCAACAAGAAATAACACACATGCAACAAGCATTTTCACAATGGAATCATATTCCTCCATCATCGCATCAACCCATACAGATTGATGTACTTATTCCCCTAAAGAGGATGGCTTGGTCTTTACAAGCTGATTCATTAGAGCCATGTATTTATTGTACCAATCTCATGACCTTCTCTACCTGCGTTGATTTGAAGGAGCACCCACGTTCTCCCTCGCATCCTGCACAAGTCTCTCAATTTCCATGGTCCTTTTTTTTCCTTCTATAGATGGTTTTGCTTGAGTGGTTGTTTCCACTCTCTACTCCTCAACTTGTGTTTGCTCCACAACTTCCTGAGGCTCCTCCTTTGGAGCTAAAATTTCATGTTCTGGTGGGATCTGAATCTCCCTCTCAAGAGAGAACCACATGGATTTATCTTCGTTAAATTTTACATCCCTTCACACAACTGTCATTCTGAGGGATGGCAAGTACACATGATAGTTGTGGGAAGTTTTTGTTTAACCCACAAATACCCCCAATTCTATTATAAGCTCTAGCTTCTTCCTTTATTCTTTGGAGACATGGTAGTACATAGAGGCTCCAAAAATCCTGAAGTGAGACACAAATGACTTTCTCCCTGAGAAGGCCTCCTTTAGTGTCATCATGCCCATGATCCGATGAAGACTTCAGTTATGCAAATAGACTGTTGTGTTGCATGCCTCGACCCACAAATGCAAAGGTATGCCTTGATCATGCAACATCACCTTTGTTGTTGCCACAATGCTACGGTTCTTTCTCTCGGCCACCCCATTCTGTTGTGGGTTGTGGGGTGTTGTCAACTCTTGTTGAATGCCTTCTTTTGCATAGAAATTTTTAAATTCATTCGACACGTACTCACCTCCATTATCACTCCTGAGAGCCTTCACCTTCTTTCTCATTTCTTTCTCAACCAGTGCCTTGAATTCTACGAACTTGGAGAATGTATCATCCTTCTTCCAAATGAAGAAGATCCAACACTTCCATGAGAAGTCATCAATAAAAATGACAAAATATTTGTGCCTGGTAGTATAGGCTGTTGAAAAATGTCCACAAACATGAGAGTGGATCCTTTCAAGGACTACATGTGCTTTGTTGTCCTGATCATGAAATGTGGATTTTATTTATTTCGCTAAAGTACATTCTTTGCATACATGATGCTGCTCAAGTGATCCTTTGGGGAGACATGTGGTTATTTGTTGCATGATATTCAAAGCGCCGTGATGCAAATGGCCAAGTCCTCTATGCCAAATTCCACTGACATCGCGACTTTGCACCTTCTCCACCTTTGTGCTCAATCCAACAGAATCCTCCACATCTAGCTTATATAATTTCTTCATACGAAACCTGATCCGCTTCACCTGTCCCATGGCTATGTGTCTTGGGAATGCATTTCCTTTGCTGAAGATCACATCATAACCATGGTCTTCCAAAATTTCAATAGAGACAAGATTTTTCTTTAGTCCCGGAACGAATATGCAATCCTTGAGCCTGGGGGGGAACCCGACTCCCTCTTAAGGGTGACTATACCAATCATAGTCACATTATACCTTATGTCATCCCCCATATCGATGTGCATATGCAAATATTTTTCTTTCAAGTCACTGAAAAAATCTTTATTCCTTGTCATGTGGAACGATGCACCTGAGTCTAAGTACCACACATTCCCCATCACTATGTTGGCCATGCATGCAATGAATGTAAATTTAAGATCGAACTATGAAGCCAAAGCTTCACCTGCTACTCCTCCTGAGGTATTCTTGCTTGTCTTATTACATGGACACTTCGTGGCGTAGTGCCTGAATTCAAGACAATGTAAGCATTTAGTTTTTGGCAGATCTTTCTTCTTATCCCCTTGGCTGGATTCTAGTTTGGATTGGGATTTATTCCCTTTTCCCTTCTTTTCCTTTCCATCCAATGCAAAATTTTCTTCATCCTCACACTTGGATGAAGTCCCATCTCTAGTATTCCGCCTTATTTCATCCTATACCAAATCACACCATCAAAGCTCAAAATTTAGTAGTTTCTCCCTCCCGTTCACCGAATCTTAATAGCTTTGCCAACTCTTGGAAAGGCCCAGAAGGGCTAGGATTACAAAGTCTTCTTCACGGACATTAACACTGACCCCACCAAGTTCATCACGACACTGTGTAAACTTGCTTAGATATTGCGGAATTGTGTCATTCTTTTGCATCTTGAAACTTTGAAGTTTATGCTTGAGTGCCAGCTTCCTATGCTCGCTACTATTCTCAAACAATTTTTTCAGTGCTTTTCACATCACGTAAAGAGTTCCTTTTCTGTGGAAATTCGAGACAATATTATTCCGTATTCCCTCCAAGATTATTCTCCTCAATTTGACTACATATTTCTTCCACTGAGCAAGGTTCTAGTCATGAGATGCTTGTGGTTTTCCAACATCTAACTTGATGTATTCTAGCAATCCATTGTCATCCAATACCATCTCCATGTGATCCTTCCATGAAACAAAATTATTCCTTCCAAGGCATACTCTAGCCTTAGTCCATTAAGGACATCTTCTCAGCTCTGAAGAAATCTTGCTACATTGATCTTCGAATTCGAACCTCTGAGAAACAACTTCGAATTTCCTTCACTAATGTGAATCCAACTTTGATACCATGTAGAAATTAGGTTGCATATTTGCAACAACTCATGAATTTTTTAATCAAAATCACAAGACACAAAGCTACACTACTGCTCTACGGGCATTAATTCACAATTTAGAACAGAAAATTCAGACATGCAAGAAGAAATAACACACATGCAACAAGTATTTTTATCTGGGGAAAGAAATCAACTAAAAACCCTAATGTCTGCTTGTATTAATCAAATGAATATAGATGTATTACAACTTCTTTGCTCAACTGAGCTCACCCTTCAAGTGCATAACCTATCTCTCTGCTCATTGAAGGCCTCTAACCCAAACTTAGTCAAATTTTGCCTCAACTTGATCTCCTATTTCCTTGCATAGTTCCTCTAGGAATTAGCCCCTATTATTTAGGAAACTCCTCTAATTGAATCTCGCAATTCCTTAGGTTGGTCATCCCACTGCATGCAACACATGTACACTCAAGACTAGTCTACAACTAATGTTACACTGCCTTGAAATCTCCACCTCAACTGAGTAACTCAAATTCTCTAAATGCACTAGCTATTTTGGGTTGTTTAATCAGTTAACCAAATGATCACTGAGTTTGATTGAAGTCCAACTTCTTAACTGACCTTCCACTAGCTCCTCCTAAAGTTGGAACTAGTTTAACTAAAAACAACCTAAGATCATTGACCTTGATTGCTACAAATGAACAATCACACAGGCTAAATTGAACTCTAACTCCTCTAACTTGAATTTACTGAGTAAACTGGGCAACACAATCCATGTCACACAAGTTAACATCATCCAAGTTGCCTGCTTATGTGAAAATTCGAATTTTATCATTTTAATTAAGGCAAAATCAAATTGAGAATTTCTTAGTGCATTTTTCAACAATATAGTGTTATTTTTCATATGTGCACCAATGCGTTATATAACACAAGGCACATCGATAAACCAAAGTCGTTTCTAAACAAGGCCAACAGGGTTTGGATCCGATTCAGTAAGTGGTCCCCTTGCTTTACATGTTAAACGCCTTATATATGGTAACACAAACCTATTAAATCTAAAATGCCTAAAATGAAAAGCCCTAATTGTGAAGTTATAGAGGCATTTAAACCTTAAGGTGAAATTTTGCAGTCATATAAGCAAGAAGAAGCAAGGATTTAAGGTAAGTATTGATTTTTCCCTGAATTTTAATTAAATCTAAATAAGAACTAACAATGTAAAAAAACAAATTACTAGTAAAATCTATAGTAAAATTTTTACTATTCAGGGTTTTTATTTTATTTTTCTAAATTTTAATTAAATATAACAAAAATTATAAAAAAAATTTTATTAGTAAAATCAAGAGTGAAACTTAAATTTTTTACTATGCAGGGTTTTGAGTGAATCACCATACCTTTCAAATTTTGATCTTTTGAATAGTTCTATTGTTCCAAAGTATTGTGCTGCTCCATAGTTCTCCTGGTATGTCTCTCCTGCAAATCTCTCCCTTTAAATTTTGGGAAAAATAATGAAATAGTGAATAGCTTCCCAATATTTAAAAGGCTTTATGAAATTAGATTTTGAAAAACCAATTACCGCTCATTTTTTAATTTGAAAAAAAGAAAGCCGCATTTTTTAAATAAGGACATCCATGCGTTTCATAGTAAAAGGCATTGGTGCATCATTTTTTTTTTCTTTCGAAATACCAGAAACTAGTTCAGTTATTATTTGAATGCATTGGTGCGGTAACTATTTAAATGCATCGATGCGTTTAGTTCTACAAGAGCACTAATATGCTTTAAAAGTTATTTGAATTTGAATTTTCACAAAAAATGGCATATTCATCTCAAATTATCCTTTAAGATGCATCCACATGAGTTATAGTAGTTCATAATATATGTTTTTTCGCTTAAACTCGCCTTATTATTGAAAATGGTTTGAAAACTATATTGAAATTCATATTGTGGTTATATGGTTATCGAATTAGGTATGTACACAAAAATATATTGTTGATTTTTCTCAAATGTAGGGAGAAAATCTCATAATATCATATGGTTAATTCTTCAAATTCCAACTCGGTCCATTTGTTCAAAGTCCTTTCCCAATTTCTCCCTTTCCATCTCTAATAAATTCATATATATATATATATATATATGAATTTTTTTATTCATCTAAGGGATCAGTAAAGTGCTCAAAATTCGAAGTGTTCAAAAGTGATTTAAATTGGTGGCAAAGTGTAGAGCTCGACAACTTGAATCCAACGCAACTTGAATTGCTCAAATCCGATATCGTATGCTCCCGATATCGTGTTCTGATCGTTTTCCCAAACATGTCAAAAAATCGCAGGTTGGATGCAGGATTGCTGACTAGGCAGTCAATACGTTGACTAGGTAAGTTGACTGTACCTCGTGGGCCAATGGTAGGCTGCCAAGTGGCCTCACATGATTGGTTTATTTATGGACACATTTGATTGGTTGTGGTATATTATATTTGGACCAATGTTGGGTCACCACGTGGCACCCCGGGGCTCAACAAAATTTGATATGGGTCGATCAGAGGCCCAACTGGGTTCGAACATAAGACCTCTGAACAAGCAATACAACACTCTATCGCAACGCTAAGGGTGTTACTTATTAAACCATAACATCGAAATCCTATTTAAAATTTCCACGTTTTGAAGTTTGGGGAGGGCGTCGGGGCTAAGCCCCTGACCACTGGTCACTACACTACCCATGAGACTGCAGACAAAGTGACCGAGGGGTCGGGGCTTAGCCCCAACCAATGGTCTTATAATATTCCATGTAATTGGAGCAGATCGCAAGATGGAGCTTGGCGGAATGGGTGCAAGAATATGGGGGCCAGGCCTGTGTTTCATGGCGCAACGGAACCATATGCCGAAAGCCTGGGGGCTATATCGACGGGGGTGGGCGGTCATCCCCATCCCCAAGACGCATGGTCCCATTTAGGCCAAATTTTTCATTGATAAGCCTTATTGCGCATTTAAAAGAAGCAACAAATTTCACCCAAACTAACAGGAATCTCGCCAGCGCCGAGCGAAAATGATGCTCAACTGCCCTTGGAATTGCAGAATTTGTAGAACAGTTGGCAGAGCACTCCAGTTTATAGAGTAGTTAGCAGAAAAACTTCTCTAGAGCATAACTTCATTTTTTAGCCAAATTAAGCCCAACAAGAGCCCAATTTGGGGGTTTTCACTGTTATGGAGCCATTGGAGACGATTTTTTTTTACATTTTAAGCAATGTAAATCCATGTAAACACAAATTTAAGCACTTAATGAAAGAGCCTCAACATTAGAAGTTGGACCAAGAGATGTAGCCTAGGAGAGGGGTGAACTCCTTTATCATTTTGTTGTCTTGTGTTTCGGATCTGTATATTTGTCTCTGTTTTTATGTTGTTAACTGAGTTTTAAAACAACTATTTTATGTGCTTTTGCAAAGTGATCAATTGCCTAAAAGACATAAAATTTTACTTGCAAAATTTTCCACATATCTCAAACTTCACCAATCATGGCACATGAAGAAGGTCATGAAGGGATGTCTAAAGATGAGAGAACTTTCAGAAAAGCTTTCTTTGAAATGCCTGAAATGGTGAAAGTTCTTTATGGGAAGAGGAACTCAAGGTTATGGAGGAAGTGGAGACAAACCTCCAAAAGGTAATGGTGACAATCCACCACCTTCACCTCCATCTTCATTCTCATCTTCTTCTAATTCTTCCCCTTCACAAACACCTCCAAATTCTCCAAAGGGACATGGTAAAACTCCTTTGTTAAAGCTTAACATAAAGTTTGAATTGCCTATGTACAATGGAGAGGTAAATGTTAAGAAATTAGATAATGGGGTTTGTTATATTGAAGTGTATTGCATGATACAAAGAATCATGCATGATGAAACCAAAATACAACTTGATTCCCTTAGGTTGGAAAGTGCAACACTCATTTGGTGGGAGGCCAAAACTCAAGAGGACATGAAGAAAAGTGGTAAGGTTTTATCCTCTTGGAATGATTTTTTTTGTTGCAATAAGAATACAATTTATCCATTAGCATACATGCAAAAAGCTATAATGGATTGGCAAAATTTTAGACAAGCTAAGGGTCAAAATGTGCAAAACTATATTCAAGAATTTAGGAAAAGAGCTTTTATTTTGGGTATAGATTTATCCTCTCAAGACACTCTACGAAAATACATCGGAGGTTTACATAATTATTTGAGACACACAATTCTCGTGTTTAACCCTACAAAACTAGATGAAGTTTGTGTACAGGCAACTCATTTAGAAGCAAGAGGAAATAATGTTCCCCAAGAGGGCAACAAAAAGCCATTCAAGACTGGAGACAAAGGAAAGGGGAAATTCAAAGGCAAAAGGAAGAAGAATGCTTCAGTCAAAAAGGAGGGAGAAAAACTCACCTGTAAACATTGTTCAAAAGAAGGCCACGATGAAGACCATTATTGGAAACTTCATCCTGAGATGAGACCCAAAAATTTTAACAACAAAGGGAAACAAAAGACTGGTGCAACTACATAACATGATTTAGGATTTGGTTCCGGGGATGAAACGAAGATCACAGCCATGGGCTTTAAAGGTATTGACTCTATTGAAAGTACTAGTTCTTATAATAACTTCAATTAAACTCAACATGAAAAATAAAGAATAGAGCTTTTCCACATTAGAGTCATTTCAAAACATACCAAGATAGATACTTTGTTTTATAGTGGATCACAAGAAAACCTTATTTCATAAGACATTGTTAAAACATTAAACTTGGAAACCATTCCTCATCCTAAACCTTATCTTTTAGGTTGGATATGTGACAATGCAAAATTGCATGTGACAAGAAGATGTAAATTGAAATTTGCCATCACTGGAACCTTTATAGATGAGGTTGAGCTTGATGTATTTCCACTTGACATTTGTGGTTTTGTTTTGGGAAGCCTGTCTATATGATAGGAGAGCCATCTTTCATCGCCATGAGAAAAAATATCATTTGCTTAAAATGGGATTGAGTACATTGTTAGAGCACATAGCAAGAAGTTGAATTTATCACTTGTGAATGTTGGACAAATGAAGAGGCTTGTTAATTCTAGTAAGAATTTTGTACTCTTGATGATCAAACCCAAAGAGAATGTTGAAAATGAAGCCTTCCAAGGATGTGATGCAAGATTAAAATCTGATTTGATTGAGGTTGTTAACACCTATGATAAGATGTTTCAGGAACCTGAAGGATTTCCTCCTAAAAGAGGAATCCAACATGAGATCCAATTGCAACAAGATTGTCCTCTTCCAAACATTGGCATGTATAGGATGTCAGTCATGGAGAATGCAGAAATCAAGAAACAAATCCAAGAGTTTCTTGATAAAGGGGTCATCAGACCAAGCACATCGCCATGTGGGTCTCCAATTGTTTTAGTACCAAAGAAAGATGGTACATGGTGCATGTGTGTGTATTTCAGAGCCTTGAACAAGATCACGATAAAGAATCGTTGCCCTCTTCCTCAGATTGATGATTTAATTGATCAATTGAAATATGTTGATTTATCCTCGATTTACTTGATAATTGGCTATCATCAAATGAGGATTGCTGAAGGAGACAAATGGAAGACAACTTTCAAAACAAAGCAAGGTTTGTTTTAATGGTTGGTTATGCCATTTGGGCTTTGTAATGCTCTTGCAACATTCATGAGAGTTATGAATGATGTCTTAAGGCCTTTTCTTGATGACTTTGTGATAGTCTACTTAGATGACATATTAATTTTCAACAAGACTCGTGAAGAACATGTCAAACATGTTAGGTAAGTCTTAGATGTCTTAAAGAAAGAAAAGTTGTTTTTAAAGATGTCTAAATGTGAATTTGGAAAAACCTCATTAGTGTATTTGGGTCATATTGTTGGAGGGGGTGAATTGAAGATAGATCCCTCAAAGGTCAAATTCATTGTGGATTGGCCTAAACCCAATAATGTAATAGAGGTTAGGAGCTTTTTGGGAGCAGTGCAATATTGGAGAAAGTACATTTCTAACTTCTCATCAATTGCAGCTCCATTACATGCCTTGAAAAGTGCGAAACAAGTTTTTCAGTGGGGAGGCAAGCAATAGAAAGCCTTAGATTCATTGAAAGAGATAATCATTACAACACCAACACTTGCACTTCCTGATTTAAGACAATGATTTGAGATACAAACCGATGCAAGTGACTATGCTATGGGAGCGGTCTTGATGCAACATGGTAAGCCCATTTGTTACCATTCTGAAACTTTTAATGGTGCAGTATTTAACTATCCTACATATGACAAAGAATTGTATGCTTTGGTGCAAAGTGTGAAAAAATGGAAACATTATTTGATGGGAAAGGAAACTATCATTCACATTGATCATCAACCATTGCAATACTTGCAATCACAAACCAAGCTACAACAAGCAAGGCATTTCATATGGATGGGTTTCTTGTAGCAATTCCACTTGGTGATAAGGTATAAGAAATGTATCTATAACAAAGTTGCTAATATGTTATCTAGACCAATTGTTAGTGCATAAATTATTCTTATGCATAATTCTATCATGGATGAGAGCTATGTTGAACAATATGCTTTAGATGACGATTTTAAAGATGTATATGCAAATTTGTGTCAAGGCAACCAAGTAGAGGAATTAGATTACCATGTTCATGGTAGAATGTTGTATCATCTTAGCAAGTTATGCATTCCATAGGGTGAAAGAGTCAACATCATAAGGGAAGCACATATTTCTCTTATTGTTGGCCATTTTGGTGTAGGCAAGACGATGGAATGATTACAAAGGTATTGTTATTGGCCTCGTATGAATGAAAGTGTATCGCGATATGTAAGATGGTTTTCTTTATGTGCTACTAGTAAGTCTAGCAATAGAAAGTTATGATTGTCACACTCCACTTCCAGTTTCTTCCCATCCTTGGGAAAGTGTTTCTATGGACTTTGTAGGAGGGCTACCTATGTCTAAAAAAAATCATGATTATCTTTATGTTGTGGTGGATCGTTTAAGCAAGATGTGTATTTTGATGCCTCGTAAGAAGGAGGATACAACTGAACAACATGCACAAATGTTCTTTCAAAATGTATGGGTGCATTTTGGGTTGCCCAAATCTATTATTTCTGATTGAGATTCTCGATTTGCCAGGAAAATTTAATCAAGATTATGGGGGCTCATGGAAACCAAGTTGAAAAAGAGCACAACATTCCATCCACAAACCGATGGTCAGAAATAAGTGGTGAAGACAATAATATTACATCTTCTTCGTGGTTATTGCAGCAAACATCCTAAGCTTTGGGATGAACACTTACACTACATTCATCATGCTTACAACAGGGCCAAGCATTCATCGACTCAAACATCTCCATTTGAGGCATGCTTTGGATACTTACTAAAATATCCTTTAGATTTTACATTTGGTAAATATGTTGCTATTTATGGACATAGTGACATTCATAAGGCCAAGCGATTCATTGAACAAGTTCAATTGGTGCATTAGATGGTTCAAGAATAGTTGGGAAAGAGTTAAGCCAAGTAGGAGATGAAGTTTGGATTTACATCGACAAGGAAAGGCTTAAAGGAGAAGGTAAAAAGATGAAACCAATAAGATATGGACCTTTTAAGATTTTAGAAAAGATTGGTAATAATGCTTTCCGGTTGGATTTGTGTCCATATATGCAAATGTATGCAGTTGTTAATGTTGAGAATTTGAGATTATATGAGCCTCCTTTGAATGAATATCAAGGAGAGAATGTTTAGATTCATTCAATAGAAGATTTATCTCCTGGATTTCTTAAAGAATTGCAGTAGGATACTATCCTTCACATAAAAACAATAACTTCAAAAAGTGGGAACGTGGAGTACCTTCGTGTGGGGATCAAAGGTACAAATCCAAGAAAAGCCAAAATGGATTGAGATTGGATGGGTGAGGAAATTGTACCCTCATATGTTTGATGACTGAAAATAGTATTTTGGAGGTCCAAAAGTTTCTGATGGGGAGGAGTGATCCAAGGGATCAGTAAAGTGCTCAAAATTCAAAGTGTTCAAAAGTGCTTGAAACTGGTGCCAAAGTGTAAAGCTTGATGACCTAACTTTAACGCAAATTGAATTTCTCAAAACTGATATCATATGCTCTTGATATCACATTCTAATCATTTTCCCAAACATGTAAAAAAATTGCAGGTTGGATGCAAGACTACTCACTGGGAAGTCCGTACATTAATTGGGAAGGGTGATTATACCCCATGGGCCAATGGCAGGTTTTCCTAGTGGCCTAATGTGATTGGTTGTGGTATATTATATTTGGGCCAATGATGGGTTGCCACATGGCCTAGTCATGGGCTTCCACATGGCACCTCGGGGGTCAACAAAATTTGGTATGGGTCGGCCGGAGGCCTGACCAGGTTCGAACATGGGACCTCTGAACAAGCAATACAATGCTCTACCACAGTGCCAAGGGTGTTACTTATTAAACCATAGCATTGAAATCCTATTTAAAATTTTCATGTTTTGAAGTATGGGGAGGGGGTTGGGGCTAAGACCTTGGCCCCTGGTCACTACACTACCCACAAAACCTCGGGTCCCATCCCCAAGGTCTTATCATATTCCATGTAACTGGAGCGGTTCGCAGGACGAATCTTGGCGGAATGGGTGTGGAAATGGGGGGACCAGCCTCGTGTTTCAAGGTGCAACAGAACCGTATGCCGAAAGCCCGGGGGTTATGCCGACGGGGGCGGGTGGTTAGCCCCAACCCCCGAACACATGGCCCCATGTGGCCCAAATTTTTCGTCGATAGGCCTTATTGTGCATTTAAAAGAAACAAAAAAATGCACTCGAACCTATAGGAATCTCGCTGACACTAGGTGAAAATGGCACTCAGTGGGCTTTGGAATTGTGGAATTTGCAGAACAGTTAGTAGAGCAGTCCAGTTTTTAGAGAAATTAGCAAAAAAACTTCTATATAGCATAACTTCTTTAGTTTTTGGCTAAATTGAGCCCAACAAGAGCCTAGTTGGGGTTTTTTTTATTGTTCTGGAGCCATTGGAGACATAACTTCTATATTTTGAGCACTGTAAATCCATGTAAACACAAATTTGAACACCTAATGAAAGAGACCCAACATTGGAAGTTGGACCAGAAGATGTAGCCCAGGAGAGGAGTGAACTCCTTTATCATTTTGTTGTCTTATGTTTCTGATATGGTATATTTCTCTATGTTTTTATGTTGTTAACTGAGTTTTAAAACAATTGTTTTATGTGTTTTTTCAAAGCGATCCATTGCCTAAAAGACATAAAATTTTACTTGCAAAATTTTCCATCACCTTCAAGTTTGTATAACATATTAGTTTTATCCATGTCAATTTGAATAAAAATATATCCAAATCTGTAGGATCTCGATTCATAATCGAGTTCAGATGCAAAAAATATTCCACTAGTTCAAAAACGTTGAAAGTTCTTATCAGGAGGAGCCTACACAAGCAGTTGGTAGATCAAAGTGGACAACACTTTACCTTGCCAATTTAACATACCATCTTCTAGTCAGAATCTTGGGTCAACGATGACAATAATTGTTTGGAATAATGTAATTTCAACAAGCCAATTGCATTGTGCTTACTAATATCATTGATGTACTAATGTTCAATATCTTTTGAAATTAGGATTCTAGTGGTGATGAGTGACCCACATACCATCTTCCGGTGCACCCACTAAAATGTCAAATCAAGAGAAGGTTGCATTAAGAGAAAAAATTGGAGAGGAATCGTACCAATAATGGTTGAATTAGCCACTTATTCAATTCCCACTATGTCTAGATTCACTAAATCGGAATGACTACACGAATAATAGTTCTTCATCACAAGTTGGAAATGGAAGCAATCAAATAGAGGTTGGTATGGATGATTACTTACGGGATACGACTGTCATGGATACAATGTTGTTGGATGCATTTGAGAACAATGAGCTAGGGGATGATGCTCATATCACTGATATCTTTTTCAAAAGCCCGAAATTTGCTTCCACCACCCCTGTCTTTGGACCTGGTGGCTAGTCAAAGTCTACCCGGTTGGGGACAATGATATTATAGTACAACTTGAAAGAAAATTTTAGCATGTTGAATGCATGTTTCTCGACAATATTGAGGTAACCGACCATGAACAAGTCCCTTATATTTTTAGAAATCATGTCACACAAATAATATTAAAAATTGTCATTTTATGAAGTTAAAAATTGACATTGTACATTTATATTGCCCACCAAATCCAGGTTATCAAACATAAAGTTCTTCTAAGTGATAATGTCTTCATTGGTAGCTACGAAGAGGCAAAACAATTGTTGAAAATGTTGGGTGTTAAGTACATATCTTATCACGCATGTTTGAATGATTATATTATATATAGAGAAGAATATGCAGACAAAGAGATATGCCTAAAATGTGGGCATGACATCTACCATAAATTAGAAAAAAATGGTAAATAACATGGTCCTCCTCATAAGATATTGAGGCACGTGCCTATAATCCCAAGGATTCAAAGGTTGTTTTATTACAAAGAATTAGTTATGTTGCAGGGATGACATGCCTCACACAGAAGTGAGTTGGGGGTTATGTGAATCCCAACAAATTCAATATCCATGAAGCATATCAATGATACATGGCCAAAAAAATTCAAGGATGAAGTACGGAGTCTATGATTCAGCATAGCCATGGATATCATCATCCCATATCCCCTCCAAAACATGAACTATTATGTTTGGCCTCTAGTACTGATCAATAACAATACCCTCCCATGGTTGTCCATGAAGAATGAACATCTTATGTTGGCTCTCATAGTCCCCTCATGGTTGTCCGTGAATGAACATATTATGTTGGATCGCATAGTCCTTGGTAGAAGACAAGTGAAGAATATGGATATCTACTTACAACCATTGGTAGATGAATTGAAGGAATTATGGGAAGGGATATATGCATATGATGTATCAAGACCCATCGAGCTTTAGGTTGTATGGGATATGTGCTTACACTAAAAAGGATTATCCAGGCTTAAGAGTTTGCTCCGATAAATTACATGTTTATTTGCTTTGTTTATATACATAATAACAATGTTTCACATATTGATTCCATAGGCTTGCTGGGATTTTTCTTCTGCGATTTAGGGTAAGAGCGACTGCTCCTGCGCCTGAAGCCGCCGCCTCGGCCCTCCGCGCGACGCTGCTCCTTCCTCTTTGGCGATCCAGACTCTGCTCCCCTGATCGTTCTACCCTGAGCTGATCTGGGGGCTATGCCCGCTGTTCTAGGGTGAGCTCGACTGGATCAAGCTAAAGCTGCTCCAATGGAGCCTCCTTTGGCCCCTTATGAAGTTGAGGCTTTTGTTAACCTGTTGAGATCTCTTTCTAAAAAGAAAACGTCCGAGGTTGCGAAATTTGTAAAACGCTTGGATGACATCCCTGAGATCTCGCTTCCCCCCGAGAAGCCGATCCAGGTCGCCCTCTCTCTTGCTGAGCGTGCTTTGGTTGGGAAGTTCACTGGGCTCTGGCCCTCCCCCAAATCTACAGAGAGCTGGGTCGCAAGGAACTGGGCACCGCTCATTAAAAGTAGAGTTACTTCATATTTTCTGGGGAAGGGTTTCTTCCTGTTTGAATTTGCTGAAAAAGAAGATAAGGAGCTGATATTCCGCAATGGCCCCTATTTCATGGGCCCTCAAGGGCTGTATCTTAACAAATGGACACCTGATTTCGATCCAGCAGTTGACGTCCCCTCAGCCGTCCCTATGTGGGTTCGTTTGCCCAATCTGCCAATGCATTGCTGGAACTGGGAATCCCTCATGCACATCAGAAATACCTTAGGTAAATTCATCGATCGTGCCAACAGCAAAGATCAATTCGATTGCGCTAGAATCTGTGTTGAAGTTGACCTAGAGGTTGGTCTGCCTGAGGCAATAAAGATTAAGGTGGGAAGATGGTCGCATGTTCAAACACTGGACTATGAGCAGCTCCCGTTTAAGTGCAGGAAATGCCACGTCTACGGCCATTTTGCTAGAGGTTGTCCGAAAAACAGCAAAGCAGAGAAGGGTAAGGAGGAAGGATGGACTCAGGTTAAAAGATCCAAAAACAAAGCACCAAGATCTGGCAATAACAATGCCAAAGTCCCACAGACTGGCTCTGGGCTTCAAACCCCTCACATGGAAGAACAAGGAAATAAATTTATTCAATTAAGTTTAGCAACAGAGGATTCTCAAAGAGTAGAGATACAAAATGAAGGACCATCCCACAATGAACCCCCGCCGGAGCCAAAGCAAGTTGAAAACAATGCAGTCATAATGGAAGAGATACCCTCAGAAGAGGCTGAGGATGTGCAAAGTTTGGAGGATTCAGAAGAAGAAGGAGAAATAGCAGGTGCACAATCTTCGACCAGACGATCAATGAGAGGCCGAAAATCTGCCCGAGAAAAGAGAGAGCAGGAGACATACAAAGACAAAGTGCAAGGAAGCCAGCCTACCCTCGAGAAACTCTTGGCTAAAACACCAAAGATGACTAGAAACCAGATCCAGAGCTCCAAAGGAGTTCCCCACTCCAAAAGCAAGTGATGAAGATCATCTCCTAGAACTATAGGGGTATGGGGAGCAAAAAAAAAAGAAGAAGCCATCAAAAGTCTGATAAGATCCGATTCTCCTAACATACTCCTCATCCAGGAGACTAAAATGGAGGATAAGGCCTTCCTCCACATAGGCAAAAATTTATGGAAAATAAGTGAACGACAAGCAGTCTCAGCCCGGGATGCCTCAGGAGGTTTGGGCACTTTATGGAACGCAAATAAATTCTCAAAGGTTCTAGAGGTCGCCAACTCTCATTGGCTGTTCACAAAGCTGAAGCATGTGGACTCAGATGAGACCCTTTGCCTTATTAATGTGTATGCTCCAGTTAGCGCTGGAGAGAAAAAGATCTGCTGGGAATCCATTAGAGGACTGGCAGATTCTGAAGACCTGGCAAACATCATCATTGCCGAGGATCTAAACCTCACCTTATCCTTGGCTGAAAAACACGGAGGAAGCATAGTAAGGGACTAGGAGCGCGAATGGGTAGAGGATCTGCTTCAAGATTGGGATATGATCGACATCAAACCCTCATCGGGAAAATACACCTGGTCCAACAGAAGGCTCGGCTCAGGTCACATTGCTACAAGGTTAGACAGATTTCTTGTTCAAAGATCTTTTATTCTTCTATGTTTAGAATCTAGAATGCATATTCTCCCTTGCAGCGTATCTGATCACAGACCCATCAAACTTGATCTCGTGGCCCATATGGATCAAGGCCCTATTCCTTTTAAATTCAGCCCCCAATGGGTCAAGGAGCAGACCTTTATGCAACTACTAAAAAACACATGGAAGCAGCCTGTCAACGGCTCTGCCTTCTTCGTTTGGGAAGAAAATCTTAGGAGAGTGAAGGCTGCATTGAAAACTTGGGCTAAATCCCTTCCCAATCCAGCAATGGAAAGGAAAAAGATTCAAGAATGCCTCGAGAACCACCATTTGAATGCGGAAAATGAAGTGATCACAAAATAAGTCCTTGATAAGGAGGCTGAGCTCCAACAAAAGATTCTAAAAGAAGGCTTGGCTGAGGAAGAATATTGGAGGATCAAATCTCGTAGGCTTTGGCTCAAGGCAGGAGATAGGAACTCTGCTTTCTTTCACAAGCAATCCCAAGCTCAAAAAAATTTCAACTCCATCTCTGAAATCAAGGAAGAGAACAACACCCATAGAGATATCCAAAGCATAAAAAATGTTGCCTTCCTCCATTTCAAAATTTTGTATAGTGAAAAAGAGGGCAAGGGGCAGACCTCACCCTTAGTGAATGAGGTACCCACTCTGATCTCGGCTAGAAAGAACCAATCCTTGGAAGCAGATGTCATTAATGATGAAATCAAATCCGCTCTATTCGCCATGGAGCCTGACAAGGCTCCGGGCCCAGATGGCTTCACTGCCAGATTCCCTTAAACTTGCTGGCAGATTGTGGAAAAATATTTAGGTAGAATGGTTCGAAAATCTCAAGCTTGTCAAGAAATAGGAGGAAGTACCAACTCAGCTTTCTTAGCCCTTATCCCTAAGGAAAAAGGAGCCAACATTTTCTCCAGATTTCGCCCTATCTCCTTTGTAACATAGGTTACAAACAGATAACAAAAGTGATTGCCAACAGGTTGAAATATATTCTTCCTTCCATTATACCAGAGAATCAGGGAGGTTTCATTTAGGGAAGACAGATAGTGGACAACTTTATCCTGGTCCAAGAGGCGATCCACTCAAGCTTGAACCGAAAAGAGAAAGGTATGGTTGTCAAACTGGACCTTGAAAGCGCCTTTGATAGGGTAAGGCACATATTCCTGCTGGATGTCTTCCACAAATTTGGGTTTGGCCCCAAATTCACCACTTGGATCAAGGCATGTATCAGTGAGCCCTGGATCGCCCCTTTGGTGAACGGGAGGGCCACAAACTTTTTCAAAGCCTCTAGAGGGCTGAGGCAAGGGTGCCCTCTATCACCCTTGCTCTTCGTCCTCCAAGCCTCTGTCCTTAGTTTCCTTTTGAATAAAAAGCAGGCTGATCAAGAAATAATGGGAATAAGCATCGTAAGAGGCGTCAAAAGCATAAACCATGCACTGTTCGCGGATGACACTCTTCTCCTGGGCGCTGCCTCCCTTCCTTCGGCTAAAAAATTCAAGGAAGTGTTGGATGTCTATTGTGAGGACTCAGGAAGTAACCTCAATAAAAGCAAATGTCACATTTTCTGCTGGAATATAAAGGCCAGAATGATCCAAGCCATTTCTAACTGCTTTGGTTTTGCAGCCTCCTCTGCTTGGTCATCCTTCAAATATCTGGGTTTCCCTGTCTTCCAAAAAAGAGCCCTTAGTAAAGATTGGTTGCCTCTGCTGGAAAAAATCAAGTCTAAAATCTGTTCATGGGGATACAACTGGCTCAACCTAGTAGGTAAGACTATGCTAATAAAAGTTGTTCTTAATAGCCTTCCCATCTATCAGGCTGCAGTGATGATGGCTCCCCTTGGAATCACAAGGAAAATTGAGGAGTATATCAGGAATTTTTTTTGGAAAGGTGGGAAAGCTAATGAGAAGAGAATTCATTAGTAAGATGGGACACAGTATCCTTGTCCTAGAATGGAAGGGGAACTGCAATTCAAGAATATCAACAAGCAAAATATTTCTTTGGGCGCAAAGCTGTTATGGAGGATAATTGCTCCAAATCCAGGTTGGGCTCAACTTGTGTTATGGAAAAATAACTTCCGTGGGCAGAGAGCCCACTGCCTTGACAATCCTATCACCACCCCTGGAACTATGATTCATAAGCTGTGTGACAGAGACTCTGCCTTAATCAAGCAGCGCATGCACTGGATCCCTGGAAATGGGAAGTGTATTAACATTTGGGAGGACCGCATTATGGGAAGCGACCCCGTCGTTGATGATCGTTCTCTGCTCCTGTTAAAATATTGGATGGATAGAGCTGGCGTCAGAATGCTGTGGGACTTATCTCAATGAGAAAACAACAAATGGCAGAGCTGGGGAAATCTTGAGGTGCCATCGCATCTGTCCAGAGATTACTCCAACCTCCTCATCCACTTAAAAGGAAAAGCTCCATTAAACATCAACAAAGCAGACGCACGAGGATGGGGATCGATCCCGGGTAAGTACACAGTCTCATAGGGCTACAAGCAGCTCACTCAACATCCAAATGTGTCGCCTGATCCGAGGCCTTAGCGGGGGATCTGGTCTCATTCAACGATCCCCAAGATAGATATCTTTTGATGGCTTCTTTCCCATCATAGGATATTGACTGAAGACAAACTTTGCAAAAGAGGTGTTAATGGTCCCTCACGTTGCTCGTTGTGTAAAGACCATGAAGAAACAACCGCTCATTTGATGCTCTCCTGCAAATTCGCAGCTGCTCTTTGGAAGGAGGCGTTAAGTCCCCTGAACACTGACTTCACTACTCCTAATCATTGCTCAGACCTGTTTGCAAATTGGATGCGCATGTATCCTGGTGGCACTCAGAACCTTCATATCAAAACCGCCTGGCTCACCCTACCTAAAATTACCTGCTAGCACATTTGGTTGGAACGAAACAATAGGATTTTTAATGATAAAAAGAGCGATCCTAAAATAATCTAGATTAAAATTAAAAGTCATCTAAAGGACTGTGTGGGAGATCAGCTGGACAGGGAAGATATTAGCGATCAAGACGCAGCTTGGGGAGATTCTCTGGGCCTCCAATTCATTGACAAAGTTAGGCTTCCTCCTCCCCTAAAGCATTAGCAAATCCGTCTCAAGACTGAAGAACTCGTTGAGTTATGAAAAAAGAAGGAAAGAAAAACTCTTTTCTTTGACGGAGCCGCAAAGGGAAATCCCGACAGTTCTAGAGCAGGTGGTGTCATTAAAAATGCAGATGGTAGAATCAAATCTAGATATGCTTGGGGAGTGGGCTTCAACTCCAGCATCCAAGCTGAAGCCTTGGCTCTCCTCCAGGGACTCAAGATGCTCATCTTTCTGGGCATCAAAGATGCAATTATTTTTGGGGACTCCCAACCCATAATTAAGGCCATGGTGGATAAATCCTCTCCCTCAGATTTAAGATTATCAAGACTCTTGAGCAGAATTAGAGTCCTGACAAACACTTTCCTGAATCTGGAGTTCCTTCATGTAAGAGAGAAAACAATAAAGAAGTCGATGCTGAAGCCAACAAAGCGGTGTTTCTCCACCCTGGAGCGCTCCTAAGAGATGGAGACGAAAGTTGGGACCCCATCCCTTAAATAGCCTGTTTAAAATGTTTTACTGCCTTTTAATGAAGCAGTTTGTTTGTATCAGCAATTTAGGAAAGATAGATAAAGTTACAAGAGCTACAACTAGTAAAAATCGCAGGTTTAATGGAGGGGAAGTCAATTGGATCCTGATAGAAGAGAAATCTGATCTCTATGCACCTCTTTGTAATCTGAATTATGGCTTTCCAGCCAAGAATTAATACATCAACCTACTCGTTTCTGTAAAAAAAAAAAACAATGTTTCACATATTGAATTAAGTTGTTGCAATTGTTTTGATATTCATGGTTCTAATGTGCCCTGTATACAATAATTTCAAAGGTCTTGTAACAAAAGGGTATCATGGATGTAAATGTTGTGGACCTTCTTTGAAGGCTTGATGGTCCAACCACCTACGAAATCCAATATATGACTGCTCCAGGGTATTCCTCCCAGAAGAACACCCTTATAGAAGAACAAAATCTACTTTCAAAGGTAAACCAGAGAGAAACCAAAGGCTTGCAATAATAACACCAATTAAATGGCTTAGAGCATATGAGAGAGAGAAGGAGAATGTAGCAACTCCTTCCTCACATTTACCCGCTTTTACAAACTATCTGGGTAAATTTGAAGTGGAGCGCCACTATTACTTGACACGACCTCCAAACTCTAGTTATGGAACTGGGGTCGACAAAGTAACCACCATATAACAACTCATAACCTCTCTCAGAGCTACAGGACACTCAGGGGGCCAAAGGACCACCCCAAGTTACTAACCTTGAGCTAGGGCTGGTTTTATCACAACTTAACCCCCGACTGCATGCATGACAAGGCATCTATGCGGTTATAGGCCTCCAACCGCATGCACGACATTGCCTCCATGTGGTTGTGACCCAACTTGCCTAGTTAAGAGGGTACGGTCCCAAGATCTTAGCCACAATTCCAGGCCAACCTCCAGACCATTGCCAATAACTGTCTAAGACTTCTCAGAATAATAAATGACATAATGACAAGGTTGAACATACAAACTTAAGTCAAAAATTTGACCTAGACTGACTAGAGCATACTAGACATTTCACAAAAAAGATGTTGAACATGTAAGCTATAGGTCATGAATGCATATCTAAGTGTAAATATTTTTTCTTTAGTTGTGAATCACTGAGAAGGTCTAGTTCCCTCTCGAGTAGTTGCAACCACACTTGTTATCCCATGTATTTATCAACCATTCATTGACTTATCAAAGCGTAATAAGAGACATAGCCTGAGCACATCATAACATGCTTATAACCAACATATAACTGTTATATTAACCATGACAAAACAACCATCAAAACCACATAATAAGAAGTATAAATGCTCATAAATAACCATAGGAAAATAGCTCTTATTAACATATGAAAAATCCAACCAAGTCAGGGACTTCCACGTACCACCTAACCATAGATGAGCTTAACAAAATCTTTCTTTTAGCCAATCACCACCGTGCCATATTCCAAGGATGAATGTGGGATCTCAAGACATCAAAAACTAGGGCTTCCTAAAGATTAAACAACCTCCATCCTCTACCGCGATCTCTCCAAAACCGGTCAAGATATCACAAAGCCAAAAAAAGCTTGGATGCCTCAAAATTTCTTCACCATTACCTTGAATAGTTTTCTTGTCTCCACCCACCTGTTGAGGGATTCTTGGAGATTAAACAACCTCAACCCCAACCCTTGGGAATTTTCCTTAGACCACCTCACCCGGTTCCAAAACCTTCTAGAAATCCAAAGCTCGACCAGAAAATAATCCCATCACACCATGGTTATCCAGGAAATGGAAAGGCAAGGTTGAAACCACTGTCAAATATGGAAAAACCCATGCCAATGACAACAAATGAACCAAATGCATGTACCATGCATTCAAACCTCAGCTAGAAAATCACACATGCAACCTGTTACCTGCAAAACCCTCCTACTAAAGCTACTTGATCCAACCTTCATTTCTTTGCCTTTGCTTTCCTTGTCTTTCCTTTGCTTGTCCTATCTCCTTTGCTACACCTGCTTAAAATCTTGGAAAAAGTTGAGCCAAAAGTTGTGAACTGATTCTTAGGTGCCTTTTTATCATTAATGTCTCTATTTTCTTCATTTTTCTTTATTTTTCATTCAATTTCCCTTTCATGCAAATATGTGACCCTTCATCTCCCTTTTCTTCTTTTTTTCTTTATTTTCTTAAATAAATGCCAATTAATCCCTCTTTGCCTTTTCCAATTTCCTTAGCCATAATAAACAACAAGGGATTCCCACTTCCCACCATTTAGCTTGGAATAGGTGTGCCATGTCCTTGGTCTTTTTCTGCCTTTATTATCCTTTATTACATGAAATTTTAACTCGGGTTGTTACATAGAAGGAGATTACATAAATGTTCGATTCAAATGGGGAGCCTATGTTGGATGATGCAAAATTCTTCGACACCTATGTTGAAAAGTTTCCCATTGTGATGGAAAGGAAATTTTTTCTTTTATGAGCTCCCATATTGGTAGCATCTTAAGATTTCCCACCTACTAGATTCCATGCATATATTTAAAAATGTTTCATCTTATTTATTCAGGCACATATCATCGAAAGAAAGTGGCACATTGTTTATTAGGAGAGATCTTATTTATTCAAAAACTAAAAAGAAACATTGGCCAAGACAAGAAAGTAAAGGAGAGGTTGGTCCCTCTTGGTATTTCAAAGAAGGCGATGTCCCATGGATTTTAAAGAAATATGATATTTATTTGGAAAAGGAAGTTATAATGAGTGTGAGGGTGCCTTCTTTATATGGGTCTTCACTACAACGTTGCTTCACTGTGGAAGACCATTTTTCGAGGTTGAAATTGCATGACCATTTGAACCTTCTAAGAGTACATATGTCAAAAACATGATTTTATTATTTGTTATTATTTTTATGCCATGGGATAAAATATAATTAATTTTTGTATGTGTTTACTTTGCAATGTCATTATCCTCTACTCGTGCGTGGGTTTGCGAACCATGACTTCCCCCAAGACCTACGACGTGCCATATCTAAATTATCTGCATCTGTACTTATGATCACATCAAAGGCGATTCATATGGCTAGCATTTGACAGTGGCGTGAAGAGATAGCTGAGGTTGTTCATATGTTTGAGAAGGAACTTACGACGAGTTTCATGGAATTGCAGGTTCATCTTATAATTCACCTAGTTGATGAGGTTGAATTAGTTGGAGTGGTTTCTTGTCATTGGATGTTCTTCTTAGAGAGGTAAATGAAGAAATTGAAAGGTTTTGTTCGACAAAGAGAAAAATTCAAGGGGTCTATGGCATTGGGGTACATATCATATGAGCCTTTCTATTATGCCAATGAGTACATCAAGCAGATCGAAACACACCAGGTGTAGTGATTTAGGATGACGACAAAAGAGAAGGGGAGCTTCTCCAAATGAATGGAAAAATGTGCATGATAAATAGTAAGTGACTTATATTTTCTCAAATTTTTATAGAGAAACTATTAAAATTAAACTTCATAATGCATATTTGATCTCATACATACTATATATGTTGGTTTCATTTCATAAGCGAATTCAAAAATTGAAGCCATCAACAAATTCAATCTTTAAAATTCGGAAGCAAAATAATAGTGGGTCATGTTGTACGAACATAAGAGGAGGAAATGGGATAGTGACAAAAAATAATTCAAACAATCGAATGGTAGAAGCATGCCTTATCCTGATCATTTAAAAGAAAATATGCCAATGATATGCCCCAACAGTTGGGTTATTAACCAAGTCAAAGAGAAATACAATGCATCTGGTTGTTACCCGTGTGCTTAAGAGGATGCGCTAAACGTAGGGATTAGGTGTAGCAACTCAGTAATAATATCTTTCTATACATTGTTAACTTCATAATGCACCTTTGAATTGTAACATCTATGTTTTATGATTTAATTATGTTCAGATTATTATACACATGATACTGTGATTTTTTCACTTTTGTATAAGTGCATTTGTTCCCATCTATGTCGACATATGGACATCTTTTTCACACGGAGGATGCCGATGATAGAGACATGACACAAGAATATGGAGTGGAAGTCAAGCTTGACCAATCTAGTCATGCTAGCCACCGCGATCAAAACCTAATACAAGGGACATTATGTTACATCGGAAAGATACAAGAGATCATTGAAGTGGACTTGTATTCATTCCAATGTGTTCCTTTTAGGTGCATGTGGTGGGACACCTTTGATCAGAATAATGTAAAGGAATATCTCGATAGTGGAATGTTATGTAACAAATCTAGAAAGATGTGGCATAAAGCTAGGGAGCCTTATCTTTTCCCCAAACACTGCAACTAGGTGTTTTTTTACCCAGATGTGTTGGATAGGGATTAGTGGTTCATATTCAGACACGACCCTAGATCAAAACATATTTTTGAGAAAAATAGTGTTATCATGCCAAGCGAGGAAGATAATCAGGGTGATGACTGTTGATTTGTGTAGCTTGGGAGGTACTCCAAGCCCTAGGGTTCAGGGTTTGGATGGCAAAGCGCCACAAGGGTCACTTGTGGGTTTGGAACCCAAGTATGGGGTTTTGCGCCCAATCATGTTAGGGTGAATTCCGGGAGCACATTTCTACATGTGATGGCATGAGACGATAGAGGGTGGAAAGGAGAATCCAACGCTTCGAGAATCGTTGAATTCCAAGTTGTATAAGTGGAGAAATGAATTTTTGAAGTTGACAAGTAATTATTGGTTTTCAAGTCATGCAGGGTTGAAGTAAATTAGTCCAAAAGATTTGTCTCTTCATCTATTCGTTGGAGCCCTTCTTTTGGCTATAAATAAAGGGTGATGTGATGTTGTTTTGGAATCCATTTGTGCAACAATACACAAGATATCACCTCATGGAGGGAGAAGAATTATTTGTTTGGGCCGCAGCAAAGGAAAGAGGCAAGAATAGAAGGCCAAGTTCTATTCTAGGGCTTTTTGACGAGGTCGAGGTTTAGAAAGCAAGGTTGCAAGCCTATTCTTGGAGGTCGAGACAACTATGAGGAAGCCTGGGTTGTTTTGTGGGTTAAGGAGAGGTGCAGACCCTTGGAAGGGGTTGTCGTAGCAAGGAAAAGGCTTGTTGCAGCAAGCTGCAATCCCTAAAACCACCGCAGGTGTGTGCTATGGAAAAACAAGAGGGCAATAAGGCCTATTTGGGAGTGTTGAAGCATGAACAAGCAACATGGGGCTTAAAGAAGGGTAGAGAAGGGTGACCGCAGCTAAAGGAGGAATGTTGTAGCAATTTTGTGAGGGGTGGTTTGACTGTATTTATGCCCTAAACAATCCAAAGGTGCAGCAATCAAAGAGACCAGAAACAGTGAGCTAGTGCATTCACTTTGGAATGAATCTTGTGTTTGTTGGGTCAAAGAAGTTGACCAGAATTGGATCAGAGTTATTACAACCTGTGGGAGCCAATTTGGAGACGAGATTGAGTGATCATGTGTCTTCAATGTTCATTGGTGCATATTCTACAATGATTGAATTAGGTTCCATTGGCCTAGTGGAGGGCAACGTGTTGGCTACCCAAAGTAGCCCTAGAGCAGCATACAAGAAGGACATTATTTGATGCGTGATTGGGTGAAGTTTGTAGCCTAAAGAGTGACTCTTTGATGGACAAAAGAGGTTACTATAAGGCAAATTGGAGCTCGGGAATTAGGCCTACCCAAAGAGAAAATTGATGAGCTCGTGTAAATGAAGTAGAAGTTACTTACAACATTGTTAGGTGGCAACCCTCCTAGAGTCTCGATGTGTTTTCCTTTGAAGGACTAAGCGACAACTAGTGATCAGTACGGAAGTGAAGGATCGACATGACAAGATACGACATAGAAGTTGCAGGGACATTTGTCATTGTATCTTGTATACCATAGAATGTTATATTATTCAGATTTGGTTTAATATAAGGAAGATTGGTGATTGTACATTATCGTACAATTTTGTTAAAAATTGTGTATATTTGTGCATGTATGATTTATTGCTTTATATTTCGGCTGTGCAAAGTATTTTATGGTTTATATTCTTGGTTTGGTAATGTCAGTGATTTTAAGACTCTACCCTATACCCAAGATCGTGGAAATTCAACATGGTTTCAAAGCTTGTTTGAGCTACTTTGGAAGAAAGTAAATCAGAGTTGTGCACAAAAAAGTACAATGCGAGAGGGAGTTGGTCACATTGCAAGTGAAGGGCTCACTACAATGTCAATGTTGCAGACAGATCTCTAGTATGAGGACATGTTGGAGGGGTTTTCAAACTATAGTCCTTGGAAGGAAAGGATAAAGTTGGTCTTGCAAGTCAACAGGCTCTAGAGGTTCACCAAGAAAGATATCAACAACCCAACCGACCCTCAGGAGCTAGAAATATATGAATATTTGGATGCAAGGGCGATATTGGTCATCCTAGATGGCGTGAAGGATGCCCTAATACCTCATTTGTCTGGGAAGAAAAATGCACATGAGATGTGTTTGGCTCTTCAAAATTTGTTCCAAAATAAGAACGAGAATTAGGTACTGGAATTGGAGGATAAGTTGAACTCCACCAAGATGATTAAGGGTGAAAGCATGACCTCGTATCTGATGATATTGTCTCAGGTCAAAGATGAGCTTGTTGCCATCAATGTGTCTACCTCAAATGGAGATATGGTAAGGATTGCCTTGAAAGGGTTCACCGAGGATTGGAAGCCCTTCATCAAATGGATCATTACCAGGGAGAAACTGCCAGACTGGGATAATTTGTCGAATGACTTCATTTAGGAAGAGTTTCGAGACGAGGATATTCATCTAAAGAAGAGAGCTTCGGATGATGACATGGCACCTACGACGTGAATGAAGGGTAAGTAAAAGAAGGACTTGAGTAAAGTCAAGTGTTTCAACTATGGCGAGATGGGTCATTATTCGTTGAGATGTCCAATGAAAATGAAAGGAGATGATGAGAAGAGGAAAGGAAAGCAGGCCTCAGGTGTTGCCACTTCAGCTGAGATAGAAGATCTCTCGGAAATATTGGAAGAGGAGGACTTTGCTATGATTTCTCATTTCTCGCAAGGTACTATCAATGAGGATGGATGGTAAATGGACAATGGTGCGACAAGGCATATGATAGGGTCATAGGAGGTTTTTAAGACTCTAGCTGAATGGGACTCGAAGTTGCACATGGTGTTGGGCGACAAGGGTCAGTTGGAGATCCGAGGATCGAGGGTTGTGCCATTCAGGATGGAGATAGGGCGTGTGATGTGGCTCCAGGATGTATTGTTTAGACCAGGACTTAGATATAACGTGATTTCCATCTCGACGATTGAGAGGAAGGGGTTTGAGGTCTTGTTCTAAGATGGGAAGGCAAGACTCATGCCTCAAGGCTCTAAGTCTGATCGGATTGTACTCAGAGTTAGAAAGCATGGTCTCTACAAGTTGATGAGAAAGCCTATGGATCATGGAAAGAAGCAGGTGCAGGTTCTAGAGAAGAAGGAGCAGGTGCAAGTGAAGGTGAAGGCTTCAGAGGAGAAGGTATAGGTTCTTAAGAAGAAGGTACACCTTCCCAAGAAGGTCCAGGTTCCAGAGACTCAAAGGGAGTCAAGTTCGAGAGGGATCTTGCAAGTTCAGAGGGAGACTCCGCAGTCCAAGAAGAGCATGTCATCAATGGGGAGCAAGGGTTCTCCTACAACTGCCAAGATGGAATCATGGAGAGAGTGGAAGAAGTTATAGGATAAGATGAAGAAGTAGGGTGCTTCCAACAGTGACAACGACACTTCCGAGAAGGGAATAGTTCACTGTACATGGATTGTTGCAATTGTGAGTGCTAGGAGTTGGGAAAGTGTTGCGAGCAATGATAACAATGACGAGTTACTTCCTAGTCTTGGAAGTACCTCCCTCATTAAGAGGTAGACTTTATTTGTGTAGCTTGGGAGGTATTCCAAGCCCTAGGGTTCAGGGTTTGGAGGGCAAAGCGCCACAAGGGTCACTTGTGGGATTGGAACCCAAGTATGGGGTTTTGCACCCAATCGTGTTTGGAGCAATTCCATGAGAACATTTATACATGTGATGGCATGAGATGATAGAGGGTGAAAGGGAGAATCCAATGCTTCACGAATCGTCAAATTCCGAGTTGTAGAAGTGGAGAAATGAATTTTTGAAGTTGACAAGTAATTATTAGTTTTCAAGTCATTCGGGCTTGAAGTAAATTAGTGCAATAGATGTGTCTCTTCATCTATTCGTTGGAGCCCTTGTTTTAGCTATAAATAGAGGGTGATGTGGTGTTGTTTAGGCATCCATTTATGCAACAATACATAAGATATCAACTCATGGTGGGAGAAGACTTATTTGTTTGGGTTGCAGCAAAGGAAGGAGGTAAGAATAGAAGGTCGAGTTCTATTCTAGGGCTTTTTGAGGAGGATGAGGTTCATAAAGGAACGCTGCAAGCCTACTCTTAGAGGCTGAGAGAGTTAGGAGGAATTCTGGGTTGTTTTGTGGGTTAAGGAGAGGTACAGACCCTTGGGAAAGGTTGTCGCAGCAAGGAGAAGGCTTGTTGTAGCAAGCCGGAGTCCCTAAAGCCACCGCAGGTTTGTACTAAGGTAAAATAAGAGGGCATTAAGGCCTATTTGGGAGTGCTTAAGCATGAACAGGCAGCGGGGGACTTAAAGAATGCTGGAGAAGGGTGGCCACAACTAAAGGAGGACTTTTGCAGCAATTTTGTGAGGGTTGGTAGGACCGTGTTTGTGTCGTAACCAATCCAAAGTTCCAATAATCAAAGAGACCACAAACAATGAGCTATTACATGCGCTTCGAAGTGCATCTTGTGTTTGTTGGGTTAAAGAAGTTGACCAGAATTGGATCAGAGTTATTGCACACTGTGGGAGACAATTTGGATGTGAGATTAGATGATCGTGTATCTTCATCGGTGTAGATTCCACAATGATTGAATTAGGTGCCATTGGTTTGGTGGAAGGTAGTGCGTTGGCTACCCAAAGTAGCCCTAGAGAAGCATACAAGAATGACGTTGTTTGGTGCATGATTGGATGAAGTTTGTAGCCTAAAGAGTAGCTCTTTGCTGGAAGAAAGAGGTTACTAGAAGGAAGATTGGAGCTCAGGAATCAGGCCTACCCACAAAGCATATTGATGAGCCTGTGTACATGAAGCAGAAGTGACTTGCAGCATTGTTAGGTGGCAGCCCTCCTGGAGTCTCGATGTGTCATTCTTTGAAGGACTAAGGGGCAGCTAATGAGCAGTGCAGAAGTGAAAGAGCGGGAGGACAAGATAAAACATAGAAGCTGCAACGACGTTTGTCATTCTATCTTGTATACCATAGATTATTGTATTATTTGGATTTGGTTTAATATAACGAAGGTTGGTGATTGTACATTATTGTACAATTAAAAATTGTGTATATTTGTGCATGTATGATTTACTGCTTTATATTTCTGCTGTGCAAAGTAGTTTATGGTTGAGATTCTTGGTTTGGTAGTGTTAGTGATTTTATGACTATAACCTGGACCCAAGATCATGGAAATTTAACAATGACAACATATAGTGATATTTACTTGGTTTATTTCATCATTTATACTATTGTTGTATGTTTTTGTTTTCTTTATTTCGCTAATTACATTGGAGGTGTTTTCCTTGGGGGCGTGGGGTGAGAAAACACTATTCACCCAGCCAATAGTGACCCTCTCTTTTCATCATCCTCCCAAAAATTAAAAATTATCACATGGCTCTCTTCGACTTTGCAGACTCTGCAATATGATGAGTGCGATGGACGTCGTGCAAACTATGCAATCTGGTCAGCACAGTTGTAGACTCAGTTGTCTATCCAGCGTGGTTGTAGACTCCATAATATGTCCAGCGCAACTGTTGTTCAACTCTGGAGATGGAATGAATACTTTTTATACAACCAAAAAATTCCCCTCTTATATGATCCTAACTCTTAATTTTCTGCCAGAAAAGTTTAAAAAACATATTTTGAAATAACCATGATGAATTTGCAAAAGAGCATGTTAACAAAAATACTTTAATGAAAGTACTGCAATAATGTTGATTACAACATCAATAAAAAAACCTATAATCTACACAAGATTTTTCACAAGGAGGCCTCTTTAGTTTCCGTCTCCATACTCTCTCTGTTAATTCCCTTGAGCATGAAAGAATAGATATTGAGCTACTTTCATCTCAATAAGGTCAAAAAAATAAAATATCATGGATTGCATACAAGTTGTAGAACACGAATACTCCCTCTAATTCTTATGTGGAATGGTATGGTAATGGGATAGTGTGGTCACAAGACTTTCTTATGAAGTCATCTAAATTGAAGATTATCAACAATTTCGTTGTCTTAACGACATTCTCCAACGCAACGCTTTTTTAATATGAGAGCGATTGCAATGTTATTGATGTAGAAAGATAACATTGCACATAACTTCAAGCAGAGATCTCCCCATATTAAAAGTCAAGCAATTTCACTCTTGAAGAATTTACCTGGAAGTTTCAAGCAGAGTTCACGCCATAGAGTTGCAGGAATGCAACCAGAAAACAGGACTAAGAATGGCCACCAGACGTAGAATGAAAATTTGAAATGAGCGTGAACGATTTAGGTTCCTGCAACATGAAATGTTTGGATGTAGCAATGTCCATGTCAACCTGATAGGGCAATAGAGGCAGAGACAACAAGTAGGCTGACGCCGCTTGGATGAATCGAGTTACAGAAACATGGAAGACTAGAAGTTGCTAAAATATTCACTTTTCATCTTTTTAATCATCATTTAAATTTCTTTAAATAAATTGTAAAAGTAATTTTTTGCGCTATTGTCTTTCCAAATTATCTTTCTCCATTTAATGTTTTTTAAATTGGATAACTTGTTTATCCCAATAGGCAATTACTTTAATGTTGGACAATATATAATCTTCAAAACACATAGTTAGAATAGTGTTCCTTATTTCAACACACCTCCCTCACCTAATGGGCATGTTAGTCAGACTTTGCAAGCGCCCCATATTATGCAAAACCAAGGTTTGTAACCTTGGGAATCCACCTGGATTTTGAGAACTCCCTATCCCCAAGTCAGTTCAATTGTGGCATTGCATTGAATTTAGAAATTTCAAATTTGGCAACCACTCCAATGAAGGAAGATCCTTGCCAGACTCTCTCAGTTCTAACTTCTCGAGTTGTTCAAACTGGCATATCCAATTTGGCAAATTCAGTGGCATGTGGTTGTACAATTGGAGACTCTCCAAATTCTTCATATTCCACATCATTGGAGGAAGAGTATTATTTACATAATTATTATAACTCAATTTTAAATGTCTCATTTCCACGCAGCTTCCCATTAGTACATGAGCTTCAAATTCTAAAAATATAGACAAAGCTCTCTGAGATTTGTGAGACCCTTCAAAGTTATTACATTTGTTGGATCCTTTAAATGCTTTGTTTCAGTACCAACATCCTACCATAGTCTTTTCAATGAAGTGACTTGAGATATATTGGTTGGAAGCACCAAATTGTTACAACCCAATAAGTCAATGCATTGGAATTGTGGTATAATATTTCCTACTATATTTGTTAATGATGTCATATTTTTACACTATGACAGAGTCAAAAAGGGAAGCTTAGAAAGATTGCAGGTGCCTTGAGGGAGTTCCTTTATGTGATTTCCACTCAAATAGAGAGCCTCTAGTAATGTGAGTTCTAACTCAATACGACTTTGGGAGAGATCTAGAACCCTTAAAGCAGTGAGCTCGATCAAAAAGTTCTCTGGAACATCCTAAGTTAATAGATTTTTTCATAACGACAAACTCACAAGTTGTGGGCATAGGAAGTCTTTCACAAATGCTCGATTTGGTTAGAGAAGCGTGATTAAATTTTGCAATGTTGATTCAATGTTTGGGGGAAATATTTGAGCCCTTGGTCTACACAGAATAAATAATTTCCCTCCTCCCCAATGTGTATTTCCATGTCTCGAATAACATCATGCATTGTTATCACCCTGATTTTCCAGACATTCATAGTTTTATTGACATTGAACATACTCGACTGTTCAAAATTATAGTTTTGAAACACGCCACGATATATAAAAAGTTGTACATAGTCGTACCTAATCTTTATTTCCATTGGGTAGGTTCCCTCTTTGGTGTTAACAAACCCTTCAACAATCTAGAATTGCACCAATTCATCAACCCAAATTTTCTAATTATCAGGATACATAACAGAGTAAAGGAAACAATTATGAATGTTTGGATTGCACATATTATCATAACTCCATCTTAGCCGCTAGTAGAGTTGTCAATATATGAATATAGACATAACACATACCTCTACCTGAACCTATTCTTCCGGCAACTCAAACACAACATCTTCCAAAGCTTTGTAGCTTTCGACCTCTATGAAAGGAAACTCATTTTCATATACCTGTACAAGAATGCCCAAAATCAAAATGCAATAAACATCATACATGGATGTATACAACTCTGAAATGCAAGTATACCTTCAGAAAACCCTTCAGGACTGGAGAGACATCATTACTCATAAGGCCTAGAGGATTCATGGCCTTGAGAGCTCTCATGAATTTCTTGTTCCCCATTTTTTCAGCTCAAATATGTCCAACTTTTTCAAGCCCTATGCAAAGACGGGTAAAATTTGAAGCAAAAAACAGTTAGACACATGTCACATCTCCTTTCATGAAAAATACAACTTGGAATAACACGACGCAATGAGTGCTTATTGTGTTATAGGTATGCCTTGTGAATGCACCATAATATTAATAATCATTTTACCATGTGTCTCTCTCACCAACATCTATTATTATGTCCCATGCCAACTTACAACTTATCAATACAACCATCTCTACGTTGCAACTTCAATGATCTTATCGAATATGGAATTATTATGTTGGTTGGAGAGCATATGAGTGTACATATATTATCATGGTTCTTTGCATTAATAAGGATATTCTCATGGTCTTGTGTTAGGTTTTATGTTAATAAGGATAACCTTGAGTTAATAAGAATCTTCAAAGTATTTTTTGCCTTAATAAGGATATTCTCACGATTCTGTGTTATAATAAGGATAGTCTCGTGTTAATAAGAATATTTAACACAACAATATTCATGGAAGTATTATTTGCCTTAATAAGGATATTCTTATGGTTTTGTGTGTTGATAAGGATAGTCTTGTGATCCAAATGGATCCAAGAAACACTCTCTTTGTCTTCAAAAACACAAAAATCATGCCAAAGACCAAAGAAAATCGCATAAGGAAGCCTTTCATAATACTATCGAGAGGCAAAAACCCGTGAAATCAGTGAAAAAACAGAGTATCGGAGGCAGAACAAAGTAATGCACATTAACCATCCGATTTGGCCAATCAACAGTCTAGATCAGAGCGGTGGATCGCAATCAGCGGTGGCCTTCGGCGGAATCCACATAAGAATTGCGACGACAATCGACGGAGACCTCATAGGAGATGCAATAAGTGACTGGCGAGGTCAACGAGGACGTCATTCTTATGCCATTGCCAAATTGCAGTCGGCAAATACAAAGGAGTGGGGGTTCATGTATATATGCATATATGTGATCCGATGGACCGGACCCGATAATATTATAAGCCATATTGTATGGATCTTGAGATCCGTCAAACACCATTTTTAATGTATTTTCGCAGTTTCATTTGTTAAACAAAATGTGAAGGAGAAAGCGCCGATGTGATAAGCCAGACCCGAAAGGGTACCTTAAGGCTATTATATATAGTTTCAAGTCCGGAGGAAAGCCATTTCTAAAAAAAATTCACAGTTTTTAATATATTTACGAAACACAAAGGGACAAAGCCATTGCGATAAGCGACTGCGACCAATAGGCAGACCTGATGGGAGAATAGGGCACAGTTATGAAAGTTTGAAGTCCAATACATTGAGTTTTGGTGGATTTTCTCCGTTACAATACATTTTCACTGTTTAAATAGAGCGTGGTTGTTTCAGGAGTTGTAGAGGCCCGAGGTACTCTTACATTACAGAATAGGTGGCCACCTCCTCTCTATGCGTTAAGCAATGATTGTATAATGCTGGAAGAGGGATTCGAAACAGACAAAGGCCGGGGAGACTGAGAGACGAGAATATGAAATGAATAGGCAGCGCATCTTTGGCTTTAAAGCCACAGACAGAGAGCGAAGCAAAGGGAGGCAGTATTGCAGGAAAATGCCGAGACAGAGTTAGCACAAAGACAGAGAGCATTGAAGGAGTCTGTGTACTCAGAGAAAACTTGAGAGGTTCAAGTAAAGCTCTTGTTATTGTATTTTGTTGTGTGTGAGGCTCAAATTGAGCTCATTGTTGTAAAAATAACTCTACTTGAAGACATAATAGAGAGGCCACCACTGAAGGCTGGAACAGGAGATGTAGCCCAGGAGTATTGGGTGAACTCCTCATTAAATTTTGTTGTGTTATGTGTTGTTTACTATGTTTTGTTTACTACTTCATTGTCTATGCATTTCGCAGTCTTATCGATCCATTGTATAAAATGACATAGACAAATCCATGCGCATAAGTCTATAATGCCTTACTATTGTCTTAGATCTCATTTTCGGATCAAGTGGTATCAAAGCTTTAGGTTCCTAAGGTTAGACAAACTTGTGCTGGACTGTTTGTGAATGATAACTAGGTCAAAGCTTAAATTAGGAGAAGGAGAATTGGTTGAAACTAACCTAGAAATTGGTAGAGTTTATCCTAGGAGGTAAATAGCAGAAGAAAATCCCTTGGAATCAGACTCTCAGTTCATGGACAGTTTCATGACCATGAGAGCCATGGTAGAAGAAATGTATAGATAATTTAAGAAAGGTCGAAGTGAAGATTCTTCAACTTCCAAACAAGACAAAGGAACAAAAGAATCTCTTCTAGATGGCCATTCTGAAGGCAAAGGGAAAGGAAAAGAGGCTCCTCTATCCACACCTCCTGATAGCCCTGAAAATACAAAGAAGAAAGCATATTTGATTAAATTAGATGTTAAATTTGATTTGCCAATATATGATGGAGAGTTAAATGCAGAGAAGCTAGATAACTGGATTAGACATATTGATGTGTATTGCAGGGTGCAAAGCATTGATTCAGACATGAGTAAAATTCAGCTGGCCAGCCTATGCCTTGGAGGAACTCCCTTGATATGGTGGGAAGGCAGGACACGAGCTGACTTGAAGAAGCATGGTAAAATTCTTTCTATCTAGAGTGAATTTGTTTCTGCAATTAAAAAACAATTCTATCCACTAGCTTATATGCATCAAGCTATGATGAGCTGGAAAACTCTTCGCCAATTAAAAGGGAAAAGTGCACAAAGCTACATCCAAGAATTTAGAAAAAGAGCTTTGGTTCTAGGCATTTCTTTAGACTCACCTGAAACTTTGCTGAAGTATATAGGTGGTCTACATAGTTATTTGAGGCACACCATTCTCATGTTTAACCCTACTAGAATAGATGAGGTATCTGTTCAGGCTACCCATCTAGAGGCTAGAGGCAAGAATGCGAACCTAGAGATTGGGGGATCATCAAAACCCACTGTAAGAAAGAAAAAGGAAAAGAGGAACCAGAAATGGAAAGAGAGGAAGGCAAATGTTATACAGAAGGCCAAACCTTCATGCACTCACTGCAAGAAGGATGGACATGATGATGAACATTACTGGTCTTTGCATCCGGAGCTAAAACCCAAGAAGTTTGATGGCAAGAAGAAGAAGGTTGCTACTGCTGTTCAGAAAGCTTTGGGGTCAGACTCAGGTGATGAAAAAACCATCATAGCCACAGGTATACAGGGTAAAAATTCTGAAGCATCTACTAGTAATTCTGCCCAAACTATTGATAGTGAAGAAAATGAGAGGAGAAGACATGAGATTTTTCATATTAGAGTTATTTCCAAGCATCCAAAAATTGATACTTTTTTTTTATAGTGGCTCACAAGTAAACTTAATTTATGAAGCAATTGTAAAGAAGCTGGGATTACCAACCACACCTCACAAGAAGCCATATCCATTGGGTTGGTTATGTGATAAAGCAAAGCTACAAGTGACTAGACAATGTAAACTTAGGTTTGCCATTGGTTCAACATTTGTAGATGAGGTTGAGTTAGATGTAATTCCCTTGGATATATGTGGAATTGTTTTAGGAAGTCCTTACTTGTATGATAGAAAAGCCATTTTCTATAGAGCTGAAAATAAGTATCAACTTGTTAAAGATGGAATAGAATATATTGTAAGAGCTCACAAACTCAAAAATAATTATACTCTCATAAACTCAAGGCAGATGAAAAGGATTGTAAATTCATGCAAGCAATTTTTACTGATGGTTGTAAAGGAAAAGAAACTTGAAAAAACCAATGTATTTGAGGGTTGTGATGCTAAACAAAAAGCTAATTTAGAAAGAGTTGTTTCAGAATATGATATCTTATTTCAAGAACCTAAAGGTCTGCCACCAAAAAGGGAAATTGTACATGATATTAATTTGCAGCAAGATGCTCCATTGCCTAACATCGGAATGTACAGGTTATTCGCTTTAGAGAATGCAGAAATCAAGAAGCAGGTACAGGAGTTGCTCGAGAAAGGGTTCATAAGACCAAACACATCACCATGCAGATCTCCACTTGTGTTGGTGATGAAGAAAGATGGTTCGTGGAGGATGTGCATTGATTACCGAGCAATGAATAAAATAATGATCAAGAATTGTTATCCCCTTCCTCGCATTGATGATCTATTGGATCAACTGAAAGAGGCTATTTACTTTTCCAAGTTGGACCTATGTAGTGGTTATCATCAGGTCATAGTAGCAGAGCAATATGCATGGAAGACTACTTTCAAAACAAAGAAATGGTTGTATGAATGGCTAGTTATGCCTTTTGGCTTAACTAATGCTCCTGCCACTTTCATGAGGGTTATGAATGATGTACTCAAGCCTTTTATTGATGATTTTGTAATTGAATATCTAGATGACATTCTTGTATTCAGTAAAACATGGGAAGAACATTTGAAGCATGTAAAGCAGACTCTAGATGTTTTGAAAAAAGAAAATCTCTATGTTAAATTATCAAAGTGTGAATTTGGTAAAACATCTTTGAATTATTTGGGTCATATTGTAGGGGGTGGTGAACTGAAGATAGATCCCTCTAAGGTTGCAATCATTGTAAACTAGCCTAAACCCAAGTCTGCTACAGAAGTTAGAAGCTTCCTAGGAGCAGCACAATATTGGAGAAAGTTTATTGCTAACTTTTCCTTAATTGCAGCTCCCTTGCATGCTTTGACAGGATTGAACAAGGTGTTTCAGTGGGGAGGCAAACAGCAAAAAGCCTTCGACACCTTGAAAGAAAAAATTAGTACAGCACCAGTACTAGCATTGCCAAATCTTCAACAACCATTTGAGATCGAAACAGATGCCAGTGATTATGCCATGGGAGCAGTGTTGATGCAACATGGTAAACCCATATGCTACCATTTTGAGACTTTTAATTCTGCAGTAGTTAATTATCCTACATATGATAAAGAATTGTATGCATTATCTCAGAGTGTGAAAAGGTGGAAACATTATTTAATGGGCAAAGAAACAATTATACATACTGATCATCAGCCACTTGAGTACTTGCACTCACAAACTAAATTTCAGCAGTCAAGACACTATAGGTGGATGGGTTTCCTACAACAGTTTCATTTAGTCATCAGATATAAAAAGGGCATACACAATAAAGTTGCAGATATGTTGTCCAGACCAATCATAAATGCATCTACTATACTTAAGCATAACTCAGTAATGCATGAAAGATACATTGAACAATATGCTCAAGATATAGACTTTAAAGATGTATATGCAGCTTTAAGTGATGGCTAAAAGGTATAAGAATTGGATTATTATGTTAAGGATCGACTCTTGTATCATTTCGGAAAGCTATGCATTCCAAAAATAGAGAGAGTTAACATAATTAGGGAGGCACATACTTCCCTGATATCAGGTCATTTTGGTGTAAGTAAAACAATTGCACAGCTGCAAAGATACTGCTATTGGCCAAAAATGCATGAAACAATTTCTAGATATGTAAGAGGGTGTACCATGTGTGCTAAAAGCAAGCCCAACAATAGAAAACTAGGCTTGTACACTCCACTACCAGTTCCTTTCCGTCCTTGGGAAAGTGTTTCCATGGACTTTGTTGGGGGATTGCCAAAATCTAGAAAGGGACATGACTATTTATATGTTATTATGGATAGGTTCAACAAAATGTGTATTTTAATATCTTGTAATAAGCAGATTACAGCTAAACAAACAGCGAAATTGTTCTTTCAGCATGTCTGGGTGCATTTCGGGTTACCCACTTCCATAGTATATGATCGAGACTCCCGATTTGTTGGGAATTTTTGGTCAAGTCTGTGGGAATTAATCAACACTAGACTGAAGAAAAGCACAACCTTTCATCCACAAGACAGATGCCAAACAGAGGTAGTCAACAAGACAGTGATCCAGTTGCTCAGGGGTTATTTCAGCAAGCATCCCAAGCTTTGGGATGAACACTTATGTTATGTGCAACATGCTTACAACCGTGATAAACATTCTTCTACACAGAGATCTCCTTTTGAGACCTGTTTTGGTTTCATACCATGGTATCCCTTGGATTTTGTCTTTGGAAAAGACATAACAGTTGCTGGACACAGTGATGTGGACAAAGCAACCAGATTCATTGAACAGATCAAAGAAATTCACTAGGTAATGCAGGAACAGTTGGAAAAGAGCCAAGCCAAATACAAGGCAAGGCATGATAAACACCGGGTGGAGCATAACTTCCAAGTTGGTGATCAAGTCTGGCTGTATATCAGCAAGGACAGAATGCAAGGTGAAGTAAATAAGCTGAAGCCAATAAGGTATGGGCCTTTTAAGGTACTTGAGAAAATTGGTGAGAACGCTTTCCACCTTGATCTGCCAGCATACATGCACATCTATTTAGTAGTAAATGCAGAAAATTTAAGACTGTTTAAACCTTCATTAATTGAAGATCCTGAAGAGCAAAGTCATTTGCCTTCCATTGATGATCTGTTGCCTGAATACATCAATGAGCTACAGGAAGATACAATTTTGGACATGAAGGTGAGGACTACGCACAGAGGGGACATGGAGTACCTTAGGATCGGGCTCAAAGGTTCAAAACCCAGCAGTGCAAAATGGATAGAGATTGGGCAAGTAAGGCAGCTGTATGCTCACTTGAAAGATGATTGAAAACCAACTTTTGGTGGTCCAAAATCCTCTTCACTGGGAAGGCGTGATCCAAATGGATCTAAGAAACACTATCTCTGTCTTCAAAAACTCAAAAATCATGCCAAAGACCAAAGAAAATCGCATAAGGAAGACTTTAATAATACTATCGGGAGGCAAAAACGGATGAAATCAGTGAAAAAACAGAGTATCGGAGGTGGAACAAAGTAATGCACATTAGCCGTCCGATCTGGCCGATCAACGATCCAGATTAGAGCGGCGTATTGCAATCAGCGGTATTGGCAGAATCCACATAAGACTTGCGACGACAATCAACGGAGACCTCATAGGAGATGTGATAAGCGACTGGCGGGGTCAACGAGGATAGTCGATCAAGCACGCAGATCGACGGCCCACGTTACATCACCAAATCGCAATCGACAAATGCAAAGGAGTGGGGATTCATGTATATACGCATATATGCGATTTGATGGACTGGACCTGATAATATTATAAGCCATATTGTATGGATCTTGAGATCCGTCAAACACCATTTTTAATGTATTTTCGCAGTTTCGTTTGTTAAACGAAATGCGAAGGAGAAAGTGCCGATGTGATAAGCCGGACTCGAAAGGGTACCTTAAGGCTATTATATATAGTTTCAAGTCTGAGGAAAGCCATTTCTAATGCATTTTCGAGTTTTTAATATATTTACGAAACACAAAGGGACAAAGCCATTGCGATAAGCGACAACGACCAATAGGCGGACCCAATGGGAGAATAGGGTGCAGTTATGAAAGTTTGAAGTCCAATACATTGAGTTTTGGTGGATTTTCTCCGTTAAAATACATTTTCACTGTGTAAACAGAGCACAATTGTTTCAAGAGTTGCAGAGGTCCGAGGCACTCTTACTTTACAGAATAGGTGGCCACCTCCTCTCTATGCGTTAAGCATTGTATAATGTTGGAAGAGGGATTCGAAGTGGAAAAAGGTCGGGGAGACTGAGAGACGAGAATCTGAAATGAACAGGCAGCACAACTTTAAAGCCACAAATAGAGAGTGAAGCAAAGGGAGGCATTATTGTAGGCAAATGCTGAGACAGAGTTACCACAAAGACAGAGAGCATTGAAGGAGTCTATGTACTCAGAGAAAACTTGAGAGGTTCAAGTAAAGCTCTTGTTATTGTATTATGTTGTGTGTGAGGCTCAAATTGAGCTCACTGTTGTAAAAATAACTCTGCTTGAAGACATAATAGAGAGGCCACCACTGAAGGCTGGACCAGGAGATGTAGCAAAAGAGTATTGGGTGAAATCCTCATTAAATTTTGCTATGTTATGTGTTGTATATTATGTTTTGTTTACTGCTTCATTGTCTGTGCATTTCACAATCTTATTGATCCATTGCATAAAATGACATAGACAAATCCATGCACATAAGTCTGTAATACCTTATTATTGTCTTAGATCTCATTTTCAAATCATCTTGTGTTAATTAAGCCGATAGGCTTTTTATTATGAGGTTCTTCGTCATGACACTGTGGGAGATTCATTGGCCTAGAAATAATATACCAATTCGATGGTGTGATGTTCGTGGGTATTTTAATAGGGATCAGAGTAGTAACGTAGAAAGGCAAGGCATCACAGTGGGCACAAATCTTTATGCGCTCAAGTCTTTATATGTTTAACATTATAACATAAAGGAACAAAGTTATAATAAGTATTAAGGCCTTGGTTGGTGAGCCTATAAACAATAACAAAACCACTTTTTAAAATGAGCCTATGACTTTCTATTATTGTTTTATTATGCCACATTAATATTATTAATCGAACTTTGGTTTATGTAAAGTTTAAACCATTTAATAGTTTATTTGAATATGTTGAAAGTCACATTAATAATATGAATCAGACTTTGGTTTAAATGATTTAATATGCCTCTTTATATGGCTCGAACTTTGGATATCAGATATTTCCAAAAGGATTCTTCCGATGACAAAGTTTTGATGCCCAAAAGCTCCGACTGATGGTTTATTATACATGCCACATTATACACCTCGAGATTTGGTCCATTGGTTCAAATGTTTTCTGCATTGGACCCACCTGCCACATCATTTCCTCCTTCGTTCCCATATATCAGAGAATACCCATATCAGAGTTTTTGTTGTGTATACAACACTCTCCCTCTGAATTTTGATATGTACCAATCTTCGATATGTCGACCCAATACAATTAAGATTTGGTTTTTTTGTGATTTCACATGTGATCCATTCAGTATTTTGTTATGGTATTGGGGACAGAGAAGGGTGATTCACAGCGCTGCACTTCAAGTCCTCCATTCTCTATTACTTGCCTCCGCTCACCGCCATGGCGCCTAATCATCCCAATTCCCGTGTGTAGAGAATCTGCCCAATTATCGTTTTATTATGCCACATTAATATTATTGATCGAACATTGGTTTATGTAAAGTTTAAACAATTTAATAGCTTATTTGAATATGTCAAAAGTCACATTAATAATATGAATCAAAATTTGGTGTTAATGATTTAATATGCCTCTTTATATGGCTTGAACTTTGGATATCGGAGATTTCCAAAAGGATTCTTTTGTTGACAAAGTTTTGATGCACAAAAGCTCTGATCGATGATTTATTATACATGCCACATTGTACATCTTGAGATTTGGTCCCTTGGTTCAAATGTTTTATGTATTGGACTCACCTGCCACATCAATTCCTCCTCCGTTCCCTTATATTGGAGAATACCCATATCAGAGTTTTTTGTGTGTGTATACAACACTCTCCCTCTGACTTTTGATATGTACCAATCTCCAATATGTCAGACCCGATATAATTAAATATTTGGTTTTATAGTGATATCGTATCTAATTCATTCAGTCTTTTGTTATGGTACTAGGGACAGAGAAGGGTGATTTGCAGCGCTCCGCTTCAAATCCTCCATTCTTTGTTAATTGAATCGCCTTCGTCTACCGTCATGGTGCCTAAGCCTCCCAATTACCATGTGCAGAAAATCCGCCCTCCACCTTTGGATGCCCTGAACCAAGCATTGTTCTATAGAGATGAAGCAACAATAGGAGGGGCGATTCCGGTCGTCCTCTTCCAGTCTCGTGGAGCAAGTATTTGCGATGTGAAAGCTTCAACCTTTGGGTGATTTCTATGGAGAATTCTCATTTTGGTTTTGGATCTGCTAATCCTAATGAAAAACCAATGATAAATAGCCCGATACCATTAACAGTGACTTATTCAAAACTTAATAGCAACAACCAAACCAAAGTGTGACAAGCGGCGAACGCGAATGAATATCGGAGGTTGGAGTTTTAACATGACACTCTCTGCAAAACTTGCGATATATGGAAAGTTTCGATGAGGAGCAGATGCGATATTATATTAAATCGTTGTGATAAATCCCATCGGATCCGCAACCATATCGACAATCGGGAGATTAAGTCATATCGACGATTTTAGATATTTTCCATTTCAAAAGTTCTTATATGAAAGTGGATGTGATTTTATAATTAATCCAAAACTTAAATCAAATCGGGTCCGACATATCAGAGATTAAAACATATCGGAGGTCGAAGGTTATATCGCATATCGGAGATCAGAGGTTATACGATATAAGAACTTTTAAAAAGTGTCATCTAATAAAAACTCTGATATAGAATTTTGCGAAATAAAGGAGCAAAAACTTCGATATAAGGGAGCGGAGAAAATTATGTGGTAGGTGGGTCTAACAGATATCGAAAATTTTGTTTATCGCAAGTTTCATAATGTCACTCATAACAAAAACTTTAATATGGGTATTTCTTCGATAGTGTTTTATAATACGTGATATGTGTTATTTGCATTAGTTTCCACTTTCTATTCATCAAAATTTGGTTATAAAGGTTTTCAAAATAAAACTCTGATAGCCTAAAGTTCCACTATTTGTTTATTAAAGAGTCATTGCCACATGTTGTAACATGAGCTTGGTCTTGGGGGCTATTTATTAATTAGTGTTAATCATTTAAAATTTAAAATAAAGTTTTATTAACAACAAACTTAGTCAGATTAAGGCAAACTAAAAATAAAACAAGGCAACCTAGGCTAAGAAACTCCGATATGGAATTCTCCGATATAAGGGAGCAGAGGAAATGATGTGGCAGGTGGGTCCAATAGATATCAGAAATTAGGTTTATTGTAAGTTTCATAATGTGACTCATAAAAAAAACTTTGATATGGGTATTTCTCCGATAGTGTTTTATAATATGTGATATGTGTTATTTGCATTAGTTTCCACCTTATATTCATCGAACTTTGGTTATAAAAGGTTTTAAAAAAACTAATATAGCCTAAATTTCCACTATTTGTTTATTAAAGAGTCATTGCCACATCTTGTAACATGTGTTTGGTCTCGAGGGCTATTTATCAATTAGTGCTAATCATTTAAAATTTAAAACAAAGTTACCTTAGATTTATGCTCAGCAATTAACAAATATGTGAAAATGTTGTATTCAAGACAGATCTTGATACATAATTTGGCAATGGCAATCAAATTGCAAATGTGTTGGTCTGATGCAGGCTATTATTTTTTTATTTCTTAGAATGCAGGCTTCCTGTAGCAATTGAAGCAATTCCCCTCAGTTGGGTGCTTGATAAACATGGAATTATCTTTGAGCTTTGAGCTTCTCAAGCTCAAAATCAAACTCTTGATCGACATATCGTGAGATTGGCATATCGTAGTATCGGCGAGTGATGTTATTGGGATTTTTCCAAATGTATCTCAAACCAAAACCCCAATATCAATTACCTTTGATATGCGAGAATGGAGACAATGCGATGGAGTGTGGGTCCTTTAGTTCGACAATTGATTATCATATGTTTTATGCCCTGGCTGCTTTATAATATACGTGTATTGAAAAGAGCCACATTAATATGATGGATTGGACTTTGAGTTTTGGAGATTTCCAAAAGGATTCTTTTGATGTTAAAGTCTCAATACCCAAAAGCTTTGATATATATTTAATCAACATGCCACATTATTTAATGATTAAGGCTAAAGCCTATGCATGCATCTTGGTCTCGACAACTATTTTATTCATTAACCTAATTAATGGACCGACTATGTGCATTTATTCTCACTTTATTCTCGCTCGCATGAAGATCATATGTTTTATGTCGTGGCCACTTATAACATACATTTATTGAGAAGAGCCACATTAATATGTTGGATCAGACTTTGGGTGTTAGAGATTTCCAAAAGGATCCTTTTCATGTCAAAGTCTCAATGCCCAAAAGCTCTGATATATATTTAATCAATATGCCACATTTTTAATGATTAAGGCTTAAAGCTTATTATCACATCTTGGTCTCAAGGGCTATTTATTCATTAATCTAATTAATGGACTAACTATGTGCATTTATTCTCACTTTATTCTCTCTCACACAAACATCTTTATCATTAGTAGTGCCAAGCTCTATGTCATCTATCATTACTCTCATTTATGGCTCCCTCTACTTAGTTGGTGGACTGATGTGTGCTCTATTTAGCCTCTTCACCTCGATCTATTATGTTGCTTTTCAGGGTTCAATTTTTGTTGTTGTTGCTGCCCTCTTGTTGTTGTTACTGCACGTCCTGTTGCTGCAACCTTCGCACGGATACCTGTCCTGGAATTTCATTAACAAATAAGTGAGAATCGAGAACATGCTAACCATATTGCCTTGTAAAATCAGATACCAAGTATCAATGTTGTCATGCTGCATATATATCTTTTTTTTTACATGTTTCTACTGTAAGAAGAATATTTGCATTGCCAGGATGTATAGAACAACGAGGTGTGGAGTTTCTGAAACATCATATATAGAGAGGTAGCTTCTATGATTAAACATCTCATGATTGATTTCCCCTTACCTTTCAATGTTAGCAGCAATCTAAATTGTGAATCGTTCTTCTTTCATTTGCCTGCAAATATGGTAATCCTGTGAATGAGAGATCATTGGTTGATTTATTTCCCCTTCCCTTTCAATGTTAACAACATTTCACTCGCTTTCACCTTTTAGGACACCTCCTTTCCTCCTCATCATGGAGCCTACCTTGACAACGAATGCCATCACTTTGTTGCTAGTTGGCTCTACAACGATCCAACCATCGCTCCAAATAGTTGAACTCGACCTTCTTCCTTCAACAAAGACATCATCCCAATGCTACCACATTTCCCTCTCTGATGGTACCTCTCAGCATAGAAATTTGCTTCCGTATACTTCCAATGCCCATGTTGTCTCTAGTGGCCTACAGTTTGGGTCGATTATCATTATCAAAGAAGCCACTTGCACAGTTTTGCAAGACTATTCATATTTTCACACTCTTCACCACATCCTTTATGTTTTTATTTTCCTTCCCTCTCTTCACCATTGACATTCCAATTAATTCTGCATTGCTTTCCTCTTTCTATCCTTCTTTTTAGGACTATAAAAGTTCTTGAACTCAAATTTCTCAAACGTCGTGCAAATTTGATTGGGTACCCAACCCTTATTCAAATTGTATAGTCGTCCACATACCAAGCGAGATCTTCAATGCCACATGACCCCTTCTCGCGTACTCCTCCTTCGACACACGATTTTGTTTCATCATAAAATAAATTGTCCTCTGTTGTGCCTTCTACCATTCCATTCATGGCACTAAGCCCCTACCGTAAACAATGGTCGATCAAGAGTAGGGTGCTTGCAAAAATAACCATTCACTCGTACAATAATGCTTGAGCCTCCGGAAAGGTCTTTGGATTTGACCTTACTGATTGTGCTAATGATGTAATTGATCTCTCTGCCTTCTGTGAGTTAGAAGATTCCTTGCACGACCTTGTCCAAATTGGGCAGATTTACATGGTTTCAAATGAGACTGTCAATGCTAGGTCCCTATAATACTAGTGTATTCCCTCGTGGTTATTAGTGTAGCCCCCTGATTGTTATTGTTGCACCCCATAGAAGCCCACTATTCCCTCATTGTTATTAGTGTATCCCACTTATTATTATTGGTGTGCCCCATAGAAGCCCACTATTGTTATTGTGGTGCCCCAACATTATTATCGTTATGTCGGCTTTGATTATATTGTGACCCCTTAGACTCCTATATATAGAAAGGAGGTTGTGTCATTTGAATCATCCAAGAATTGTTTATTTGTGTAATGTAAAGGAGTTCTCCCCCTAGAAGAGGTTGATTTTGAAGGTGTTGATCTATCTTTTCCTCTATTTTGTGAGTTCGTTGCATAACATTTGGTATCAGAGCTTTGGATTATAGGGTTTCGCTGCTCCAAACAAGTCATCGTGGAATTTTCACTATAATTTTTTTGCGACATTTCAGAAACTAAAAAATAAAATAAAAATTGAGGCAAAATCTTGCTAAACTTTGGGTCTGAATTTCATATCTTGTCTCGTTATATTTTCGGAGATATGATCCAAGGAAGTTAGTGTTTTTGTAGGATCCCAAATTACATCCCAAATAGGTGACCTTGGGAAAATCGTCATAAATTTATCTTTGAGTATCAGATTGAAATTTTGTAAGAATTTATAGAAATAAGACGGACTGTAGGTTTTTATGTAGCATTTTCAATTTCGAATGTGGAAACAGTGATACATGGCACTTCGTACAATTTTTCTCTACTAAAGAAGTCTATAATCAGGTCAGTGTGGGATATTTGGCCTAACTCTTTCTTGAAGACTCCAATATTGATCAGACCTGTGGGGTTGGAAAGAGGTTTCAGAGGGCTACCATAGGACAAAATTGCAGACCTTGGAGATCCGAAATTGTAGAGATACAGCAGATTCAATATCGAGCTCCTATGAAGCAAAAAAAAGTGTGTAGTCTTTTTAAAAATTTGCATAAGTTTGGTTTGAAAAAATAGTTTGAAGTGATTCAAAAGGGCATAGTGAAGCATAATTATCATTAATTTATGCCCCAAAGAAAGAAAATGGAAACACCCAATAAGCAACCCACAAGCTCCACTATGACACATGAAGAAGAGGAAGAAATGCAACATGATATATCAAAATTGCAAGACCAAATGCAACAAATTTTGCTCTCGCAAAAAGTAACAAAAAATGAATTGGAAGCCATGATGAATGTTAAGATAGATGGTATAAAAAGGGACATGGTAGTTTTGAATGATGGTTTAAAATCAAACATGGAAGCAATGATGAATGTCAAGATAGAAGGATTGAAAGAAGGTTTGGCAAAGTTGCTAGAAGAAAGGCATCCCATTGGTGACAAGGCAATCCATGAAAATCATGATGAAGACAAAAGAAATATATATCACGATTTTAGAGATTCCCTGTGTTGTTTAAGAACCACCACATTCCAAAGATAGAGATGAGGAAGTTTTATGGCAAGGATCTGGTAACTTGGATACTACAGATGGAGCAATATTTTGATCTACAGGATGTGCAACCCTCACAAAAGGTATGTATTGCATCTTTATATTTAGAACCCAATTAGTTTGTATGGTATAGATGGATTTTCTCTCGTAAAGCACTTGTCACCTGGTCAATTTTTACGGAATAAATGATAGCACATTATGAAGATACAAAGAGCAACACCTTCTTTAGCCAATTGATAAATCTCAAACAAAAGGGTTCAATGGCGGAGCACATTGAAGACTTCCAAAAATTGAATATTAAGGTGACTGATATTCTAGAGTAGCATAGGATTGATGTCTTCATAGGGAGTTTAAAAGATAACATCCAACACGAGGTTCGCCTTTGGGAACCTAATTCCTTGGAGAAGTCATTCAGGGCGATAAGAAAAGTTGAAAGCAAAATTATGGCAACAAGGAAGTCTACCAATCACAACTATAAAGATGGAAGTGTTACTGGTCCTAGTCTTCCACAACCTACAAGGTTGACACCACAAAAATTGGAGGAAAAAGGAGCAAAAGGGCTTTGTTACAGTTGTGATAGCAAATACACTAAAGGTCATAAGTGTGCTGAGAATAAATTATTCTACATAGATTGTGAATAGGAAGAAAAGGAACAAGAAACATCAAAAGAGGAGGATATACACGAGGAATCAACCCCAGAGAAAGAAGAAATGAATCCAACCATATCTTGTAATGCATTGGTAGGAATTACCACTCCTAAAACTCTCAATATAGAAGGACATATCAAGAAGAAAAAGGTAATAATGTTGATTGGTTCGGGTAGTAACCAAAATTTTATTCATTGTAAGATAGCAAAGGAATTAAATTGCTTCCTATATCCGACGCCACAGTGTCAAGTGATGGTTGCAAATGTAGGAACCATAAATTTCCTTGGAAAGTGCCATAATATCAAGCTATCCATGGGAGAATATGTATTGAATGGTCCAATGCTTTCCATTCCAATGGGTGGTGCTGATGTTGTACTAGGAGTCCAATGGTTACAATCTTTGGGTACAATAACCTTTAATTTTCAAGAACTTTTCTTGAATTTTTTTTGGGAAGGAAATGAAGTTGAATTAAGGGGTATCACAGGGAAACCACTAAATATAATCAACTCTAATAGCATGACAAAACTTCTAAAGAAAGAACAATGGGGCGTAATTACACAATTATGTTCTCTAGAGGTTCAAACATCGAAATCATATATTTCTCCAGATCTCCAAAACTTCTTGGACAATCATTCCAAGGTATTTGAGACTCCCAAAGGCCTCCCACCTATTCGTGATCATGATCATGCTATTCATTTGATTCTAGGAAGTATTCCTCCAAACATCAGGCCTTACAGATATCCCTATGCCCAAAAGAGTGAAACCAAACGTATGGTTGCAGAAATGCTAGAGGCAGGTATAATTCAACCCAGTCAAATTTCTTTCTCTGCTCTAGTAGTATTGGTGCACAAGAAGGATGGATCATGGCACATGTGTCCGGATTATAGGAAGATGAACAAACTCACTATTAAATATAAATTTCCCATTCATGTCATTGATGAATTATTGGATGAATTACATGGAGCAATTTACTTCACCAATTTGGATCTTCATTCAGGATATCATCAAATAAGAATGAAGACTAAAGATCTTCCGAAAACAACATTTAGAACTCATGAAGGTCATTATGAATTTTTGGTCATGCCTTTTGGCCTTACCAATACACCTTCTACATTTCAAGGTTTGATGAATTCCATTTTCAAACCCTTCCTTAGAAAAATTTTGTTATTATTTCTTTTATGATATACTAATCTACAACAAGTCTTGGAAGGATCATGTTCACCATGTTTACAGGGTGCTCAAGCTATTAGAGGAGAAACAATTATACACAAAAACCTCCAAATGTTTCTTTCGAGTACAAGAGGTGGAACATCTGGGTCATATTGTATCTCATGAGGGTGTTAAGGTAGACCCTAACAAAAGTAAAGCCATTAAAAAAAGGAAAATTCCAAAATCCATAAAGCATTTGCAAGGATTTCTCAGGTTGACAGGGTATTATCGCAAGTTTGTTAAAAATTATGGGAGAATAACAGCACCTCTAACAACATTACTGAAGCAAGATGCATTTTCTTGGATTCCAAAAGCAACTAAGGCCTTTGAGCATCTTAAAGAGGCACTATGCCAAGCACTGGTCTTAGCTACATGAGACTTCACAAAAACCTTTATTGTGGAATTTGATGCCTCAGAAAATGGAATTGGTGTTGTTTTAATGCAAGAAGGAAGACCCATTACTTTTTAAAGTCGTCCAATCAAAGGAAAGTATTTACACCAAGCTATTTATGAGAAGGAAATGTTGGAAATACTACATGCACTTAAGAAATGACGACCTTACCTAATGGGCATGCACTTCAAGGTAAAAATACATCATGATAGTCTTAAATACGTTTTAGAACAAATATTATCTTCAGAGGAACAACAAAAATGGGTCACAAAGATGTTGGGTTATGACTTTGAAATCATGTACAAAAAAGGGAAGCAAAATGTTGTTGCAGATGCACTCTCAAGAAAGGATGAGGATGTGGAAGCATTGCTTTGTGCCATTTCTATTATCCAACCAGATTAGATAACGAAAGCGGGGGATGAATGGAAGAATGACTAAGAAGTTTGGGCACTCATTCAAAAGTTGCAGCAAGATCCTAGTGCATCTGATACATTTAGATGGAAAAATTATGCATTAGGGTACAAAGATTGCTTATACCTTTGTAAGAATTCCCAACTCAAACAAAATATTATTTTGAACTTGCACACCTCTCCCTTAGGAGGGCACTCAATATTTTTAAAAACTTACCGGAGGATTAAGAAGGAATTTTTTTGGGATGGCCTTAAATCTGATATTCAAAAGTTTGTGGCAGAATGTTTGGTATACCAACAAAATAAAGTTGATAGAATTAAGACCCCAGGTCTATTACAACCTTTATCCATTCCAAGTCAACATTGGGAGGAGGTTTTAATGGATTTTATCATAGGTTTACCCAAGTCTAAAGGAAAGAGTGTCATCACGGCGGTAATTGATAGACTTACCAAGTATGCACACTTTTGTGCATTATCTCATCCATTTAAATCCAATACATTTATTACTGCATTTATAGAAACAATTCAAAAGCTACATGGAAACCCAAATATTATTGTAAGCGATAGAGATCCTATTTTCACTATAAATTTTTGGACGGAATTATTTTCTTGTCTGGGTACTCAATTATCTAATAGCTCTTCTTATCATCCTCAATCACATGGGCAAACTGAGATAGTAAACAAATGTTTGGAAGGATATCTTCGTTGCTTTGTATATGATAAACAAACACAATGGGTCAAATGGTTACCTCTGGTTGAATGGTGGTATAACACTTCCTTCCATACTGCAGAAAAAATGACCCCATTTATGGCACTTTATGGATATCATCCACCATCCATCTCGTCATCTTTAAGAGAAAATTCTAAGGTTCAAGTAGTGGAAGATCACATAGAGCATCAACAACAAGTTCTCCAACTCTTAAATGATAAACTCACTTTGGCGCAAAATAGAATGAAACAACAAGCGGATCAACATCGCAGAGAAATAAGTTTTGATGTAAGCAATTGGGTATTTTTACGGCTACAACCATACAAAAAAATGTCACTCAAGTAAGATAATAAGATAATAAATTATCACCAAAGTATTATGGTCCTTACAAGGTGTTGCAAAAAATTGGTACTATGGCATACGAATTGGAGCCTCCTACATTTTCCTGAGTGCACCCAGATTTCCATGTTTCATGCTTAAAGAAGGTTATAAGTGACAAGCTCCCAGTTCAAACAGTATTTCCAGAACTTGACGAGGAAGGAAAAATCATATTGGAACCTGAAGAAGTCAGGGAAAGAAGAATTTCACAGTTACGAAATCAATCAATTTCAGAGTATCTATGAAGTGGAAGAACTTACTCGCAGAAGATTCCACATGGGAGGATGAGAATTTTATACAAAAGCATCCAGAACTACTCAAGCGTTGAGGATAACACTTTTTTTGAAGAAAGGGGCATGTTAGGTCCCTATAATACTAGTGTATTCCCTCATGGTTATTAGTGTATCCCCCTTATTGTTATTGTTGTACCACATAGAAGCCCGTTATTCCCTCATTTTTATTAGTGTAGCCCCCTCGTTGTTATTGTTGTGCCCCATAGAAACCCACTATTGTTATTGTTTTGCCCTTACATTACTATTGTTATGTCAGCTCTGATTATATTGTGACCTCTTAGACTCCTATATATAGAAAGGAGGTTGTGTCATTTGAATCATCAAAGAATTGTTCATGTGTGTAATGTAATGGAGGTTGCCCCCTCGAAGATGTTGATTTTGAAGGCGTTGATCTATCTTTTCTTCTATTTTGTGAGTTGGTTGCATAGCAGTCAAACCAACAAACACAAATTAAAACCATCTCGATAGAAAATGGGAAGTTTTCCTCTCAACTTCTTCAACTGTTGAAACTTGCTTAGATGATGTTCTCACAATACATTTCCACCATTTATGTTTCAAATCTATAAGTGAAATTAGATCTACAAACCTCAGCTCAATTGTGGACATCATTGGCATGGTGAGGTCCACTTCTCCAACCTCCACTATTTGTCGAAGAGATGGGCCTGAAACACCTAGAAAAACTCTCAGCGTGGAAGACATGTCTAGGTATAGTATCGACATCACCCTATGGGGCGAGCATTGCCACACTGTAGGGAAGGAACTCGTTGAACTCGACTCTTCTAGTACTTTGACTGTGCTTGCAGTCGAAGGGGGCCGCATAGCATAATTTAATGGAAGAACTGTAGGGATTATGTCCCCAAGTGAGGCCACCGACAACGTACAATTTCTGGCCTCATAGACTTGCATCCCCTTGGAAAAGCAACATGGTTCTCTATTCGTGGAACCATCACCTCTATTGACATGAAATATTTCTACTTCCTTGCATGCCCTCTCTAATTGGATGGCATCTAGTGCATGAAAAAAGTTCTCAACCACTCAAATGGAATGTGGTGCTGCAAAAAATGTGGCGGGGACTTCCCGGAATGTGACTATCACTATGTGTTGAAATTTGAAATGCATGACCACACAGGCCTACTGAAAAATGTCACAAATTTTGATGATGTTGCAACTAAACTCATGGGTGTCCAAGAAAAATACTTGTTCATACTCTCCACTGATCCTGGTGTTATCCACGAGCTTCGTTCAAGGGTTTCATGTCGTCATTTCCTCTTCACACTGTTTGTAAAAATATATAACTTCAATGGTGTCGACCGCTTGAAGCTTGTACTAATCAGTTCAGAAAAAATAAACTATGGACCCGCATGTTCCCTTGTCCTCTAGGATATCAGAAAAAACGTCTACTCCTTCAGTTGTTCATCGCCTTTGAAACTCCCTTTTCTCCCCCCATGTCAGACTTAAATGTAGACAACAACTTCTATGTGCTTCTCCGTTCATTATCATTTCTTCCCCTACCACCCACTTCTTTTGTTCACTTCATCATTATACTTCTCTCCTCCATGTATATACACCTATGTTACATGTTGTAACTTCCACCTTTAGATAATGTTATGTATTTTGCTTTTAAATATAATATACGTGCTCTTTTGTTCTTCCTTCTAAATAAGGTAGTATATTTGCATCCTTTTAAAGTGTGTTTTGTGCAATTAAATACAAACATTGGCTTGTTAGAAAAGGTTGTTGTTTATTTACCTTAAATCTATTTGATCTTTAGTTATGTTGCACGTTGGATCTTTATACTTCTTGTCTTGGATGTACACACTCTTTCTCGATTTGCAGAAAATCTCTCTCTCTCTCTCTCTCTCTCTCTCTCTCTCTCTATATATATATATATATATATATATATCTGTATATGTATATATATATAATCAATCTTTGCTTATCTCGCATCTTGCATATTTATACTTCTTGCCTTGTGCATATCTTCATGTCACACAACTAATATGTGGATGTGCACACTCTTTTCCAATTTCCAAAAAAAAAACCAATAATACTATGTGGATGTACACACTCTTTCACAATTTGCAAAAAAGAAAAAACACAAATAAACACTTGCTCCTATTTCCTTCCCTTTTGAATTTAGATTTCTTCCCTCCTCTTCCATTAAACACTACTCCTCCTACAAACACTCCTCCGTGTACTCTTTCTTTGCGGTCAATAGTACCCTATTCTCATTTCTTCCCCTACCACCGTCTTCTTTTGTTCACTTCATCATTCTATTTCTCTCCTCTATGTATATATACCTATGTTACAAGTTGCAAATTCTACCTTTATTTAATTTTGTGCCTTTTACCTTTAAATTAAAATATATATGCTCTTTTGTTCTTCCTTCTAAACAAGGTAGTATATTTGCATCCTTTTAAAGTGTGTTTTGTACAATCAAATACAAACATTGACTTGTTAGAAAAGGTTGTTGTTATACACACCATGTGGATGTACACACTCTTTCATAATTTGCAAAAAAAAAAAAAAAAAAAACAGAAATAAACACTTGCTCTTATTTCCTTCCCTTTTGAATTTAGATTTCTTCCCTCCCCTTCCATTAAACATTATTCCTCCTACGAACACTCCATGTACTCTTTCTTTGCACTCAATACTACTCTTTTTCATCTACTGTATTCATTAATTTTTGTGTGCCCATGTTTGTCTCAGGATGGACATGGCAGAGTCTTTTGGAAACCCCTCAAGGAATGTTCGCAAGGGAGTCATCTATGCACAGAATAAATACACCTAAAACAAATAAATATGTCTCAAATATAAATCTAGTGTAAACCCCCAAACCTTTCTAGCTATACCCCCATATAATGTTTCTCTTCCCCAACATCTCCAAACTTCTCTTGCAAACTTGTCTCCTTTAACATTCCCTACTCCTAATCTACCTTCCCTTCAACTTCCTCCATTCACTGCCACTTTTTCCCCATCTACATCGCACACCCCACCATCGACCCATGATTTGTCGCCCTCCCATCCCCATAATTTGTTCAACCCTGCCCTTAACCATGCACGCCATGAAAGGATAGATGACCTCTCTCCCTTGAATGTCTGCTCCATATGCAAGGAATCATACCCAAATATGAAAACAAGATTCTTGCATGGTAACATCTATTTCTCCCAATGTGCAACTACAAATTCCACCCACCGCTTCTCCCTTTCAAACAACACAGACCCTAGCAACCAACCGTTTGTCCTTATTTCTCTAACACAGATAAAGGAAATTCTCACAGTGCGTGTCAACCCAATCTTGCAAGTCACCCATACATGAGGTGGTAAGTACAAGTACACTGGTTATACTATTTGTTTCCCCCAATACATAACTGTTATTGCCAGCATCTTGCCACGCTTGGTTTCCAAAGTGGACATTGTAGTTGTTACTAGACATGTCTCTAACCATAAAACACATGATTTCATTGTAAGCAGGACACGTGTTGTTGCAACTTTGGAGTACAAACTAGCCCATGATCCCTACTATAAGGATGTCCACGTGGACCAAGTTGCAATATCTACCTTGCCGACTCACCCTACCGATATCTCTTCTCTCCTCTGTCACATCACCCCCCATCTCCTGAACCAAGGCTTGTCTTCCTTGCTTTCGAAGATGACATTCCTGTATAGCCCACCCCACAAAACCTCCAACTATCCCATACTGAGCTTGAAGAAATATGCAACTAGCTACACTTTCCCCATCCTGATTCCACTACTTCACTTTCCTATCCCTTTGTTTCCCTCTCCACTATCAATGAATACACCACAGAAGGCCTCTTTTCTATGGCCTTCCCCACACTCTTCCCCACACGGGTTTCCATGATTTGTCAACCATGGCTTAGAAAAGTTGAAATGCAAGAATATGCTTTGCATCTCATATGCTACTATGATAACCGTTTTGGCCAACATCTAAGATTTCGGTATTACTTGTACAATCTTATTTTGCGACATTGTAATAAAGCAACTACTATTGTTTTCGTGAAAAGAAACCTTGAAGAGGGCTTGTCAATGACCGTTGCAGACCTTCATGCATGCCTCCATGACATGCTTGATTCCATGCTTCCTAACTAGATTATGCGCTTAGGGTCAGGCCTTAGCAGGACATGCTTGTTCTGGCACAAACAGAGAGGTAAAATCACTAATATGATCACACAAATAGGTAACCTTACTTTCTTCTTAACCCTTAGTGCATCTGACAACAAACAACATGACTTGCACATGGTCATGCCTGGCGCCCCCTGGATTCATCAGAGGTGTCTCGATGGATATTCTACAATATAATAAAGAATCCACATCTTACATCACAGTACATTCATTGTTGATTCACAGTCTTCCTCAAAGAGGTCTTGCAAAAAGGTTTCCATGTAAAGGATAGCTGGTGCAGGTTTTTGTCTAACCATCCTTCTCCTCTTTGTTTTTTTCCTAGATGTAGACTCGCCTCACATATTTTCCTTTCTCATATTTGCAGGTATGAGTGGAAACATAGGGGCTCCGCACACATACATGGTTTCCTCTGGCTGGAAACTTAACCTGATATCGACAACCTCGATTGGCATGACCAAGCTGCGGTTGATAGAGAAAAGTCCTATTTCGATCAACACATTTCTGCTTGGAATCCTCAACTTGTTGAACAACGTGAACCTTATGTACACCACTCTACAGATCATGACCCATGCATCCTCCCATCACCATTGATATTTTCATCCTCTCACATTCAGGACTATAAGGACCTTGTTAATTGCGTTCAACGACATATAAAATGCCACCCCTCTTCCTATCTTCACAAAAAAGGTCCCGCTCTTGTTTTCCGCTATGGAGTTCCATGGGAGTTGCATCCGAAAACTTTTTTGATGATTGACGACAATGGACGAAAGAAATATGTCCTTGCTCGTAATGACGACAGGTTAAATGTACAAAACTCTGACATGTTATCCATATGTAAAGCAAACATTGACTCACAATCGGTTTTGTCTCACTATGTTGTTCTCCACTACATCTTAAAATATGCAGAAAAACAAGAGACAAGATCAAAATTATACCGCCAAATGTTTTCACATGTTTCATAGGTTATCCACCCTGAAGCAGTTGTTGTTAATGTTGTCCGAAAAATCTTAACATAAACAATTGTTGATAGGGACATTAGCACACAAGAAACATCACTCAGACATTCCACATGCTACAAAAACTTCCCCTTTCACTTTGTAGTTGCTCATTTGTTTCCCTCAATGTTAGTAAAAAAAAATTAGACATGTTTCTCGTGGTCTAGGTGCCCCCTTCCCAACACCATCCTTCATTGTAGCATACATGGATATACATCGTTCACTTGAAACACTAACTCTTCTTTAGGTTACACATTACTGGCCCTTCTCTGCTCGCCGAAAACATAACCAATGGAAACAAATAAACCCTTCCAATATTGTTCATGTCCTCCCTTGCTATTCCTCGATCCCTTCTCCTGCTGATGCATGCTATGCTTCTTTCTCGTGGAGTGAATTACTTCTACACTTCCCTTTTCACACACTCCCATCAGATATTGGCTCCACTGATGAAGCAATCATTCACATTGGGAACAAAGAAGAAATGTGTAAGTTGCATGGCATGTTCATCGTGCCCCTGAAGACCCCATTTCCTCTTGTTTTGATGACACCTCCACTAATGTTATTGATCTGATTTAGAATATTAGTTTGTAGTGTTAAGATCTTCCTCATATTATAAACAAAATGCTTTCATTGTGCTTAACGATTCATCAATTTTTACAAGTGAAATGAAGAGTTTTTAAGTTAATTTTATGAGCAATTTAACATAAACCAGAAACTGAACATCAACATAAACATGTATAGAACATCATCAAAAACACATTACAACAAGCACATGATAAAGGAGTTCACCCCTCCTGGGCTATGTCTCCTTGGTCCAACTTCCAATGGCTTAGGCCTCTCTATTATGCTCAAAAGTGTAAGAATATTTGTTTTCAATATTCAAATGCTTTTCAAACCTGCTCCAATGACTTCAGAATGTCCAAAAATGGCTATATAGCCTCTTTTTGCATCCAATTTGGTGGAAAATTGAAGAAATTATGACTTCTCCTAGTTCTCCTAATATTCGCTCCACAAATTGCCCCATTTCCGGCATGATCCTACAAATTATCCCCAAAAATGCGTTAACTGGGTGAAAATTTCACCGTTCGGTGGGCCATAATCTATTGCCTAATTGTCTTATCACAAATCGCAATCGTCATAAAAATCCAACGGTCTTATAGTCTTGTGAACACGATGGGAGATGTGCGATTTCGATGTGGCAAACCCAACGAGAGTATTAACTGGAACCTAAAGTCGAATCGCATCGTGCCTCTGGTTGATTCTTGAATGCCTTCCCGCTTGCCTTATCGCATCACACCTTGGCTTCTCTGGGGCCGATTTCTAACACCGACCCACCTACGATTGCGATTTGAGACATGCGGGGTTCAATGGTGGCTTGCCACTTGGCGCCTCCCGATTCATTGATGGAACCTACCAAGTCATCCAATCCTGCCTTGTGAGCAATTCAAACCTGAACTTTGACTTGCTCTAACTTCTGCATACGAGCTTAGATTTGAGTTTCGTTCACACCTTTGGAATTAGAATGACGAGCTCTTCCGTCTGAAGCTAAGTTTAACAATATTCTGAAACTTTGATTTCTGAGATTAATTTTAAGCACCTGATCAGTTAAGCCAAACTCCCTTGAATCTGTAGACATGGATGAATGGAAATTCCTTTCTCAGCTACACCCTCGAAACAACATGGAAATCGATGAAATTCACATGCTTATCCATTACGATTTTGAATCAAACCACAATTGGGCCCATACTACTATCTCTTCCACTTTACAAGAGATGACCATACGTTTCATAGACTTTAGTCACTCATCCACCCAAATCCATTCTAGCCCCGCTCTAGTTCCCCACTCCCTTGCGTCACTATCACCCACCCATCAACTTTCTTTCGACATTGTCCTCACCCACTTTAGGAACACTTCCTCCATTCCTCCACTTAGAATTCTCATCCAAGGTATTGTTGGCACGGGGAATTCTCACTTAATTGATTGCCTAAAAGATACATTCCTTGCTGAATTTGCTCCCAATTCAGGCCCATTGCTCCTACTCGCTCCAACAGGGGTTGCAGCATTTAACATAAAGGTGCTTACAATCCATTCTTCCCTTCACATTCCTTTAGTTTCAATGCATCCTCTTGAGGGCCAACCACTTCTACATCTCCAAGAGAAACTTCGTCATGTCAAATACATTTTAATTGATGAAATGAGCTTTATTGGGCCTAAACTTCTTTCACACATAGATGATCGTTTAAGGGAGGTATTCCCTTCGTATCAGAATGTGCCTTTTAGCAATCGATCTATCATACTTGTTGGTGATCTTGGCCAACTACCTCCTGTGAAGGACATACCCATGTATATCGGCAGATCACGCGACAATTCCCTTTGGTGCAACTTTGACACAGTCGTCACAATATCTACCATCTTTCGTCAATAGGGGACCGACCCTCTTCAAATTGCATTCCTCCAATTTCTCATGAATCTCAGGAATGCAACACCAACTATGGAGGAATGGAACCTTCTCATGTCAAGGACAAATTCCTTTTTGTCAAGTGATGAGCAACAAGATTTCGACAATGTAATGCACCTATATCCAACCAACCTAGTTGTCACATTTCATAACAAACAAATGCTAAAAAAAATGAACATGCCAATTGCACAATGCTACGCAGAGAAAAGGAACCACCATCCTATTGGTACACACGAAGAAGATGAACAGTTGGATGCAAAAGTTCTTATTTTCAATGAACAACAGGTTTTCCTCACATGCAACTTGTGGGTTGAAGTAGGTCTTGTCAACGAAGCACTTGGAAAAGTAGTTTCCATTTTCTATGCACCTGGATCAAAACCCCCTCAGTTTCCATCCTTTGTTGTTGTTGACTTCTTCCAATACAAAGGCCCTCCATGGGATACCTTCAACCCATCTTATGTTCCACTTCCCCCAATAATGTGGGGGTCTCATAGGCAAATTCCCCTTTGAATGGCATGGGGCTTGACAATACATAAATCGTAAGGAATGACATTACCAAAGGCGACAATGGACATTGGAAACACAGATCGACAAGGCTTAACATTCACTACCATCTCCAAAGTTAGAACCTTGGTTGATCTTCGCATCTCTCCACCATTTCCCTTCAATCACTACTCCCGCATGCAAGGCAATGCTTACATCAAATGTAGGCAACAAGAGGAATCCATGTTAGCATCAAAGTCTTTACAACTAGCTATAGTCTGATCGTTGCATCTAGTCCCTTCTGATTCCTTTTCAGTAAGCATGATTTTGATTCAATTTCAATATACTTGCTTTAATTTACAAATTTTTGCTGCAAAACTCACTTGAAATTTAAATATTTTTCCCCTTTCTTAAATAAATAAAATATTCCTCCTCCAAAACTTCCTATCCTTATAGCGCTTTTGCATTTCATCAATGTTTTACACTCTCCTTGACTTGTACTAATAATATTATGATTTGATTTCCACTTATGGCATTCAAATAATTCAATTGCTCTTATTTTTCCCATTTTGCAGACTATTAAGGTGGATATTGAGTAGCTATCCCTACAATATGGATATTATAAAGAGATATGGGTCGAGCAACTTGTTCTCCCAGACATAAGGGTCAGACACCTTCCATGCTCGGTCTCCCTTCTCCATCATCTATAGTTAACTATTAACCTTCTCAATAAGCTAAAGGCCTTCCTACAGCGCGTTGTACATATTCATCAAAGACATAATGTAAAAAGCTTTCTGATGGATTGGATGTCTAACAATTCTCCTCTTCGTATTGTTGTAGATACAAACATGTGTCATTGTTGTCGTTGCTCACACTATATATATGAATAATAGTGGATGCAAAATATTGCACTTTTCTTTGTACATGTTCCGTCACCAACATTTATGCAATTTTGTTTGCACCTCTTCCTCTATTTTAGTACATGTCAAACAAATATATATGGGACTCAAACAAACAATTTTATAAGCTTCTTAATATTATAAATGGATAATCCTTCCTTTTGTTAATTTGAATATGAAGTCATAACTTATTTCAATTTGATAAGGCTTACTATTATTGTTAAACCTTTAAATTCAAGGTTCATTATTAAATGTAAATGCATCTACTCATCATGTATTCAAAGATTTGTCTTCCATACTATATTCGTTTCAATTAAATACTTTTTCCAAGTTCATTATAGTATTGTTACATGCTCCTTTGTTGTATCTGATTCGATTCTCAATCATTTCATTGTTATTTCATCATTCCTATAAAGTTATGGAAAGTCATTATTATAAGGTTCTCAGGTGTTTGGTTCCAATTGATGATGTCAATTAGAGTTTAATTTAATGTCAACCCGGGAAGGTAAACTTAGAAGCGCTTATCTAAAATATATAGATTTAGAAGGATTCCTAATTTTTCCAAGATCTTAAAGTCCCCTTACAAGAACATATTCATTAAGACCTCTTTCAATAACTAATCAAACCTAGATCTAACAATTGTTTGAGATCTATGGTTCTCTTACAAGAACATATTCTACAAGATCTCTTCCAACATTAGAACATCTAATAAGAACTTAAAAGCCTAGATCTAATAATTGTTTGAAATCTTACGGTTCTCTTACAAGAACACTTTCAAATAAGACTCTTCCAATATTAGAACATTTAACAAAAACTTGAAAACTGAAATCAAACAAAAACATAAAATAAATTATACCTAAAATAAACAAATAAGCATGCAAGTGAGACCATGGGGGCCCTCCATAAATCCACAAGCACACCACTTCAATGGAGACTCAAATGTAGAAGCAAAATTGAAGTATGATCCTTTATTTCAAAATCTCCATTACAAACCAACTCTAAGATTACAACTCTAAGCTTCTAAGATTACATACTCCAAAATTCTAAGATTACAAAAACTTCAAGATTACAAATGGAGGAGATTGTACTCCTATTTATACAATGGGATGAGTAACAAACTCATAATGATCATCCAGTAATCTCTCTTTAGTTCCATAAATCTCTCAGCCATCTAGACACATAACCCCCTTTTGTCCTTGATCTTATCCATGAGGTTTATCTCTTCAAATTCGAATTTGATCATTCAAGGCCACATAAAGGTGTCTTGGAAGCTTCCTTGGCACCTACACATGTCACAAAAACAATCCACTTTCCATATATGAAGTAAAATATATTATTTTCCAATATTTAATCAAGAATTTCTCTTAAAAATGCTTAAAAATAAATAATATTTGGAAGATATAAGTGAGACCTATTAATGGTGAACAATAGGGAAAATGAAGTGACATGGTGGTGAATAATGAGTGATATAATGGAAGCATAGGTGAAAAATGTATGGTAATGAGTGATATTTGTATGACATTTTGAAGCCCAAACATCAGGCTATCTGTTATGGTTTTTCTTTGCAATTGCTTTCTCTTTGTGTTTTTTTCCCTTTCGAATATATATATATATATATATATATATATATATATATATATATATATATATATATATATATATATATATATATATATATATATATATATATATATATATATATATATATATATATATATATATATATATATATATATATAAACATTCGAAATATAAGGGTTTCTAATATTTCACTGGAGAGTGGGGGTTGAATGGGCTAGGAGGTTGGCTAGTCGCAACATGAATTCCCAACAATTCCATACACCACAAAGTTCCAAGAACTTTCTAACAAGATACCTGCTAAATAACCCCAATACTGAAGCAAACACTTTAATTGCTTACCAACTTTGATATAATATAATTGTTATATTTTTCTTTTCAAATAGCATTTCGGTAAGACTTTGCATTTATTTGAGGGGATGTGAATTTGACATATCTAAGAGCCCATGTTACTTTTCATTCCATATGACTTTACATTTAAGTTATGTTACAACAATCTAATTTAATTTCTAGAGAACAAAAATGAAATTAAATTGAATAACTATCTTTCCTGAAAACAACAGAGTAATTCTCTAAGGAGTTCTTACATCCACTAATTTCTTTCTAGAATGGAACATCCGAATTTTAGGATTATTTCCTTCCACATTAGCCAATTCCCCCTATCCGCATTCCTTTGCACCTCTATGTGCAAATACACCGAAGGAATAAAATATTTGGAAAGATTATATGCACAAATAGAGCCCCCTCATAAGGTCTGCATAAATTTTCATTTATGGTCAAATATGTTTAAAAAATCATCATTTACGGTCTAATATGTTTAAAAAAAAAACAATAAACAATATTTAGAAGTTCAAATTTTAGTAGTTGATGTGACCAACATTTTAAAACTCTACTTCAATTCAAATACTCTCAAAATGCTTGACGAAAAAGACTGGAAATCTATTGTTACTTACTGCAAAATGTCTTTTCAGTTGTCCAAAGAGTAAATGAGCAGAGAAGTTTGCATTCATTTTCCAAGCAACAAAAGGACTTAAAGCCCACATCGAACCCTCTCTATTGGAAAGTGCTTTGAATGAGCTTTCCATTTGTTGATTGTTGGGTAATGCTTCTTGATGCGAGTATATGTTTTCTTGGAGTTGAACCCCACAAACATCTTCAGCAGGATCATTAACCACAAAAATATTTTCAACATTAAAATGTGCACAACAATATTCAAACAGACCACCCCGTGGATATAAAGTTTTGCAAAAATAAATGAATGTTATGTGAAAGCTCTTTAGGGAAGATATGCTACCACGAGGTATTGTTTTGTACCAAAGTCTAGCATCTCCCTCTAAAGAAAACATGAACAATTTCATTTTCACATCTTCAAAAACAATACCGAGTTGTTCCATGCATTCATGAAAATCCTTGAGGTGCTTGTCCGACCTTCTATCTGTGTTTCCACTGAAACTAGGAAAATAGGTATACCATTCATAAACTGAAGGGACAGGACGGGGATAACCAACAACAATAAAAATAAATAAATTATATATGTGTGTGTGTGTGGGGGGGGGGGGGGGGGGGGGGGTATTTGTTGGCCAAGAATGCATGAATGGCCATTTTGAAAACCCATTTAGGTGAGTGATCTCAAGTTCAAATGTAGGGGAAGTTTTCTATTGTTTAGCATCAGAGTGAGTATGAAAGCTAGGATGACCAAATAAGGATATAAACCGTGGAGTCGCCAAGGTGTTTATAATAATATTCAAAAAATGGAGTCGCCAAGGTGAGAAATCTTCAACCCACACTTCCCTTGCTCACCCGACATAGGGAATGTTAAAATTGTCATACCTGGTGAAAAATATTCTAATTTGTTCCCTGAAAATGCGCCAAAAAGATGTTGTAGCTTTTTCTACCTCCTGTCACACAGTTTCTTTCAGAAGATATAGAAGCCTACTAGAGACAGCGTCTGGGTTGATACGAGACCAGTTCCTAGGGCATTCAAGAGGGGTGCTTTTGAATATTATCTGAAGGTTTTTAGCTACACTCCATAAGTCACGTGCTTCGGAAAGGGATCAGAGCTTGGCTCAAAAACCCTTCGACAAGGTAAACTCAAGCAGATACACACTGGTAGACATGGTTGATCTCAAAGAGAAATTTCTTGGTTCTCGTGGCCAACACACAACAATATGCAACCTAACATTGTTGTTGTAGTATATGTGAACAGGAGGAAGGAAAGGAGCGTGAATTGTCTATTTGTTTCAATTGACCTAGGTTTCCACATAACTCCAAGAACTTACTCCTAAAAGCTAATTTGGATTAGCTACTTAATCAAGATTACTTTTATCATTTAAGGGAATTACTTCCAGTTTTACTTATTAATATATATTACTAAGTAAACTTGGAAAATTGTAAAATCATGTCAACTCAATAAAACCCAGGTACATATACTTAATAGGCTTATAGTTATGTTAAATTTTAAACTTATGTGGTCATTTTTTGGAAAAATATGACCTGGATTACCTACAGTACTTTGTTCATCATGTCGATGTTTCGAACCCCAAAGGGGATCCATCATCAGGACAGAAAATGAATGATAGATTGAAAGAAGAATTTACCGACTGGAACAAATAAATAAATACCTAATGGATGATAAATTAAAGTAGAAGCTAAAGGTATGAGCTTATTGTCGCTACACTATTTCAGAAATTGCAAGTCAGAAGCTCTTCTTTCAATCTTTATCCTTGAAATTTCGAGAGAACAGATCTCATTCCATGTATCCCCTCCATACTGGGAAATGTTAAATATTAAACTTTTGTGGTCATTTTTTAGAAAAATATCACCTGGATTATCCATAGCACTTTGTTCATCATGTCAACGTTTCGAACCCCAAAGGGGATCCATCATCGAGACAGAAAATGAGTGATAGATTGAGAGAAGAATTTACCAACCAGAACAAATAAATAAATACCTAATGGATGATAAATTAAAGTAGAAGTTGGAGGTATGATCTTATTGTCCCTATACTCTTTCAGAATTTGCAGGTCGACAACTCTTCTTTCAATCTTTATTCTTTAAATTTCGAGAGAATAGATCTCGTTCCATGTTTCCCCTCCGTATAGGGAAGTTGTGTTAAATTTTAAACTTTTGTGGTCATTTTTTGGAAAAATATGACCCGGATTATCCACAGTACTTTGTTCATCATGTCGATGTTTACATTGTATTAGAGTAATATGTATGCAATACATGCCTTAGAGTTACAATTTGTCTTTCATGTATCCTTGTATTATACACTTGTTGTGTAAAAGGATAACTAGTCCCATTATACTAGTCAGAACCACCACTTAAACAGATGTAGATCTGTTGATCGGCAAAAATGACCTTTCAACATTCTCAGGGAGACCACCCAGTGGGGAACTTAAAGCAACTCCTTTTTCATTGAAATGGTGGTTTCGACTAGTTCAATTGGGTCCAGTTACCCTCTCTCTATCTCTACTAGTTTAAAGTATGACTTTCACTTACCAATAGAGAACAAACATCATATTGACTCTTCTTGCTTATCAAGAAATAAAGTGATCCTTAAACTGACTTTATGGCCTAGCCAAACCACTCTAAAGACTGCCCCTGTATGAGGGAACTTCTAGGATGTAAAAAGTAGAACTACATGCAAAGTATAATCTAAGATGCATCTAATACTAGACCTAACTTAATTGAAGGACGGATTAGTCCTTCTTTCAATCAAGAAGAGAGGGAAAAAAACATAAGAATATTGAAATTGGAATGAGATAAAGGAAATGGGCCATGGAAATAGTTCCAATACCTAATCCTTGTTCGAGCAAATGTATACAAATAAATTCCCATTAAATAGTTAACAGACATCCAACTACAAACATCTCAAATTCCTAGTAAAACACATGCATAAGAACACAAATATTCATGTCATAATACTGAAATGGTTCAAATACACGACATGTAGAAAGCAAGACATATATAAGATTAAAATGTTAGATAGCTAAAAACTCAAGGAAATAAACATCTGTCCTTATGCAATTTCCAGTTTCATAACTTATTCATGATTAACCCTACAAGATAGCTTGACCAGATTTTAAATGAGCATTTCAGTAAACATTTAAGAATAGTGCTAAAGCCAAACCAATATACTCATACACCAGAAATGATACCTGGAAGCTAAAGCATTTACTTTGAGTTAACAATAGGAATTGGCTAATGTGGAAGGCGATAATTCTAAAATTTAGATGTTCCATTATAGAAAGAAATAAAAAAATGTGACAATTCTATTTGAGAATAAAATTAACAGTTATATTATATCAAAGTTTCAAAGAAATTCAAATGTTTTCTTCAATATTTGGGTTATGTTGTCACTTACTACAAAATGTGTTTTCAGCTGTCAAAAGAGAGCAAAAGAGCAGAGAAGTTTGCAGTCATCTTCTAAGCCACAAAAGAACTCTAAGCCTACATCAAGACCTCTCCATTGGAAATTTCTATGAACAAGCTTTCCAACGATATTTAGAAGTCCGAAAATGGACTCCTGAATCAAAAGATATGGTCTTTTGAAGTTTCAAGGATTCGAGCCTTAGGAAATAAGGAATATCAGAGATCCGATATTGGACATCCAACGACATTGAAGATCGAGGATCTCACATCAAAGCATAATGGCATATCGGTGCATCGCATATCAGAGATCTGATATATCAGTGATAGCAGATCGGCGATCGCAACATCAGAGCTTGGAGGAGATCGCACGTCGGAGCATTAACACGTTGAAAGGTCGGTGATTAGAGAATCACAACTTCTTAAGGGTAAACCTTTTAAAACTTGCGATATCGTAAAAGTTATAATTGCGTTTAAAATCGTTGGGGAACATCAGTAAAGGTTTACAAAGGATTTCATCGCAAAACCAAAGGTGAACGAGCCCTTTTCTCTCTCCTCTAGTAGGACATGTGGCGACATCTCATTAGTTCCGACAAGTTACACGTGGCAGCATATGATTGTCTCCGATAAAGACACGTGGAAACATATGATTGGTTCTGATAAAGCTATAGTGGCATCTGAAATCAGTATGACATGGCGGTACAAGAGGACATGTGGCAGGTAGTTTTGGCAATTTCAAGCTTGAAGGGGCAAATATGGGTGGCACATGTCACCACTCATGAAGTGCCACATGGAAATGAGGACGTTATATCGGAGGTCACATATTGGAGAAGTGGGAATGTCGCAACCCCAATTTTATTTCCCCGATTGGAAACCACCGATGAGAGGGGCTTCGATATTGGGCTAGCACATGGTCGCTAGAAGAACTTAAAAGACCAGGGGCGCAAAGCACTTTACAAAGGAAAAACGGCCCCGAGGCAGGAACAAAATACCCTAACGCCTTAAGGCCAAGCCTTCGGTCATGCCCCTTGGTCCCATGGAGGAAAATAGAAAAGGGATAAATAAAGGAGGCCAAGGACATCAAAACTCGTTGTTTTTGTGAGGTCCTTCAAAAATAAAAGTCTCGATGAGGCAAAGCTCTGATATTGCATTATGGAAATATTACAAGACATACTGGGCTCTAATAGTGTAAATAGAGAGTTTAAAGAGATGAATGAGTCAACAACTGTGATTCTGCAACACCACTAAGGCCACCACAACTGATCGGTCCCAACTTTTATGAACCAAAGTTTTAACATTAAAGGGTCTTATATTAGAAATCTTTAATATTACAATATCCATGGATTCTGATATGTGTAATCCAAAGAATTACAACCACTTTATTAAATGGGTTCAAAACTTTGGATAAATGTTCTATTAGGCCCCTTCATATTATGGTTCGGACTTTGATATCGGGGATTCTCAAAAGGATTCTTCCAATGACTCAAAACTCCAATATTAAATTTGATATATACATTATTTTCAATAGGTCTTTCTCCGCTTTTATCAATAAGCCAATTCATAATATGAAAGCCAATTTGTAATATAAGACTTGGTCTTGTTCTCGGGGGCTATGTAAAAAATATGAATTAATATTTACAATTGAAAATTAATTATTTATAAAAAAAAAAAATTTATAAAACAAAAGAATGTACAATTTAGACATTTTAATAGGCCAAGGCAGAGAAAAATATTCAATCTTCAATTAGACGCTGCTTGCAAACCAAACAACCAAATGAGATTAAAAAAGGTTATCATAGGAAGATAGGAACAGACTGAACTCATTGAAGCAATCCAAATACTTGAAATGAAATAGTCATATGACCAACCATTCATTCAAAGAGTTCACATAATGAGAATTAAGTGAATAATGGGGGGGGGTGTTTATTTTTCTCGATCAACATCGTCGAATAAAACAAATACGTGCTGGCAATGTTTTCCAATGTTTTATCTAGGAAGATTCAGTTTGACGTCTCGTTAACAGTAGGATCTCCCATTTTGTATTCCTATCGGCATGTCTTTGTGCCCTTTCGGCCCAAATGCTAATAAGAATAATATTGATTGGAAGTATTAAATTTTCTATTAGTTACTAGTTGGTTTTTTATATATATGTTTGTTTTATTTTTTTGGGTTAATATATGTATTTGTTTAAACTTTGTTTTGAATAGGATTGGTTATATTAATGTTTGTAAATAATAAAAATGGTAATATTTAATGTGTTAATATAATGTTTATATTTTCATATGTATATGTGTGTGTGTGTGTGTTAATTAAGTTGTTTAAAGAGATAAAGACCTCAATTCTAATGTAATAGTTGGAGTAAAATAATTGTAATAATGGAATTATTATTTTGCATGATTTGAGGTTAGTTGGACTTTATGACTTTGATTGAGATCGATCTCGCCCACTGGTGGAAATATGGGAATGGTGCCAATGTATCGTGGAGAAACGACATGTAACTGGCCATGATAGACCTGGGGCAAGGTTTGTTAATGCTTTGTGCTTGTGCATAGTTTTTGAACGGTGGGTTTGCCTCATGGCACTTGCATTGAAGAGTTTGGTAAGCTTTTGTTCATGGTACGATGAACTTTGCAAATCTTCTATTCCTTCGGTGTACCTTTGCACCTTTAGGGGCAATTGTTAGTTATGTTGTTTTTTATTTGTTTTGTTGGCATTTTATATAATTGGTAAGATACACAAACCTTTTTTTCTCTCTTTTTTTTCGTGGAAACATTTTTACACTTAAAGCTAAGAATTTCCAACTGTGTATTTTATAATTTAAAAATTAAAATTTTAACATATTTATTTAATTCTAAGTTTGATTTTCAACTTAGCTATTTGTTAATTTACATACTTTTATCATTGCTTTTGGAAATATTTAAATTATGCCCCCAATATTGACTAAAACCACAATTAATGAAGTAAATTGAAAATTTGATAGCAATCAATTTATTGAGTAATGACAAAAAAACACATAGAAAGATTTGCATCCATAATATTTTAGGGCCAATAGAATACTTATGATTGGAGATCATAACTTTTTTATAATAATAATTTTTGCGGTAGAAGAGTCTATTAAAAGAGTAAATAGTACAATGGAAAATAACATTTATTCATATATAATTGCTTTTTGAAAAAGAATTTAGTTAGAATGAATATGCATCAATTATCTATACAATAGAAAAATATTTATGATAATCTTATAATTATAGTTTCAACCATATTAGAGTTTGTAATTTATAAAAATGTCTTTACATTTTTTATTTAAAGTAAGTCTTTTTGCATGTAATTTCATATATAAAATTTTGATATAAGTTCACCAATATATAATCTATAATAAATATATATCATTTCATAAAAGTAAACGTCATGATGATAATCATCTAACAAACATAAACATCATTTAAAATGCACATTCATATCCACTAATATCATCTAATTATATACATCTCTACCACATATAAATGTCATTAGCTAGCACACAAATCTAATAATTTAACAAGGCATCACCATCGTAATCTCATATAACAATATCCCATGCTAATTATATTACTTTTTTATTTGTCTTGTTGGCATTATATATAATTGATAACATAATAAATTTAAATTAATGAAATATTAAATTTAAATTTAAATTGGTAAAAATTGTTAAAAATATTAAATTTAAATTGCTTGAAACTCTTATAATTTTAGTGATAAATTAAATTTTATTCAAATATAATTTTTAAAGTTATATTAATTTAAATTAATTATAAAAAAAATAATTAAGTTTTTTAAATTTGACAATATATTAAATTTTATTAATAATAGTTTATTGATTTTATTTCCTTATTTATTAATTTAAACATTAGAAATTAAAAAATATATATATTAAATTTAAATTTAAAATGCATATTAATTTTAAAAACATAGTTTAAATAATAATTATAATTAATAATTATATTTTTTTAATGATATTTCATTCATAAAATAACTAAATTTTAATTGATTAAATTTATAAAATCAAATTAATTGTGATGTTTTTTTATTATATAATTTAATATTTTTATGAACACTTTTTTTTTTTAATTATAGTTGATTTTATAGACTAATTAGTTATTATTTAAATTTTATTATAAATATTTTGAAATTTTTATTTAATGATTACATGTTGCAATATACGTTTTGAAAATTAATTGCAAAGATTAATTAGATATTGTATAACTCTTGTATTATAAGTATAAGTCACAACTTTCTCATTTCTACACTTGACTATGACTAGAAAGGTGGTTTTGTTTAGAAGTTTGTACAATTTAATCGTGTGTAAAATTGATTTTGTTTTGTAGTGAATAATTTTTAGACATGTTTTTTAAATGCATTTTTTTTTTAATGTTTTCTATAGGTAGGGACTATGTTGCTTACAACCCTTGTTTGAATAAGAATTTAGTTAAAATTAATATGTATGAACTATATATGCAATAGAAAATTATTTATGGTAATTTTACAATTAGAGTTTCAACCATATTAAATTTTGTAATTTATAAAAATAGCATTGCATTTTGTATTAAAAGTAAGTCGACTTGCATGAAATTTCATATATAAAATTTTGATATAAGTTTACCAATACATAATCTATAATAGATATCATTTCATAAAATAAACATCATGATGATAACCATCTAACAAACATAAACAACATCTAAAATACACATTCAAATTTGCTAACATCATCTACCAATGTACACTTCTAACACATATAAACGTTATTAGCTAGCACACAAATCTAATAATCTAACATGGCATCATCATCGTGATCACATCTAGCAAAAGACCAGCATTGTCTAACATCATCACCACACACATTCTCAAGTATGCATCTAATGTCAAATAACTACTATAACATACACATCTGTTATAAAATAGTTGAGACAACAATAATAGTGGCCGCTTGGTCTATAGCAGGAGACGATGGATGGTCAAGTGCCTCAAGAGTCAAAATATGAGGTGGAGGAGGAGGAGGTTGATCTGCTCTCTGATGAGAAACATGAGGCAGTGGGTCATGAGGTGAATGAGAGGATGTGGAGTACTACCAAAAGGATCACCACCCTAATCATCATTTGATGGGGTAGTATTGGATGAAGACTATGTATCTGATGTATGGCCATCCCTCCTCAATACCAGTAACCTAGAAACTCCAAAGATATGACGCATAAGACTAATCATATTGCATGGAAAGTCCCTCCAGAGCAGGAGCCTAAGATTTTCCTTAATGTATCGAGTTGTCGCAGGGTAGAGTCTCTCCTTAACCAAATTCTAGAGAGGCAGTCGCCCAACTCCATCCTAAATCTAATATCAGGCCTACATGGCGACATACCTGTAGGTATATGCATCTGAGGATGTCCCTCACCTTTTGTTGCCTCAGCCATCTCCACATCTGCATCTGGTGGGGGAGGAGGCATGTCCCCAATGAATGTGCCGATATCTACAAAATATATAGTATACAATAATAATTAAATAATTTCATTAGACAATTTTAAAAAATAAGTTTAAAATGTGCTAGAATAAATTTTATTCTAATTAATTAAGGCAATAAAATAAAACTATATTAATTTAAAGAAAACACTAAAATTACCTCTATCATCCACTGGTTCATGCTGTGTGAAGATGATGTTGGGACAATGTTGCCAATCCATCCCCGCGTAAGGACATGACACCATGACGAACATGTGGTCTCCCTCAATGGCTAGTAGCCCCAGTAGATTGGTGGAAATCCTGGCTAGATACTCTAGCTGGCCCCTCTTGGGCATCATCTCGCCCCACACATGCATATGTACCTTAGTCATCGGCCTAGGAGGGAAACAGTCAAAGCAAGCCTTGTCTCCATAAACCTCTAAAGAAATAAACAAAACAACTTTAAATCAAAAGGTAAGTTCGACCTCTGATGTATCATATCACGACATCTACTTAAAGCTATGCAAAATTGCTGCAAAACATACATCGTGGCCTTTGCACGAAAAAATCAACATAAATAAAAAGAGGGAAACTAATGCGTTGCCCACCACTGTTATGATGTGCAATAATAGGTCACTAGTAGTGAGAGGCACCTAACATCCTCTGCACCAAAAGAGGAGATTCGTAGATATCCAACAAATATCTGAAAATCCACTGGAGAAACTACGTGTTCCCTAACGTATCTATGAGAGTGGGTAAGTTGACTCTCTATTGCAACATCGATGGGGTCATTAGGGAACTGAGGAAAATAATTCACTCTCTTTGATGTTGGGTCTGTGTTATATTCTTTCAACGACTAGTTGCACATGTGTGGGGGGGGGGGGGGGGGGGGGGGGGGTGGGTGGGTGATAACACACCCTATTTGTTACACCAAGCGTAGAAGGGGCGGGGGGGCATAGGCCCCCCTGTCGGGGGGTTTCAAGAAGGTGGTAGCCCCCCTGTACGGGGTCCAGGGCAGCGCCCCACGATTTTTTTTGACCCTATATTAGGTGGGCGGACCTACCTATGGTTTTGTGCATGGGTTTTGCGCATGGTTTTGGGCATGATGGTTTTATGCCCATGATATTTTGTAGATTCAGTCAAGCGAACTACGATTATGTTCTAATCCAGGGTTAATGGGTTGGGGTTTATGAATGCTTTGGCATGTATATATATGTATTGTAACATTAAAAGGAACATAATGAAAAATCAATCTAGTAGTCCTAGTTTTGGGATCCAGGGGAAAATCTTTATGTATATATGTTTTATGTTCTTTACATTGTTTATTTTCTGTTTTTAGAATTAGTATGCATGTAATTTTTGTATGGGGTTAAAACCTACATTTGGTATCAGATTTGTTTCGGCTTCAAGGGGACATCTTTGCTTCTTAGGGGTTTTTCTCGGCCCTGTGGTAGACCTTGTTCAGTGGGAGATCTGTGGGATCGATTCTTGTAGTGAAAAAAATGGCGAGTAGTGCAAAGACAAAGATCGATAAATATAATGGTCAGAGCTTTGAGTTGTGGAAACTTGAGATGGAGGATCCACTGGTGGATAAAGATCAATGGATCGTGGTAGATCCAGTATTAAACCAACGACAATGACAGATTAATACTGGGAGAATTTGGATTGAAAAACAAACAGCACAATATGGTTGTGTATCACAGATTCAGTATTGTTGAATGTATCAGGGGAAGTTATGGCGAAGGCTTTGTGGGACAAGTGATGGACTTTGTACCAATCTAAGTCCTTAGTGAAGAAATTGTTCCTACAGAAAAAGATGTATAACTTGAGGAGGAAGGATGGAGACTCGGTGAAAGAACATTTGAACACCTTTAATACTATGGTAAGTTAGTTGTTATCTATTGATATTAAAATTTTAGATGAAGATAAGTGCATCAGTTTGTTGTGTTCTCTACCACATTCATGGGATAGTCTGGTTGTTGCAATACGTAGCAATACAACTACCTTAAAGTTTGATGCAATAGTCTCATCCTTATTGTCAAAGGAGATGAGACGAAAAAATATAGAGGACCAGAATGGAGACGCTTTGTCTATACGAGGATGATCCCTAATCATAAAAAAAAAAAAGTCCTCGGGTGGGAGATCTAAATCTCCAGTAAAACATGTAAAGATGTGCTGGAAATGCGGAAAGGAAGGGCACTTCAAAAAGGATTGTAGATCTAAACCTCCTGAGAAAGGAAATGGATTTAATGATGCTCCTTCTGCAGAGGTGAAAACTACCTCAGATGAATGTATGGATGTGCACTGGGTTTCTTCTTCAAGTACACATATAGATCATGAGGCATGGTTAATTGACTCATGCACATCCTTTCACTTCTCTCCCCATAGGGAGTGGTTCTGCGAGTATGAGAAATATGATGGTGGTGATGTATTCTTAGGGGATGGCAAAAAGGCTAGAATCATCGAACACAAAAAAGTCAAGTTGAAGTTGCAAGGTGGAAGGATTAGAAAACTTCCGGGTGTTCTGCATATTCCTGCATTGGCCATAAATTTGATTTCTGTAAGCAAGATGGATGATGCAGGTGTAAAAACAGTGTTCGAGAAATATACCTACATGGTGGTTCGGGGAGCACTGGTGTTGATGCGGGGAGTTTGGATTGGAACTTTGTACAAGCTTATGGGTAGTACTATTATTGATGTGTGCAATAGTTTTGTGGTTCCTGAAATTGGAGCAGAAAATCTAGTGGTCTTTGGAGAGAAGACCATGTTATGGCATCAAAGGCTTAGACATATTCGAGAGAAGGGCCTTCGAATACTTCATGGTAATGGTATGGTAGAAGGTATTTCTAATTGCTCTCTGCATTTCAATTTCTGTGAACATTGTGTATATGGGGAAAAGAATCAGGTAAGTTTCCCCTTTGGTGTTAAGAGGGTAAAAGGGATATTAGAGCTTGTGCACAGTGATGTGTTTGGACCCATGTTGGTTCCATCACTGGGTAAGTCTATGTACTATGAATTATTTATAGATTAATTCTCAAGGAATACATGGATATATTTCCTGAGGAAGAAATCTGAACTCTTTGACAGGTTTAAAGAATTTAAGGCTCTGGTGGAAAACCATACAGAGAAGAAGATAAAGGTGCTAAGTACATATAATGGTGGAGACTTCTACAAGAAGGAAATTGAAGAGTTTTGTAAGAATTGTGATATAGCACGACAAAATACTACTCCATACACATCTTAGCAAAATGGAGTTGCAGAAAGAATGAACAGGACGTTGATGGAAAAAGAAAGATGCATGCTTAGTGTTGTTGGGTTAGGACATGAATTTTGGGCAAAGGCAGTGGAGACTGCATGTTACTTGGTTAATAGGTCACCTTCATTAGCATTGGAGGATAAGACTCCACATGAGGTATGGACTGGTAAGAAACTCTCTCTTTCACATTTGAGGGTATTTGGTTGTGATGCATTTGTACATGTTCTAAAGGAGAAAAGAACCAAGTTGGATAGTAAATTTGAAAGGTGTATCTTTATTGGGTATAAGGGTGGTTTAAAAATTTATAAGCTTTGGAATGCATAAACAAGGAAGGTGTTATACAACCAAGATGTGGTATATAGATAGGTGAAGGATGTTATTAAACATGAAGTCCTACCAAAGGAATCTAAGAAGATAAAGTTTGAGCTAAAGGAGGAAGAATCAGACTCTACAACATAACAAGAATCAAAAGATGAAGAGCCACAAAACTCCAGTTGTGAGAAGGTCAGTTCGAGAAAGAAGGCAACCAAAAAGGTATGGTCCATCTGCTTTCTATTCAAATTTTGCTTTATTTATTACTGATGATGATCCCAGAACTGTCAGGGAAGCTATAGATTAAGAGGATGGAAAACTTTGGAAAGAGCCCATGGTTAATGAAATGACATCTTTGGACAAAAATGAGGCTTGGGATCTGGTGGAGTGGAAGGAAACCCATTCGAAGAAAGTGGATGTTTCAGAAGAAGATGAATGGAGAAGGAAAGGTGGAGAAATAAAAAGCTCGGTTGATAGCAATAGGTTATTCCCAGGTGTCGAGAATTGATTTTGGTGATATTTTTTCTCTGACTGCCAATGTAGTTTCTATTAGATTACTTTTATCTATTGTTGTTGCTTTTGATTTTAAGGTAGAGTAGATGGATGTGAAGACAACATTTTTTCACGAGGATCTCGAAGAAGAGATCTACATGAAGCAACCTGAAGGCTTTGTGGTGAAGGGTAAGAAAGAACCGATATGTAGGTTAAAAAAGTCTCTGTATGGGTTAAGACAGTGACCAAGGATGTGTTATCAAAAATTTGATACATATATACGTGGGACTTGGCTTCATAAGAAGAAAAGTAGATCATTCTGTGTATTTTAAATTAATTGGTGACCATGTTATTTATTTGGTCTTGTATGTGGATGATATGTTGCTTGGAAATAACAAAGAAATTATCCAGGATTTGAACGCCCAATTGTCCTCCAAATTCGAAATGAAGGATCTTGGTGCTACAAACTATATTTTGGGCATGTAAATTAAATGAGCTCAGGAAAAGAGGAAGCTCTGGTTAAACTAGAGGAAGTATGTCGAGACAATATTGTAGAGGTTTAATATGGATAGTAAACCAGTGAAGGTTCCCATTCTTGTAGGTGTAAAGTTATTTGTTGAACAATGTCCCAAGACACAAGAAGAGGAAGAGGACATGTCCCATGTTCCATATGCAAGTGTAGTCAGTAGCCTGATGTATACGATGGTATGTACTAGACCAGACATTGCACATGCAGTGGGAGTATTGAGAAGGTTTATGTAAAAACTAGGGAAGGAGCATTGGATAACAGTGAAGCAAGTTTTCAGGTCTTTGTGTGGCATTAGTGATTATGGTCTGTGCTACTAAGGAAGATCTAGATTGGAAAAAGTTTTGGACATCCGTGGATTTTCTGGTGCAAACTAAGCTAGAGATATGGATCAAAGAAGATCTACAAGTGGGTATGTGTTTAACCTATTTAGAGGTGCAGTCAGTTGGATGAGAACTTTCAACTACAGAGGCAGAATACATGGCAGCCACTCATGCAAGAAAGGAAGCAGTGGGTTGCAGAGACTATGTTCAAGTATGGGGTTAGTAAAGCGAGCTATAAGGATAGACTATGAAATCCAAAGTTCAATTTTCTTGGCAAAGAACCCTACTTATCATTCAAATACAAAGCACATTGATGTTCAATATCACTTTGTGAGGGATATGGTTGAGGATATGTTGCTGGTAAAGGTGGAAACTTTGAAGGATGTTGTACATGCACTGACGAAGTTTGTGAGCTCTAAGAATTTTTCTTGGCGTAGAGAAACAATGGGTGTTGCAGGGTTGGACCAATGACTAAGCTCTCTTGTGACCCCTTGCGTGGAAAATAAAAGAACAAGTGGGAGAATGTTGGGTCTGTGTTATATTCTTTCCACGACTAGTCGCAAGTGCAGGGGGTTCACAAGGGGGGCGACAACCCACCCTGTTTGTCATGTCAGGCATAGTAGGGTGGGGGGGGTGCATAGCCCCCCTTGTCAGGGGGGGAATTTTTTTTGAACCCTATATTAGGTGGCCGAACCTACCTATGGTTTTGTGCGTCGGTTTTGCACATGGTTTTGGGCATGATGGTTTTCTGACCATGTTATTTTGTAGATCGGTCAAGGGAACTACAGTTATGTTCTAATCCAGGGTTAATGGATTGGGGTGAATGTTTTCACATGTATATATATGTATTATAACATTGAAAGGATCATAATGAAAAATCAATCTGGTATTCCCATCTTTGGGATCCGGGGGAAAATCTATGTGTATATCTATTTTATGTTTTATGTTCTCGCCATTGTTTATTTTCTGCTTTTAGAATTCATATGTAGGTAATTTATGTATGGGGTTAAAACCTACAATCGATAGGTCAATGATAAAGTATATCTCCTCCTCAGTAGGTTGGAACCACATTTCAAGATTGACACAAAAATCCTGTCGGTAGAAATCCCACCAATAGATTAGTTGGACCAACAACTAAGAGTGCCCCTTCAGGGATGTAGCCTCCTCATAGTACTTAAGGATACCTACATTCCTCAAGAGGCCTTTGGTGGTTGTCGTAATAGGGTGAGGGTACAAATCTCTACCCTCTCTCATGCCTCCCACTATCGTACCACATTGTACTAGTCAACTCTTTACTCTTGTTGTTGTTGCTCCTCTCTGCTTTGACATCTCTGCATGATTGACATTTAAAATACATCAACCTCATACATAAAACATAAATAATTTTAATTAAATGAAAAATGTGTTTACAAATATGGACAAATAACTTTCAATTAAAAAAAATGCAACCACAGTGCACCGAAAAAATAAGAATGCACCAAACACGGTGGATACATCGACTTGACACATCGCTTTCGGTTCACATACATACACAACATTAGTTATTTTTATTTTTCAATGCGTTGTGTCGACATAACATTTTGCACTAGTGTGTTAATCTTACGTCGATGCATTGCACCGAAACGTTCAAGTTAACAAACACACTGAGATATAATTTGTTAATATTATGCAGTGTGTTTGGTAAAAATAAACGCACCGAGAAGTTACTTTAACAGACGCACTGCCATAAAAATTATAATTTTTAAAGTGGTGTGTCGTGGAATTTCACAACCTGGTGTGTTCCTAATCACCAAATGCACTGAATAATTAAAAAACTATGACGTGTTAATGTTAAGCACTAATTTGCGCCATTGTGAATGATCTGATGATTAGCTTGGGAAGTGCAGGTTGAATTCTCACATCTGCATGCAAATATTCTCTTTCATTGATTTGATGAGTTTTTGGCAGTTGATGGAATTTTGTCTCAATCTCAAAGAGAGGATTGTTATGAACAAGAACAAGCTCAGAATGTTGCTTACATTGTTGTAACTCATCTCGCTATAACTATGACTCAAGCTACAAAAACTCAATTTTCTCTTGTGCATTTTGCAGACAAGTTTTAATGTCAAAAAGAGAGGCTTTGTTGATTTTCATTGTCTCTTCAAAAATACATTGTATCAGGGTTTTGAGGAACTATAATACTTCACCAATGAGAGTCATTTTCTCAGCAAATATCAAGGGTCAACAATCCTAGTGGAAGCTTATTGAAGGTTCCAAATATAAAAGGTATCAATTGTCTAGCAAATTATCATATAATACAATCTTACACACTAAAATGGAGATTAGCCATTGAGTAATTTGAAATATTCCACTACTTCGAGATCATAAAATGTCATTTTTTTCTTCAATTAATACAATATGCCACTGGGATTAATAACAATACTTCAACCTTGTACACAAATGCATTCACTACTTCAATGGATTCTTAATAGAGGGCAAAGCTCGAATTTCAAGGAATTTGATGATTCAATAATACGATAACATGCATTATACTCTTGCTACATATAATGTGTACAGGATAATATATTTACTGTGCAACTATCCCGCCAATACAACTCCAACGTAGCACTTAAATGAATTATGGACCGAATATATAATATATACCCATCACATGTATACCATGGCTCCAACATAATATGTAAATCAACTCTCAAATAGAGAAACCGACCAACACACTTATAAACAGGAACTTCAGGGACTCAATGCACATATAGATGGCTCAATGGTACATATATAGAGCAAGGATATGTAATAAAGTATGCACATGTCATTATACTAGCGCATATAATAATCTTCACTGCATATCAAAAGAGCTTTGACTAGCACAGACTCAAATAATTCAAGGCATATGGCAGGAATTCAGCACACAACTTTCAACGCTATCAACGCACATAAAGGCATCACCATCCGCTCACATGATAGACACACCACCACAAATAATGTATATATATATATATAATAACAATTTTATTCAACTCAAACATACGAACTAGTATGAACCATCACACGATGTTGCATTCCACTATTCAGCGTTCCATTCCTTGCTTTCGTACTAAGTACAAATCTAGACAGCGAGCTTGTGTAGCAAGGCACTTGAGATTTAAAACTTTCAGAGATTGACTGAGCTTAGGACAAGGTCGAAACATGAATGCGTAGTGCCTGGACGCAAATCTTCTACAATGGCTCAATGTATCTATTGTAGCTTATATTGTGTTTAAGCTTATTTATCACTTTTATCACAATGTGTGGTCTAAAAATCATTGCAGGTGTTCAACCTTAATGAAGCTCTCTTATCCGCAAAGTCTAAAAGAAATGAAGCATTTTATTTATTATATATTAGAATCACAAAGGAAGAAGTGTAAAAGAATCGGCCCCGGAGTAGCCAAGGTTGCTATACGAACAAATCAAATCGCTATATAAATGGTGCTAGACCTGATATATGTGTGTGTGTGTGTGTGCATATTGAAACAAGAAAGAGACAAAGTAACATTGCGGAATCGCTAAAGGAACAAGGACCCGATATATATATATATATAGTGTTTAAAAGTCTCATCGGATCCGTTGTATCGCAAAGCACTAAACGTTGGACCTGAAAACATATATATATCGCATTTATAATTCTGGTGGGTCCGCCGTATCGCAAATCGTTAAGGTTTGGATATATGGGTTCCGCCGATTGCGATTGCGATAGGCCGGACCCGATATAACATATATTATGTTTGATTCTCCTGTCGGGTCCGCGATCATCGCATAATGTTTATGACTTATGCCGATTGTGATTTGCGACGGTGATCCGGACCCGATATTATATATACCATGTTTTATATTTCCGGCGGGTCTGCTAATCGCAGTTTGTTAAGGTTTTGGGTTAATACCCCAATTGAAAGCGTTGATTGCGATTGCGATGGGTTTCAGACCCGATGAATTATTAAATACAGATCTATGTATAATCAAGTCCGTAAAGGTATTAAGGCATATTTAAAAGGTGAATGGGCGGATCCGATAGTTTATGCAACATATTTAATTCATTTTAAGTTCTACAATTACCAAAGGTTTGCATTAATTTCGCTGAATAAAGGGAAAATTAGTGTTGAAGCCGAATCCAAAGAAAAGGTGATTGGTCGGGTTATTTGGTGTTCTCGCCAATCAGATCATTCCTGACATATATATATGGACCTCTTTCAAAGCTTTTGGCGTAGTTTATATATTTTCTGAGTCTTAATATTGTATATATAATAAAGTTGAATAATTTCAAAGAGAAAATAGTTTTATAACTGCTATAAAGCAGAGTATTAGTTGTTTCAAGAAATTAGTTCCAAAACTGATTTGATAAAAGAGATAAAACCCCGAAAAGGGAATTGTAAAGGGTTGGTGGTTCTAATTTTGGAGAACCTAGAGACTAGGCCACTTTATTCCTGATATCATCGTTGATTAGTGAAAGAATCAGATGTTTCCATGAGTTGTTGGGTATATTTTTGTAACCTTCTCTGTCATGTGTCATGTTATGTTTTCTTCTTTCAAGCATAGTAATGAAGCTGCAGGCCTTTATTTGCTTATGTAGATAAAGTTTAAATTCCTTAAAAGAGTGCTCCTCTACTTGAATTTTCCTCCTTCCTTTCTAAGTTATAGATAATATTTTATGTGAAAAACCAGCATATTATCTTTAACTTCTCCTTCAAGCTTTCTTCACTCATCATTTATATCTAGCAACAAATGGCATTCTGAAATGTTCTGGTCATACATGTATTAAGGGTTAAAGACCAAGTCTTTCTAGGTCCTTCATTTGAGAACACATCAAACAATAAGTGATAGTAAATAATATTTATTAATGTCTTAAGCACAATTTCTCTACGGCCAAGAAATTGGTTTCTTAAGGTACAACATTAATTGGCGCCGTTGCCGGGGAGAGAAGACAAGAAAAACTTTTCCCTGGGTTTTTCATGTTTTCCTCTGGTTGTTCAGTGAGGAGGAAATACTTGGTTGTTTCGAATAAAAGCAATAAAAGCGAATCCATTGTAACAAAAACCACAGTCTGCAAAGAAATATAATAAGAACACTTTTTCATAGGTTTATTAAGTTTGAAGCTGATCCTTGAGATTGACAAGTTTCAGCAGTTGGTTGTACATTCACACCTGTGATTTTCACTAACCACATTGATTGGCAACTCCACTGTACTTTGAAGTTTTCTTTTCTGGGTTTTAATGGCTCTCCCTGCATTCTTAATCCATAAATTTGATCCATTTGATTTTACTGGGATCACGGACTATCCTCATGATATGCCTGCATTTTATGTCCGGGATGAGTATCTTCCAAAATTCAGTAGAAAGGAATATGAAGATCCAGCGTAACATCTCCAAGAGTTTCATGAATGCATGGAGTAGCAGGGCATCATTCATGAAGATGTGAAGATGAATTTGTTTATGTTTTCTTTGGATCTAGAAGCTAGGGATTGGTTCAGGTCTCCGCCTCGTTCAAGAATTTCATCTTCGAAACATTTCCATTTAGCATTCAATTCTTCTTGTAGAATTTATTATCCACACAGGTTTCTTTTTGAAGGTTGCTGTGAATATTATGATTCTAAAGAAACTTTAAAAGCTCATGATAATCTTGTTGAAGAAACTAATGATCTTGTTGGTAACATATCAAGCATTCAGAGGGATTATAGCAAGATTAACTATGAGCAAGTCTCCGAAAGCGAGGAACTATCATTTTCTCAAAATGATGCAAAGAAGTTTATAAAGCATTCTTCTTCAATAATCTCCCAAGCAGAGAATTGGTTGACTATGGTCCAAGCAGATCGAGCATCATTTTCTCAAAATTATGTGGAAAATTTTATAAAACGTTTCTCTCCAATGATCTCCCAAGCATATAATTATTTGACTTTGTTCCAAGAAAATCAAGAGAGTATTCAGATGGAGGAAAGTTCGAACATGCATCAAGAATCTCTGCTCAGAAGTTGAGAAGAGGAAGAAATAATTAAGCTGCAAATAAATCCCCACAATTACTATTTTGTTAAATTTGACGATCCTCCTATCTATAATGAAAATGGTTTAAATGGGGAACATGATGAAGCTCTTCAAGTTCATCAGTTGGGTGTTGAACATACAGGAAGAAACCAACAAGTGGAATATGTTGGACAACAATATATTGAGCCATCTATCATAGCAAAAGAGGCTATCTTATGTAAGGAGAAAGCTGATAAAGAGATGGTATATCAGTGCATTGAAGAACATAAGGATGCCCATGGATCAGAGGTAAACAATCTATTTGAAGTTGATCGTATGTCATATATTGATGTGAAAAAATTTCTTTTTCTTCCTGAGGTTAGAATTACAAATTATTTTCAATCAAAGCTTAAAGATGAAAAGTGGAGACATGAAAGTGACATAGATCATTTTCTTAAAGATGTTGCTGATTGTTTTGTTGAACATATTATCCCAACAGAAGGTTCAATTGAGCAGGAACCTTCATACATAGAGAATTTATTTTTTGGAGCTGATCAAGAACATATTTTTTCTCATACTTTTGAAGATCCTGTGGCAGATTACATGGAAGAATTTATCAGCAGTCTACACATATCATTTTGTGGATATACTCTTAATTTTCATTGTGAGCTGCTTTTATGCATAATTTATTTTTTGTTCAAGATGAATTGCATTTTCAAGATTCATTGGCAGAATGGTTCTAGATTAAGCATTCAAATGCTAACCTGGTACCATTGGAATATTGACTTCACCTAATGGAGATCAATCATGTACATATGTAGGAACTTGTACATAAATAAGCTCAGGTGTTGAGCATTTGGTTTTCCAATTGCAGTTCTTCAGTTTAATCATTAGTTGATGAATAAGGATGACTTTCCCAATTGGAAACTGGTTTGCAGAAGCTTTAGACTTCAAGATTGTTAGGTTCTAGTTCGTCAAATTTCAGGGTTTTCACTCCATGCCCAACTAAGGCTACCGATCTACAATTCTCAATATTCTACTATCAAAGTGCAAGCATCTTATCACTGCAAATATCGGCGTGGGATCACTATACAAAATTTTCATATAGTTAAGTTTGTCGAAGCAATATATGACTCCATGCCCAATGGATAAGGCATTAATCTACGGTTCTTAGTGCTTTTGTGGCAAAATCACTATCCCCAGTTGGAGCCAAATGTTGTAGCTTATATTGTGTTTAAGCTTATTTATCAATTTTATCACAATGTTTGGTCTAAAAATCATTGCAGTGGTTCAACCTTAATGGGGCTCTCTTATTTGCAAAGTCTAAAAGAAATGAAGCATTTTATTTATTATATATTAGAATCAAAAAGAAAGAAGTGTAAAAGAATCGGTCCCGGAGTATCCAAGGTTGCTATATGAACAAATCAAATCACTATATAAATGGTGCTAGACCCTCTCTCTCTCTCTCTCTCTCTCTCTCTCTATATATATATATATATATATATATATATATTGTGTTTAAAAGTCTCATTGGGTCCGCTATATCGCAAAGCACTGAACATCGGACCCGAAAACATATATATATCGCGTTTATAATTCCAGCGAATCCGCCGTATCGCAAATCGTTAAGGTTTGGATATATGGGTTCTGCCGATTGAGATTGCGATAGGCCGAACCCAATATAACATATATTATGTTTGATTCTCCTATTGGGTCTGCAATAATCGCATAACATTTATGACTTATGCCGATTGCGATTTGCGACGACGATCCGAACCCGATATTATATATACCATGTTTTATATTTCTGGTGGGTCCGCTAATCGCAGTTTGTTAAAGTTTTGGGTTAATACCCTAATTGAAAATGCTGATTGCAATTGCGATGGGTTTCGGACCCAATGAATTATTAAATACAAATCTATGTATAATCAAGTACGTAAGGATATTAAGGCATATTTAAAAGGCGAATGGGCGGATCCGATAGTTTATGCAACAAATTTAATTCATTTTAAGTTCCGCAATTACCAAAGGTTTGCATTAATTCCGCTGAATAAAGGGAAAATTAGTGTTGAGGCCAAATCCGAAGAAAGGTGATTGGGCGGGTTATTTGGTGTTCTCACCAATCAGATCATTCCCGACATACACACACACACACACACACACATATATATATGGACCTCTTTTAAAGCTTTGTTGCAGTTTATATATTTTCTAAGTCTTAATATTGTATCTATAATAAAGTTGAATAATTTCAAAGAGAAAATAGTTTTATAACTGCTATAGAGCATTTTATTAGTTGTTTCAAGAAATCAGTTCCAAAACTTATTTGATAGAAGAGATAAAAGCCCGAAAAGGGAATCGTAAAGGGTTGGTGGTTCGAATTTTGGAGAACCTGGAGACTAGGCCACTATATTCCTGATATCATCGTTGATTTATGAAAGAATAAGAAGTTTCCATGAGTTGTTGGGTATAATTTCGTAACCTTCTATGTCATGTGTCATGTTATGTTTTCTTCTTTCAAGCATAGTAATGAAGCTGCAGGTCTTTATTTGCTTATGTAGATAAAGTTAAATTTCCTTAAAAGAGCGCTCCTATACTTGAAGTTTCCACCTTCCTAAGTTATAGATAATAGTTTCTGTGAAAAACCAGCATATTATCTTTAACTTCTCCTTCAAGCTTTCTTCACTCATCATTTATATCTAGCAACAAATGGCATTTTGAAATGTTCCAGTAATACATGTATTAAGGGTTAAAGACCAAGTTTTTCCACGTCCTTCATTTGAGAACACAACAAACAATAAGTGACAGTAAATAATATTTATTAATGTCTTAAGCACAATTTCTCTACAACCAGGAAATTGGTTTCTTAAGGTACAACAATATTAATGCAAATACACTCTCTATTCTACAAAACGGGAGCTTGTTTTCTCAATTCTTAGTTGTCAAAACACATAGAAGTTGACCACACCAATGATTTCGTTACCATTACCACTCCTCTGCTCCTTGAAGCATCTGCTACTCCTCGTGTACAATATTGTATCAATATGTGGAATTGATGGTGTCAGAGATATTTCTTCACTCACACTTAGCAATGCAAATATGCATGCTAGGGGATTTTATTGCATATAAATGGTCAAGCAAAATATGGAATGCAGAAAAATAAATATTATCATCGACCCTCATTGTAGCTTAGGGAGAAAAATGACCTCTATTTCTTGATTAATGTCATAACCTAATGTTTTTTTTTAGTCATGCAATCTACCTCTATGAACTGACATCTGTAAATATGACTCAGTTGGGATCTTAATTTTTTTTCAACAGTAATGTTTCACTAGACATCACACTCAACTGGTTGAGAGGTTTGATGAGGAAATATGAAACACATGTTAGGCTGGAAATGACTAAAATGCACTAGTGCACAGACTAACCAATGCATGTCAGCAAATAACGCAGACTGAAGGAGAATATGACAAACTGGTAATACAATAATGAGAAGTTGTGAGAGAGGGTAGTGCCTACTAATAAGGAAAGAAGGCTAACCGAATGACAAATCCAGGGACCACGTTGAGAATTTCAATGGTAGGAATTAATACCAAGATTTACTATGTGGTAGGTGTGGCAAAGAACAATTTTGAAGACTCACAACCGGAAGCAAAGAAAGGCCACAAAATCAGTCGAGTAGGTTAGGAACATACTAGCTGTAATACCATGTTAAACACGCACATAGAATGGACACAAGATTAATATAAGCGTGAATTACATTTATTGAAAAATATTTACACATTTATACATTTCCTTGTGACCCTTGGTCTTCATATACCAAGTTGTCTCTTGGACTCTCGTGATTGTTCACATTCCACACCAACCCTTAGCAGATTAGTTGTCCAACACATTTGAATATGGAATGAATCAAGGAACATGAATCTATCCACTCAAGAAAATTCAATATTGCATTTCATATAAATTTGAACAAATATTGAAATTTCATTGCATGGAAATGGAATGATATAATATCTAACATAAGAATGTATTTTTGGTAATTATTAACAATAATTGAAGGTACAACATTTTATAATAAAATATGCTCAACGCGGATTAATTAAAATGTATCCAGATCTAGAGAAAGGTGATGTGGACCTCCTATGGACCTTTCAAATGCCTAGATATTGAATACCATTTTACAATAACTAATTCACAGGATATTTAGATCTGACTCTCATGGAAATCACGCTCCCTATAATATCATGGATGCCTAAATGTTAGATGTATTTTTCCATGCCAATTTGCAATTTTAAGTATATTAGTAGTTGTTGCCATTGGTGTCAAGTTCAGGGGGAGTCTGTTGAGTATATTAGCAATATGTCAATCTTATGATATCATTGGTATCTTGGTTTCTTATTGAGTGTTGATAGTCTAATTTTTTTGTTGAGTGTTCAATGTGTATCCTAGTAGCATATTTGTGAAGGCATTAATCCTTTATTTACTGCTTATAACTGCATCAGGGGCGTAGGAAGTGTAACATGTAATGCTTAGTGAAAGTTACCAAATTCTAGATTTTCCAGTGTTAAACATAAGGTGGACCCTAGTACGATGCGGAAATGCACGTGGCATTAGATGGAAAAGACAGTTGGTGGGTTATGATATGGCACCCTGAGGTTAGGACATGTGGCACTTGACATGGCAATGTGATAAGCAAATATGTGGTAGAGTGATGACATGAAAGATTGAGTGGTGACACATGGAATCCAATTTTTGACTTTTTCGGTAGCCAAGTGGATGTTTTTTGAGTGACACGTGGTAGTGATGTGGCATGACAGGTGGCAGAGAGGGATGTGGTGGTGATGTGGCATGATAGGTGGTAGAGAAACGACATGGAAGATGATGTGGCAGTGACATGGTAGATGATGTGGCATACCTCGAGATTCATGCTAGGAAGTTTTTTTGTAATGCTTCATAGTGTGAAGGAATTTTTACGCTTTTCTATGTTTTTTTGGAGTCCAGAGGCAAAGTTCATATGGTGGTTCTAAGGTGCACACAATGATGAACATTTCCAAATTCCCAGACGCCATATACTACCCTTAACACAGGCCTTCGAATCGTAGACATTTGGGCATTAAGGGGTTAGTCGTCACAACTGATGACAGGTGAAGAATAGTGCATATACCGAATCCTCAAATCCAGGACCTAGTGTAAGGTATAAAGGGTCATATGGCCATACATCCATGCAGTTGTGCAAGTTTCCATGTGAAGGAGTGGGGATTAGATCCGAGGACCCAAAATTATCATTTAGCTTAAACCTTAAGGTAAGGTGAACCCTACATCAAGCTTAACATGTTATTTGGAATGTGAGGCATCTAGTGTGAACGGTGTGGGGACTAGATACCAAATTCCTAGATTGATCTGGATGTGAGGTTGTCGGCCGGATAAGTCGTTCTTGCGAACAAGACCGACCTCCCTATTATCTATGGATATCTAGCGACAAGCAAATCAAACAAATTCTATCTTTCTCTAAATATGTGATTTATAAATAAAGGCTAATAGATGTTTTAGGCCTACCTCGGCTCCAGTGCTAGTTTGTGGAAGCCACGCTTCGTTGATCCAAATGAGCTCCTTTGTAAAGAATCTGCAAACACAAACAAGCACACACATCAAATAGCATCTGAAAAGCCAATATGATAAACCATATTTATCATGATGATCAAGGAATTCATGAAATAAACCATATAAGACAATTTATTGAGAAAAATGAATCTGATTGTATTAACTTTAATCAAAGAAGAACTTTACAACCTTGGTGCCTTGATGTTGTACAAGCTCCTCCTAGAGTCCAGCAAGAATCTCCTCTACTTTGACAAGTTTCACTCTCTTCCCAAAGAAGCCAAAAGGTATGTAATCTCTCCTCTCGAGCTTAACTAGGAAGTCTCAATTCCAACAGCATTTACCCTCAAAAATGTTCAGCTTTCGACCTCCCTAGCAACCAGCCCAATGCCTCAATTTATAGAGTAGAGGAGGGAAGTTACTAGGTCCACCTTCAAAGGGATAAAGCCCTCCTTCAAGGGGATAAGCTCCTCCTATCAAGGGGTTAGCTCCTTTAGTTATGGGATGCATGAACCACCTAGGAGTGAACCAACCACATCAAGATTCCTTCTAGAAGCGTCCAGAATTAACCTAAAGTGAGTTTTTAAGAATAAACTTGTGCCTTTTTAACTTTCACAAGGGTCCGCAGCCACTCTTTAGAGACAGAGCGGGCAGGTCCGCAGGTAACATGACCAATGGGTGCGGGACCACAGGTACTGGTAAGAGAAAGTGCGGAACCAAAGGTTTATTGATTTTAAGGACTTTCTCTCATTTTTAAAGCTTGATATGAAGAGTTGAGGTTTGAGACTTGCATAGGAGGTCAGTATGAGTGATGATAGACCCACACTGATTACAAAAAGTCATGGTGACAATATTTTGTGTAACAGATTTCCCCCTAAAATGCGAAGTCTGTAGTAGATGAGGATTTCATTTATCATCTAAGAAGAGTGAAGTACTTTATCATTTCGAGGATGATCTTGTGGAGAGCCTGGTTGGAACCTGTAAAAATATTCAATACAAAATATATATATGAGATCATATCATCGCTGAGGTAGGCATTCCCATACTCAGATCAAAACTGACTAGAAAACTAACTAAATTGTTCTGATATAGGAATGATCTTGCAATACATCACAAGTATAGACACATGTAGACACAGTATGGGTGCAGCCATCTGTTTATGAATAGTCCACTGTATAATGAATACAAAATTCCTCGCAGCCTGGATGGTGGAAACTAGATCTACGGTCTTGATTTCTACTTCCTGAAATAGTACGATTCTATCCATGTGAATGAATGTGTCAAAGTCAAACATGGTAGAAACCACTTGATTACGAGTCAATGATGTAAATTGTTAACAAGTGTGAGAGAAACCACCATTAATGTCAATGGCTCTCAAAGTACTCAGTATAATCCATGAAAAGTGAATAGATGTGTTGATGTCGAACATGTCACGGAATCCTTTGATCGAAGGTCAATGATGCAACGTATCGTTGAAGGCGAGAAACCTGTCATTGAGGCATGCATATCCCAAGGTACTGATGATTTCTAGATAATAAGTTGAAGTCGATAGAAAGCGATTCGTCGTAGGCAAGCCCACAACACGAAATCATAGATCAAGTTTGAAGAAATATAGTTGCAAGGATTGACTCAGGGATGCTCAAGATGGATGATAGATATTTTGCAGATGAATGGTTTATTTGCACTAACCTCTTGAAAACATAACGACACTGCAAATGGTTTGGTGGCAATTGACCCAAATCTAATACCTAGAAACTGGTTGAAGACTTTCAATATGGCTTGATTAACTGTTAGGCAAAGGATTTCCCAACCCAGGTGAACAAAAAGTGTCGTGTTCAAGAGTGGTTAAATGTTTTTATGAGACACAAAGTATGACAAACAGGCTCATTTTCCTCTCTTTTCCCCCACCATTTCTGGCAAGTACCTCTTTATTTTTGACAAGCTTGAGGAGGATAACATGTTCTTGATTATAAGCTCATCCTTCGGATGAGTCCAACTTAGTTTAAATTCGAACCTTAAGAAGGAGTGGTCCGTTCTTGTTTGTAATTGAATAGGTCCTTTACTATTAAATTTTAACGAGTCCAGTATAGGAGAAACTCGACGTTTTTCAATTTTAGGGAGTCTGAAAAAACTTAAGGAAACTCCATAGTTGTCCTTTTTCGTAAATTTGTGTCTCCCAAGCCCAAAAAAGTATAAAATAATACTTGAGAGAACCGCTTGACCATTACGATCAAGGAGTGTTTTTCATAATTAGTGTCTCTGATCCAAAAAAGTAAAAAAGCGATCAATGACACGTCGTTTTATAACCAATATCAAATTTGAAACAACAAAAATCCATCAATCTTTTCATGTTTTTACAGTCAGAAAAGGGTTGTAATGGACCGTCTTTTTAATTCCGTTTTAACGAGCTTAAAAAGAAAAACTCGACAATCTTTTCATATTTTAGGAGTCAGAAAAGAGCTTAAAGGTGACTCTCATGTTTTTGTCAAAATGACCAATTTTGCCTGAAAAATCTATTATCTTGTACAAAAACTCAAACATTACTTATACCTGTTTAAAATAAATAAAAATGCTTCAAAAGTTACCTCTTTAAAGTGAAAAATAAACAAATTAAAAATTCATTTATTCAAAAAAGCTTATAAAAATGGCTTTTGTAAATTCATTTTTACCGTTTGACTTCAGAGTGAGAAAAGAGAGCTTTTAGTAAGAAACTTCACGTGAAGATTGCGGAAAATCCGTCCATTGGAATCGAACACCGCCACCTCCAGGTAATCCACATCATCTTACTCTTACATTTCATCTGTTTGAAATTTGTTTTTAGGGTTTTATTTTCATTTTTAGGAAATATTTAGGTTAAAAACCTGCGCGCAGGGGTCCGCAGGCGCAGTATAGGAAACCTGCGGACCCCGACTTTTTCGTAAAAGGAAAAATGTCAGGGGCCCGCACCTGCTGTATAGCTAGAGTGCGCACCTACGCACTATCTCTAATATAGAGGGTGCGGTCCCTGCAGCAAAGGTTTTCAAACTTAAATTTTTCAAATTCCGCCCCAAAACTTTGATTTAAAATATTCTAATCCACTTTTTTATTGAATGTAGGGTATACACCATGCTTGATTGGCGGGAATGGGAGCACGAGGATGTGGACCTCGCCGCGATTAATCATCAACCTTTGATTGATGCATTGAAGGCATGTGGTTTATTCAAATTCTGGGCCATACCTGGCATGAGGGCCCAGGTGGACCTTTTGCAGTGGATGGTAGACAGGTGGAATGTACAGGACCAGTGTTTCTTTATTGGTGGCCACCACCTCGAAATCGAGCCGGAAGACATTTACTTTTTGATTGGTTTGCCTAAGAGAGGTGAACATTTGACTCTGTTCGGGGCTAGGCCAGGTTGCTAGTCTGTCGATAGCCTCCGGCTAGAGTTTTGTAACGACCAAACCAGAGACAAAGGGATTGATATCAAAACCATCTCCCGTCCTGAACTCAAAGTGATTGCATTTACTGTCACCAGGCTCTGCGGAAGCGCAACACTACATGTGGCCACTGGATCCCAAATGCAGATGGCAGTAGACTGCTTTCAGGGCACCATCTTCAACTGGTGCGAAGATGTGTTGGCTAATGTAAAAGGCCAACTGACTAGAGCAAAGAACGGACAACTGAAAAAACTTTGGATATGGTTTCTTAGTTGTGAGCTTTGGTCTAGAGAGGGTCCCAATATTGATCCCACAACATCTTTTCATTGGAGCTGGCCTTCCCCGAGAGCCCAAACTGATGCGTTGGGTTGCAGTTATGGCCCGTCATCCCGAGGAGGGTTCAGAAGTTGTTCGATTTCCTCTTGAGTATTTTCATTGGTTGGAGAACCAAATTTTTGCTATTCAGGATTTTCCTTATGCTGGGATGGATTATCGTGGTGACCCAGACATGGCTCTTCCACCAGGAGAGCAATGGGATGAATCAGGTAAAATTATTTAAATCATCCCAAAGTTGATAGTAAAAAGTTTCAAATTCAGATGTAGGTCCATGGCAACCAGCCACTCTCCGACCTTATGAGAGGAAATAGCCAGCTGCAGCAGCACCAGCCCCACAGGACGAATCTACATAGACCCTGGCCGAATTGGAAAACCATCTAGAGCGTTTGACAGCAGACATTCCAGAGACCAGCATAGATGACATTCCTCTTAGGCTATAGCGCTATGTGATTGGGATCCTAGGACCTTTCAGGAGGTTCCTTTGTAGGGTGGCCTGTGCAGTGGTTTTTTTATCGTGATCACCACCAGTGATAGGATGATCGCCTGTTGTAGGCTCATATGACATTTTGCTTTTTTGTACTATCATTTTTTCCGATCATAAGGTGTTTTTCAACCTATGATCGAAGACGATGTATGTTTGACACACTTCTATGCTATGCTATATCACTATTACCGGCTATCTTGTAAAACATGTTATGGAATGTTTTTAAATTTACTTGCTTGATTACTGCAAATGTCTACTTAACATTCGAGAAGCAATTGCATTTGCTAATGTATTTAAATATCTTGGAATATGCTGATATTCAATATAGTCAAATTCACGTTCCAAGAGATGAACTCTCAAAAATAATCTAAATAACACTGGATTTCTAATGGCATAAACTCTATTAAGCTGTAACACAACGAGTTCAAAATCTAACCTCACAATCAAACTTCGAATCCCAAATGAGATGGATTTAGATAATAACTCAATCACTGCACTATACTCTGCAATGTTGTTCGTTGTTTGACCGAGGCTTACCCCATGCATAGATACCAACTCATCAGAGGGCGAATAAATAACCCAAGCTGCGGAAGAAATGTTCCGTGTATTACGACAAGCACCATCAGCAAAACCAATGTATGTTTGGAGAGACGTCGACATCTACAATATCAAGAGTAAAATCAAGATAAGCAGGAATAATGACAAAAACACTCTCTAAGCTAAGCACACTTTTTAATCTAAACCACACCAGCTAGAAATAAAACTAACCTAACTAAAATCTCCACACCCAGATTTAAGCATAATATCTCTTCAGATAAAGACCATTTCTAGGCTTACCTAAAGAGACCCCATCAAAGTCTACCAATTCATAGGCCCGTTTTTCCAGCTTTCGCTTAACAACATAAGGACCATGCCACATGGGTACGAATTTTCCAGCGCCTAATTTATCATTTGCTTGATAGTATAGTAAGACTAGGTCTCCTTCCGAAAAAATACGAGTTCTAACATTTCGATCATACTGAGCTTTAATACGTTTGGCATGAGCTTCGATTGCTAGTGCAGCATCACGTCAATTCTCAGCTAGTTGAGCCAAGTATAAAAAACGTTTCTCCTCTTCGGAAATGGCTGGAAGTAATTCTATGGCCATTTGCAATGACGAGATTTCACATTCAATGGGTAACACATCTTCCAGACCGTAAACTAGTTGGAAAGGAGTGAAACCGGTTGATGTTTTTACTGAGGTTCGCTACGCCCAAAGCGCTGAAAATATCATGTTATACCAATTCGACCTATGAATCCCAATGATTCATCGGATCATGATGACTAGAAATTTGTTGATGGCTTCAACCAGACCATTAGCCTGTGGATAATATGGAGTTGAACTATCGTGACGCAGGCCAAGTTGGTCTGTTAGTTCCGTCATCATAATGTTTTGAAAATGACACCCATGATCAATGATAATCACTTGTGGAAAACCAAACCTAGAAATTATATGATTGAAAACGAAAATCGCAGCAGTTTTGCCATCTGCCTCAAATGTAGGCATCGCCTCGGCCCACTTGGTAAAATAGTCTACCGTAGGGATGATATACGCATGCCCCCCAGCCGAGTGAGGGTTAGATGTAATATAATCGATACCCCATTTTGCAAAATGACCGACGGTAATTATAGGGTGGAGAGGAGAAGGTGGAGCGCACATCTTTCGATCAAAAATTTGGTAGTTGTGGCAATTTCGGACCGCATTAATACAGTCTTTAAACAAAGACGACCATAAATAGCCAACGCACAATATCTTTTGGGTTGTGGCAAACCTAGACATATGACCGCCACATGCTCCAGAGTGACAGTCATTTAGAACCCTTTCAGCTTCCTCATTAGTTAAACAACGTCGGAAAACAGATTCCGCCCCACGACGATAAAGTGTATCGCCAATAATTTTGAATTGTTGGGACTGGAATCGTATTTTCTGATGCTGAGATCTTGAAATTTCAGGCCGAAAGGATTGGGTTTAGAGATAAACTATGATATCTCCATACCAGGGATTTAAAGTGTTGATTAGAAACAAGGATTCGTCCGCAATGGGCTCTTCCGCCACAGTTTCAGTATCAACACGCGGGAAGTCACACATTAACTCCGCAAAAACTAAATATTTCTTTGACTTAGATTTTTCAAACTCCAAGTCGAATTCCTGCAGGATAACAATCCATTTGGAATACTTGCCCCCTAGCAATTGTTTGGTCAAAATATAGATTATAGTGTTGCAATCGGAAATTACTGTAGGCTTGTGTAGTAAAATGTAATGACGAAAACATTGGACAACTTGAACAGCTGCCAAGGCCAATTTATCCACATGTGAATATTTTAGCTCAGTTGGATTCAAAGTGCGACTAAGGTAATATATCACATGTTCACTACCGAATTCATCTTCCTAAACTAGTACCATTCCAATGGTGGAATGAGGCGGCGAGATATAAGAAGTAGTCCTGGTTGTAGTTGGGAGGACGCAATAACGGTGCATGGGTCAACGCGTGTTTTAATGCATCAAAAGATTTGTCAGCTATCTCATCCCAAAAGAACAGAGTATTATGTTTCAACAACCAAGTAAAACCCTTTGTTATCTCGGCGTAGTTAGGAATGAATCAGCGTAAAAAGTTTGCTTTCCCCTGCAAACTTTGGAGTTGGCGAAGACTCGAAGGAAGAGGCAATTTGACAATAGCTTCAACCTTCGAGGGATCGACACGAATGCTGGCTTTCGGAACAACAAATCCCAGTAACCGACCCGTTTCTAAACAGAAAACACACTTATGTGGATTCAACCTAATTCGATAATGCCTACACCTCATAAAGATTGCTCGTAAATGGATGAGATGATCAGCTCTACGTAATGAATGAGTAGGTAAATCACCGAGATAGGGTTGCACAATGTGCTTGATGTCATGAAACGCGTAAGACATGGCCCTTTGAAAAGTTGCGCTGGCATTCTTGAGCCCAAAAGGTAATTTGCAATAAGAAAATGTCCCCCATGGACAAACGAAAGCCGTTTTTTGTTGATCAGCAGGTAGAATATTTATTTGATTGTATCCGGAAAAACCATCCATGAAGGAGAATATTTCATTGCCGGCACAATCATCAATGATTTGATCGATATAGGGAGTTGGGTAATTGTCTTTTGGACAGGCTCGATTAATATCCCTATAATCGATACATATTCTTATTGTTCCTTGCTTTTTGTTAACAGGAACAATATTCGATACCCAATCCGTTAAGGGAATTGGATAAATGAAACCTGCTTTAAGTAATTTTTCAACTTCTGCTTTAATAGCAGCAGCCTTTTGTGGGTGGATTTGACGCAAACGTTGCCGGACGGGTTTAGCATCCGGGTAAATTTTGATTTCATGAACAACAATTACTGGGTCAATTCCTGGCATTTCCTCATATGACCAGGCAAACACGTCACGAAATTCTTGAAATAGGGCCTTATATGTTTGAATTTCATTTTCCATACAAGAGGCACCTATATGAATGTTTTCAACAATTCCAGGCTTAACCGAAATGTCAATAGGAATAGTTCGAGAAATATTTCCTAAATTTAACTCAGAATTAGGATTTTTCAATGGATTCCGAGGTTCCTTGACATAATCAGTCGTAAAAATAGATGAAAAATCATTTTCAAAACGATCAATCTCAGGTAAAAATGAAGATCTATGATGAATATCTTCCCATGGTAAATCATCAACAGACAAGATTTCACGAATTTTCTCATCAGTGTGCACAAGTTCGGAAAATGTTGTTGAATCTGAGTTTGATGTTGAAAGTGATTCTTCATGGACCACATTCATTAAGTCAATTTGGGTTGAAGAAGGGTCGAAAAACAACTGTACGGCCTGATACGCAATTTCATATGGACTCAAAGGCATGGCATCACCCAATGAATCTATCTCAGATTCGGAAGGTACGATCCAAGGATCATCATAAACAATAGTGTCTGATGAAATCATATGAATGGTTGCATTAGAAGGCGATACATTGAGAGGAGGAAAGGGAAAAGTTCCTAGTAAACCAGAATCTTTAACTAGTCCTACTCCAACATTCTTATAAGGGATATTTGTTTTACCGACATGTTGGATACTTTTAGAAGAGGCTAGGTCGGATGAAAAGTAAGTTAGCTGGTCTATAGTTACGATCTTTCCATTATGAAGAAAATTTATAAGCCGAAAGACCAATGAAACAACAACAGTCATAGCATAAGACCAACTACGACCCAAGAGAAGGTTGTAATCTAGAGGGTCATCAACCACCTCCACATCTAGATTAACAATTTTGCCTTCAACCCCTATAGGTAAATCTTGTAGAATGCCAAAAGGATGAAACCCACGACCATCAAAAGCCTTTAGAATCGTCGGGGATTGATGAAGTGTAAGAGAACCAAGCGATCTCCAACACTGGATCGACATAATACACGTTGAGGCTCCCTCATCAATCACAGTCATATAGCAAGGCCTGTTTTTGACTAACACTGGAATCTGGAAAGCCATTTGATGAGGTAAGCGAGGTGTACTATTTTCTAGATCAAAAAATATAAGGTTCGAGTCTTGAATATCAACAGCTCCTATAGCTGCCAATAGCAATTTACGCTGTGCTGGACATGATTGTAGCACCTCCAAAACCGACATTGCTGAAGGTGAAATAGCCAAATCTTCAACAATGTTATAGTTCTGAGCAGCTCTCGCATGTGGATTGAAAGCTGAATTTCGAAGTATACCCTTGGTGGGTGGTTTGATTACTAAGTCTGGGTTAGGTTTCTCGATTTGTAGTGGATCAGAACCGGGAGTTGAAGTTGATGGGTTCAAATTAGAATATTCTACCTCCTTACCACCAACAGGACTTTTACTTCCATAATCTTGCGATCGTGTCGCAATCCTAACATGGGACATCATCATTATGGGTTCTTCTGAGGTATTTGAGGAAGAACCTATCATCTTACTATCTTGACTAGGAAAAGGATCCTTCAAAACAGGAGGCGTTTGAGAACCTTTGACAATTTTCGCAACCTCAGCACGATGAGGGCAGTCTCTTGTAAAATGCTCTTCATCACAAATGAGACAAGGATAACGAGGTTTGCGTTTCTCATCAATAGATTCCGTTTTTTCTGGTTTCTCTTTCGAATTTTTATCTGCTTTATTTTTCTTCTTACCGCCGGATTTTGATTTGGCCGTAGATGACTCTACAATATGAATATCGGCAGAAATTTATGCGGAAGAATCTCCTGTCGGGGAATCTGGTAAAGTTATGATAGGAGAAGAATTCTTGGAAGATTTCATCGTACTTTTGGTATTAACTGTACCAATCATACCATCAGCGCCATGAGACCCTGAAGGAGCTGCAATTATTTGATTTTGTTTAGGAAGATCAGGGATTTCCTCGTGTAACGTACCTGACTGCGTATAAACGAGGTCAAGGTATCGAGCTTGAGCAATTACTTGCTCTTCAGTAACAACTCCTACCTTAGCTACATCCTCAGTGATTTTTGGTAATAAAGATTTGACAAACCATTCTGCTAAGATTTGATCCGGGTTCAAAACTTTCACTATATGCCGTCGACGTCTCCATTCATGAATGTGATATGAACTGTAAGTGGACGTTGACTCTTTTAATGAAGTTAATAATTCCATGCCATTGTCATATCTGACTGGCAATTGAAAATGAGTTAAAAAAGAAGTAGCTAATTGACTAAAATTATAAAAAGTGGCTCGCGGTAACTCAATGTACCACTTGGCCGCAAGACCAATTTGAGTGCGTTGAAAAAGCCGTAAACGAATTGAATCATCTGAAATGGAGTTAGATGCACACCAGAGGTGATAAGTCATCACATGGTTTGACGGACCCTCTCCTGATTTTCCTTCAAATTTAGGAATATCACTAGGCAACTTATTCGGCATTGGCGGCCAAAACGGAAGATAATTAGTTGGATCGTTCGTAAGGCGCGACAAATCAGGCAAGTCCAAAGTTGCAATGAGCGGTAACTAACGATTAGGGTCTCTGAAACCCTGGGTCATGAGACCAGCCCTAGGAGGAGGATATCCAGGATAACTAGGAATTGGAATTGCATTTGGGATATTATATCCTCCCGGAAAACCAGGGTTAATCGGACCGTACTGGGGTTGTTGAGGTTTGATCCAGGCGGATATTGGTGGCCACCTGCCAAGTCCACCTGGACCCCCACCATTTTTTATCTCAGCATTTTTAGTTTCCTTAATTGTAGCACATCTTACTATTTTTAGCAGTTTTTCGGGTCCTGAGCTTCTGGAGCCGTTTTGAGGCCCTAAACGACATTTTTTAGGAAATTTGGGGGCAACATGGGTCCATGGACCGATGTTTCCCTTCCCAAAGTGGTAGTGCTTGGATAGATCTTTCTAACGAGCTATTGTACGCGTCAAACGGAGATCGTATGCCAAAGTTACAACCCTAAGCTACCATCGCCCTAGCTGGTTTATTTCCATTTTTGGTTGTAAACATATTTCAGTATTTTCCATTAATGAAATGAAGTATTATTTCCACTGCATCTTTGTGTATATGGTTATCTCTGTAATTTGTTGCGTTCCTGTTTAAATCTGGATCAGTGGTATCAGAGCGGTCTGCTTTTTCTCTGTTTTTCTTTGCATGTCCCCAACAAGGTCGGGATATAAGGAGTTAGGGCTTGAACTGGTTGAACCTTTGTAAGACCAGCCTTGCAAATCCCGGCGGCCTCCCATGGCGGATGAGAAGAAAGACGAGGGGGCAGGAGATCCCATCAAAATCTTGCTCGAAGAAGCCCTCAAGCGACAACGGAACGCGATGATGGACAACTTTGCCCAGATCCTTCAGCGGCTACCCAGAAGCGACGCAATGGCTTCCAGCAGCTACTTTGGAAACACCAAGGCCTTTAAGGTACAAGTTAATTTTTAAATCCCCATATTCGAGGGTCAGATAGACGCAGATGTCGTAGATAAATGGTTAAATCTGCTAGAGGGTTATTTTTATGTTCATGAATTTTCGAGTCGGGAAAAGTTTGTTTTCGCTCTTCTCAAAGCAGCCCCCCACGTCAAGGACTGGTGGGAAACCTACTGCAAGCAGAAGGATGAAAGTACTGGCTCACTGTTTTCAGCCGCACCCACCTAGAATTCATTTCGGGATGCCATCAAGGAGAAGTACTACCCTGTCGGAAGCTACGAGGATGAATACATGAAGTGGACCACGCTGCGGCAGGGAAGGGACCAAGATGTGCCGGAGTTCACGAATCTTTTCCATACCCTTCGCACAAAGTTGGGTATCAAGGATTCGAAGCAACATTTGATACTCAAATACCGTGGCTGCCTGCACAAGTACATCCAGGAAGAAATACAATTCCTAAACATCTCCTCGCTCGGCGTAGCATACCGATATGCCGTCAAGGTCGAGCAGAAGTTTAAACAAAAGAAGCGAGACTTTGGATCTGCGAATCCAAAGCAGGGGAAAGGGGCCCCTAAACCACAGAACAAAGGACAAAGCCAAGGCTGGACAACCCAAGACGAGCCGCTGAAGCTGCAAGTAAAGAACAGCGCCGCGAAGCCGAAAAAGGACACTGGAAAATGGTGTGAGTTCCATAAGAGCTCCACTCACAACACAAGTGAGTGTCGGGCCAAGCAGTCACTAGTGGCTAAGCTAAAGGTTTCAGAATCAGATGCATGTTCCGACTCTGAGTCAGAACCCGATAAGGGGAATGAAAAAGGGAAGCAGATCATTGATGCGGATCCCAACGCCATTGTTGTTACTGCCAAGATCCAGAAAAATGAACCCGAAGATCCAGAGGAGGAGGAGCGTCTCTTCCACTCCCAGATGTGGGTAAAGGGCTCCCCGATACAGTTCATTGTTGATAGCGGGAGTCAAAAGAACCTCATTTCGGCAGAGGTCGTGAAGCGGTTGGGCTTACCGACCACAACACATCCACAACCATACACCATTGGGTGTCTTCACCAAGGACGAGATCTTCGTGTGAGCCAGCAGTGTCGCCTTCCATACAACATCAAGCCCTTCACGGATGAGGTATTGTGTGACATTGCTCCCCTTGAAGTTTGTGATGTATTATTAGGATAGCCATACTTGTGGAAGCGACATGTTGTGTATGAATCAAGGCCCCGTGCTGTTATTATTACATTGGGAAATAAGTTGTACAAGATACCAGAGGTAGCACCACCTACCGCCATCTCTTTGATTACTGCAAAACAATGCAGTAAGATCGTTTCCAAAACCAGGAAATTTGTTTTCCTGATGATACGCCCTCAAGGAAAGAAGAAGACGGTGGTCGCGGCCTCCAGACGGGGTCCCTCTGCATGAAAACTATAGATGGACAAGGTTGTGGAGGAGTACGAGGACATCTTCACCTCCCCTGTAGGGGTTCCTCTGCACTGTCAGGTCAAGCACTCCATCAATCTGATCCCAGGTGCGCCGCTACCCAATGGACCAATTTATCGGCGCTCCATTCTAGAGAACAATGAAATCAAGAGGCAGATTTAGGAGCTCCTGCAGAAAGGTCACATCCGTCCGAGTTCATCGCCTTATGGGAGCCCGATCGTGTTGGTACAGAAGAAGGATGGAACGTGGAGACTCTGTATTGACTATCAGGTGTTGAACAAGATCACTGTCCGTAATAGGTACCCGATCCCACGGATTGATGACCTCCTGGACCAACTAAAGGGGGTGAAATATTTCAGCAATATCGATCTAAATTCAGGATATCACCAGGTACCAATCGAACCCTCTGATGTGTGGAAGACTACCTTCAAATCCAAGGAGGGCCTTCTCGAATGGTTTGTTATGCCTTTCGGATTGACGAATGCTCCTGCAACCTTCATGAGGCTAATGGATGACATCTTGCGACCATTCACCAACTTCCTTGTAGTAGTATACTTGGATGACATTCTGATCTTCAGCCAAAGTTGGGAAGAGCACCTCCACCACATCCGACAGGTTCTCCAAACACTGCGGCAACACAAGCTATGTGCCAATTTGGAGAAATGCACTTTTGGCATGACCCAGGTTCAGTATCTGGGATACATCGTTGATGAACATGGGGTGCATGTCGACCCAGCCAAGATCCAAGTCATTCGGGACTGGCCATCTCCAACCACTCTAACAGAGCTTCGCAGCTTTCTAGGTCTTGCCAACTTCTACCATAGGTTCATGTTGGGGTTTTCTCATATTACTTGGCCCTTGGGTCAAGTCACCAAGGAGGGGCGAAAGAAAAATTATTTTGGTCTGAATATCAACAGAAGGCATTCATGGAGTTGAAGGATCACCTCTGCACGGCACCAGTGCTTGCATTACCAGATTTACAACAACCATTTTAGGTCGAGACAGATGCCTCTGACTATGCTATTGGGGCAGTCCTTACTCAACATCGACATCCAGTGGCATATCACAGTGAAACACTTTCAAACATAATCCGGAAGTACCCCACTTATGATAAAGAGATGTATTCCATTGTACAGGCCTGCCGACAATGGAAGCATTACATTTTGGGGAAGGAAACGGTCATCCACACAGACCACCGACCCCTGTAGTTCATACAGACCCAAGGGAAATTGCAGAATGATCGCCATCAGAAGTGGTCTACATACCTGCAACAGTTCCACTTGAATATTAAGTATAAGAAGGGCAGCACCAATAATGTTGCAGATTGCCTCAGTCGACCACCGATCATGGCGTTAACCACCGTGCTCAACTCTTGTGGGCACGAGACTTCTGATTGGCCACTTCTCTACAAAAGCGACCCAGAATTCGGCCACACATACCATACACTCTTGGAGGGTCGGCATGTTCCAGATTTTCACCTCCAGGATGCCCTGTTATCCCACCTGGGTCACCTTTATGTTCCTTCAAGCGAGCGTGCCAAGATGATTTGGGAAGCACACTACAGTCGGGCTGCTGGGCATTTTGGGGTCGAGAAAACAGTGGCAATACTGTAAAATTATTTCTATTGGCCGAATCTTCGATAGGATGTTGGGAAGTACATCAGATCATGTACTGCCTGTGCCATTGCCAAACTGACCATTAAGAAGCACGGCCTCTATACCTCATTGCCTACCCCTAGTCGACCTTGGGAATCCATCTCCATGGATTACATGTCAGGCCTTCCTTCCACTAAGCATCGAAATGACTGTGTTTTTGTGGTTGTCGACAGGTTCTCGAAGATGGCCATTATGGCGGCCTGCAAGAAGAATATCACAGCAGAAGCCACTGCTAAACTCTTCTTTGAACGAGTGTGGGTGCACTTTGGGATCCCACAGTTTATCATCTCAGATCGGGACAGTCGGTTTCTCAGCACATTTTGGTCCAGTCTCTAGTCAATGCTGGACACCAAACTCACGAAGTCCACAACCTTCCATCCTCAAACTGATGGCCAGACAGAAGTTGTCAATAGGATGATTGTGCACATTCTGTGCATGTATAACTCAAAGCATCCACGCACATGGGACGAGAGCCTCCCCTATGTTCAACACAGCTACAACTGAGCTCTTCACAACTCCACTAGCCATAGCCCTTGTCAGGTGGGTTTGGGATTCCAGCCACTATGCCCCATTGATGTGGCCATGCCACTTGCAACTACTCACATAAATTCAGCTCATGTCCAGTTCGAAACAGACAAGGCCACCAGCTTCATTGAGCGCATCCAACATATTCACCAGCAGATCCATGACATTCTTGAGAAATCAAATGCCAAGTACAAGCAACGACATGATCAACATCGGGTGCCACACAAGTTTCAGGTGGGCGACAAAGTCTGGTTGCATTTGCAAAAGGAACGCCTTACTGGAGCCTATCGGAAATTGAGACCACTCTGATATGGTCCTTACACCATTACTAAGGCTATTGGAGACAATGCATTTGAGCTCAGCATTCGCCCATTCCTTGGCTTGCATTCGGTGTTCAATGTGGACCGGCTTCGGCCATACTTTCCACCATTGCTAGACACATCCGACATTGCAGAATAGCTCAAACCCACAGAATTAAATCCAGATTGCATGGAACAAGCTGCAACTGATTGGATCATGGACACACAGATCAAGAACACTCACCAACAGAATATCCAACTGTATCGAGTTGTCAAAGCAGGCCAACTCCTTCAGCAGGGCAAGTGGCTCACCATGGAACAAGTTTAGCAAAAGTTTCCTCATCTCATGGAGGAACTCAACGCAATGGGGACCATTGATTCCTAAGGGGGGAGGAATGATCCAGGTGGATATTGGTGGCCACCTGCCAAGTCCACCTGGACCCCCACCATTGTTTATCTCAGCATTTTCAGTTTCCTTAATTGTAGCACAACTTACTATTTTTAGCAGTTTTTCGGGTCCTGAACTTCTAGAGTTGTTTTGAGGCCCTAAACGACGTTTTTGGGAAATTTGGGGGCAACATGGGTCCGTGGACCTATGTTTCCCTTCCCAAAGTGGTAGTGCTCGGATAGATCTTTCTAACGAGCTATTGTACGCGTCAAACGGAGATCGTATGCCAAAGTTACAACCCTGGGAAGTTGATGTACGAATTTACCCAAACGGGGCCCACGGTTTGGCGTTTCATCTCCTAGGGTTAGGTTTTGGAATGTTAAGGGTTTTCCATTGTTTTTCAACAATAAATAGGCCTTCGAGCCTCATTGTAACACAGTTTAGAGGCATGTATCCACCACATCTCTTCTCAGAGATAAGCTACCATCGCCCTAGCTGGTTTATTTCCATTTTTGGTTGTAAGCATATTTCAGTATTTTCCATTAATGAAATGAAGTATTATTTCCACTACATCTTTGTGTATATGGTTATCTCTGTAATTTGTTGTGTTCCTGTTTAAATCCGGATCAAGGTTGTTGATAAGTATATCCAGGGTATGGTTGATACTGATAGACTGGGTTCTGCACAGGAGGACTGAATTGGTACTGTCCCTGGTACGGTTGATAAGTAAATTGAGGTTGAATTGTGACAACCATACTTGGACCAGGTTGTCCTACAGGCATTTGAACCAAAGTCTGAATTGTGGGTCCAGACTGAGGTAAATATGCTTGAGGAATTGATGCAGGAACAGTAGAAAACGGAGCTGTCGATACTCCAAAAGCAGGTGGGGTAGATGGAACAGATGTTGCAGCAGTTGCAGCAGTCGTTTGAGGTGGAGTTCGAGGCGAACTAGGCCCAGGATGAGAAACTACAGAAGGTGCAGAAGTTTGAATAGTAGGCTGGACAGGTTGTTGGGTTGAACCAGAAACCAAGGGTTGTCCAGATTGAGATGACAACTGCACATTCGGTTGCAAGATCTGTTGAGATTGAGATGGATCCCACACAAAGTTCATTATGGGGTATGGACCCATAGAAGGTTGAGCAAATTGAGGACCATAACCGAGTTGAGGGTAGGGTTGATAATTCAAAGGTACATTTCATGCTCCTTAGACAAATTATTGACCTGAAGGTGGTTGGAAACCTTGGGTGGGGTACTGACCTTGAGGTTCATAACCTTGGGGCATGTACTAATACTGGGGTTGACCTTGAGGTACATATTGATACTGGGGTTGACCTTGAGGTACATACTGAGTCTGGGGTTGATCTTGAGGAATGTACTGTCCCATAGTATGTACTGTCCTTGACGTTGCCCCCCAGGCGATAATTGAGGACCTTGAGGCTACCCCCCAGGCAGTAACTGGCCACCTTGAGGTTGCGGATTTGGAATGGTACCTGACATCATAAGAATATCTTCTACACTCAATGGCTTAGTTCCGTTATTACCAGTTAATAACCCTTGTTCAACAGGTTGAGGAGATGCTCCCAAAAAAGTACCAGTAAGTGACTAATACCCAGAAGGAACAGAAGGACCGCCATATAAAAATATTTCTGGAGATTGAGAAAACATGGACGACTGTCTCGACATATTCAAAGGAGGATAATAACCCCTACGTGTTGGATGAAAAGGAATGCGAGGTGGTGAAAAACTTAGGCCCGGGTTTTCCAAAAAATTGGTCAATGAAAGATACCAAACGTCCCTCCTAGGTGGACTGTAAAAGATCGATTCACGCTCCCTAAGTTCTATAGCTGGTTGATTTTCAGGGATAAGTATACCTTCTTCCGGAGTAACAAGTTCTTCAATAGCAATAACTCCAAAAGTAAGATTTTGGGTAATGACTCTTTCTATCATTGGGTGAAATAGGACCACTGGAAGTTGGAGAGGCAAACCCTAATGTTGGAGTAGCAGGAGGTTCAGTTTCAGGTTCAAATATTTCAGGTTCCTCGGCTAATTTACCAGTAGAAGAAAAACTACCAGTAACTTCGGAAAATGAAACAGGTTCTAAAATATACTCTGGTGCTTGCACTTGGCAATCAGGATGTACAACCAAAGAAGACTCTCCTTCTTCAGGTGACCCAACTCTACTGTCACTAGGAGTTACAAGGGCTCGTATCCCTTCAAGCTGGCTTGGTGAAAACTCAAGAGGTTGGCCCCGAAGTTTACGGGACTTCCTTGGTAATTCAGCCACGATTAAAATTTTAATTACTTCACACACAAACAAAGAAAAATTTCAATGAAAACCACCTAAAGTCTCTAAAGAACCAAACAATTTTGAATCACACGCCTAAAGAATCTAGGAGGTCAAACCACACACAAACAGTAACTTTCTGTACCGAAAACACTAGTTGGTGATGAAATCCAACATCACAGAATTCAATACAGAAATGGCAGTTGGAACAGTTACCTCGGCAACCTGCTTAATGAATAGACTGGCACAAGTTTCTCCACTAAACCGTCTCGAGTGAAGAGAACCCCCTAGAAATTCCAAGTGAGTCTAGCCGACGTCTGCTCCAGGTACAATGGGATCTTCCCTCCACCATCACCTTATGAAAGAATCCTATAGAATATGGTCATTATGGTTACCAACGGAAACAAATATACCTGGGGGAACAGTCTATGATCCGATACACACATAAGGGCAGAGTAGCAAGCTCAATCCCCTTGAAGGCTCCTTAACATAATCCAAGGTTTACCAACAAGTGACCCCAAGCTCCACGACAATGGTTAATCTGAGGTTTATCGTTTTTAATACGTGTATATCTTGTATCATTCCCAATGAGGAAGGATTGATTACCCCACTGGTTCGGACACAATCTCGTGCTTGAATCCTTTAAGAGGAGCTTCCTAGAGCATAGATGTAACAATTGGAATTTATCTCCTACCGCAAGATACAACTACTTATTTGTTTTACTATCTTGGAGAGTTAATTACTCCCTACTCCAAGATACTAGCCTAAGTTATGTTGGTGATAAAGAGCCCTAGAAATAAAAAGATTGCTAGATAGATTTTACTTTAAGCGTTGTTTTTATTGGTTTTTTCTCAAGTCAAAAGGTGCGGAGATGAAACTTTATGGTGTGAAGACTCGACTCCAAATCACTAAAAATGCACTTAAGATGATAAACAATCATTTTTCCTCAATGAATTTCTAGCTAAAGAAAGAGTTGAGAATGCAAATACTTGTAAAAACAAATCTTTCCTTAACAAACAAATAAAAAGAAGAACATTTTTGTCTTTTCCAACAAACTCAAAAATGAGACAACTAGTTATGCTCACGAAAATTTCGCTTTCTTTACAAACACTCAAATACTACAAAAACAAACTTTTTCAAAAGAGATTTTTTTTTTAATTTTTATAAAACACTCAAAACTATTGAAAAATCTAATCTTGAGATCTATAAATTCTAAACAACTAATTGAAGTAAAAGCTTACAAGATTTCTTTTCAAGGATGTTTTACTTAGTTATGAGCAAACTAAGGACTAATTTGTTCAGAATCACAAATTAATCAAAAAACAACCAGCTTTTGTTTTCTTTTTTTTTAAATGAAATCCAAAACTTTCAAAACAAGTTCTTTTCGAAGCTTTGCAAAGAGAAAAACGAGATGTATTCCTCAACAAATGGGAGATTTTAAAGATCGGTTAGACTCATAAGAAGACTAGTAAAAACCAAGGTGATCTGAGGTTTCTAAGGCTTCTAAGCTTGAGTTACTACAAAGACCAAACAAAAATCAAGCCAGGCACACAAAGCTTCTAGAAAATCACCTAAAACCTAAATGCCAATGGAATTAACCTATGAAAATTTTCTGAGGCTAAAACATATAAACAAATCCTAAGCTGACTGAATGAGAAAATTTTAAATTTTTCAAAATTTTGACAGGGTCCGCAGTCTCCCAGTACAATCAGGTGCAGTACCGCTCTGTGTGTAAAGCAAAAGTGCGGGGATGTCCACACTGTGTTACAAACAGAGGGTGCGGTCCTCAACCAAAAGCGTGAAAAACAAAAAATAATTCAAGATCTACAGAACCTACCCAATCCCACACACATCAAGCAAAAAACCAGAAACAGTTTCTCATGTCAAAGCAAAAGCAAAGGCAAAAACCAAAAATTCAAGTCCTTAGTGGAGTCGCCATTTTGTTGGTCGGATAAGTCGTTCTTGCGGACAAGACCGACCTCCCTAGTATCTATGGATATCTAGCGACAAGCAAACTGATGAGCCCCAAAAATGGACAATTATTTGGGCTCATTCAACCTCCTAATTTGACTTAATCCACCATTCTCATTGGTTTATTGCATGTTTTTGATTATTTTTATGTTAATAGAGTGAATTTGGTTAGTCATTATGCCAACAAGTCTAATGGGTGCTTTGTGTAGCCTTTTTGGTCAACTTGGAGACAAAATTGAAGGTCTTAATGAGCACTTGGCAGCCAAATTCGTGGGAGAACAAGCTAGAGGATTTGTAGGAAGGTGTCCCCTTCATTTATGGGCCCTTACCTCGAATTCTCCACCATCAGCTCGGAGTTCAAGGGCCACTGAATCAATCAGCACAAGGGCAGCCAAGCAAGTCAAGTAGGACTGTTGTTAACTACAAGTCTTGGGCAGCCGAGTCCCTACATTTTAGGAGGACTGTTGGGTCCTCAAATTGTATAAATAAGAGGGCTTAAGACCTCATTTCAGTTAGTCAATTTGGTTAGCCAGTGTAGCCAGTGTAGCCAGTGGATGTTAGCTAGTTAGCCAGTAGATAATAGCTAGTAGTTAGTCATTTCATAGCCTTGTTGTAGTCATTTTGTAATTCGATTTGTAGGCAATGGATTAGCTTTGCTTTCAGCTCATTCTCAAGCTCTCCTTGTGGACAGTTTTGATGTAACTCTTCATTCTTGATTAATAAAGATGAATCCAGCTTTGCACCAGCTCTAAATCTCTCTTAGGAGGTTGTAGCTCTTGGGGTTGGGCCCATCTCAAGCGCCCAATACCTCCTTTGATTATCTTTATGTGTTTTTGCTACATTCTTAGAATAAGATATGCTATTTAGATCTAAATCTGGTTTTGTTATTTAGTTTGTTTTTGATGAGTAAAATAGCTTTTCATGCTCAGATTTAGTTTATAGGTTTTTAACAGAAAAAACTTCAAAAAAAGGGCCAACAAACATCTGTGGTTTCACCTCTCCCTCAGTGGGATCAGGAGCTGTGACTAGGATGACTTTGCTGCCCACAAAAACACTGATTTTGCTTTGCCATGCAATCACTAGTGTTTGATTTTCATGTGTAGAAGTTGGTTACAATTTCAAACTTTCATTTGCTTATTTGCATGAGTTAAGATACATGGTTTCATTGCAGGTCACACTTCTGTTCATTCTCTTTACTAACAGCTAGAAAATTAGGTCAACGTAACTAGGTCTTTGAATTCATAAGTCTTTGTTGGTTCAGATTGGAAAAACGACTTGCAGAGCCCCTGTACCACTCCTTCATCTACTTATTCTCCATCAGCACCATCCACTCCACCCTCTACTTAGAACCCTTGCTTCACGTTTGCCATTCGCTCCCAAAACCCTAATTCTTGTGCAACATCGCTTCATCCATCCTTGAACAAATCCAATCGCTCCTTAGCCTCATCCACCAAGTCCTGGACCTCTTCACACCCCTATTTCACCTCCATACTCATTCCTCCATCTTTATCCCTCCATCCATGCTCCAAAATCCCATTTCGAAACATCCTGTAGAAGAATTACAGAACATCCTGTAGAAATCCTGAACATCCTGTAGAAACCCCTGCAGACTTCCTGTAGAAGTTCATAAACACGGGTGCATGGCATCCAGACTTTGTGAAACTCTCTGAAAGGATGCTAGGGACCCCTTAGACCCTCTCTGAACCTTCCCAACCTTTCCCAAGCATTTCTCCTCCTTGATCCACCTCTGCACAGTAAAAAATAGTTAGAAGCACATGCATGATAATTCCAACAACTTAAACAAAAATACAAAAAGATGTTTTCTTCAGATAGAGGTAGTCTAGACACATGTATTTTACCTTCATAGAAGTAATGACATCTCTTTTAGTAGTTTGCATGCTCTCATTTGCGTCAGTAGGACTAGTTGGTACAATTAGGGTTTGCGTTTCTTTTTGGCTCTCAGTTTCTTTTTGCAATTAGATTAGCTTCCTTCGAGTTAGCTTTCATCCATCAATTAAAAAGCTTCTTCTAAGAGCTCATAGAAGTTGGCTTAAGCTCCTAGCAGACTTGTGTCAGCTGACCAAGTGACAGCTGCGGCAAGAGATAGTACTTGTGCATATAGCACCGTCGCTTCCAAGTTTGTTACGAACTACCGGGTTGATAAAATTAAAGAAGGGAGTTCCGGGAGTTGTAGCATTATTGCTACAATACTGGAGCTCACCACAAACCAAACAAATTCTATCTTTCTCTAAATATGCGATTTATAAATAAAGGCTAATAGATGTTTTAGGCCTACCTCGGGTCCAGTGCTAGTTTGTGGAAGCCACGCTCCGTTGATCCAAATGAGCTCCTTTGTAAAGAATATGCAAACACAAACAGGCACACACATCAAATAGCATCTGAAAAGTCAATATAATAAACCATATTTATCATGATGATCAAGGAATTCATGAAATAAACCATATAAGACAATTTATTGAGAAAATTGAATCTGATTGTATTAACTTTAATCAAAGAATAACTTTACAACCTCGGTGCCTTGATGCTGTACAAGCTCCTCCCAGGGTCCAGCAAGAATCTCCTCTACTTTGACAAGTTTCACTCTCTTCCCAAAGAATCCAAAAGGTATGTAATCTCTCCTCTCAAGCTTAACTAGGAAGTCTCAATTCCAACAGCATTTACCCTAAAAAATGTTCAGCTTTCAACCTCTCTAGCAACCAGCCCAATGCCTCAATTTATAGAGCAAAGGAGGGAAGTTACTAGGTCCACCTTCAAAGGGATAAAGCCCTCCTTCAAAGGGATAAGCTCCTCCTATCAAGGGGTTAGCTCCTTTAGTTATGGGATGCATGAACCACCTAGGAGCGAACCAACCACGTCAAGATTCCTTCTAGAAGCGTCCAGAATTAACCCAAAGTGAGTTTTTAAGAATAAACTTGCGCCTTTTTAACTTTCACAGGGGTCCGCACCCACTCCTTTAGAGATAGAGCGGGCAAGTCCGCAGGTAACATGACCAATGGGTGCGGGACCACAGGTACTGGTAAGAGAAAGTGCGGAACCAGAGGTTTATTGATTTTTAAGGACTTTCTCTCATTTTTAAAGCTTGATATGAAGAGTTGAGGTTTGAGACTTGCATAGGAGGTCAGTATGAGTGATGATAGACCCACACTGATTACAGAAAGTCATGGTGACAATATTTTGTGTAACACAGGTCATCTAAGCCTAGATCAGATCTAGAAGCACACTATTAAGTGCAAGCTTAAGAAGGGCCAAATGACCAGATTGTTAGAATTTTCATTATAACATAGAAAGGCCTCATTGCACGGGTATAGGGATAAGTGCCTACTAAGCTTAAGCCCTTGCTCTAACTCTCAGTCATATGTGTCAAGGAGCTTAAAATAAAGGGATGAGATTGGAAATATGGTGGTGTCGAGTTCCAAATTTTAAGTAAAAGGTTATATTGATTAAAGTCCACATGGAGAACATGGTATCAAACTATTAACAAAATTTGAGATTATGATATAGAGAATGATACTAATTTTTTGGGTACAATAGCCCACGAATCTCATAATCATATTGAAGAATAATGGATAGCCTACATCAAGACACGGGATTTAATTGAAGGCACTAAATCATATTGCAAGCTACGAAATTTTGGTCCTCAAGAGGGGGATTTCTTCCAATTGATCAAGTTTTGAATAAATTTAAAGAAGAAATCCAAAAGATTGTTTAGGAAGTCGAGTATATTAAAATGAGACGGAGGACACCTTTAAAAGTACCTGACTAGTAAATTTTGGAAACCAATGCAACTAAAATTCACTTTACTTAAAACATAAAAGTATATTAAAAGATTTACGATGGAACTTCCTATTTTAAGAGCACCTAAAAACCAACACATTTTTCCTCCTACTACTCTATGTAATAAATTACTTGTTATGTGGGAAATTGTTAAAATTGGCAACTAGGGCCAAATTCCATTTTAGACGGCTCATTTGCTGGAGATAATTATTGCATTGAATTCCTCATTTTGAGAGGACCAAAATTGACCTAAAGATCACCCAAATTGGACACATAGAAATGTGTTTTTGAGGTCAAGCCCACACGTGCAAATTGTCAAGGTCGTCCACATTATCATGTAGGCTCATGAAGCCCAATGGACATGTCTCTTGACCGTCAATGACTTGTATAAATAAGAGAGGCCTCCACCCTCATTTGGCACTTCATCAACTCACAAATTCTTCTCTCTCCTCAACTGATTGGTTCATACACCTCATTGGGTAGTTGATTTCTTCACACGTGTGGTAGGAAGAACGACAAAATTACACGGCTGAAATTTCTATAGTTTGACCAAGATTTGACCATCGTCAACTTTGAATTTATGGGCACCTTTTGAATTTGATTTTCAAGGAGAATTTCAGTCTCAGCAGGTTGCATTCATTGGCACAAAAATCAAGATTTTATGGGTTGTATGACCCGTGTTGACCACAGGGTTCACTTTTGTTTGACTCGGTTTGACCGCTCTAAAGAGGATTATTTTGACTAGCTAAGGAGGCTAAGTTGAATGCACTTTGACTGACCTGCTAAAGGGTTGTTTTAATAGTTGACTGGTTATGGCACACATTTTGTTGATATGATTGTTGTTGACCAGTGTAACAGCCTCGGGTTAAAAGTTCATGTAATAAAGCTAATAAAGGCAAAATAAGACCAAGGTCACGGGACACGTATTCCAAGCTGAATGTTGGGAAAAACATCCTAGTGGGTGTTCATTTTGGTTTATTGTGGCTAAGGAAATTGGAAAAGGCTTTGAAAAAGGCAAAGAGGCATTAATTGGCATTTATTTATGAAAATAAAGGAACATAGGAGAAAAGGGAGATGAAAGATAATAGGTTTGCAAGAGGAGGAAATTGAAGGAAAATAGAGGAAAACTGAAGAAATTATAGGCAATAAAATAAAAAAGCATCAGAGCATCAGTTTGGGGTCTTTTGTCAGTTTAGTTTTGGAATTGGTTTCAGGGAGGAGAAGAACACCAAGAGGAGGAAAAGCAAGGAAAGCAAGGAAGTGTTGGATCAAGGGGCTACATCGGGATTACTTGCAGGTATCAAGTTGCATGTATGATTTCCTCTCTAGTTTTGGCATTCATGGTACAAGCATGTGTGTATTTGGTTCATTCGTTGCCATTGGTATGGGTTTTTCTTGGTTTGACAGTGGTTTCAGCCTTGCCTTTCCATTTATGGATACCCATGGTGTGATGGGATCCATTCTTGGTTGAGCTTTGGATTACTGGAAGGTTTTGGATCTAGGTGAGGTGGTCTAAGGAAAATCCCAAGGGTTGGCCATGGAGATGGGTTTCTCCGAGAAGCCCTTAATAGGTGGGTAGAGAGAGGAAAATTCTTCAAGGGATTGTGAAGGAATTATGAGGCATCAAAGCTCGGTTTGGTTTTGCAATCTCAAGATCGATTTAGGTGAGATCACAATAGTGTGAGGGTGGAGGTAGTTTAACCTCTTGATTCCCTTGGTTGTTTGTGCATTGGTTTATCCCATGAGATCCTACATTCATGCTTGGAATATGGCATGGGGGTGATTGGATGAAAGAAAGATTTGTTTTAACCCAATCTATGGTCGAATGGTATGTGGAAGTCCCTTACTTGATTGGATTTTTCATATGTTAATAAAGAGGTTTTTCCTCTTGTATTTTATGATTAAATGTACTTGTTATGATGTGGATTTGATGGTTGTTCTATCATTGTTATTATTATGGTTATATGTTGGTTATAAGCATGGTTTGATGACAGATTCCAATTATGGATCTTATTATGTTTTAATTGGTAAATGAATTGTTATTGAATTCATGACCTAATAGATGTAATAGATGTAATTGTGAGAGGGTAATAGACCTTCTTGATGATTCTCAGATAAGTATCATACCCCTATGTTCAGAGATGCATTCATGACCTGTAGATTTCATTTTCATTATGTGTTTAACGAAATGGTTTTCATGGTTAGGTCAAGTTTTGACCAATTTTGTATTAATGGCTTCGTCCTAGTGTGATTCGTCATTATGGAAAGGTCTATCAAGTTATGGGCAGAGGTCTAGATACTAGACCTGAAAAAGTGGCTTAGATTCTAGGGTCGCATGATCAGAACTGGGAAATCTAGACTGCGCTCGCTAGGAGTCAGGTTTATCCATGTGACTGAAGGGTTACAACCCCTAGCTTTCCTTGTTATGTAAGCAATTGGGAGTCCATATCACTAAAAAGGCAAGTTAACTTAGGGTTATGGCACTCAGAGTGGTTGTTTATTTCCTGGGGGTCCTATAGCCCTTGATGAAGGTTAATAAAGTTTCGGTTTGTGGACTCTAATTCCTTAAATGTACTTAGGAGGTTGAGTCATGTCATGGTATCCCTTAGCTCATGTTTACCCCGAAAAGTTGGTGAAAGTGGGTAAATGTGAGAGGGGTGGTTACAGATTGGTATTAGGGCCAAGTTCAAACACTTGGACTGGATAGGCTAGATGCATCTTGTTATGAATGTATTGTCATGTTTAAGGTTGTCGTTCATGAAGTCATTATTTGCGGTTTATCTCATCATGATGTTGTTGGTATTTCATGATATGTTGGTTGATGTAGAGCAAGAGAAGCAGATTATTAGAGCGAGGTTGCAGCACTAGACCTCAGGGTAAGAGAAGATCGTCATACAAGTATTGTATGTTTGGCATGCATGTATGTTTCTTAATGGTTGTTATATGCATTATGGTTATGTTCATGCCTGTCATTCTATTATTGTTGTGGCTACATGAATGATAGATGCTAGTTGATCAAAGTGATCATATGCACGTACATCGGATAGTCGTGAATGATAGTAACTTCTTGTTATATGCATTATGGTCATATGCATGATTATTATCATAATTGCATATGAGATCTTGATGTTACATGTATCATGCTAATCTGGATAGACCTGTGTAGATGGTTATGGTTATGATATTCATGAATGAGTCGATATATTTGTGATATTGTGTCATACTAATCTGGACTGACTTGTGCAGATGTGATAACCTCCCTTGAGATACATTGAGATATGAGTTTGATTATGTTTTGATTTGGTCTATCTAGCATGTTATGTTTACAAGTTGTTTGAATGCTTGATTAATTGCATGATATGAGTATGTGTCTATAAGATTGCATGAATGAATGATCTTATTTGAAGACAGTTGTACCAACACAATATGTGTTGAGACAGTTGATATGCACTCGAGTGCGAGATGGGTGCTAGTTGTAGTATTATGGCTAATGATTGTTGATTATGACATGGTTGTTAGTCTTGGTAAAGTTTGGTTTCAAATTAATAGATACAATGCCTTGATCTTTGGAATGTGTGACAGACATGTGTGAATAGTTACACGGCAACATGCTTGGTATTAACATGACAAGGTAACTGTTAATTTGCTTATATAATTAACAATTGGGTGGCGTGGCATTACATAATAAGATTCAATTACAGGGAGGAAAAAGGTAAAAGAAAGGAATTAGGTGAAAAATCCTTTGGCTATTATTGGAAACCACAATTCCAAATGAATGAGTGATTTGTATGAATATAGGTAGTCTTCTTAACCTTGATTTTGTCTAACATTATGTGGATATGTGCTAGATTCATGAACGTGTATTTGATATGTATAACAGTCGTTTCTACTTATAGCTAGATCCGTCAAGGAATCAGAGTCCCATGAGAGATATATGTGTTCAGTACAAGGTAGTGTGTTTGACACAACAAGGTAAGATAACTAGTATATTGTTATATTTATTTATACACTAATAGTTGTGTGTTTATGGCAGTATGATGCAGGGGATTGCATGGCAAAGAAACTATTATAAAATATTGAAGAAGGCTTGGGTTGAGCTTTCCCTTAGAAGCATTGGGAACCCATGGGGATTGAGTCATGGTGTTTGTTGCTAGTATTGTGCTTTCAGTGTTTTGTGATGCTTGCGCTTGATTTGCAATTTTGTTTATGTCTCATGCATGGTCGTGCCATTTTGTTTTTGGTGTTGTATTGCTATTGGTTTTCATGGTTGTTCTTCCTGTTTGTTTCTTGTCTTGTCTTTTATGTTTTGAGGGTCTTGGGAATTGGTTGGGGAAGGAGGAAAGTTAATGGAGTTCGGGAAGAGATGAATGAAACCCAACAAGTAATGTAAGGCTCATATGAAGGCAATGCATAACTAAGCGTAGTTGAAGGCAAGAATATGACAACCAGTTGGATTGGTTGGGTCCATTGGGATAAATGGATGGTGGCAGGAAAGTCACGAGAAAGGTAATCAGGAAAGGTAAAGTGAATGGATTTGAGGCGTCAGATGCGTTGGCTGTGTTGGGAACTATTGTTATTAATGTTGTGCATGTTGCGCACAGATAAAGGAAGTTCTCTTAACCTTAACCTTAAGATATCTGATAATTATGTTGTGATCATGATTTTTTATGTGTGTGTGTGTGTTTTTGTTGTCCGACAGGGTCGTCAGGGATCATTCTTGTGGAGGAATGATTGTTTATGGAGCTGAATGGCATGAACAGGTTCCTATTCTATGAGGAATAAAGGGGGAAGAGTAGCCCTGACAGATCTATGAGGTGAGTATCATGTGAATATGGTTTGATATTTTTTGTTTATACTATGCCTATGTTTATGTTATGGGCGGGTAATGCTGAGGGATACATCAGCGGAATGAAAGTAGTGTACTTTGTGGCATGTTAGGACAAGCATGGATAGTAGAAAGACACAAGAAGCAAGGTTGATTGGTAGAGACAATGTGGTCTCTGGATGTGCAGTACTGGTGTTTTGTACATGTTGCATATGTGGTGTTGTGTACATATGGTGTTGTGTGCATGTTGAATATCCAGTGTTGTGTACATGTATACAAGGCGTTGTGTACATATGGTGCAATGTACATGTTGAATATGCAGTGTTGTGTACATATGGTGTGATTTACATGTTGTATATGCAGTGTTGTGTATATATGGTGTTGTGTACATGTGGTGCTATGTACATGTTGTGCATGTGTTGTTATTGTTGTGTGTGTGTAGTGATGTGTACATGTTGTACATGTGGTGTTGTGTGCACCAGTGTTGTGTACATGTGGTGTTATCTACACATTGTGCATGTGGTGTTGTGTACATGTGATGTTGTGTACACGTTGTGCAGGTAGTTCTATGTACATGTGGTATTGTGTATTCATTGTATCGCAACATGTGTATTCATTGTATCGCAACATGCGTATTCATGGATTGTACGATGTGTATGTATATGTGTTGTGTTGCACATCGGGTATACATGTATGTGTTGTGTTGTACATCATGTATAGGTGTATGTGTTGTGTTGTACATTGGGCATAGGTGTATGTATTATTTTGTACACCAGGTGTAGGTGTATGTGTCGTGTTGTACATCGAGTGTAGGTGTATGTGTTGTGGTACACTGTGTATGTGTATGTGTTGTACAGTGTGATGGGACAGACAAGTATGGTATTGTTTGGGCCCTTGTAGTTACTATTGAGGTTTGAAGCGGTTTAGTCTTGGGATACCATTGTTGTTATTGAGGGTTGAGGTGATTCAGTCTTGGGATACCCTTCTTTCTATTGAGGGCGGTGGCAATTTAGTCTCAGGATACCCCTGTTGTTGACGTTGAGGGTCATAGAAAATTTTAGGGGCGAATGTTCGCCCTTTGGCGAAATTAAGGGGTTTCTAAATTCTTAGTGGGCGAATATTTTGTATCATAGCACATTTTTACATATCACCTCAAATAGCCCACCTTATTTTAAGGTAGAGGGTAAAAAAGGTAAATTTAGCCCTTGAAACTAGGAGTTACAACCTTCCATTCGCCCATTTTCAAGAATAGGTTTTATTTAAGTGAATCCTATGGGCCAAATACCATATTTATAAAAGAGGTGTGGTAAATTAATAAAAATATAAATAAATGAGAGGTATGGTAAATAAATAAAACATTTTTTATATTTACTCCATAAGTCACCTTATATACATGCAAGGGTGTAAACAAATAAAAATATAAGTAAAGTGGAGGTATGGTAAATAAATAAAACGTCTTTTTATACTTACTCAAAAGGTATGGTAAATAAATAAAAATACAAATAAACTAGACGTATGGTAAACAAATAAAACCTCTTTTTATATTTAGTCCATAATCCTCGTTCTATTTATGAAGGCTCAAGAAATAGGTTTTATTTAAGTGAATCCTATGGGCCAAATACCATATTTGTAAAAGAGGTATGGTAAATTAATAAAAATATAAATAAACGAGAGGTATGGTAAACAAATAAAACATTTTTGTATATTTACTCCATAAGTCACCTTATATTTACGAACACTAAAAAAATGCGTTATATTTAGGTGGAACCTATGGGAAAAATACTATGGGACAAATACCATGGACTAGATTGTTATTAATACCATGCAAAAAAACATTATTAACCCTAATATTAGTATTAATAAAAATAAAAATGGCACATGGTATTGACCCATGGTATTCACCTGGAATGTAGCATATTTAAATGGGGGAATTAAACCAGCATAGATCCATCTTTACTCTGGATCTACTAACCCCGAGAGGTATCAAATATCGTGATATGCAAACTAGCATAGAGTGAAAAAATATTTGATCCCTCTCAGGACGTGGATCAAGAGTAAAAATGGATGTTGTAATTTAATGTATGTTAAACATTTTAGCTTGGTTAAAATAAAAAATAAAATAAAATTCAACTATTAATTTTATTAATTTTTATAAATTACTAATAGTAATTTTTAAGCTCCAGGTTTATGATAACCCATGGTATTGACCCATGGTAATACCATGGTATTCATGTGAGCATAGACTATTTAAAGGGGAAATTCTATCATCTTAGATCCATCTTAATTCTAGGTCTACCAAGTGCTCAGAGGGATAAATAGATTTCATCCCCCTAAGAGTGGTAGATGTGGAGTTAAGATGGATATAGGTTGGTTTTTATGATAATGAAGATATTAAATAGACTTAGGAAATTATCCTGTAAAAACATCTTAAGGTGAATGGTTAAAACATAGACATTGGAAAAGTATATTTGTATACTTCTGTTTTAAACTGAAACAAATCCAGGGCTAAAAGGAATGGATTGATTGCACTAGTCATCCTTCTATAACTTTCCAACATATGTTGGAGTAAAAAGATTGTAATTTGGGTAATTTAAAGATTGTAATTTGGGTAATTTTTCTAACTGCAAACAGGAACATATTTGTGTATTGGCAGGGTGGTTACAAGGTCCCTAGAAGTGATGAATTTGAATTTTTCTTGGTTTTATATATAGTATTAGAATTTTTCTCATGCTTTTTGTGAATGACACGGGTGAATTTTATCCTACACCCACTAGGTTATCGATATGTAATTTCGGTAATTTTGATTTCAAAAGATATTTTAAAGAAATGCAATGATTTCATTTGTGTATTCAATAAACGCAATATTCTAATCGAATTCTGGATTTGTGGTTTACCTATATAGATTCCATGGAGAAGTGTTAGTGGTGTGACATCAATCGTCCTCAAGCAGAGGCTTTAGTTTTACTCTTTTTGGAAGCAAATACTTTCTTCCAACATTTTTGAGTTCCATGAAAATTTTGGGAGTCCTAATACTATTCAATTATGGGTTCAAGAGAGACATAGTATTCAATTATGGGTTAAAGAGATCCACACTGAATGATCTATCGGCCTTTTCTTCACTTAGTTTAAGACTATTCACTTGGAGAGCCTGCATGTGCCCCCACTTCAAGAGCATAGTAAAGTCATGTAGAACTTAGAGAAGCTATCTTTAAGCTTTTAGTGAGGAATGGAAAAATGTCTGGGTTCAATAAAAACCAGTCGAGCATTAAGCTTCCAATAATGTTAGATTTTAACCTGGAGCACTTTTGTGATTTGGAGGAGATGCCCCCTCGTGTTTGTGACACATCTTCAGTTGTGAATTGGACTATTACTAACTGTTATTTCCTTCGAAAGTTACCTGATGACTTACCTGATGACTTGGAGAACCTCAACTCTTTAAGAATGTTAAGGAAGGAAAGAAAGTACATTATGCTAAGTTCTCTTATGCTTTTCAAGTTTTTCTTGGATATCTACAACGTTTCAGGTAGGAAAGTACATTCTGTTAATGAAAATTTGTCTTGATAGAAAGGCCCAATTTCAAATTCTAATGCTTTCAATAAGCATTGTATCACTGTAATGTTTCTAAAAGGAAAGCATATTTTTTCAATTTAAGTATCATGATCCCATATTCCAACTTATTTTTCAGTAACCCATTAGGCTTTGTAGCTTTGAATAAATCCATGTCTTTTGATAAGATCCTCTTCCAAATTAGAACGCAGTTTCCTTTTGGCAACAACCACATACAATGTCTTGATTTTGTTATTGAGAAAATAGAGGTTGTGAAACAAGCTTGTGCCATACAAGGACTTGATTCATTGATTATGTATCAATTATGGCTCTTGATGTAACAATGTCTTGATTTTGTTGCTTGAAAATAGAGGTTACGCTTTACTATTTCACAAAATTTCTTACAATCTTTCCATAAGTATTGATTGTAATCTCAGTCATTGAGGGATGACAATAATGACAAAGGTAATATTCCATGGTTTGAAGCTACCCTCTTACTAAATATTTAAATATATAACCACAATTTAATTGTTAGTTAAAGGAATTGTATTTGATTTGTAAACAATTCATTGCTTGATTTATAGATTTTGATTTTTTCCCTTTTTTATTTTTTTCTCATATTTGGTATGAGATATCTTCCAATATTTGGGTTCCCTAGTTTCCCCACCATAGCTATCAGGTTCAGATGCTATCATTAAATATTCTCAGAACGTTACAACATTTCTAGTAAGTGTGCTTTGAAACATTGTTGTTGCTTTTCCATGGTGTTAATGCAAATAAGCACTACAACTAGTGCCATTATTTAGATTAAGTGCTGAAATCTAGGTGGTCTTGTAATGATGGAGTGATTGTTTTCTAGCTACTAAGGCCATATGAATTTTCATCTCTTATGTTGTCCTGAGATATTAAAATTCAGAATAAGAATTGAGGTCTCGTTTCCGCTGTAGATTGGAGTCAGTTTCTTGAACATAATATATAGTAGATTATATTTTACTAATCAACTATGGATGTGATCCCTCATAGGAAAGGAAATTCAAAGTGACTTTGATTTCACATTGATTTGTCAAAACATCCACATAGGAAAGGAGATTCAAAGTGACAATGATTTCACACTAATTTGTCAAAATGGAGGCAAGAGAAAAGGAAACTTTGTATTCAACAATGCTCTTAATTTCATATGTACATGCATAGACATATTAGTATAAAATATTGAAGGGTTGCCTAAGTAATATTTTCCATTCCACTACATTCTTTACAGCTTGTAAATAAATAACTCGGAACAATTCATTACACTACTTGTTATTCTTTATTAATCAGTGGTTAAGATTTTGATATTGAATTCGCTAAGATTTTTCTTCCTTCTGTGAAATTGTGTGTTCTATAATGCTTCTTTTCCATTCACTATGTATAGCATATAAAGTGTGTCTAATGGAGTAGAAAGATTGGAAAGTCTTTTGATCCTTGAACTATGTTACAAGGCAGAAACCCAACGGGCAGGGTAGGTGCACCCTCACAAAGGGGTCACAAATACCAAAGTTGGCATTGGCTAGTGCCTTGAGCTAGAAAATTTCCTTTACCCTTGTATTAACAGTGAATCCGGAGAGGATTCTAATATTATCTTTATAAGATTTATATAAGTTAAGATTGATGAATAAAATTCATGAGACATGAGCTAGGATGTCCTTGCAAGGTGGTTGTTGATTATTGGAAGCTATGATGGCCATTATGTCAGGCTAGGTGATCGCACTCCCTTGATCATGAGCACGATTGTGATCAATATGGAAGACTTCATAGTCTAGATTGATTGTTTAGCAATGATAATTAGTGGGCTCATTCACAAAAGCTTCTATTTCACTAATCCTTTTTATAGAGTTGTCAGATTCAATTTCCAAAGGTTTTAATTACACTATAGAGTTGAGTTCTGAGAGAGTTGTGATTCACAGTGTTAAGTATAGCAGCTATGACACTTGAATGAAGACAAGCATAGTAGATGTATCAGACTCTGTTATAAGCTTACCTGCATATTATAAGGGACTTGGTTGGCTTGTTTATAGTTTTATAAACAAGTTCCATGTCGTGGAAATGTGAAAAAAAACAGTGATATTGCCACCATGTGGCTCTTGTCATATATGGTTTTATACTTTTTCAAAAAATTCTCTAAGAGTTCACAATGCTAAGATTCACTAGGACCTTACAAAGTTTTATTATTTAGTGAAAGACTCGCCAAGATCTTACAAAATTTTATAATTGAGTAAAATATTCGCCATGCTTGGTGAGAGATTCGCCAAAAAATTATATATACATATTATATTATTGATAAAATCGCCTTCCATTTTTCCTATATACCATGGAGATTCGCCCATTTATTATACATATAAATTTAAGGGGGGTTCTTAAAATTTTCCCTGTTGAGGGTTGAAACGGTTTAGTCTAAGGATACCCTTTTTTCTATTGAGGGTAGAAACAATTTAGTCCCACAATACCATTTTTGTTGATGTTGAGGGTTGAGTCGATTTAGTCTTGGGATACCCTTGTTGTTATTGAGGGTAGAGAATATTTAGTCTTAGGATACCCTTGTTGTTGATGTTGAGGCGGTTTAATCTCTATATTCCCTTGTTGCTTGAAGAGAAGAGAAGACATTGGGTGCTTTTCGATTTTGGAAAACCAAACCAATGTGTATACATTTTTAATAGAGAAGATAAGGCACTGGGTGCTTTCCATATTTGGAAACCAATTCAGTGTGTGTATGGAAAGAACAAAGGTAGAAGCAAATAACCATTGAAAGATAAGTATAAGTATTTTATTTCAGTTTTAATTATGCATGTGATCTATAACTTTGATTTATGATGGTTACACGTGATTTATGATTCTGGTTTATGATGATTGCATGTGATTCATGCTTTTGATTATGATGGTTGAGTTTTGAGCTAACCGAATGTGATACATTTACAGCTCATGATTTCATTGAAGAGCCAGTTTGACTTGTTGTGACATGAAGTAAAAATAATTGCAGGTGTACCTTATTGATGAGCTACCAATGAGGTATGGTTTGAATTTATCTCAATTCATTTTGGTTATAATGGAAGTTATGTTCTTGGTACAGGAAAGCATGGAAATGCTTGGTTTGGGGTGGTTGAAATTGACTGCGAGAATTAGCAACAACAAAAGGAATTGGAACATGCAACAATATCTTAGTAAAGCATTCAATAGCAAGTCCATTGTGGGACATTGGTACCCAGTAGTGTCCATTGATTTCCATGAGCATGCTATGACCGATATGATGCTTTTGAGGCAAGGATATGCCTTGGTTTTTGGACCTTTCTGATGTGAAGAAACCTTGCCAAGGGATGGATCGCCCGGGATAGGGGATGTCGAGGAACTTGGAAGGTGAGTGATTGCATGGAAGGGGATGACCAGATTGCCCGAGGGATTGTGTAGTAGAGAAGGGAAGGCTGGGGGATGGAATTGTTTTGGTCATTACCATTACCAGATGGAATCAGATGCACATAGGGATTGTGCCCTAAAATAATGAGTCGGTAACTTCTCACTGAGGGAACATGTAGCCCAAGGATCGTAGCACTGAACATTGGATGTAGGTTTGACTTGGAAGTGGATTCTGAACTTCCCAAGAAGGAGGTGAATCCTGGTATTAAATTGAGGGTGGAGGTGTAAACCTATGGATTCCCTTATTGAATTATGCATGCATTGTATCCTTTTATTTGATGGTTAAAGCAAAGGTGCATATGTATATGTGTATATTATTGTAAATATTGTATCGAGCTAGATTTATAAAGCTCCATAAACAATATGGTTATTTGTTGGTTGAAGCAAATGTGTATAAGTATATGTGGTTGTTATTAAAAATATTGTAATGAGTTGTTTTCTAAATATCTAGTAAACGGTATGATTGTCATGTTTTTAGTAGGATTTCGTTGTAAATATTGTAACAAGCTGGGTTATAAAGCTCCATGGGAAGTATGTTTTGTTTTCAGTGGTTTGTTGGTCATAGGTGTCATAAAACACTAAGGACAGTGTTTCCTTAAGGGGGACGGGTTTGTAACAACCCCGGGTTAAAAGTTCATGTAATAAACTTAATAAAGGCAAAATAAGACCAAGGTCATGGGACACATATTCCAAGATGAATGTCGGGGAAAACATCCTAGTGGGTGTTCATTTCAGTTTATTATGGCTAAGGAAATTGTCACGGGCTTTGAAAAGTAAAAGAGGTATTAATTGGCATTTATTTATGAAATAAAGGAAAATAGGAGAAAAGGGAGATGAAAGGTCAGAGGTTTGCATGAAGAGGAAATTGAAGGAAAATAAAGGGAAAATGAAGAAATTAGAGGCATCAATAATAAAAAGGCATCAAAGCATTATTTCGGGGCCTTTTGTCATTTTAGTTTTAGAATTGGTTTCAGAGAGGATAAGAGCACCAAGAGGAGGAAGCAAGCAATAAAGCAAAAAAAAGCAAGGAAAAACAAAGGAAGGACAATAAAGAAAAAGAAAGCAAAAGAAAGAAAAGGAAATCAAGGATCAAGCAAGGAAGAGTTGGATCATGCGCTACAACGAGATTATTTGCAGGTATCAAGTTTCATGTATGATTTCCTCGCTAGTTTTTGCATGCATGTGTGTTTGGTTCATTTGCTGTCATTGGAATGGGTTTTGTCTGGATTGACAGTGGTTCCAGCCTCGCCTTGCCATTTTCGCTAGCTAGGGTGTGACGGGATTCAGTCTTGGTTGAGCTTTGAATTGCCGAAATTTTGGATCTGGGTGAGGTGGTCTCGGGAAAATCCCAAGGGTTGGGGGTGGAGATGGTTTTCTCTGGGAAGCTCTCAATAGGTGGGTGGAGATAGGAAAATTCCTCAAGGGATGGTGAAGGAATTATGAGGCATCCAATGTTGGTTTGGTTTTGTGATCTCGGGACCAGTTTAGAAGAGATCACTGTAGTGTGAGGGTGGAAGTGGTTTAACCTATGGATTCCCTTGGTTGTTTATTCATTGGTTTATTCCATGAGATCCCACATTCATGTTTGGAATATGACACGGGGATCATTGGATGAAAGAAATATTTATTTCAGCCCATCTATGGTTGGGTGGTACGTAGAAGTCCCTAACCCTTTAAGGTCGATTACTTTTGTATTATAAAAAAGAAAGGAGCTAAGTCCTATTACAATCTGGGAACATATGGTCTTCAGTAGAGGTACAAAATGGGAGCGCAGTCCCTTCCTCTGCCTTTGAGACCTTGATTCTGAAAATTTATGAAAACATATTGTCTAACAAACTGCCCAAGCAACAAATAGTATTTACAAAGCATAGATATATGATTGCATGATGTTCACCAAAATTGGTTCACTGATTCATCTGGCTGCTGTCCTCTTTTCTTGCTATATATTGAAGAAGTCTCCCCTTGTTGGCTTTGATTCAATGAGTTCATGTAATCCACGACGTCTTCCAAGTGTTTGCACTTATCCTTTAGCTCTTCAATTTTTGCTCTTTGCTTATCTATTTCACTTTGCTTATGAACATTTATCATCTTCATCTCAGATCATAGATCTTTAAGAGTTTGGATGAAGCGACCTATCATAGATCTATTTGCCCGACACATCGGGCAACTCTCATTTTTTTCAACTTTTTCAAGGGGATTACAAGACATATTTTCTTTTTGGTTTGATATTTCAGCAATATTGTTTTTGCCTGGAGTAACTCCTGTATGCTTGATTTGATGACTTCTTATATTTCTGCTTCTTTTGCCTTCTAGCTGACCTCTTTGCGCTATCTGCTTAACTTTTTTGTTGATCCTGTAAAGCTGCTTATGGTGCAACTCCCACTTGTTGTTACCGTGTTGATTGATGATCTGCTTATAAGAAATTTGATGAGGGAAAATAGTGGACTCAACAGCTAAGGGCTAAGTATTGATTTTGGAGGTGTTGCGAGAGTGAATGGGATCAAAAGAAGTCAGTAAGTGGCTCATATGGTGTCTGTGGAGCTGGTTAACAAGCAACAAAACAACGCTAAAATAATTATCAGTCCTAGTGTTGTGAGGAAGATAAAACTAAAAATGACAACAGAAGTATAGAACAATATTTTTGCCTTGAGAAATCATATGGGAGAGGATTTTTCTCTCTGTATCTGTGAGCAAGATTTTGAAACTGTGGAAGAGATTAAAGAGGGTCGTAATGCGGCTCAGGATGAGTCTACGAAGCTAGCTATCGTGCAACAGATACACACTAACACTTTTATCAGTCCTTAAACCAAAAATAAGGGAATGTTGTAAGCGACAACTGAGAAATATGGCAATGTTGTTACCTTGATTCTGAGTCTGTCTATTATAGTTTTTTCCCAGCTTGCAATCAGCTCTTGTGGCTCCTATTGTATCTCTTCTCTGACCTCTGTTTCGCTTGGACCCTTGATACTCTCTGCTTCTGCACTCTTTTCTCTTATCTCTTTTGTTTCCAACAATGACACTCTCTCGCTGCTTTCCCAAGTGTTGTGTATTCCTTTGTTGCTGCTTCATTTTATAGTTGTTTGGGCCATGCGTTAACCTGTTACTGTGGGTTTCCTTCATCATTTCCCCCCATACCAGCAAAGATGTCCACCTCCCAATTCAGATGGCAATCATTATTTTCTCTGGTATGATCGTGCCCGATATGACCTTTTCCTACTTCATTAAGCTCACGAGGACGATTACTGGCATGATTTGGATCACGATGAGTCCTTTTGGAGATTATTTGGATCCTCACCTTTGAGAGGGGAGAATAATACTTCATTGTATGCCCTGATTGATGTAAGAGAATCTCCTGCTTGTTATCTTCCTTTCCTCTTCTTGATGATTTAATGTTATTTGTCATTCTTTGGATTTTGAACCAGTCCTCCAAGGAGAACACTTTATGGGATGTTTTCTTCATAGATTTTGTCATTTTCTTTCACAAATCCATTTTTTCTATCAACTGCCTTGTTGGCTAGTAAGTTTGCATCTTTGTTTTGATTTCTTAAGTTGTGCTTATACATTATTTTCCCTGTGTTTTTTGTGTTGGATATGATTCTTTGTCTTATTTTGTTTAAGGCTACACTTTTGAATTCCTTCTCTACTTCCATCGTTGCTATAATGATTGTTGAGTCCCTAATTAATATTGGGTCTTTTATCTCTTTTTTTTGTAAATTCTTAGTGCCAATCCACAAACTGTATGCCTCTGCCCTATTGTTAGTCATCTTCCCTAAACCCCATTCATAAGTTATTAATTTCTTTCCATTCGGATCTAGGATTACGCCGCCTGCCCCTGCTTTGCCCAGATTATTCTTTGAGGCTCCATCAAAAAATAATATGTATTTTTTCTGTTCTCTAATCCATTATGCCATTTCCTTGTCATCCAAACGAAGCTTCCACTCTCTGATTTTTTCCTTGACTTTATTTATTTTTTTGTAAGCTCCAGAAGTGTCTTCAATTAGAGCTTTACTCTACCATTCCCTTTCTTCTTGCTACAGGCTATTCGGGTTGATTCTTCCTGCTCCAATTACACTTATTATTTCTGAGACTTGTCCCCATGTCTTCGATACGATAATCCCTGTATTTGGCTTTTGTCCCTTAAAGATGCACTTGTTTCTTGCAAGCTATAGTTGCTAGCAAAGAATAGAGGGCAAACATTTCCAAATTTTCTATTTATCACTGCTTTTTTCTTCTTGGTATAGGGGTAACTTTGAGCCCAGTTTTTGTGGAGAATTGACAGCTGCACTATTGTGTCTATGCTTAGCTCTAATGGCCTGATTAACTGGTTCCAGCATTCTCTTGCCATAGTGCAATTCATAAATAGGTGTTGAATGTTTTCCTCATCCCTTTGGCACGTGACACATTTTGAGGGTCCTTGGAAGCCTTTCTTTTTTAAGTTTTCCATAGTAAGGATCTTGCCTTTCAACAATGACCAAGTAAAATAATTAATTTTAGGCAAACATTCATTTTTCCATACTGTTGCCCATAGAGTCCAATTCTCTTGACTGTTGAAATTTTGAAGATAGTTGTAGCCTGATTTCACTGTGTAATTTCCTCCAGATGGATCCCATATAAACTCATCTTGGTCTTCTATCTTTGTTGGCGCTGCTCCTACTAAGAAAGTTTTCAGTTCTTCCCATTGGCTTCTCAGTCTAGAAGGGAGTGTCGACACTCTCCAATTTGCCCAGATATTTTGATCCCATTCAGAAATAGAATGTAAGGTGGTTAAGCTTGTCTCCTCCATCCAATCTTTTAATTCTCTAAGATTTTGTTGTTGATTTAATGGATTTGCTCCCATTATTCTGTCCTCCCATATTGAGATTGTTTTCCCATTCCCAGGATTTTTGGAGATTTGATCTCTTATATATGGAATGATCTTTCTAACCAATTTCCAGACCTGTGTACAAGGCCGCTCTGGAATTGTTTCGGTGAGCATTTTTGTCCTTTGACAATTTAAATATTTTCTTGTTAAAGCTTTTCCCCACCACTGTTCTTTTCCATTTATCATTCTCCAAACTAAATTGATCCCAAGTGCACTATTCATCAGTCCCGGTATCCGAATTGAAATCCCTCCTTTGTCATAGGGGAGAGTTACCTGTTCCCATCGAACAAGGCTGAATTTTTTATTTTCCCACTTTCCTCCTTACTAGAGAAAGCTTCTAATAATTAATTCCATTTGTTTATGGGCACTTGTCGGAGCCATAATTATGGCATACTGATAAATTGGCAAAGCTGAAAGGAGGGCCTTGATCATTATTGTTCTTCCTGCAAGATTGAGCCACATCATTCCCCAACTCTGAATTTTCCCCCTCATTTTTTCAACATGCTTATTCTAGACTTCTGCCTTGACCACTTCTTTTGCTAATGGCAGTCCCAGATATATAAAATGGCTCCATTTTAATTGTACCAGTATTTCCATTATATGGGATATTCTCTGCATTATGTTTATTGAGACATTCCAGCTCTAATTTATACATTTGTTGTTGTTTAGGAGTCCTCCTCAGACATGGAGAAAATCATCTAGAACTTATTTAAAGCATTTTTCAATGATGCTAGAAGCTCCCCCTATGAGGAGGGTGTCATCAGCAAATAGGGAGTGGTTGATCTCTTTAACTCCTCTTGAAATCCTGATGCCTGGTATTTTTTTTTTTCCCTTTGATTTCTAACTATGCACTTAGTGATTCTGCCATAATGATGTAAAGGAAGGGGGAGAGAGGACAGGCTTGCCTCAATCCTCTTGAGCTTTGGAAGAAGTTGCTTGGCCTTCCATTAATCAAAGGTGCAATCCAGGGATTGGTGATGCAAGTCACAATGATGTTTGTAAACTTGGAAGAGATGCTGAACTTTTGGAGGACAACAGCAAGAAAGTTATGATTCACTCTGTCAAAAGCATTGGCCATATCCAATTTGATGACCATTCCCTTTTCTTTTCTTTGTATACTACTGCGAATGGCTTCTTGTATAATTATTACATTGCCAGTAATTTGTCTTCTTGGTACAAAGCCACCTTGATTTTCAAAGATGATGCATGGCAATATTTTTTTTAATCTATTTGCCAATATTTTTGTGATGATTTTATAGGAAGAGTTACACAAGGAGATAGGCTTGTATCTATCAAAGGAGATTGGGTTTGTCTCCTTAGGGATGAGAGCCAAGAACGAGGCTTTTGTATTTCCCCCAACTTTTTTTTTTAGAGACATTTTTTATCATTCTCACCAAATATTTCTTGATAGTTTCCCAATGGTTCCTATAGAATGCAATTGTGAATCCATCTGGTCCTGGGGCTTTATCCAAGTGCAGACTCCACACTGCTTCTCTAATTTCCTCCTCGGTGACCACTTTATCTAAATCTCTGTTTTGTTGCTCGCTAACTTTTTTTTTTACTTTGCTGTAAGAATTCCTCGTTGTCCACCTGTTGATCTCTTGCTGAAAGGAGATTTTTTGTAGTGGTTGTGAGATACCTTTTTAATTTCTTCTACTCCTCTTATTTCTTGCCCCTCTACTTGTATTTTTTCAATTTGATTTCCATCTCTCCTTATTTTCATAATATTATGAAAAAAACGATATTTTTAATCGCCCGTTTTCAGCCATAAACATTTTGACTTCTGCCTGCACTCTTCTTCCTCTTACCAATTTGGCTTGTATAAGTCCAAAAAAATCTCTATTTCTTGTGCATAATCTTGCTCACTCTCTTGTTTGTTTTCTTTTTCCTTACTAATGTTGTCCAATTTCCTTTGAAGCTCAATTTTTTTTTACTTTTTCTTTGAGTGTATTTTCTCTTGCCCATGATTTTAAACGAAGTCTTAAATTTTTTAACTTCATTTCCCACACTTAGTGAGGAGAGCCTGTTACATTTATTTTCCAACTTTCTCTTATTTGTTTGTCGAAATCCTCTTTGTTGTCCCAAATTTTATTGTATTTAAAAGGGAGCGAACCTTGGTTTTCCGGCCTACCCAAACTCAATACCACTGGCTTATGGTCTGAAGATGATGCATGAATAATTTTGATTTTCATTATGGTGAATGCTACTGCTATTTCTTCATGAATCAGAATTCTATCTAATCTTTCCTTTATGTTATGTTTCCATGTTCTTTTATTGCTCTAGGTATACTTTCCATTACTTGGAGGAATGTCTAGTAATTTTTTTCCTTCAGTGATTTCTTCCGATGCTGCACTTGAAGGATCATTGTAGTAGTTACCTCCCAGCTTCTCATCAATATTTCTGATCAAGTTTAAGTCTCCTCCCATAATTATTTTACCTCTTTGTCTTTCTGCTGCTTCTTCTTTCACTGACGTCCAACATTGTTCTTTGTCTCTATAATGGTTGGGGGAGTAAACATTTATGATGCAATACTCCTCCTTTGTACTGTTATTTTTCAGATCTGTTCTTACCCAATGATTATTGGTTTTTTGGTTGACTAGCTCCCACTTCCTTTTGTTCCACATTGTGCATATTCCACCTGAGGCTCCATTAGAGTCTATGGTTGTTCCTTCAAAGTCTTTGTGCTTTTGGATCATTTTTTGAAGTTCATGCTTACTTACTTTGGTCTCTTGGATCATAAAGATGTCTGGATGCTCCTGTTTTATTATATCCTTGACTGCATTGATTTTAAAGGTGGTTCCCAGACCCCTGCTATTCTAAGAGACCGTAATCATTGCTTACTGTTTTTATGGTGTGTCCCTCCCTTTTCTTTGTGTTGATATTTTTCTCCACTTCCTGTCTGCTTGCCGAGGAAAGTATCCATTGGTTGTTGTGTTCCTATGCCCATTTCTTTTGTTGCTGCCTCATCCCGTATTTCTCTATTGGATTTCCTACCAACTTTTCTTGGTTGTTCCCATGCTTGGTTATTTTCTTTTGCTTTGTTTCTAGTTTGGATTCGATCTACTATGGGCAGAGGAGGGGCTAGGCTCTGAATAGGGGAGGTGATGAGAGCTAATGCATTGGATGGTGGAGGAGATCTTGGGGATGGCAAATCTTCTCCCAAAGGTTCAAATGGGTTTGAGGAAGTTATAACTGGAGGAGCAGTATTTATTGGAGAAACTGGGGCTGCTTCATTGGTCTCTTGAGGCTGTGAGGAGTTTGTTGCATTTTGTTTATTGAGGGTCTTCTTTCTTTTTACTTGCTCCCATGTGTCTTTGTTAACTTCAGCACTTTCAGCTTCTTCTTTTTTACTACATCTATTTGCGAAATGACCGTATCCATGACATACCTTGCATTTGAACGGAATTTGCTCGTAGTCCAGCTGATGAATGTGAGTCCACTGATCCACCTTGATCCTAATCGCCTCAGGTATACCTTTTCCTAGATCTACTTCCACACAAATTCTTGTGTAGGAATGCATGTTGTCTTTGGGTTCGCACATGTCAATATATTTGCCTACCACATTCCCAATAGCTCTTACCGAGTCATCACCCCAACAGTGGAGGGGTAGGTGCGGCAACCTAACCCAGACCGGGACCATGCTAGGAATATCCATCTCTAGATCAAAGTCTGGCGTCCATATATTCAGATACAGTCCTATCGAATCCATAAAATAGGGTCCATTTCTGAATATTAAGTCTTTGTCCTCCTTAGTTTCAAATAGGAACGTATAATATCCTCTTCCACCGAAATGTATAGCTATCTTCCCTTGTGTATTTGCGCTCCAACTTCTTTCCACCCATTTATGAACTGATCTTGGGGAGGGCCAGAGCCCCGTGAACTGTCCAACAAGGCCACGTTCTGCTAAGGAAATGGTAGCTTTCCTTGGTAGAGTTGGCGGTAATGAAATCTCTGGAATGTCCGCAAGTTTCTTCACAAATTTTCTGATTGATGGCCTGGTTCTTAGAGCTCTGTTTTCCCATATCAGAGTTGCAAATGCTACTTCATTTTCATCATTCCCTTGTTGGGAGGAAGAGTCTCCCTCTACCGTGTGACGCATTGTTTGAAAGAACTCAGCAGTAGGAGGCTGTTGAGTTATGGGACTGCGTGAGGTTGCAATGGGTGAAGGAAAGGGAGCTCGCAGGCATTAGGGTATCAATTGAGAGAGCCTTTGTGGAGACCAATCAGTGCCAGAGTAGGCTCAACAGCGGATGGCTGCCAAGCAGGGAAGCTGCAGGAGGCAACAACGGCGACTAGGTCAGGGGCATGCACGCGCGTAGTAGCAGCAAGGTCGATTAAGGTAAAATGAGTAAATGTACTTGTTATGATGTGCCTTTGATGGTTGTTCTATCATTAGTATTATTATGGTTGTATGTTGGTTATAAGCATGGTTTGATGACATATTTCAGTTATGGATCTTATCATGTTTTGATTGGTAAATGAATGGTTATTGAATATATGACCTAATAGATGTTATTGCAGCTAATTTGAGAGGGTATTATACCTTCTTGATGATTCTCATATAGTATCAAGCTCCTATGTTCATATATGCATTCATCACCTGTAGATTTCATGTTCATTATATGTTTGACGGAATCACTGCCATGGTTAGGCCTAGCTAGGTTAAGTTGTTAACTAAGTTTGTATTAATGGCCTTGTCCTGGTGCATTCATCATTCTGGAAATTTCTCTCAGATTTTTGGGCAAAGGTCTGGATACTAGCCCTAAAAAAGTGGCTTAGATTCTAGGGTTGCATGCTCAAAACTAGGAAATCTAGTCTGCAGTCACTAGGAGGCAGAGTTATCCATGTGATTGAAGGGTTACAGCCACTGGATTGCCTTGTTTTGTAAGCGACTGGGAGTCCAAATCACTAAAAAGGCAATTTAACTCAGGGTCATGACACCTAGAACGGTTGTTTAGCTCCTGGCAGTCATGTAGCTCCTAAGGAAGGTAAAAAAAGTTTCGATTTGTGGATCCAACTTCCTTAACTATACTTAGGAGGTTGAGGAATGTCATAGTAGTCATCAACTCATGTTTACCTTGACAACCTAGTGAAAGTGGGTAAATGTGAGAGGGGTGGCTACAACCAAGGACATAATTGCAATTTGACATGGTTGTTTTGATCATCTACTGGCAAGTCAATTTTGACTTTATTGTACTTTATCTCTTTGCTGAACACTTCATATAATAATAATAATAATTGATCAAAGGGTTTTCCCCTTCTTGGGATTTTTCCCTGGCATTCACCAAATTCTCGTGTTCTCTTGTCTTGGCTTATCTTCTGCTTTTATTGTTCATGTTCTATCTACAGTTTATGTCAATGTGATGATTAATGTGATTTCTATTGGAAATTGTCATTGGGCTAGCTAAAGGACATTGAAGAAATTGTTGCACGCATAGAACATACCATTGTTAACTAAAATTACCATGGTATTAGAGCCCAGTTGAAGACAAATCCCAAGCAAGAGAGAAAAGAAATCACTGAGAGATATGTTGGTCAAAGATTATTGGATAAGTCTCAATGGCCTCCACATCTTAATTTAAGATTGAGGACAACCACAATGAAAAAGTTGACTATCATGCATGGAATATGACTTTGGACCAGACTTTGGAGGATCATGAAGTATTGGACTATGTGTAAGGAAAAGTGGTGGAGCCTCCTTCAAATGCACCGACTGCTGCTAAGATGAAGTATAGAAAAGGCGAGGTGAAAGCAAAGAAATTTTCTATTGACTCCATTCAAAAGCATTTGGTTGCCTATATTTATGATTTGGGAACTTCTTAGAAAATATATAATAAGATGGTTGGGATGTTCAAAGTGAACAATGCAAATAAAATCCTCTTTCTAAAAAAACAAGTTGAAGGATATTAATATGGATAAAGGGGAGTCAATACAATTCTATTTCATGCGAATAACTCAAATCAAGAACGACCTATTATCTGGTGGAGAAGTTATTGGTGACAGGAAGCTCACTCTCATTGCCCTTGGAGGTCTTTCAATACCATGGGATGTATTTACCCCCACCATTCTCAACAACGATTTAATGCTTTTTTTCAATGAGTTATTGACTAGATTCACTCAAGAGGAAACAAGGATGATGGAGAGAGATAAACCTTCCAATGGAAATGAACCTACTACCTTCTGCCCTCGTGCAAAAAGGAAAAATAATGTTGGTCCAAGGAGGCAGGTTCAAGGATCTAAGAAAGGATTCAAAGAAGGAAGAAAAGGAAGTTTGACGGTCTCTATAAAGTTCCTGGAAGTCCTTTGGGAGCTTTGGCAAAAGATACTTCTCTTCAATTTGAGCTATGGCACTAGAGATTTTCCCACTTACATTGCAAAGCCTTGTCTAGTGTAAGAAGATGGCCACAAGGATTCTTGAATTTATTATGAACCATGAAGGAATTTGTCAAGGATGTGAAACTTGGAAACATACAAAGGGACCATTCCCTTCTAGTGAAAGCGAGACAACCAATATTCTTCAATTGGTCCATTCTGACCTATCTGGTGCCTTCCCTATAAGCTCATTGGGAGGATACACATATTATGTAATCTTTGGGGATGACTTCTCACACAAACACATGGATCTATTTCTTCAAGAGGAAAGTTGAAGTGTTAAAATGGTTTTTTTCTTTCAAAGCATTGATGGATAATCAAATAGGGAAGAAGATCAAGATATTGAGGACCGACAATGGAACTGAATATGAATCAAATGAATTCAATGACTATTGTAGAGAGGCTGGCATTAAGAGGGAGACAATTGTTCCATACACTCCTATGTAAAATGGAATGGTTAAAAGGAATAATCAAACAATCTTGGAATTCATTTGTGCTATGATCCATGATCAAGGACTATCAAAATTCTTGTGGGGAGAAGCTCACAACACTGCCGTAAATGTTCAAAATAGGAACCATCATCAAGAATTGGATTTCAAGGCACCTGAAGAAGTCATCATTGGTAAGAAAACTAATGTTTCTCATTTTAGAATCTTTGGTTGTTTGGTATATTTTCATGTGTCTAAAGAGAAAAGAAATAAGTTGGAAGCTTCTAGGAGGTCGGTTATAGTGAAAATTCAAAGGCATACAAAATCTATGTGTCTGGTCAAAGAGATGTTGAAGTAAGTCGTGATGTCACCTTTTATGAAGAAACTTCCCTTGGGGATGCCAAAGATCTCCCTATCCCGAGGAAGGACAGTGATGTTATTAAAAAACAGGGTGAATCTCTGACAAATGAGCCTATGGACGATGTTGAAGGCTCGACGGATCCTATTGATCCACCTCCTGGTGATCCCTCTACCTCAAGGAAATGTCCACTATGGCTCAAAGATACTCTCGAAGATGTTGAAATACATATTGCTCCAAGAGGGACATTTCGTGAAAGTAAAAAGTCGAACAAAAATCAAGGATATTTGGTTGCTATGAGTACTATCACTCAATATGAACCATGCACGTTTGAAGAAGTCGTAAAACACCAAGTATGGAAGGATGCAACAAATGAGGAATATGAATCAATCATGAAGAATGATGTTTGGGATATCATGCCTAGACCCAAGGACAAGTTTGTGGTCTCCTCTAAATGGATTTACAAAATTAAACAGGGAGCTTATGGAAGTGCTGAAAAATATAATGCCAGGTTCGTTGCTCGTGGTTTATTTCAAAAGGAAGGAGTGGACTATGACGCGATATTTGCATCGGTTGCCCGATATACCATTACCTAATCTATTATTTCTCTCGCTATCAATCAAGGATGGAGCATACATTAAATGGATGTCAAAATTGATTTCTTGAATGGATCACTTAAGGAGGAAGTCAAAGCAACCTCAAGGGTTTGAAGTACAAGATTGAATGACACATGTATGCAGGTTGAAGAAAGCTCTCTATGGGTTGAAACAAGCCCCTAGGGCTTGGTATGAGAGGATTGATAATTATCTCGTGAAGTTGGGATTTACAAGGAGCTATGATGATCCTAACCTATACTTCAAGGTTGAAAAGGACATGCCTCTTATTTTGGTCTTTTATGTTGATGGTCTGTTTCTAATAGATGCAAACCCTCCAATTTATCAATGCAAGAGGGATTTGACTTATGAGTTCAAGATGAAGGACCTGGGACTGATGCATTACTTCCTAGGCATGGAGGCCTGGCGAAATTCAAGCGATATTTTCCTTTCTCAAGGAAAATGCATTGTGAAGTTGGTAGAGAGATATGGGATGGTGGATTGCAAGTTTGTGTCTATTTTTATGGAGCTCACTTCAAGAAGCTACGTGGAAGTGTTGTTGGGCTGAATTAGCGAACCCTTCTAAATATAAAAAACTTGTGGGGGCCCGGATGTTCTTGGTAAACTTTCGACTGGACATATGCTTCATTGTGAATACTTTGAGTCAATTTATGGTTTAGCCTCATCACATGCAATGGATTGTTGCTAAGAATCTCTTGAGATATATCTATGACACAATCAACTACGGGCTAAGATACACTACCGAGAATTTGAGGCTACATGGATATTTTGATGGTGACTGGGTTGGAAATGTGGTAGATAGAAAGAGCATGGTTGAATATATTGCTGCTAGTATGGTCTGTTATGAAGTTGTCTAGTTGAGAGAGGTCTTCGGTGAGCTATTTGATCACATGCTAGATACAACCATGATCTACTGCAATAACCAAAGTGTGATTCGCCTTTTAGATAATCTCGTATTCCACGACCACTCCAAGCATATTGACATTATGTACCACTTTATCTGAGATATGGTACAACAGGGAGTAATAAGGCTCCAACACATCAGGATTGATGAGCAGATTGTTGACATTCTCATGAAGCCCTTGTTGAAGGTCAAATTCTTAACCTTTCGAGAGACACTTGGAGACATGGAAGTACCCTCCCACGAGGGTCCCGCTTGAGTTGGACAATGAGATCTGGGATCTCCTTGGGCTTGGGTACTTCTTAGAGCTATGTGCAACCATAGGGTGAGTGGTTCACCATCCTCTACAGGTTTGTTGTGTACAGGGTGAGTGGTTCACCTTCCCCTGTGATACCCCATGACAATATATGAGAGCATAGGATGAATGATTCACCTTCCCCTATAGATGGTGATATATGCATAGGATGAGTGGTTCAGCTTCTCCTCTGGCATATGAGAAGGATGAGTGGTTCACCTTCTCCTGTAGATTCCCCAACATACATCTTACCCATGTAGTCCGGGACTCATGGGAAGTACCTCTCATGTGGCCAATGAGTTGGGAAAAGTGGATAAGGACCATAGCACAAAAAATGGATGCATCTTGTACTGTCATACTCCCTATGTCTAGGATGCATGCTGTTCAAAAACTTGATCTGGGATCAAGTTTGATTGGGGTTCTACCCCTAGTTATGTGGACTAACTTTGGTCCGAGGAGAGTGGAAAGGTCTTGTGACTCACTCTCGATCAATTCTTCTTCATTATCTATATCAATTTTTAGTAGAGTTGAGACAAGACGTAGAGATGGTATATAATGACAGGATGATCGATGGTCAGATATTGGGAGGTGGAAGTCTCCCTAGTTGAGAGGGGGTGCTAAATTGGCAACTAGGGCCAAATTCCTCTTTGGACAACTCACTTGATGGAGATAATTATTTCATTGAATTCCACCTTTCGAGAGGACCAAAATTGACCTAAAAATCACCCAAATCGGACAAGGAGAAATGTGTTTTTGAGGTCAAGCCCGCACATGTGCAAATTGGCAAGGTCGACCACATCACCATGTAGGAACATGAAGCCCAATGGACATGTCTCTTGATCCTCAACGATTTGTATAAAGAAGAGAGACCTTCACCCTCATAGGTCCTCATTTGGCACTTCATCAACCCAAACATTCTTCTCCCTCCTCATCTGATTGGTTCGTACAACTCATTGGGCAGCTAATTTCTTCACACATGTGGCAGGAAGGAAGACAAAATTTCTAAATTTTTTACAGTTTGACCAGGGTTTAACAAGTGTTTACTTTGACTTTTTGGGCACCTTTTGACTGCGATTTATGGATAATTTTTGTCTTAGAAAGCCGTATTGATTGGCATAAAAAATGATATTTTCCTGGGTTGTTTGACATGTGTTGACCGCAAGCCTGTTTGACTTCGGGGTTTACTTTTGTTTTACTCAATTTGACTACTCTAAAGAGGATTGTTTTGACTGTTGTTTGACGAGCTAAGGATATCAAGTTGAATGCACTTTGACTGAGTTTTTAAAGGGTTGTTTTTACCCTCGACGTTGATTGGTTAGGGCACACATCGATGTTGATTGATTGTTATTGACTAGGGACGAAATTGCAGATTTGGCAGGGTTGTTTTGATCATCTATTGACAAGTCAATTTTTACTTTATTGTACTCTCTCTTTGTTGAACACTTGATATAGTAATAAGAAGAATTGATCAAAGGGTTTCCCCATCTTGGGGATTTTCCGTGGCATTCACCAAATTCTCGTGTTCTCTTGTCTTGGCTTGTCTTCTGCTTTTGTTGTTGAAGTTTTATCGATAGTTTATGTCAATGTGATTGCTATTGGAAATTGTGATTGGGCTAGCTAAAGGGCATTGAAAAAATTGTTGCAAACATAGAACATACCATTGCTAACTAAAATTAATATAAATGTTTGATCAAGGAGTTTTTAAATACTTAAGTCATAAAATCTATTTGCATAGCCGATTCCATAATGTAGAATATGAGAATTAAAGGTGATGCATAGGCTTTTGTCTCTTGATAAATAGTGAATGAATATTGCATGTGAATTCTATCATTGATTTATAAGAAATCTTTTGGCAAGAAATATTTTTCTTAAAAGAGTATTGTGGGAAGATTCAACTTGTGGATTATTTTGTTGTTAATTGATTAATCATGATGTCCAATAAGAATTTTTGGCATGTACTCGAGTTATCTTTACTCATAATTGAAATTCCTTCTTGTTAATTTTTTTATTAGCAAACCTTCAATGTGTGATTATGTTTATGGTTAAATATTTCTTCTATCTTTAAATTATTTACTTCTTGTCTGTTTCATAATTTTCTATTTACTTAATTATGTAGATGATTAATAATTAAATGGTTGTTTTTCATTATTCTTTCATGTAGATTTGTTCTTTATGCAATAGTTAATTTTTATATCCATGAAAAGTATTTTTGTCTTCACAAATACACCTATGGAATTAACCCTTGGATGAAAATAAATGTAATGATCTTACCATCAACTATTTGTAAGAGCTAACTCTAAATAACGTTTTTCGTCCTTCTTTGATTAATATTGATTTCTTCATGTTGCCATGGAAATTTTTGCTAGTCCTATTTTGATTAGATTGTTGTATTGTCACGTTTTTTCTTACGACAAAGGTATTTTCAAAGCCATATGTGATAAATTGGTTTGCTACATTACCAATTCTCAGGGCAAGGACACTAACTTCTCTTGTGCCTGAATTTGTGTTGAAATGGATTTTGACAAAGTGACTCCCTGAGGCAATTCAACCTGACTTCAAGGGTTGGCCCCATATTTAGGATTTACATTGTGAGAATATTCCCTTTAAATTGTTTTTTGCCATGAATAGGGCATTTTTGTATAAAGTTGTCCAAAATCTCCAACATCTCATCCTCCACCTATCCCTCCATCGTCTTCTAAAAGTAATGATGAGAAAAGAGAATTTAATCTGGTTTCAAGGAAGCATAAGAATAATATGCCTAAGAGGCCTCATTCTAGTAGGTTTGAATCTCATCGACATCCTCCCTACAATAATATATATATGAAGCTTTGAATTCCTCAAAGACCAAAAACATTGATGAAGAAGATTATCCAAATCTAGATCAAGTGGCTTCAGAGAACATCAATTCACTTGTCAAGGAAGAGACTTCTTCCAAGGATATTGACAAAAGACCTCCTTTAGATAAGGAAAAACAAGAGGCCAGTTTGAAGGAAGAGAAGGATTTCAATCCCTTCTATTCTTCTCCTTCCTCTTCATATGTTTTACAAATAAAATAATGAGCTTCCCCTTCATTAATAAAAAACCTAAAATATTAAAGCAAGAAACCCACAAATTGTGGTACTTCTTGTGGTCATAGTGAGGTGACAATTTCCATTAAATCTAATAAATGTATTGTTTTTGTATCATCTTGTGAAAGAAATTTGCATGAATTTACTCATGTTATCAAGAAATAATAGGCTTAAGTCTTAGAAGGTCTAGTATTGTTTTCCCCCTCTTCTTCTTTTGGTGGGAGAAGGATGGTTTTTTGTAATCATTAAAGAATTTTTCCCTGTAGTATTATTGATTCCATTGTACTTCAACCACATGTTTCAAACACATATTTTTGCTTAATACAAAATTCTTGTTCTTGCGAAATAATATTAATAAAATATTAATTTCAACATTTTAATCTACTACTTCATAACAAATGTAAAAACACAAAAATATAAACAAAGTTAAACCTATTGATAAAACTCATCGAAAAGAATACAAGACCGTAATTTGAAGGATTATTCTATTTAATAGGGAAGAGTCTAATTGGGCTTCCTCCTTGGGCTTAGTCCCTAATATTGAGCCTTGGGAGTCTAGTCTCCTCAACACACCTATGGATAGAAATACATTGGATGGAATATGACATGGTTTAAAACATCTTGAATACTTAGTAAAGTCAATGTACAATGATTTACTTACAAGTTTGTTGATGCTACATAGTTTTAGCATCTCACAACATATATGGAGGGGATATTCCTTGCCATATATCATCATTTTATGTTGGATCATGGTTCATGGGAAACTATTATCAATAGATAACCTCCAAAAGCTAGACAAACTTAGCCCATTTAGGTGCACCTTGTGTAATAATGCAAGTGCAACCCAAATACACTTGTTCTTTGAAATGGCCATATTATATGCAAGTTTAGCATCATGTTTTTTTAGGAAATTATTCATAGGATCACCTTTCCTAGATCTCGGAAATAAATGTGTATGGTTTGGAATAAAAAATGCTCAAGAACTTTCTTGAACAAGCCAATCATGAAAATATTATGGCTAGCATTGCCAAAGTTCATATGATGGAGGATTTGGCTTGCAAGGAATAATTTTATCTTCCAATCATCCCACAAATAGTTATAAGTGTTCCCAATAAAGCTTATGGTTCAATATCTGAATTAATTCAATTTAAAAGGGGTGAAAGACTATGATACTAGATTTCCAAAACATGAAGAGTGAGATTGGATTGGGGGCACACTAGTCAAAGTTATTTCATTATTGAATCCACTCATTCTTATTCCCCCACTTGTTAAGTGGCAATCTAACATTGGAAAATATCAGGCGTTTTTGGGATTGCAACAATGTTAGGTCCCTATAATACTAGTGTAGCCCCCTTATTGTTATTGATAGTGTTACCCCCTTATTATTATTGTTAATGCAACCTCATATTGTTATTGTTGTGCTCCATAGAAGCATGCTATTGTTATTCTTGTGCCCTTACATTATTATTGTTATGTAGGCTTTGATTATATTGTGAACCCTTAGACTCCAATATATAGAAAGGATGTCTTATCATTTGTATCATCTAAGAATTGTTCATTTATGTGATGTAAAAGAGGTTTCCCGCTCGAAGAGGCTAATTTTCAAGTCGTTGACCTATCTTTTCTTCTCTTTTGTGAACTGGTTTCATAACATTTGGTATCATAACTTTCAATTCTAGGGTGTAGATGCTTCAAACAGGTCATCTCGACATTTTTGCTATAAATTTTTACCTACATGGCGTTAAAAATTGCAATTTCGACCACGTGGAGCCAAATCTTGTTGAACTTCATGTACATTTTTTAGAGCTTGGTTCATTATATTTTATGAGATATGGCTCGAAGAAGTTATTGTTTTTGCAGGCTCCATAATTCAATCTCAAGCAGGTGACCTAGGGAAAATCGCCATACCTTTCTCTCCGAACATCATATCTGAATTTTGTAAGATGTGACTAAAAGTGCATGAACTATAGTTTTTCATGTATCATTTTCAAGGACGAAGGTCGAAACAGTGACACGTGGCATTACATATAAGTTAGCTCTACTAAACTAGTCTATAATCAGGTCATCGTGGGAGATTGGGCATAATTTTTTCTTGAAGAATCCAATCTTTGGATGACGTGTGGATTTATAAAGAAGACTCAAAGGAATACCATAGGAAGAAATTTCAGACCTTGGAGATAAAAAATTATAGAGATACAACAGTTTCATTATGAAGCTCCTAAAAACAAGAAAAAGCTGTGTATTTTTATTTTTGTTTTGCATAACTTTTGTTTGAAGCATATATATCGTTGTTTGATTCCAAAATGCCTTGAAACAAAAAATGGACACACCTAGTAATCAACCTAAAAGATCTTCTATGACACATGAAGAAGAGGAAGAAACACAACATGATATATCAAAATTACGAGACCAAGTGCAACAAATTTTGCTCTTGCAAAGAGTAACAAAAAATGAACTAGAAGCTAAGATGGATGGTTTAGAAGAAAAAATAAATGGAAACATGGAAGGATTGAAGGATGATATAGGAGCTTTTAAAGTAGACATGGACGTGATGAATGTCAAATTGGAAGGGTTGACAAAGTTTCTACAAGAAAGACTTCCTATTTGTGAAAAGGTAATCCATGAAAATCATTATGAGGATAAAAGGAATATAAATTATGATTTTAGAGACTCCAATGATGGGTTTAAGACCCACTACATTCCAAAGATCGACATAAGGAAGTTTGATAGCAAGGATCCAGTAACATGGATACTACAGATGGAGCAATTCTTTGATCTACATGATGTGTCGCACACCCAAAATGTATGCATTTCATCTTTATATTTAGAACAAAATCAATTTATGTGGTATCAATGTATTTGTTCTTGTAATTCAATTGTCACTTGGACAATTTTTGTAGAAGAATTGGCAGCACAATATGAGGATACAAAGAGAAATACCTTATTTATCCAATTGATTAATCTAAAACAAAAGGGTTCAATGGAGGAGCACGTTGAGGACTTCAAAAGATTAGATGTGAAGGTAAATGATATTCCAAAGGAGCATAAGATTGATGTCTTCATAGTGACTTTAGAGGATAACATCAAACATGAGGTTCACCTTTGGGAACCCAATTCATTGGAGAAAGCATTCAAGATGGCAAGAAAAGTTGAAAGCAAAATTATGGTAACAAAGAAGTCTACCACTGACAAATATAAAGATGGAATTTTTTTGCTCCTAACCTCTCACAACCTACAAGGTTGACACCCCAACAAATGGAGGGAAAAATAGCAAAAGGGATTTGTTACAATTGTGATGACAAATACACTAAGGGTCATAAGTGTGCTAAGAATAAATTGTTGTACATAGATTGTGAAGATGAAGAAGAGAAGGAACAATATACATCAAAAGAAGTGGATATACACTAGGAACCAACCCCATAGAAAGAAGAAATCTATCCGACCATATCTTGTAATGCATTGGTAGGAATTACTACTCCTCAAATTCTCACGATAGAAGGATATATCAAAGAAAAAAAGGTAATAGTTTTGATGGATTCTAGTAGTACCCATAATTTTGTTCATTGTAAGATAACTAAGGAATTGAATTGCTTTCTATATCCAGTACCAGAGTGTCAAGCGATGGTTGCAAATGGAGGAAATATAAATTGCTTAGGGAAGTGTCATAATATCAATTTAACCATGGGGGAATATGTATTAAATAGTCTAATGCTTTCCATTCCAATGGGTGGTGTTGATATTGTATTAAGAGTCCAATGGTTACAATTTTTGGGGACGCAAACTTTTAATTTTCAATAACGTTTCTTAAAATTTTCCTCGGAAGGAAAGGAAATTGAATTAAGGGGCATCGCAAGGAAACTAGGGAAGATAATCAACTCTAATGACATGACAAAGCTTTTGAAGAAAGAACAACGAGGCATAATTGGACAATTATGCTCATTAGATGTTCAAACATCGAAATCATCCATTTCCATGGATCTCGAAATAATATTGGACAATCATTCAAAGGTATTTGAGACTCCCAAAGGCCTCCCACCTTTTCATGATCGTGATCATGCTATTCACTTGATTCCAGGAAGCATTCCTACAAACATCAGGCCTTACATATATCCCTATAACCAAAAGAGTGAAATTGAACAAAAATGCTAGAGGCCAGTACAATTCAACCTAGCCAAAGCTCTTTCTTTGCTCCAGTAGTATTGGTGCACAAGAAGTATGGATCACGGTGTGGGTGTCCGGATTATAGGGAGCTCAACAATCTCAATATTAAAGATAACTTTCCTATTCTTGTAATTGATGAATTGTTGGATGAATTACATGGAGCAATTTACTTCACCAAGTTATATCTTCATTCAAGATATCATCAGATTAAAATGAATACTGAAGACATTTCGAAAATAACATTCAGAACTCATGAAGGTCATTATGAATTTTCGGTCATGCATTTTGTCCTTACTAATGCACCTTCCACATTTCAAGGTTTGATGAATTCAATTTTCAAACCTTCCTTAGAAATTTTGTGTTAGTATTCTTTGATGCTATACTAGTCTAAAACAAGTATTGGAAGGATCATATTCAACATGTTGACAAGGTGCTCAAACTATTGGAGGAGAAACAATTATATGCAAAAACCTCCATATGTTTCTTTGGAGTACATGAGGTGGAATATTTGGGTCGTATCGTATCTCATGAAGGTGTTAAGGTAGACCCTAAAAAAATAAATCCATTAAGGAATGGAAAATCCCCCCAACCCTATCACTTCTTCAAGAATTTCTTGGGTTGATAGGATACTATCGCAAGTTTGTTAAGAATTATGGGAGAATAAAAACGTCTCTAACAACATTGCTGAAGAAAGATGCATTTTCTTGGACTCCAGAAGCAACGAAGACATTTGAACATCTTAAAGAGGCAATGTGACAAACACTGGTCTTAGCTACACCAAACTTCACAAAAACCTTTATTGTGGAATGTGATGCTTCAGGAAATGAAATTGGTGTTGTTTTAATGCAAGAATGAAGACCCATTGCTTTTGAAAGTCGTCCAATTAAGGGAAAGTATTTATACAAACCTATTTATGAGAATGAAATTTTGGAAATGCTACATGCACTAAAGCAATGGCACCCTTACCTAATGGGGAGACACTTCAAGTAAAAAACAAATCATGATAGTCTTAAATACTTTTTGGAACAAAGACTATCTTCAGAAGAGCAACAAAAATGGGTCACAAAGATGTTGGGTTATGACTTTGAAATCATCTAAAAAAAAGGGAAGAAAAATATTATTGCAGACGCACTCTCAAAAGATGATGAGGATGTGGAAGCATTGCTCTATGCCATTTCTATTATCAAACTTGATTGGATAACTGAAGCAAGGAATGAATGGAAGAATGACGAACATGCGTGGACACTCATTCAAAAGTTGCAGCAAGATCCCAATACATCCAATACATTTATGTGGAAAACTATTCATTATGGTACAAAGATCGTTTATATCTATGTAAGAATTCTCAACTCAAACAAAATAATATTTTAGAATTGCACACCTCCCCTTTAGGAGGGCACTCGGGATTTTTAAAAACTTACCACATGGTCAAGAAGGATTTTTTTGGGATGGACTTAAATCTATTATTCATAGGTTTGTGGAAAAATGTTTGGTTTGCCAACAAAATAAAGTTGAGAAAATTAAGACACCAGGTATGCTAAAACCTTTAGCCATTCCAAGTCAGCATTAGGAGGAGGTCTCAATGAATTTTATCACAAGTTTATCGAAGTCAGAAGTAAAGAGTTCCATAATGGTGGTAGTTGATAGACTTACCAAGTATGCACACTTTTGTGCATTATCTCATCCTTTTAAAGTCAGTACAATTGCTATTGCATTTATGGAAACAATTCAAAAGATACATGGAAACCCAAATATTATTGTAAGTGATAGAGATCACATTTTCATTGGAAAATTTTGGATGGAATTATTTTCTTGTCTTGGTACTCAATTAGGTCATAGTTTATCTTATCATCCTCAATCTGACAGGAAAATTGAGATAGTGAACAAATTTTTGGAAGGATATCTTCGTTGCTTTATATCTAATAACACACACACAATGGCTCAAGTGGTTACCTTTGGCTAAATGGTTGTATAACACTTCTTTCCATATTGCAAAAAAATGACCCCATTTATGACACTTTATGGATATCATCCACCATCCATCACATCATCTTTAAGAGAAAAATATTAGGTTCAAGCAGTGGAGGATCACATCGAGCATCAACAACAAGTTCTCCAACTCTTAACGGATAACCTCACTCTGGCGCAGAATCAAATGAAACAACAAAGAGATCAACATCGTAATGAAATAAGTTTGAATATAGGTGACTATGTATTTTTACAGTTAAAACCATACAAACATATGTCCCTCAAGCAAGCTAAGAAGGATAATAGATTATCACCCAAGTACTATGGTCCTTACATGGTTTTGCAAAAGATTGGAACTATGGCGTACAAATTGGAGTTGCATGCATCTTCTTGTTATGCAACCAACTCACAGAAATAGAAGAAAAGATAGAGCAATGACTTCAAAATCAGCCTCTTCAAGGGGGAAACCTCCCTTACATTACACAAATGAACAATTCTTCTATGGGGCACAATAACAATAGTGGGATCCTATGGGGCACAATAATAACAATATGGGGACAACATGGGCACGTAAATGACAATAAGGGGCCAATAACAATACTAATAAGAGAATGCACTAGTATTATAGGGACCTAACATGCCCCTCTCCTTCAAAAAAGTCTTGTCCTCAACACCTGAGTAGTTTTGGATGCCTCTGTATAAAATTTTCATCTTCCCATGTGAAATATTCAGCGAGTAAGTTCTTCCACTTGATGAGATACTCTGAAATTGACTGATTTCGTAGCTGTCGAGTTCTTGTTTCTGTGACTGCTTCATTTTCCAATATGATTTTTCCTTCCTCGTCAAGTTTTGGCGATATTGTTTGAATTGTGAGCTTGTCACCTATAACCTTCTTTAAGCATGAAACATGGAAAACTTGGTGCACTCGAGAAGCTGTAGGAAGCTCCAATTTGTATTCCATAGTACCAATATTTTGCAACACCTTGTACGGACCATAATACTTTGGTGATAATTTATTATCCTTCTTAGCTTGCTTGAGGGACAATTGTTTGGATGGTTGTAGCCGTAGAAATACCCAGTCACCTACATCAAAACTTCTTTCGCTGCGATGTGGATCTGCCTCTTGTTTCATTCTATTCTGTGCCAAAGCGAGGTTATCCTTTAAGAGTTGGAGAACTTGTTGTTGATGCTCAATGTGATCTTCCACTGCTTGAACTTTAGAATTTTCTCTTAAATATGATGTGATGGATGATGGATGATATCCATAAAGTGCCATAAATGGGGTCATTTTTGCTGTAGTATGGAAGGAAGTGTTTTACCATTCAACCAGAGGCAACCACTTGACCCATTGTATCTATTTATCAGATACAAAGCAATGAAGATATCCTTCCAAACATTTGTTCACTATCTCAGTTTTCCCATTAGATTGATGATGATAAAATGAGATATGAGTTAACTGAGTACCCATATAATAAAATAATCCCGTCAAAAAATTTCCAATGAAAATGGGATCTCTGTCACTTACAATAATATTTGGGTTTCCATGAACCTTTTGAATTGTTTCCATAAATGCAGTAGCAACTCTATTGACTTGAAAGTGATGATATAATGCACAAAAGTGTGCGTACTTGGTAAGTCTATTAACTACCACCATGATGACACTCTTTCCTTTGGACTTGGGTAAACCTGTGATAAAAGCCATTGAAACCTCCTCCCAATGTTGACTTGGAATGGATAAAGGTTGTAATAGACCCGGGGTCTTAATTGTTTCAACTTTATTTTGTTGACAAACCAAACAATCCGTCATAAACTTTTGAATATCAGATTTAAGGCCATCCTAAAAAAATTCCTTCTTAACCCCGTGGTAAGTGTTGGACACCTAATCCTAAAGGGTTAGTGTGGAAGCCGAAAAGACTAAGCAGTCCAAGAGACCTTGGGATCTGAAACCCAAGAGTCACATATTTGTACTATAAATGTATATCTATTGTTAGTAAAAAAATGAACTCATTGATTTATCTTTCATATCTTTTGTGTTGTCTATGTGTGTTTAACATGGTATCGGAGCTGGTACGTTCATAACTTTCTCAATATTGTGTAAGCCACTTGTTTTTGTGGCCTGTGTAAACCAACGCTTCTATCTCTTAATGAAGCTTGTGAGTTTGTGAACATTTGTTAGGATAAATTCATATTACTCATTAAGATTGAAGTCTGTAGTGTGGCGTGAGTGCTGGTTCATTGGTTCAACTATGCGGTTCATATCTGTGTTGATTAATTTGCATGAAACGTTACCTTCAATTATGCGTACAGAAATCTTGGGAAATCAATGCGCCCAAATCTGAGGCACACGTTACACTGCCAGCCACTCCATATTCAAGACGTTGCATACGCAGACCTCATAATAACACTGTCTACCATCTCTGCTCTCTGTCTGCCTGAAGGTCTGTCCATGAACGTTTACTGCCTCTGCCATATGCGTTTTAAAACCTACCGCCTTAGACCAACTTGGAAATTTGTGTAGATCCATTGATGGTATATACGTTACCTCGGTCCCTCGGCCTTCCTCCTCGTGTGTAACAGCTTTACTGCCATAATATGCTCTTCTGCCACGCTCCCTACTAGACAGCTTTTCATTTATGGAGGTCAATCATATCTTGCTGCAGAGATCTTATCTGCTTCAGTGAATGTGCCATTACCTGGTTCACTCTCTTTGTTTGGGAAATTTACTGAACTGTTGTATAGCGTAGAAGGTGGAGCTACGCCTTTGTGCATGGTAACTCCATTTCTCCATCTGCCCATCATTCTCTTCTTTTGAGAAACTGTCCATTGGTATGCATTGTGCACGTTGGTCAAAATATTTTGCTTGAGACATTCATGGACCCTCCTTTCGTTGTAAGGAGACAATGCGAGAAGCGTTGCAACGAGAGGTATGATGTTGAACATTGTATTGAGACGTTATTAAATCCTAAAATTTGTGTTTGGGAGGTGAAGAGTTGAATGTGAATAGTGAAGGAGCCGCTACATGAGAGATTAAATTCCCTCCAAACTATTGGCATCGAGACACCATTTCAGTAAAAATGAATCTACTCCATATCTGTCTTGATTTCCACTCAGATTTGCACTCAAACGCTCAGTGGAGAACCCGACTTTACAGCGCTCAAGAAAGAAGGCGGATCCCTCTGGTGTGGTCGATGTAACGCCAAATAATTATTGGAAAAAGTATCAATTCCTGAAACTCTTCCGTCAAAGCTTCCGACTGCGACCACCAAAGCCGGAAAATATCATTTGCGACGCTCTTTTGCGGCTCGCGCAACGTTGGTCGTGTTCTGTAGGCCGAGATCTCCTGTGTAAGGTATTCTTCGCTCGATTTGATCCTGGATTACTCCAATATTTTCAAGGACGGCGTGGTTCCGCATCTGTTGGTCGTTCGTCTTGTAGAGTTGTGAGCATTGTTATGTATGCTCCAGAATTTCATCGGATTTGCAGAGAGTCCAGTCGAAAGGGTTTGTTGAACTTAATTTTTTTATGCTTTTGATTTTATTTATGCGATGAATGTGGGGGATCTTCGAGATTCGCCGATAATTATGGAGCTGCAGTGTGATCGGAACTGGATTCGGGAGGGAAACATTTGAAAGATTCCTGTTTTGAAGACAGACAGAAAGCTGGCAAGACCATGTATTCTAAAGCAATGCTGATTTGTCCAGATGCAGGAGTGTAAAAAAAAAAAAAAAAAAAAAAGCCCCATGAAACTCCACTAAGCCTTTCACATGTGGTGCCTCACATAGTGTTCGAATCTCATTTAATAGCTGGTGTCGTTTTTCCTTCTCAAAAGTATTTATTTTCTTCAGTGCTAAAATCCGATGTGTTGGTATATGAATAGCCCTTTGGACAACACTGCTTGCACCATGTCCAATGACACCAAATATGCACATATCATACGAAGCACACTGATATGTTTTCTCATTCGTATCATATTCATCAATACCTGCTGAGGTGCGCTTTTGTAAGCCAAGTTCATTAATATCTCCATACGAATTACTCAGCAAGTGTAAAGTTCCACCCGCTGTTACCTTATATGAAGTACAGGAATCAACAGAGATGTCAGGACGGAAACTCTGCCCGGAGTTGAACAGTGGCATAGATGCATCAAAATATGCATAGGCTATTCTCCATCTCCACGAGGGTTGCAACACAAACTTCAATGATGTATTGATCTGTTATTAGTTCATCAGTCTCTAATAATCTCTTGAATATTAGTTGTTCATCTGCTTCCAATCTCTGTTATTATTTGAGTTGATACATGAGAGGTATATGTAATCCATTCCTGTAGTTGAAGTTCGAATTTCAAAGAAGGAAGAAGTCATTTAGTTGTGCATCCATACAAAGCGTATGTTGGTATACCTGAGCATTTTAAGGGTGAAACATATCTATTGTATGTGTGTTGGAAGGACTTTGAGCCTTTCATTCTTGCTGGACACAAATCTGTTTGTGATTGGCTAAATTCTTAGCTGGAATTAGTTGAGTGTTCATTTCTTTGTTGAGACAATGGCTAGATTTGATGATGTATTAGAGTTATTTAATACACTAATACACTCCACTATTGGTGGGAAGGTAAATGTTAGCAAAGACACTCTTTGTGACATTCATACATGCTCATATAATGCACAGGAAAAGATTGATTTTTTGCAACTAGAATCTTAGTTCCAGCAAGATGAGCTTCAACAGATTTGTCATTCCAAATTGTTTTCTGCTCAAAACAATATGTTGTTCAAGGTTAAAACAACAAGTGGTGAAATTAGTAAGATTGAAGTTGAATCAGATCCAGAATCCAATAAAGCAGCAGTTGTACATGCAGATGCAGAAACTCAGTCTGCACTTCCCAAGCCCATCATCAGACCTTGGGAACATCTTGTCCACAACAAGCACAGAACTGGTCTTGGATATGACAAGGACTTGTCCTTTCATATTCCAGACTATGCCAAGCCCATTCAGTTTCAAAGTGCTGGATTCATTCATGACAGTTCACCTCCAGCTGTTCCAGACTCTGCCCCTCTTCTACAGCAACAACAACAACAACAAAAACAACAGATCGTGAAATGCCAACACTGTGATCGAGTTGGCCATTTGAAATATCACTGTTTTGATCTTCATCCATGTAAGCACTGTCATAAAACCAGTCATTCTTCACACAGATGCTTCAGAAACAAACGTCCTGCAACAACAAAGATTCATCTTGGATGGATCACTTCTTGGCAATGGGCAGCAACAGCCAAGAAGATATTCCAAACACATGTCAGAACTTGTTCCAGAATATTGAAGAGTCTTGCAGTTGAGTTTTCTCCATCATCTCACCTTGTATCTGACAGGGGGGGAAATGATGGTCATCTACAAGCTTCAAAGCCACATCAAGCGAGCCTGAGCCACAACTTGCCACACCAGTTTTAGAGTTGTAGCCAGAGACAAAGATGCCTGAACATGCCTTCAGTTGGCAATCTGGGACACTTCCTCTAGCAGAAGACTCCGGCTTCTTGCCAGTTTTGGAAGAGTTCCAGGAATTACAGAGTTGTTGGTCATCCTTAAACCATCACAAAATTGAGAACACTTCCTCTAGCAGAAGACTCCAGCTTCTTGCCAGTTTTGGAAGAGTTCCAGGAATTGCATTAAGCATTCCAGAGTTGTTGGTTATCCTTAAACCATCACAGGTTGAGACTTCCCTTTTCAGGTTGAAGTTTTACCTTTTATGCGGGGTGAGACCTCCCTTTTATGGTTGAAGGTTTCCCTCTTTAAAACAATAGGATCACTTCCTCTAGCAGAAGACTTCAGCTTCTTGCCAGTTTTGGAAGAGTTCCGGGAACTGCACTAAGCGTTCCAGTGTTGGTGGTCATCCTTAAACCACTGGCCTTTATACCAACATTTCATAGAGCACATTCAGCCTAGTGCTGCCATGCATTTTTTGCACATTTTGTATTACAGCTCTCTTCTTGGACTCATACATAACCCTTCGGATTAAGGGAGGGAATGTTGGACACCTAATCCTAAAGGGTTAGTGTGGAAGCCGAAAAGACTAAGCAGTCCAAGAGACCTTGGGATTTGAAACCCAAGAGTCACATATTTGTACTATAAATGTATATCTATTGTTAATAAAAAAATGAACTCACTGATTTATCTTTCATATCTTTTGTGCTGTCCATGTGTGTTTAACAGTAAGTTTTTAAAAATCATTAATGCCCTCCTAAGGGAGCGGTGTGAAATTCCATAGGAATATTTTGTTTGAGTTGGGAATTCTTACAGAGGTATAAGCAATCTTTGTACCATAACGAATCATTTTTCCCGCTAATCGTATCAGATGTATTGGGGTCTTATTGTAACTTTTGAATGAGTGCCCACACTTCTTCGTTATTCTTCCATTCATTTCTTGCTTCGTTTATCCAATCTGGTTGGATAATAGAAATGGTGCAAAGCAATGCATCCACATCCTCGTCCTTTCTTAAGAGTGCATCTGCAACAACATTTTGCTTCCCTTTTTTGTAGATGATTTCAAAGTCATAACCCAACATCGTTGTGACCCATTTTTTTTGCTCTTCGGAAGATAATCTTTGTTCTAAAAAGTATTTAAGACTATCATGACCTGTTTTTACCTTGAAGTGCTTTCCCATTAGGTAAGGTCACCATTTCTTAAGTGCATGTAGTATTGCCAACATTTCCTTCTCATAAATAGATTTGTGTAAATACTTTCCTTTAATTGGACGACTTTTGAAAGAAATGGGTCTTTCTTCTTGCATTAAAACAACACCAACTCCATTTCCCGAGGCATCACATTCCACAATAAAGGTTTTTGTGAAGTCTGGCATAGCTAAGACCGGTGCTTGGCACATATTCTCTTTAAGATGTTCACATGCTTTCCTTGCTTCCGGAGTCCAAGAAAATGCACTTTCTTCAGTAATGTTGTTAGACGTGCTGCTATTGTCCCATAATTCTTAACAAACTTGCGATAATACTTTGTCAACCCGAGAAATCCTCGCAGATGCTTTATGGATGTGTGGATTTTCCATTCCTTAATGGATTTAATTTTGCTAGGGTCCACCTTAACACCTTCATGAGATATAGTATGACCCAAATATTCCACCTCTTGTACTCCAAAGAAACATTTGAAAGTTTTTGCATATAGTTGTTTCTCCTCCAATAGTTTGAGCACTCTATCAACATGTTGAACATGATCCTTCCAATACTTGTTGTAGATTAGTATATTATCAAAAAATAATAACACAAAATTTCTAAGGAAGGGTTTGAAAATGGAATTCATCAAACCTTGAAATGTAGAAGGTGCATTGGTAAGGCCAAAAGGCATGACCAAAAATTCATAACGACCCTCGTGAGTTCTAAATGTTGTTTTCGGAATGTCTTTAGTCTTTATTTTGATTTGATGATATCCTGAACGAAGGACCAACTTGGTGAAGTAAATTGATCCATGCAATTCATCCAATAATTCATCAATGATAGGAATGGGAAATTTATCTTTAATAGTGAGCTTGTTGATCTCCCTATAATCCGAACACATGCGCCATGATCCATCCTTCTTGTGCACCAATACTACTAGAACAGAGAAAGAACTTTGACTAGGTTGAATTATACCAACCTCTAGCATTTCTGCAACCATATGTTCAATTTCACTCTCTTGGGCATAGAGATATGTGTAAGGCCTGATGTTTGGATGAACACTTCTAGGAATCAAATGAATAGCATGATCATGATCGCGAATAGGCGGGAGGCCTTTGGGAGTCTCAAATACCTTGGAATGATTGTCCAAGGCTTTTTGGAGATCTGGAGAAATAAATGATTTCGACGTGGGAACCTCTATCGAACATAATTGTGTAATTACGCCATGTTGTTCTTTCTTTAGTATCTTTGTCACGCCGTCAAAGCTGATTATTTTTCCCTGTGATACCCCTTAATTCAATTTCCTTTCCTTCTAAAAAAATAAAAATAAATCTTGAATATTAAAACCTATCATACCCAAAGATTGTAGCCATTGGACTCCTAGTACAACATCAGCACCACCCATTGGAATGGAAAGCATTGGACTATTCAACACATATTTTCCCATGGATATCTTGATATTATGGCACTTTCCAGAGCAATTTATGGTTCTTCCATTTGCAACCATCACTTGACACTCTGATGCTGGATATAGGAAGCAGTTCAATTCCTTTGCTATCTTACAATGATAAAAATATGGGTACCATCCGAATCAATCAACACTATATATATATAGACGTCTTTCGGATTAATCACATAATCAGAAATTGGTCGACATTTCAAACCAACTAATGTGGTCCATCCTCAAGACAAGGTGAAGAATCAATCGATCTTTTCATCCATGCTATTTATTCCTTAAGATTGATTGATTCTTCATCTTGTCCTGGGGATGGACCACATTAGTTGGCTCGAAATGTCGACCAAATCCCTGATTAAGTGGTTAATCTGAAAGACATCTATATACATTATGAATCACAAAAGTCTTAGATCAATCAACACTGTTACCTTTTTCTTCTTGATATGTCCTTCTATCTTGATAGTTCGAGGAGTGGTTATTTCGGCCAATGCATTACAAGATATGGTCAGATTCATTTCTTCTTTCTCTAGGCTTTGTTCCTTGTGTGTATCCTCTTGTTTTTATGATTCTTGTTCCTCTTCACAATATATGTAAAATATTTTTTTTCTCATCACACTTATGACCTTTAGTGTATTTGCTATCACAACTATAACAAATCCTTTTTGCTCTTTTTTCTTCCAATTGTTGTGGTGTCAACCTTCTAGGTTGTGGAAGGCTAGGGGCAACGACACTTCCATATTTATAGTTGTGATTGGTAGGCTTCCTTGCTGGCATAATTTTGCTTTCAATTTTTCTTGCCAGCTTGAATGCCTTCTCCAATGAATTAGTTTCCCAAAGGTGAACCTCGTGTTGGATGTTATCCTTTAATGTCCCTATGAACACATCAATCCTATTCTCCTCTAGAATATCTTTTACCCTTATATTCAATTTTTGGAAGTCCTCAATGTGCTCCACCATTGAACCTTTTTGTTTGAGATTTATCAATTGGCTAAAAAAGGTGTTGCTTTTTGTATCCTCATAATGTGCTATCATTTCTTCCATAAAAATTGCCCAAGTGACAATTTGTTTACGAGAGCAAAGCCATCGATACCATATAAGTTGATTGGGTTCCAAATATAAAGTTGCAATGTGTACCTTTTGTGTGTTTTGCACATTATGGAGATCGAAATATTGCTCCATCTATAGTATCCATGTTATGGGATCCTTGCCATCAAACTTCCTCATATCGATCTTTGGAACATGGTGGGTCTTCAATCCAATGTTAGAATCTATGAAATCATGATTAACATTTATTTTATTCTCATCTTGAGTTTCCTTTACTACCCTTTCACCATTAGTAATCATTTCTTGTATCAACTTTGTCAAATCTATTTTCAAATCTTCCATGGTTCCTTTAAGTTTTGCTTTTATACCATCCATCTTAGCTTCCACGCCATCCATCTTAGATTCCACGCCATTCATCTTAGCTTATGCGTCATCCATCTTAGCTTCCAGGCCTTTCTTTAAACCATCCATCTTAGCTTCCATGCCTTTCTTTAAACCATCCATCTTAGCTTCTGTTACTTTTTGTGAGAGCGAAATTTGTTGCACTTAGTCTCGTAATTTTGATATATTATGTTGCATTTCTTCGTCTTCTTTATGAGTCATACTAGAGCTTTCAGTTGGCTTACTAGGTGTTTCCATTTTATTTCTTCAGGGCATCAATTAATGATAATTATGCTTCACTATGTCCTTTCAATTCCTTCAAACTAATTTTTCAAACCAAACTTGTGCAAAAATTTAAAAAGATTACACACCTTTTTTGGCTTTGTAGGAGCTCAATATTGAATCTATTGTATCTCTGTAATTGCAGATCTCCAAGGTATAAAATTTCGTCATGTGGTATCCCTCTGAATCCTCGTTCCAACCCCGCAAGTTTGATCAAGATTGGATTCTCGAAGAAATAGTTATTCCAAATCTCCCATGATGACCTGATTATAGACTCGTTCAATAGAGTGAACTTGTACGAAGTTCCACGTGTCAATGTTTCGACCTTCAGACCTAAAACCAATACATAGAAATCTATAGTCTGTCCTCTTTCTATACCTTTTTACGAAATTTCAATCTGATGCTGAGAGATAAAGTTATGACGATTTTCCCCAAGTCACTTGTTTGAGATATAATTTGGGAGCTTGCAAAAACCCTAACTTCCTTGGATCATATCTCTGAAAGTATAGCGATACAATATTTGAAATTCGTACCCGAAGTTCATCAAGATTTCGGTTCAAATGGGTTTTAGTTTTAGCTTCTGAAACATCGTATCAAGAAAGTTATAGCAAAAATGCCACAATGACCTATTTGAAGCAGCAAAAACCTAGAATCCAAAGCTTTGATACCAATTGTTATGCAACCAGCTCACAAAATAGAAGAAAATATGGAGAAACGACTTCAAAATCAGCCTCTTCGAGGGGGAAATGTCCTTTACATTACACAAATGAACAATTTTTCGATGATACAAATGACAAGACCTCCTCTCTATATATGGGAGTCTAAGGGGTCACAATATACTCAAAGCCGACATAACAATAATAATGTAAAGGCACAACAATAACAATAAGGGGCTACAATGACAATAATAATATGGAAATACACTAGTATTATAGGGACCTAACACTTCTCGAGTACACCCAATTTTCCATGTTTCATGCTTAAAGAAGGTTATCGGTGACAAGTTCCCAGTTCATACAATATTTTCAGAACTTGACGAAGAAGGAAAAATCATATTGGAGGCTGAATCAGTGACATAAACAAGAACCCAACAACTACAAAATAGATCAATTTTAAAGTATCGCATTAAGTGGAAGAACATACATGCTGAAGTTTCCACATGGGAGGATGTGAATTTTATACAGAAGCATCCAAAACTACTCAAGCGTTGAGGACAACACTTTTTTTGAAGGAGATGGGCATGTTATGTCCCTATAACACTAGTGTAGACCCCTTGCCGTTATTAATAGTGTAGCCCCCTTATTGTTATTGTTAGTGTAGCCCCCTTATTGTTATTGTTAATGTAGTCTCGATATTGTTATTGTTGTGCTCCATAGAAGCCCACTATTTTCATTGTTGTGCCTTTATATTTTTTTTTTTGTAAGCTTGGTAGAACCCTCTTATTTTCGAGTTTTTACATGTCCATTATTCACCCCATTTCCGGGGAGGGTAGCACAAGCATCGAACCCAAGATCTCTGGTTCGGTGAGACTTCATTTCCATGGCCATCGCCACTTGAGCTACCCCTTGCGGACGTTGTGCCTTTATATTATTTAGGCTCTAATTATATTGTGACCCCTTAGACTCCTACATATAGAAATCAGGTCTTGTCATTTGTATCATCTAAGAATTGCTTATTTATGTGATGGTACACTGATGTATGAGCTAACAAGTGTTTGATGTAGCTAGCTTGAGAAGGGCAGTGAGCCTTCTTTTTTATTCTTGGGTGAAATGAATGAGACCATGATTAGATATGCATTCATGACCTGCAGCTATTATGTTTACCATATGTTTATCAAAATTATTATAACGTATTTGGCATGTTTGGGAAAGATTTGAGCCTAAGTATTATTCATGCATACTTGAGTTTATTTTAGACTTGGTTCTTGAAAGTTATGGGTAGTGGACTGTAGGCTAGCCCTGAAAAATGGCATTGATTTCGCAGTTGCACCCTATGAACTGATAGATCTCCATTGCAACCACACGGAGGAAGGGTTGTGCATGTAGCTGGAGCCTTCCAACTACATGCACAACTTGGCATGCATGCGGCTGGGGTGTAAGGTCTAGGAAAAAGAAAGTTCTAACCCAGGGCAAGCTCATCAACATATGTTGTCTGGTATCTGGGTGATGTGATGCTCCTGGGAGGTATCAATATGTTTTTGGTTAGTAGACCCCACTTCCATCATTAGAACTTGGATGTTGGGTCATGTCATAGTAAATCTCAGCTCATGTTTACCCTAGAGAGCTTATAAAAGCGGGTAAATGTGGGGTGAGGTGATTACAGAGTGGTATCATAGCAAGGTTGCAACACTAGACCTCAGGGTAATGCAGATTGTTATGCATGCATGTCAGTGGTTTATATGTTTATCATGCATTCATGTTAGCTACTTATTATCATGGTTATGATATCCATGTATGAGCTGATATGCTCGTGATGTTGTATCGTGCTAATCTGGATTGGCCTGTGCAAATGTAATAGCCTCCCATGAGATACATTGAAGTATGATTTTAATTATGTCTTCTTTTTGGTTTATCTAACATGGTATGGTTGCATAACAATAAAAGACTAGAGATGAAGAGAAGAATAGTTGAGTACAGTTCATATGACTCTCTGTAGATGTTGGAAGAGGCATTGGTAAGTTGGGAGAGATCAATTGAACAACAAGGAGAGTGATATTATCTTGGTCTGGTAGATACGTTGATAAGACAGAGATTAGGAGCTGCAAAGCAGAAAATAACATGTTGATTGAAGCATATGAAAGGCTTTTGAAATCTTAAGAAAAGAAAGTTGAGGTCAATGTAATTTCTACAATACCTTTCAGATTTGCAGAAGCAGGGACAATAGGGAATCAGTCATGAAGATCGACAGGAAGAAAAGGCTAATGCTGCAAATGGAAGCAAGTCTAGAAAAGGTACATGATGGACAATTATGATATATTGAAGATTGGCAGACTCTTGGATACAACTAATAGGAGGCCTAGAACTCGTGTATTTTATTCTAGCTCTACTTCTCAAAGACATCTTCGCCATCACCACCAACATCCTTATAGGAGAAGTTAGAGGGGGTATTTATCAAAAGAGTTCAAGAAAGCCAAGGCTCATACTTTTGATGGTGAGTTGACTAAGTCAGAAGATGTAGAAGTATAGCTACATGGGATGAGTTTGAAAGACTCTTCAAGAGGAAGTGTCTGTCTGAGAGATATCATGATGGAAAGGCCAAGGAATTTTATGAGCTCAGGATGGGTTCCATGACAGATGAAGAGAAGGCAACCATATTTCTAGAGAGACTAAGATATGTGCTCTATCTCAAGGATGAGAAAGCAAAGATCCAAAGGTTCGTCAACAGACGACCATTATCATTGAAAGATCAGATTGAGTTTGATGAGCCTCAGTCTTTAGAGGAATTCATCAGAAAGTTGAAGCATTGATATGAGCAGTTAAAGCACAAGCTTGAGTTCAAGTGGGATTGGAAGGGTAATGAGATGACTAAAGGAAAAGGGTTTGAGAAGCGAGAAAGATCTCATGATGCAAGTGAGAAGAAAATGCGGCACCTCATAAGAAGTTAAATGTAGCTAAGAAAGGACATGGGTTTCAGCCTGTGGAGCAACAGAATAAAGACAATGGTAGAGAACCATTGCAATGTTGAACCTGTGGTGGAGATCATCGCAAGAAGGATTTCCCTTTGTATTAGAGTGGCGTAGTGAAAGTGTGGCATGCCTCATATCTATAGTGCTTAGGAGGCGCAAACAGTTGGGGATGTAGGACAGAGCATTCCCCGAATTTATGCAGTAGTTGATAACAAGCAGGTAGATCATTAGGCATTCATTATCGAGATGGAAGATGGAACTAAAGAGAGAGTTCCAGTCAAAGCCTCAATGCTTCTTAAATTGAAATAATCTCATACTCCATAACTAAGAAATAGAGTAAGTTAAAGTACATGGAAGCACTTTGAGGCCTAGGAAGCTACATGGAAGATGGTTGAACATATGTAGGTATAATAGTTGGTTTATAATTATAGTTGGATTCATCAAGGAAATTGCAATCCCTTTAGAGATGATAGGTGCATGTGTTCAGTTGCAGGGTAGTGTGCTTGGTACAACAAAGTAAAGCAATTGGTAAATTGTTATATTTATTAATGCACTGACATTTGTGTGACTATGGCAATACAATGCAGGGAATTGCATGACCAAAGAGACTTCCATAGATCTTGAAGAAGGCTTGAGTTGGGATTTCTCTCATGAATTCTCAGAAGCACTGGGAACCCATGAGGGTTGAGTCATGGTGTCTGTTGAAATTTTTGTGCTTTCGATGTTTTGTGATTTTTGTGTGCTTGATTTGTGGTTTTGACTGTGACTTGTGCATGGATTTGCCACTTTGTGGTGTTGTATTGTTGTATGGATTTCTATGTTTTTCATCTTGTCTTCTTGTTCTTTCCTTTTATGTTTTGAGGGCCTTGGGAACCAGTTAGGGAAAGAGGAAAGTTGATGGAACTCGAGGAGAGCTAAGTGAAACCCAACAAGTAATATAAGACTCGGATGAAGCCTAATGCATGAATAAAGGGCAACTAAAGGCAAGAATTTGATAACAATGGCATGACAATCATGAGAAAGGTAATTAGGAAAGGTAAAGTAAATGGGCTTGAGGTAATAGATGCCTTCGCTATGTTGGGAACTGTTGTTCTCAATATTGTGGATGAGTTGCACTGATAAAGGAGGTTCTCTTAACCTTGACCTTATGAACACTGGTAATTGTGTTGTGATCACGACTATTCTAAGTTTATATATGTGTGTGTGTGTGTGTGCACCATTGTATGATATGGTCGTCAGGTATCATTATTGTGGAAGAATGGTCACTTTATACAAGTGAATGACATGAAAAAGATTCTTGGTTTTATGAGGAATCAGGTGGGAAAGTATCCCTAAAAGGTCTATGAGGTTAGTATCATGTGGATATGATTTTGACATTATTTCCTTATAATTATGCCTATGTTTATGTTTTAGAGAGGGGATGTTGAAGGATACATTAATTGAATGAAAGTAGTGTGATTTGCGACATGATAGGACAAACATGGAGAGTGGAAAGAGCTATAGACCCAAGACTTGGATTGTGGATGCACACAGTAAGACGTGGGAAAGACACTAGAGGTAAGGTTGCCTGGTAGAGATAGTGTGGTCTCTAGATGTGTAGTTTTACTATTGTGTACATGTTGTGCTGTGTCATGTGTATTGTGTAGTCGTTGTATCATGAGACGTGTATGTGTTGGAAATAATACTGAGAGGGGGGGGGGGGGTGAATCAGTATTATTAAATCAATTGCTTTTCATTTCACAATCAGATTTGTATACACTACTTCAGCTATGGGAACCTGCGTATATACGCTATTGTGTCTAAAGAAACCAGCGTATATCAGAAAACTTAAGATTCATTAATTGTTGATATTTAATCAATGCATCAAGACTTCATTGATCATAAGAACAATAAATAGGATCAGTAAAACATAACAAATCATCACACACATGGACACAAAGATATAAGGTGGAAACCCAATGTGGGTGAGAACCACCTGCTGCAATTCATCTCTATCTTCTTTTAATTATAAAACTTCTTTTACAATGATTCTGTACTGGTGCAGTCCTATACCAGTATGCAGGCTGCTACCTGCAGAAGGCTACAACCTTCTCTCATTCTCCAACTTCTCCTGGAAGGGAGCTACAACCCCCTTAGCTCTTGTACTGGCTGAGGTACTAGTACGTAGGTGTTGACCTACAGAAGGCTACAACCTTCTCTTTTCTTCCAGGGACCACATTTCATAAATTTTCTGACTGGATCTGTGAATAACATCAATCAAGTATATTTGCATCAACCAATCTCTTTTGCACCAAACAAAACTGAATCAAATAGTCACTTCTCTGAATGTTGTACCCAGAAAATAGTAACAGTAACTAGACACCAATTCTGAACCCAGAACATTGCAGCAATAAACAGAAGTAGCTAAAACATATATCAAGAGACGTACGCTACTTCAATGTGTACAACCTGCGTGCATACGCTTCTGAATCAAGGCCAACCTACGTATACGCTATTTTGATTCACAGAACCAGCGTGTATACGTGCCTTTGCTTCGCTGAACCTGCGTACAGATCTATAAAAGATAATTCATCCTTTTCACTTATTCAGACATCAGTTATACCCAGATTATCAGATTTATAGATCAAGTCATGCGCCAAAAATAACAGATCAAAATCACACAAAGATACTACTATTCAAGCCTTAAGATCTTGACCCATCAATAGTACTTATCCTTCTTCTTGTGCTCAAGTTCCTCTTTGATTCAGATCCAGCTATGCACCATAACCAAAATGACTAGTATTTCAGATTTAGCTCTTCATCAGATGTTCAATGCTTAAGTCAATATCCATGCCTAAAGATCTCCTTCCCGTTTTATAGTCTCAGGCCTTACAATACGATGGTCCAAAAACCATAAAGAATAAATACCTTGGATCAAATACCTGGGTTGAACACTTTTGACGAGATACTATGGTCCAAAACCATAGGTCCAAATACCGAGGACTAAATACCATGGACCAAAAATAAGTTTTCCCACACGTATGTGCTTTTTCGTGCTTGAAAGTGTGTGCATACACATACACGACTTTTGAACGGCAATCCCGCGTGTATATGCGACTTCGTCAAAGGACACCTGCGTATATCTCTTTTCTTTCATTCTGAGAGCCTGAACAGTGATCTGCCATTTGAGTGAGTTGCCATCAAGGACAACACTTGTGACGTAGTGCCAAACCTCTGTCATAATGCCAACAGCATGTGTTATGTTGTACATTATGTGTATGTGTATGTGTTTTGAAGATATTGATTCTTAGGATCCCTAGAGGCTGTGGGTTGGGACATGATTTTTGGAGCCCTGTAACAATTTGGGTTCCTTGGAGGCTATGGGTTGAGATAGTAGTCCCTAGAGCCTTAAACAACTTGGGAAGAGACTAATCTTGAGTTGTTGCTATTGAGGGTAGAAGCGGTATAGTCTCTGGATACTCTTGTTACTAATATTGAGGGTAGAGGCGGTATAGTCTCTGGATGCTCTTGTTGCTGATACTGCATATGGGAGAGAAGAGAAGGCACTGGGTGCTTGTCGGGTTTGGGCAACCAATCCAGTGTGTACGGAAAGGACAATGAATAAAGGCAGAAACAAAGAACCATTTGAAAGATAAGTATCAATATTTTATTTTAGTTTTTAATTTCAAAATTATGAACATAATCTAAAATTTTGATTTACGATGGTTGAGTTTCAAGCTAACCAGATGTGATATTTATATATTATGATTTGATTAAGGAGCTAATTTGATTTGTTGTGACAGGAATTAAACATAATTGCAATTGTCACCTTATTGGTGAGCTATCAATGAGGTATGATTTTAATTTATTACAATTCCTTTTGAGTCTAAAGGAAATTATGTGCTTGGTATGAGAAAGCATGGAAATGCCTAGTTTTGGGTGGTTGGAACTAGCTATAAGAGAATTCGCAACAACAATAAAGGGAATTGGAACATGAAAAATAATGTTGGTAAAACAGTTCAGGAACAGGACCATTGTGGGATAGTGGTACCCAATAGTGTCCATTGATTTCCATAAGCATGTTATGATTGGTATGATGGTTTTGAGGCAGGGATATGCCTTGGTTTTTGGACCTTCTAATGCGATGAAACCTTTCCAAGGGATGGATCGCCTAAGGGACTGAGAAGCAGAGAAGGGGATGCCGAGGAACTTGGATGGTGGGTGTCTGCATGGATGGGGGTGACCTGATTGCTTGAGGGATTGGGAAGCAAAGAAGGAAAGGTCGGGGAATAAAATTGTTTTGATCAATATAATTGCTTATTGGAATCAGAAGCACATTGGGAGTGTGCTGGGGAAAAATGAGTCGGTAACTGTTCACTGAGAGAACAAGTAGCGTAAGGATTATAGCGATGGACATTGAGGTAGACTTTGATCTTAGCAATGGATTCTAGACTTCCTAGGAAGGAGGTGAATCCTGGTACTACTTTAGAGGGCGAAGGTGTGAGCCTTTGGATTCCCTTGTTGCTATGCAGGTATCATATCCTTTTATTTGTTGGTTGAAGAAAATATGCATAAGTATATATGTGTAAACACTATATCAAGATGTGTTTATAAAGCTCCATAAACAATATTCTTATTTGTTCGTCGAAGCAAATGTGCATATGTGTTTTTCATTGTAAATACCATATCGAGTTGTGTTATAAAGCTCCATAAGTGACATGTTTGTCATGTTTTCAACAGTTGTTATTGTAAATACTGAATCAAGTTGTGTTTACAAAGTTCCATAAGCAGTATGTTTTGCTGGTCGTAAGTGTCATAGAACATCAAGGACGGTGTTCCCCCAAGGGGGAGGGGTTTGTTACCCCAAATTTATATTTCCATGTAAAAAGGCAAAAATCAACCAAAGTCACGGGACATGTATTCCAAGCTGAATGGAGGGAAAAACATTATAGTGGGCATCACTTGTGGTTTATTATTGGCCATGGAAATTTGCAAAGGAAAAAACCAATAAATGGCAGTTAATTCAAGGAATAAAAGAAAATAGGAGAAAAGGAAGACGAAGGGACAAGAATGTGCATGCAAGGGAAATTAAATAGAAAATAAAGGAAAATGAAAGAAAAGGGGAAAGGAAAGGAAGAGACAATAGACATCAATGATAAAAAGGCACCTCAGAAACAATTGACAACTTTTGCATAGTTTCTGATTAGTTTCAGAAATCAAAATTCAAGAGGGGAAGAGAGAACAAGCAAGGGAGCACAAGAGGAAGTTTGGACAATAAGAAGTAAGGGCAAAAAATAGTTGCTTGGAGCACAAGAGGAAGTTTGGACAACAACAAGTAAGGGCAACAAATAGTTGTGGATTTGCAGGTAACAATATGCATGTGTGATTTAGCATGCAGGGATTTGAATGCATGGTACATGCATTTGATTATTTGGTTATTTTGTTGTCATTAACATGGGATTTGCCTAGATTGACAATGGTTTTTGTCTTGCCTTGCCAATTCCTGGATAGTTATGATGTAGTGTGTTCCTTGTTGTGATCAAGCTTTGGATGTTCGGTAGACTTTGGATCCTGGTGAGGTGGTCTCAGGAAAATCTCCAAGGGTCGAGGTTGGATATGGGCTTTCTCCTGGAACTCTTGATGGATGGGTGGAGATGGGAAATTCCTCTGGGTACAATGAAGAAAGTTGTAGGCATCCAAGTTTGTTTAGTTTTGGTGATTTATAAACCGGTTTAGGTGAAATCACTGTGGTTGATGATTTAGGTGGTTTAGCCTTTGGAAGCCTTGGTTGGTTTTGTTTTGGTTTATCCCATGTGATCCCACATTCATGCTTGAAATATGGTACATGGGTGATTGGGATGAAAGAAAGATTTGGTTCAGTCCCAATCTATGGTCGGATGGTATGTGGAAGTCCTTGACTTGGTTGACTTTATGCATATGTATTATGTGTTATTTCTTATTAAGATATATGAGCACATGTATTAGTTATTGTGTTGATTTCATGGTTGGGTTGTCATGGCTTTATTTTGGTTAAATGCCGGTTGTAGGCATGGTTAAATGATGTGTTTTTGTTATGGATCTTGTTCACGATTCAATAAGTTATTGAATGGTACATGAATGCATGAGCTAATAAGTGTTTGATGCAGATAGCTTAAGAAGGGAAATGGACCTTCTTGATGAGTCTCTGGTGAAATGAATAAGACCGTGATCAGATATGCATTCATGACCTGGAGCTACTATGTTTATCATATGTTTGCCAAAAAATTTATCATGTATTTGGCATGTTTGGGCAAGATTTGAGCCTAAGTATTAGTCATGCATACTTGTGTTTGTTTTAGACTTGATTTTGGAAAGTTATGGGTAGTGGCCTATAGGTTGGCCTTAAAAAAATTCCACTGATTTCGCAACTGCACCCTCTGAACTAATAGATCTTGGTTATAACTGCACAGAGGAAGGCCTGTGTGTGCGGCTGGAGCCTTCCAACCACATGCAAAACTTGCCATGCTTTCGAATAGGGTGTAAGGTCTGGGAAAAAGAAAGTTCCAACCCAGAAAAAGCTCATCAATAGATGTTGTCCGATATCTGGGTGATGTGATGCTCCTGGGAGGTGTCAATATGTTTTCGATTAGTGGACTCCACTTCCATCACTAGAACTTGGATGTTGGGTCATGGCATAGTAACTCTCAACTCATGTTTACCTTGGAGAGCTTATAAAAGTAGGTAAATGTGTGGTGAGGTGGTTATATGATCCTATGAATAAAAGGTGACATATTGAGAGGAGATGTAAAGTATATATTGTAGGTGTAGTGCTTTTAACTGAGAGGAAATATCAAGCATAAATCATGATTTTGTTGATGAATTTCAGGGTACTCAATAATTACCAAGAGGAGGACATAATTCCACCAAAGGGTATAACATTTACCCCATGAAACCTCTTATGTATCCTAGGCATGGTGAGTGAGCTCAGACGGGAAGTGCAATCGTAATTTAGAATAGTTACAAAAATGAAGCTAAAAGTATATGCCAAGTTGGAAGCTTTGATGCAGACAATATCAACCATGAAAGACACGAGTTTCATTTTAAAGTCAAGTGTACCCAAAGGTCCAAGAGGCAATTGCTATTATTATTCCAATTTTGAAGAGTTCAACAAGTTCAAGGACATGACCATGGGAAAAATCCTTGAGTTGGAGCCCATTTTTGAAGAAGGAGATGTGAAAACCAACTTAGGACAAGTTGGAAGGCATGAATTGAGAGTTATTGCTGCCCAAATTCATTTAATTACCATTGCATAGTAATGCTTAGTAGAAGATAATATATAGAAGCCATGAAGTTGCAAAATCCTACGTATTTAGAACCACAAAAGTTTGAGGGCATTAATTCAAAAAGTCATCATGTAATCCCTCTATGCTTAGTCTCTCAACCCTCTATATATTTTCATAAAGGCACCTTTGCTTTGTATAAGTAAGGTACAACTAGCAAATTCTCTTGTATATTTTAGGAGTCCTCTATAAGCACCTTTACATTCTATACATATGAAGATTATTCTGTAATGAGGGAGATGCTAGTTGTTTGGAGTTAGTCAATCAGTTGATGTCCCATTATGAGTTTTCTGCATGACTTGTGGTGTAATGCTTAATATGAACATAATATAAGACTATTTTGATCATGTATATGTGATTTTGGCTTATTTGGATGACATGTACATTGATATTTTTGCTATGCACGCTTCTTAGTATGTTAGCTTGGATGAATGTAATTAAATCATAACTAATGGATAACATAACCCCACTAAAATTTATAATATTTTGCATATTAATGAATGGACAAATATCATCCACAACTTGAGTGAGACCTCCTTATGAGTCTTGAAGGTTTAACATGTCATTATACTAGATTACATTGAGCATGTGTTAGACACCTTCTACAGACCTTTGGTTTATTACATAGTTAGCATGGGAAGATGCTACAATAACTTTAAAAGGAATATTGAGGTTAGTGACAATTCTACTCAACATTAGTGGGAAAGAGATAATATGAAGACTAAGCTCTTCATGCTTTCCTATGTGGATACTTGTGAATGCATTTACTTCTTTACCCCATTTAAGGACCACCACCATGTGCTTTGTAAGATCCATTGCACATCTCATGTGCCTTTATCCTATATAACCGACTTTGCATGCCAATTTTTCCACTTGTTCCATCTTCTTGTCTAATTGATTATGCTATATTACTACATTTCCTCAAACCTTGTTGTAGATCCTCGAGTTCACAGAATGCCCAACACTCACTTTGGAAGTGGCAATGTACCATCACCTAGGATGCTTTAAGCAAGTGAATCCACCCACCCTTTATAATTATTACAGCCAAAATCAGGACACTACTCAAACAATATCTCGAGAATAACCACCAAGACTCCAAACAAAGCCATTGTTTGGCTCCAGAAGCCTTCCACGCCCAATTGAGTGGGTATCATTTAGTGCTAATAAGTAGAAGAGAGAGCTTAGGATTGGGTTGTGCTAGCCACATGCTAAAATTTAGCTAAAAGCCAAATTGTTCCAAGTCCACATTCTCATTAGAGTGCTTTGCTATGCAGCCAAGGCAACGAACATTCTCAACACCAAAAGAAAAATAAGACCAAATTCATCTTACTTCAAATCCATTATTCCCTTCATTAAATATATCGTTAGGCTTACAAGAAAGGTATCAATGCATGGATGCTAGAGATTTAATTCAACATCTTGTCACAGTTGCAAAACAAGGGCACATGTTGCATCATGAAGGGATTGTCATCGTTGCTATACATGTCACAAGAGAGGGAAGTGAACTGTCCCCCAAGTTATACTACATCATATATCTTCCATTCTTAAAGCCTCATTCACTTACTAATTCACAGAGTGATTTTGGTTGCACAATACTTGGGAAGGTTCTAGATTTTCAAAGCTATAACCTATTTGAAGATTATGTTGCATCATATGAGACAAGGAGAATTTCTTAGGAGGGTTGCGATAATTCAACAATTTGATGATGGTCGTTGAGTCTCTCCATTATCTCTAAGAATATATGCCCTTTATCAGGAACATAGGCTTCAACGTTGTTGTTTGAGAAGATCCCTATTCCAATGTGGAAGTGAATTTGATTGCTTTATTCACACCAACTCGAGTTGTAGAAAGATGCTTTCCAAACCAAATAATTATCTTGATGTACCTCATCATTTATTGCCATTGGCAAAGCACTTGTTCCAGCCATGCCCACAATTTTGCTTTGTATACTAAAAAACCCATTGCGAGTGGAAATACACTTCCATAATGGAGGTTTTATCAAATAAATCGGTTGATTGGTTATCAATACCAGATTGACAAATTAAATCCTAACACGATATTTCTACTCCCAATTTAAGAGAGAAAAATGCTAATCCTAGTCAAACATGTTAGAGACATCTTTAGATTTATCCTTGAAGCAAATCTTGTTGATGGAATTATTAGTTATTATTATTATTATTATTTTTCTCGTTAAAACTATTCTATTATATACATAATCAGAGAACAATTACATCATTACATAACAAAAAGAACCAGCTGCCTGGAAGTAATGGCAGCCTGGAACAGCAGAGACCGCAGTCTCCGAGGACTAACCAGACCAAAAAACCAACCCACGCAGGGGCGCCAGTGGAACAACAAACTAATCCCGCGCAGGGGAGCCAAACACTTTCCCAGCCACAGAGAAAAAATTCCAGAACCCAAACATAGACAATTTGCCATCAGCATTGACACAGAGACAGTAACACCACAACTTTGAAACAAGAGCATATCCGAAAACAACAAGAGTGGCCGAATGCCCTCACTAACGGGCCACAGAGACCTGGTAAGAAGTCGCGTCTAGTCTTCAGGATCCTCCTCCACTACCCTGCACCACCCGAATTCTGCCACCTCCGCTGCTGTCGGAACGGTCTCCATCTTGACATCTTCATTCTGGTTGATCATTGCCTCCTGAGCTCCCGAGGGACCAGCAAGAGGGCTTTCTGAAACATTCACAGGATCTGCAGAGGGAGTCTCCATGGCTCTCGCGGAGCCATCAGCTGGCATCGTCCCCCGATTGTCTCTAGAATCGCTTTCATCAGGGGTCTCCTCAATGAAGAGCACCGAAACATGGGCGTTGATCCGGGGACAGTTCAAAGAACTGTTGAAGTTGAAAATGGCAGAGCCAAAGGCGGGCGAGGAAGAGGATTCAGGAGCACTGGTATCCAGGAATTGACTGGACCGAAGGGGGTTTGCACCTTGAGTGCGATGGCAATGGCAATGGCAGCAATGGGGAGAGTTTTCATCGATAGGGGGGCGCGAAGATCCTCCACGGAAGGTGCCTCGATGGCTGAGCATTCACTGTCGAGGTCGAACCATGATTGCAGAGCCAAATTGAATAGAGCTCAACGCTAAATTGAGTTCCAGAACAGTCGCGGGGAGACCAGATGCAGGCGGGGGATTAGCCCAAACAGAAAGGCAAACACTTGGAGCGGCCCGCAGCTCCAGAGGCTGCATGAACAAACGAAACAGACCATGAATTTGCACTGTGAAGCCCAACCCACAACCATATTTAACACACCTGCCTGCGCCTCGAGGCCCTCCCGCCATTACTGTGGCCTTCATGGGAGCCGAGGAGCCGGACCCTGGCTTGCGTGCAGAGGTGAACGGAGCATTTATGCTCCCCTGCTGAATGCCATTAATCTCAATCCCGCGCAGCTGATAATGTCCCTGCCCCCATGTGTGAACAACGCCTCTGCGCATGGCTGGCAGGTGGCTGCGGTTGATCGCCCGTCCCATCCCTTCAATCACTCGCATCCAGGGGGTTATTATTATTTATTCAAGTATACTAATTTTTTTTTTTTAATTTTATTTTAAATATTTTGACCAAGTCAAGATTACATTACATTAAATAACGTTTTACAATATCCATATGTTGATACAATACCTTACAAAATAATTTTAATAAAATCAAACTCCATAATTTGTCCACCCATATTAATCAAAAAGATTATTTGATAATAAAAACAACACAATAAATACTTTTGGCTAGGTTTTATGGAGTAAAGGCATTGTTGGTAGGTATTTTTCTGAAGAAGTTATTACAAATGTTTGGAGCGAGCTTTGGATTGCATTTTAAAGTTCATGTTGGCTATGTCTCCTTTCTTGTTTAGTGCTCTTGGACAAGTGTTATGTGCTCACTGTTATCGTGGATTTATGTCTTATTTGCTTTTATGTTTTGATTGTGCTCTTCGACAAGTGTTATGTGCTCATTGTTATTGTGGATTTATGTCTTATTTGCTTTTATGTTTTGATCGTATAGCTGGATTGTGATTAGCTTGTAGCCTTGATCACTACTAAACTAAGAAGCATATTTTTTCTCTGATTTTTATTTGAGGTGGGTGATAAAGGTATTTATGTCTTATTTGCCTTTATGTTTCTCAAATTTTTATTTGATGTGGGTGATAAATGTATTTATGTCTTATTTGCCTTTATGTTTTGATTGTATAACTAGATTGTGATTAGCTTGCATCGTTGATCACTCCTAATCTAAGGAGCATATTTTTGCTATGATCTTTATTTGATGTGGGTGATAAAGGTCTTTTGTATTTATAGAGATTTGAAAATAATACTATGTAATCTTTGGTTTTGACAATAAATACAAAATATTAACTTAAAAAAAACCAACATAATAAATTAAAATCATTAATTTAATCTTATAAATACCATAAATTAAATTCTATATAAAAAGTAATGTCATCTTTAATATTCAAATCTTTCATTTTATTTCAAAAAATACAATAATATAAAAATTTAAATAAATAAATATATTTTATATTTAGTAATAATCTAGTCCCAATTTGTTTATAAACCTTTAAAAAAACTATTTATTAATAAAATTCACCCATATATATTTTTTAAATGAACTATAAATATAAGTTGTTATAGTCCTTTTTTAATTAATTACAATTACGTTGATATAGTCCTTTTTAATTAATTATAAATATAAGTACTATGTAGTGTTTTTCTTAATTAATTATGAATATAAGTAAATATTGTTTATAGTGTAGTTGAGATATGTAACTTTTTATAATAATATAACATAAACAGATTCGCGAACTTTTTTTTATATTTAATGTTTGGATTTAATATATGAATTACACTTATTTTGAACGTAAATAAATGCAATTTATAATATGGTTGAGATGCTTATATTTTTACCAATAATGTCTTTAAAATAGACAATATTTATACCATATCTTATACCTGCAAGACAATACATGCCAAGCATGTTCGGACATCAATGAGACAGGCATATATATATATAATGTATCGTTTCTTTTCCAGATGAACAACAGATACGGAGTATGAACAATATATACACCGCGCGAAAAGGATTCTCAGCATAAAATATTGGCACTGATCACTCTGAATTGAAATATAATATTAGAAGCATGGCCTAAGATTCTAATTTGAAAAGCATGCCAGCTATAAAGCATAAAGAAGCAAACGCTTTCTAAAGATTTAGGGCTATAGCTTGAATGCAATCCACACTCTGGAGGGCAGCAATGGATGCGCTGTCGTGGAATGCTGCTGCAATGGCCACTGGTTCGTTTAAATCCCTCGCACGACCTTCACCTCAGCTGTCCATGGCGGTTTCTGGGTACAGCGCTGTCACATGGTGGAGCAGTGGAGGGAGCCACTCAATGAGAGCTGCCGTTCCTGCCGAGAAAATGGCGCGGACACCCGTACTGGGTTGGAATTTGCCGGAAGTTTGGAGGCCTCGGCCCAATCTGCCGCCGTGCCCAGCTCTCTCCGAGAGAGACTGTAAGTTTTCTTTGCCCACGTTTTAACTCCTGCAATATTGCCAATGTTTAGATGGCACACTAGTAACTTCATATCGATTTGTATTTTTTTTTTTAGTTTAGGCCGTCCTAGAGCATATAAAACATGTTTTTACCAGCTTCGTTGGCAACGTTGAGGCGTGTAGTAAATTTGGCTAATCCAAAATGGCATTGCTGAATTGAACTTATTTGCCTTGCATATCTCAGCATAAGCTCAGATTCCATCACTTTCATGTAACTATTAATATTCCGTCAATTTCTTGATTGGAGGTTAAAATCTGTCGGGCAGGAAGTGCAACAGTGTCTTCCAATAATGGATGGGTGCAGGAGGGGTGTCGTTATAAGGTCGTTGAGTTCAACAAAGAAGGCAGTTCTAGATGAAGATATGTAATAGATGATAAGCAGACGTTATGCACACACACTACCTGTGTGTTTACAAATTGTATTTATGTTATATTTAATAAAAATTATGAGTTTTTTACGCGGGAAAGAAAAAAACAAAGAAGGCAGTTCTGTAAGGTGGAAGGAATCCCTTGCATAGACCAAAGAGGGAAATAGTACCAACTCTTCCCAAAATATCTTTGAGTGTATTGTTTCTATATTAAAGGCTGCACAAGCCTTAGCAAAAAATGCGTCCATGGAGAAATATTAATGCAAAGAATGAACAAGAAGATGCCACTTTATTTTGAAGAGAGTGGAAAAATACCTTAGGAAGGATAGCGCTGTTCTTCTAAAGAGAGTATAAATCCTTAGATATACACATGATAAGTAGGATAAAGTAATTTTATTAAGTCCAACAAATGACCACAAATAGGTCTGCACGGTACAAATCGATACTGTGGGAGCGTGGGCCATCCCTGTGGAAGCTAAAAACAGATATAATTTAAGATCTAAACTTCATAAACCAGGAAAGAAAGAAACAAAGTTTTGCTAGGTTGGTTAGATGCAAAATTGTGCAGAGTCCAAAATCAAAAACTCCTTGGAGGGATGGCTTGTATGAGGGTACACCGTACAACTACAAGGAGTTGCCGAAATAAAAGAAGGGAACCCTACTTTATGGGTCATTTATCTTTGCAAATGTATCTTTCATCGCATCTCAGACCAAGCAGAAGACAGGTCTGATAGAGCATTGCCGAGAGGAGTTGGATGAAGTATTGGTCTGCTAAATGTCTTGGCATCTCATGGTAGGGGTCTGTTGTTGTTTTTGTTTGGAAGAGGAGCACTACCTATTCGAAGGATGACCCCTGTCTTGGAATTTGAATCAACATCTCTGAACAAGTTTCACTAACAAGGGATAAAAAGCCTGCTGGGGTCACCTAGATATGGACTCTGGTGGAATGGTGTTATTATTAGTTCAAGCATTAGTGCCCTTGAGAAAATGGATTTTATTGTCCAAGAAGTGTCCGACTAGGGGAAACACTGGAGTGTGGATGATCAGAGAGCTAGTGTCTCCTCATAAACAAGGCTAAGCTTTGTTGATACAGGTTTCATAAAGAGAGTTATGGGATTCCTTGAAGGGATGAGATAACTTATACCGTATCTCATAATAGGTAGGGCATAGGAAAATAAAGTGCTCCCTTGTCTTAGTCTCTTGCATATGACAAATCGAGCAAATCCTATTCTCTTATTGAACGTAATGTTCAGCCTTTATCAATCACCTATTTGAACCACTTGAAACTAGCCTAGGGGGATCTTGAGTGTGTTGCATCCAAAGTCATAGTGTATAAGGGGATCAAGCAATGAGCTTGTATCTTACCTCCAGGAAGTGTTCAACACAGAAGGTCATCTTAGGCTTCAACTCCCATGGGGTTCGAGCCAAGTGACCTCCTAATAATCCCATTCATCTCCTGCTTGTTTGGTAGGAGATGTCTTGGGGTACTCAAAAACTACTTCAAAGAAGGGTTGCACTTCCCAAGACCATCATCTCCTGCTTGTTTGGTAGGAGATGTCTTGGGGTCCATCGAGTTGCTAGCTAACTGAAGAAGGCTTGAGCCTTTGAAAACCAACAGTTGTGAGCCTATCCCATAGGTTTATTCAAGGTCAGGGTCTTTGAGGAGCAATAGGCAAGGTACGGATAATGGTCCCTACTAATGGTCGAGTCACCAAAACACTAGATATGATGCAAGAACAACCCATTTAAAATGGTTTTGAGCAGGAAAGGAGAGGCCAATAACTCTACTTGGGTATTGGCGTGGGGCACTATCTTGTTGCTCTTGATTATACAATGAAGCATGAGGATCTACATGCTTTTTGTCTTGGCCAGTTTCGCTCATGTAAGCTAGGCCTTCACACCTTGAAACCATAAGTAACCCTAGAAGAGAAGTGCAACCCTTGTGTTAGACTCATGAGATTGAAAAGCCAAGATTTGATAAGCGTGAGATGCTTATTATTTACAAGATATACAGATAAAAACAATCTTTTCCAGACCCTTGGTTTCATATTCCAAGAGGTCTCTTGGACCTCTCATGATTGTTGGTGTTCACTTGAGGCTTTTCACCTTTCTGTCAAGTGAATAAGCGAAATTTACATAACCCCAAAGGATTATGTTTCCAACATTCCCCCCTAATCCAAAGGGGTGTATGTGAGCCAAAGAAGAGAGTTGGAATGCAACCAATGGTTAGATGTGCTCTCTAAAATGGTGGTTTAAGGAAGACCACAAACCAAATGGATAGCAGACGCTGAAGTCTTCTACCAAATGGTGGTTTAAGGAGGATCACAAACTAAATCATGCTCTATCTCAGGCTAGAGCTCTAACTCTAGCTCTAGGCTCTGGCTACAGGCTTTGGTTCTGGTTGTTGCTAAGACTCTCTTGATATGATTTCGAAACTAGTGGTTGACTATCAATTCCCCCCCTGTTAGATGCTAGGTGAGAGGATGAAAATCTTTCCATTGCAAGCTGAAGTCTTCTACCAAATGGTGGTTTAAGGAGGATCACAAACTAAATCATGCTCTATCTCAGGCTAGAGCTCTAACTCTATGGATGACTCTAGCTCTAGGCTCTAGCTACAGGCTTTGGTTCTGGCTGTGGCTAAGACTCTCTTGATATGATTTCGAAACTAGTGGTTGACTATCAATTCTCCCCTTGTTAGATGCCAGGTGAGAGGATGAAAATCTTTCCATTGCAAGACATTTCAATACTTGAGAACGAACTCTGTAGTATGATCGATATATCTTCTTAACCATTGAAGACCATTGCCAAGAAGCAATCCATCCAAGGTGAATATTTGTTCTTGCAGGAGTCTTGTGTCTGGAACATTTGTCTAAATGATGAGTATGTTTCCCGCAATGCTCACAATGGTGAAGATCAAAACACCGATCTTTCATGTGGCCAACTCAATCACAATGTTGGAATTTGATAATTTGAAGTGGATGTGGAGTAGGTGAAGATGAACTGTCCTGAAGAATCCCAACACCCTGAATTTGGATTGGTCTAGAGTACTCTGCAACTTACCCACAACCTCCTAAACCCCAGCGAAATGAAGTTAGAGCTCCTAGGCTCTGCGCAATCGTGACACCAGCAAATCAACCTCCTCAGCCAACTACGTTAGCCCACTTGGCCTCTGCGTGGCTCTGCGTGAGCTTCTCTTTGCCTTCCTCAGCCTCTGTGCTGCCTCCTTCTGGCTCAACCTCGATGACGTAGGCACTGCGTCACCCTCCCCTTGCTGCTACTCTGCTAGGAACAACTTCTGTCACTCGGGACAACTATTTTCTGCTGCTGCTGCTCTGCTCGGCTGATGTCCTCAGTTCTCCTGTGATCTGCAACCACCCTCTGATACCATGTTGAAGTTTCTAAGTCTAACAGTAAAAAACCCTCCATGTACTTATTGGTTTATTTCTTCCTACTTGTTCTGATTAATTAACAAGTTATTTACCATGTAAATACTGAAAATAAACACAAGTACATGCTCAACATATTATAGACCATCAACTGAAGGAAACAGAAACAAGCACACAAGTGACACCATTGTTTTTGGACTAATGTCCCCGGAAAAACCCAATGCGGGAAAACCGGTGCAGCTATCTGAGGGTTTGATTTATTAAGCAGTTTCAGAATACAATTTGGGTGCCAAATCCGGCTCACCCAACAGAGTAAAATCTCGGCAGTAGTACCTCTCTACTCGGAAGTAGATATTCCGGCTGAAACCTCGGATAAACACTCCGGCAACTCCACAGCTCCAATTTGCCCCACGAAACCCCAACGTTAGCCTCTAGGGACTGCGTCAGTCTCTTCTGCCCTGTACGTCAGCTTTTGCAGTAGTTTCGACAGTGTTGGCTGTTCCCGGCAGTTCCGACTTCTGCCCTCTGCGTCAGCTTTCCCGGCTGTTCTGGCTGTTCCCAACAGTTCCAGCTTCTGCCCTCTGCGTCAAATTTCCCGGCTTTTCCGGCAGTTCCAGCTGTTCCCAGCAGTTCTGGCTTCTGCCCTCTGCGTCAGCTTTCCCTGATGTTCCGGCAGTTCCCGACAGTTCCGGTTGCTGCGCTGATCCTCCCGGTGCTATCTCTGCCTCTCTGCTTCTGTATTCACTACTCCTCAGCTGCAACCCTGATCACTCTCTCAACTTTCTCAGGAAACCCATCCCCAGAAAGTCGAAATCTTGATCTCTTGGTGTGTTTTCTAAGTGACCATCAAGCCTTCTCTTATACTTTTCTAGTTGACAGATCAACAATCGAGATTAAGTCCCTAATCAACGGGTAAGATTATATCTAGCTTGATCCATGACTTTTGGACCATTCTAACACAATTTTATATTAATTCACATTAATATTTTAATTTCCCTAAGTTTAGACTTAGGGACTCCATTAAAAATATTAATTATTTTAATATCTCTTGAACTGTTTAGAATATGCCCAAACCCTTTCTGGGTATTGGAGATCTCATGTGCCTTAGCCTCTCCACCAAATTTCGTGGCTAGAGCACATCTGATGCTACCCCAAATCAACATTCAATGATCGAAGGAATGATAGGTAATGCAGGTCATCAAGGAAACGACTGACTCTTCAAAGAAATCAAGGAACCCCAGGTATGAAGTATCAAATGTTGTTTCTAATGAGATAAAGAAGCGTTATCTTATATTGGCCCTCTCCTTTAGACTCTTTGGGAATTTGGCTTATTGGTTGTAGTGCTTCAAGACACTTCATCGGATAGAAGGGTTATTGCTGAATTTGAAGAAGTGTTGATTCATGAAAGAAGAGTTAGTGTATTTAGGTTTTCTTATTTCTGCTGAAGGGTTGAAGATGGATCTAGAGAAGATCAAGGCAATCATGGAGTGGCCTTCACCTAAAAGTGGGTGCTCTCTCTAATTTGGTAGAGATGGAAACAATCGTGGGATTATACTTGGAGTCAATGCCACCCATCCTGGAAAGGGTGTAGGAAATGTTACCCCTCAATTGAATGAGGGTAACTCGATTCATTTCTTTTATGTACCTTATCGCAAGAAGAACCTGGTGTCCATTTCGACAATGGAAGTTAAAGGTTTCAAGGTGGCATTCATCGATGGAAAGGTACGTGTTTGAAAATAGAATTTTCAAAGATGCTTTTGAGTTCAGGGTTGGTAGTTTGTATAGCACCAGAGGTCTACTTATTATCTGGCCCTGCCCAATGTGAGTCAGATGTTGACAGGGATGCCCGAATTTGAAAGGAGCATGACCGGGCATTCAAAAGGAGCATGAAGGTACATATCTGAGATGTATCAAAGGAAAATCTTACAAGGGGACCATTCCCCTCATGTAGCAGGTCCACAGGTTTGGAACAACCTAAGGGGTTTGAGATTCATGATCGGGAATCTCATGTATTCAGGTGGAAGAAAGCCCTCTATGGCTTGAAGCAAAACACCTTGGGCATAGTATGAGAGTATTGATAGCTGTCTGATGAAGCTGAGATTCACTAGGAGTGAAGCCGATCCAAACCTTTGCTTGAAGGTTGTGGATGATAGACCTCTCATATCGACACCTTCTGAGGACGACCTATTTTTGTTAGGTGCAAACCCTCTCATTTGCAGAAGTAAGAGGGAGTTAGATTTCAGATTTGGAATGCTGAACAACATTCCCGCGACTACCTCAATGGAGCTTAACTTTAAGAAGTTATGTGGTAGGGATATCGGACCTGATTTGGGAAATGCCTCTGAGTTTCACAAACTCATGCTAGCATTGATGTTCTTGGTGAATTCCCGTCTGGATATATGTTTTGCAGTTAGCATGATGAGCTCATATATGGTTGAGCCTCACTAGATTGGTGCCAAGAATTTTTCGAGATATCTTCTGGGCACAATCTCTCATGGATTGAGATACACTACCAGAAATGTGAAGTTGCATGATTATTCGAATATTGACTAGGTAGACAGTGTGGAGAATCGCAAGGGCACTTCCAAGTGCTGGTTCTCTTCGGGTTCTGTTCGATATCCTGGATAAGTAGGAAGCAGAGGTCAGTTGCTATAAGCACCGCTGAGATCGAATACATAGCTAGAAGGATGATCTCGTGTGAAGCTGCCTGGTTGTGGAAGCTCTTCAGTGAGCTGTTTGTACACATGATGGATACCATTGGGATCCTCTGTGTCAACCAGGGGAGGGGGTTTGATTGTTGAGGAATCCCGTATTCTATGATTGCTCCAGCATATAGACAACAGATGCTACCTTATTTGGGATATGGTACTGGATGAGCGAGAAGGCTCCATCGTATTGAGACTGATGTACAGGTCGTAGACATTCTGTCGAAGCCTCGGGGAAAGGTCAAATTTGTGACTTTCTTGAATGACTTGGAGTCGTTGAGAGACCCTCTTATGAGGGTCCTACGTGATGCATGCATTGAGCTCTGGGAGCTCCGGGGGGCTTGGGGTACTTCTTGGAGCAAAAAGCGACCATAGGGTGACTCACCCTCCCCTAATGATGCACTGTGTATAGGGTGAATGGTTCAGCATTCCCTTGTGATACCCTGTGGCGACTTATGGAGGATGAGTGGTTCTCTTGTCAAGGGATCCTACCCATGTAGTCTGGGACTCATGGGAAGTACCTCTCATCTGGCCAATGAGTAGGGAAATGGGGTTAGGGGCCATAGTAGTGCTATCGATGGTCGCATCGTTGTATCTACCTTACTCCCTATGCTAGGATGACCTCCATTGATCTGGGATCAGTATGAGTGGTTTGAGACATTCTCTTGTGATATTGATCTGGGATTAATAAAACTGACTTCGGGTCAGTAGAGAATGGTATGAGACATTCTCGATCAATTCTTCTTCTTCATGGTTCAGCAGAGCTTAGCAGAGCAGAGCAGAGCTCAGTAGAGTAGTGCAGGGCACTGATGGCAGAGATAGTACAGTCGGACATATGGATCAGTGGATGGAGTTCTTAAAATTGGCAACTAGGGCCAAACTCCATGTGGGTCATCTTATTTATGGCAGCTGATATTTTTCTTGGATCCCTCTCATTGAGAGGTGTAGGATTGATCTAAAGATCATCCGATTCCGATAAGTATTCATGGAGTTATGAATTTATTTGTGTTATAAGACAATTCGTCAAGGTTGGCCAACAACCAAATAAACCCCACATGTGCTCAACATTTTAGTATAAAAGGAGATGACTTGAGAGTCATTTCTCACACACACTTCTATCTTGATTTCTCTCCACTTGTCTTGGGTTTTAGTGGAAGAGAAATCTAGGAGTGGAAGCCCTAGACGTTGGAGGAAAAGAGGTTGCCCTAGACGCAGATAGAAGGCAGCCCTAGACGCAGATGGAAGGCAACCCTAACACTATCCTAAGGCAGCCCTAACCTACGCTATCTCAAGGGTAACCTAGCTGCAGTCAAGATAAGGATATACGCTGCCCTAATAGGTCCTAGCCGCAGCAAAGTCATGGGTCTTTTGGAGGACTGAGCTGTTGTTAGGAGGGCCTAGGAGTTGGGCTAGAAGGCAACAATCCAAGGCCTACTTCAGCGAAGGAGAAGGGACGTTAAGGTCACCCTTGTGACCACTTGAAGAGGCAGCAAGGTCCGTGTGAAAGCCGCAGGCCTGTAAGTATTGTTTTGATGGTCAAAACAACCCTCTACATGGAGCTGTAGGTGTCTCCTCAACCAGCGAGGTCACCTACCTTGTAAAGAAAGGGAGGTCGCATAATTCAAGGTGAGTTATGGGCTGATCATTGGACTGTTGTAGGTTACAGGAGGGTGCCCTAACCAGTGATCGAATTCTGTCCATGAACAACAGTACAAAGATGTTGGATACTGCCACATAGGAGCTGCAATGTCACTAACAAATAGGACAATGGGACAACAACATGTTGGGACGACAACTTTGATGGGACAACCCAATGACATAGGACAACTATGACAATTGTGCAGCAGTGGCACAAGTGGGACAACTGCTAACTAGTGCAGCAAAGTAAATAGGACAACAAGGTACATAGTGCTGTATAGATGCATGGGACAACAAGGTACATAGTGCTGTATAGATACATGGGACAACTGTGACATGGCAGCAAAGGTACATGGGACAACAACAAGCATGGTGAAGCATGGAAAATAACAAGTATGGTGAAGCATGGACAACATGGCAACATGGTGTAGCATGGACAACATGGCAAGCATGGTGCAGCATGGCAAGCATGGACAACATGGATAGCAGTGGCAAGCATGGTGCTGCAAGCACATGAGACATGTTGTATGACAACATGGTTATGACACATGGGACAACGGTGCAGCGTAAGGTGCAACAACATGTTACATGATGAGTACAACATGGTCATGAGGTCCAGCGTTGTGATGATGGGTGCAGCACGGTGAGGTGTAGCATGATGACAGGATGCAACATAATGATAGGTGAAGGAGTCACCTTGGAGAATCAGTTGAAGCAACATGTCTTCAACTGATCTCATGTATCATCTTCTTAGAGATGATCTATGCTCTTATTTAGATAAGTCAAAATGTTGACTTTTGTTGTATATGTACTATTTCTCTCTCTCTCTCTGCTGAACTATTGAAGAACATAAAAGAAGAATTGATCAAGGGTTTCCCCACATTGGGGTTTGTCCTTGGCTAGCGCCACATTTTGTGTCATGTTGTCTTGGCTTGTCTTTTGCAATTTATGTTTATGTTCTATTTGCAGTTTATTTTAATGCCGATGTGATTGCTAATCTGGAAAAGATATTGAGCTAACTGTGAAAATTGAAATAAACTGCTCTAAGCATAGAACATACCTAAAATTAACACGACTCATTTGCTGTAATTCATCTTGTTGGAGTTGTGACTCAAGTTGAAGAAACTCAATCTTCTCCTGTGTATCTTGTAATTAGGTATGAATATTGGAGAGATTGGCTTTGCTAATTTTGACTGTGTCATGAACAATAGAGTATATCAGAGTATGCAATAACTCTAATACATTATTAATTCAAACTATTTTCTCAAGCTCAACACATGGTAAAATAATGAAGAAAAGATACCTACTTGTACTCTTAGCACATCAATAAGAAGAAAAGAATCCAAACATTGTAGACTTTCATGGATAACAAAAGTTGTTTTTTTTGGCCCCCTTTTTCAACAAACATGCTCCTACTGCAAACTTAATAAGACTTGATTTGCAAGGAATAGAGGGAAATTTTATTTTTCAAGTAGAAGCAAAATTTCACCAGATTGCTTCCAATTCACGAAGTGGAAAATGTCTCAATGCTCCCAACGCCAAGCAACGGCCTTGCACCATTGAACCATAAAATGCAAAATATATAGCACTTTCCACCGTATTGGCAGCATATCCAAAATTGTGGGAACTATGGTATGCGCGTATGAAGTAGTGTAATGAGTTTCCTGCGAGTTCCTACTTTAAGCTAACTATGGCTTCCAACAACACATTCAATTTATGAGCCTAATACACTCTTCTTAGTGATTATCTTATCCACTGTTGTGGTATTGCAGGTTGAGATAATGAAGAAGTATCCAAGAAGGCCACCTCCGTTATTGCATTTGAATGGTTGGCATTTGACCATGATTGAACACTCTCTCTTGGCACTTTTCATGGTTTTTTCCACTTATTTACTCCTCCGGTGGCGATTTGTTGCACAAACAAATGTTACATTCATGCCCCATAACAAGGTTACATGTACGGGGAAGTAGCAGTGGATCGATAGAAAGTGCAGCTTAACCAATAGATCTAGCACAACCAATTCAATATAACAAGGGTTGGGGATATTTGGTTTTGACAACCCATGGGCTAGCATAACAAATTCAATTGCCTCTCCTTCATGTTGTTACCTTGCACTTCAATGGCTGCCCTCTGTGGTAAAGTCTAACCTTGTACCTAGACTTCGAGCTTGCGAGTTGGTTTTGAGCTGAACAAAGAACTCGTGAGTGGAGGTGCAACATTTGGAGGTCCTACTTGAATGCAAACATGGAGGGAATGAAATTTGCTCTAAGTTAAAGTCGTGGATGGGAAGCTGAAGACCAAAGAGGCCGTGAGTGAAAGGAGCATCTTGTTCCTCTAAGGATACATGAGCTCAATTAGTACAAGATCTTCTTCCACTTCTAATCTCACAAGTATCTTTAGTCTTCGAGTAGTTACCCGCCAACCAATTTATATAGAGGAGACAATGTAGGCCTGTGGAGGGTTTGTCGAGGAGGTCTTTGGCAAGTGTGTTGAATTCCTAGGGCAAGTATATCTATTACAAGGGGTCAACAATGGAGTCAAGAGAGTCAATTGCATAGTGGGGTCTGTTAATTCCTTCCGACCAATCTTGTGGCACTACCTCTATTGTCTTGAGGTTAATGAACTTTGTTCTTTTCGCATGGGAAAAATGAGTGAACTGGGAATTTAATGGAAGGATGGATCCTTGTGAGGGATGTAATAGAGAAAGGAGAGAATGCAACCACACTAAGCTTCACTTTCTGGGTTGTGGGAGCAGAGAATGGGCATGCAAGGAAACAAGCACATAGAGAGCGAAGTCCGATACAAAGAGAACACAATTGCATGGGTTTTTGACTACAACGAAGCAGTAGGTGAAACACTTTGGATTACTCAAAGGATCAAAGTACTTTGGATGACAGTGGTACAACAAGGGAACAAACAAGCATGTTAGGTTTGTTGGAGAAACAGGGAGGCTGCAAGATTAATGTAATTTCTCCTTTCCTGATAATTGCTTGTGAATTTGTTGGCATTATTTGATTATGTTTTCTTTCTTTCATTAAGCAATTACCAAATATGAAAACATGAAGATCGCAAGAACACAAAGAACACAAGATATAGGTTCCAAGCCAGGGCAAAACCCCTCCAAGGGGAAAACCCAGAAAATTCTCCTTATAGAATCAAATCAAATGATATGTCCAAGACCCATAACCCACCCTCTAGATGGCAAGTCAAACCTTCCCTCTCCATAGCAAATCCATCCTCAAGAGACCAACAACAAATCTTCAACAAGGCAAAACTTTCACAAATCAGATTTCAAGAGAAAATCTTCTTCAATCTCAGACTTCGGTCCTCCTCTTCTTCTCCGTGTCTCTCTGCAATATTTTAGAAGTTCAAAACCAAAATGTAAAGTGTGTGTCTACAAATGAGCTCCAACTTCCCTTTATTTATTCTTGTCCAGAGGGGTGCAAATAGACATGTCTATTGGGGCAGGGCCAACTTGGCATCTACAGGCTGTTTTTAACCCAATTTACAAATTGAAAATTTCTTTTTCCTTTTTCTTTACAATAGGTCCAAGTAGGACTTTGACTCTTTTGACTTTCATCAAATCCTAGAAGCATGAAGAACATGCTTAACTAATAAAATAATAATTTCTTTGAGCATGAGACCCATGCTTGAAAATAAAATTTCTTTTTCTTATTTTTGCATTTTACATAAAATTTATTTTGATACAACTATGAAGACCGAGCTTAGTTACATTCTCCAACAAGGTCGACAGGGAGTGTTAGGGAAACGATCTGTCTACAACCTGACAAACAGATTTGGCAGAGCGCCTAGGTGAAGAGCTGACAAGCATTGATACTACTGTTAGTCTCATAAATTTGAAAATCCAAGATTTGATAAGCGTGAGATGCTTATTATTTACAAGATGTGCATATCAATACAATATTTTCCTGACCCTTGGTTTCATATTCCAAGAGGTCCTTTGGACTTCTCATGACTATTGACATTCACTTGAGGTTTTCGCCTTCCTTTCAAGTGAATAAGCCAAATTTACGTAACCCCAAAGGAATATCTTTCCAACACCTTGTATAAGTATAGAATCCTAATAGAAGATATTTGAACCTGTGGCCCCGTAGGTGATGATGATAAAACTTGGACGAAATGCTAAAGTGAACCCTGAAAGGGATTATCAAACAAAGTTTTGGATTGGTTGCTGTAGTGAGCCCTTGAAGGTGTGTTTAAAACTTTAAAACCTTGGGAAATCCTAAACAAGAGGTGTTTGAGAAATTCTAGATCTGAAATCCCTAGGTCAATGTCTCTAGCCAAAATCCCTAGCTCACCTATGGAGAAAATCATACAATGGAAACCTTAATTCCACAGCCCTTAGGGCACATTAGCCAAAAAATCTCCTAAAATTGCTGCAAAAAAATCAGATCTGGAAACCTTAATTCTGCAATCATAAAAGAGTGATGCTATAACTGAAAATTCTCCAAACTATTGTTGAAAGTTTGCTGAAACCTTGGTTCTGCAATCATGAAAAGTAGTGATGCTACCAGCCTATATCCTTGGACATCTGTTGAAAATATGCTGAAATAAATTGACGAGTATACCGTAGTGCTGGGTGATTAAATTAGTGGAGAATATCTTTGTAATTAGTGCATAAAACATGGTCCAACAGCCTAAAAAATGTTTCTTCCAGCAGTGAAGTAGGTAGGTACAGTTCACATCCACTCTAATACCAAGTTGAGATCAGAAACATAAGGAGGAGATCGGATGGAATCAAAATGCCTACCCAAATCTTTCTTAGACATATCTACAGCACTATTTGCCTTACTTTCTCTGGACCTAGGTAGCTTGGGATCTTAGGCATATCTATAGGACTTTTCTCCTTCCTTTCTCAAAATCTAGGTAGCTTAGGATCTTAAGGATGTCTGTAGGACCTTTCTGGAGATTATATATGTCTGTGTTGGAAATACTGAGAGGGGGGTGAATTAGTATTTACTATTTTCTTTACTTTTCACACAATTGGTTAGTTTATTAAGTTAAACATTCAGAGCATAATCCACAATTCATAACATCATCACATCAAAGATAGTACACATAGAATTTCATCTCAAAACAGGCTTTGCATTATGTATGGTTTACATACAACAATTTCAAGGGAGTATAGGACTCCCCAATGCCTGAAGATGTTTGCAGGCAGGGTTTGCGAGAGTCTTCAACCTCCTTTACAAACAACCAATTCACCCACTGTTTCTGCTGTCCACTGCTACCACCACTGCTGCACTCACTGCCTGCAACCACTGATTCTGCTGCTACCACTGTCACATCTGCTTCAACCTGCTTACAGCCCCAGCTGTTCACTACTGCCACTCTTCCTGCAACACCCTACTGCCACCTCTGCACTTTACCTACCAGCTGTTACTACTACTGCTCTTCACTAACATCATCACTGTCAAGGAGCATCTTTATTGACATTATCACTGTCAAGTAGGGGCTGTCCCTTTCTGTCAATGTCATTCCCTGCCAAACTGTCACATATCAAGAGCTCTGTCACGATTGTGTATCAAGAGCAATGTTACTGTCACAGAGGAACATCCCAATCGTACATCTGCATAACTGTCATCATATCAAAGTTATTATGTCAATAGGTCTTTGGCATACACAGTTACTGCTGTAACAATATTCTTGAAGGTTATAATTACCAAACAAGGCCACTGTCATCGAAGTTTGATTATTGTCTATCTGTCATATATAGATCATTATCTTACTGATATAGGTCACTATACCAAGGTTCTGTCCTAAACCCTACCATAAGTTTCAACTCCACATTACATAGCATCAACTGCACTGTCATTTATGATCTCTGTTAGGTAACAGTTAAAGTCCGTGTCACAACTGGAGTGTCATATCACAGTCATTGGAATGCTGCCATTCATTAATGCCTTCATACAGATCTCTGACTTATTCATCCCTGCTATACAACTGATACAGACTCCTCTAGACAATTCAGCATCACAAGATTCAACACAGCACAGTGGCAACCCTTGCAAACACTAGTTAGATATTTTTCAGCCTCTGTCCACAATAGGAATCACCATGCCTCAGACTTCAGGTTGTGAAAGTTCCAAGTCTGAAATCCTGCAGCAGCTGGTATTATTTCTTTTAACTGATAAATTAATAATTCAGTTTATTGCTATGGCAACATCGAAATAAACACACTGCAATTTTCACAAATAAAACTGCGGAAAATAATAGTGCTGGAAATTGAGAAATAAGCTAGCTCACACACATAAAAATACACAGTTTTAATTGGACAATTGTCCCCGGAAAAACCCAACTTGGGAAAACCGGTGCAGCAGTGAGGGTTTTATTATTATTCCGCAGCAGAAATTTTGAGTACAATAAAATGGCTGCCAAACTGGTGGTTCTATTTGAGAGAAATACTGACAAAAATTTACTGCGGGAATTTACCCTCGCTCCAAGCAATCCCGGCTCAGTCTAGGCTCAAAACTGACTATGATTCTGCCTCTGCGTCAACCTCTGCACAGGCCCTGTGAAGAAATCCCTTGTATAGACCAAAGAAAGAAATAGTACCAGCTCTTTCAAGAAATCTTTCATTGTATTGTTTATGAAGTTATCACAAAACAAGTCTTAGCCAAAAATGTAGCCCTAGAGAAATATTAATGCAAAGACTGTACAGGGTGATGGATTTCGATTTTGAAGAAAGGAAGAAAACCTAAGAGGGAAAGCACTGATTTTGTAAAGAGGGTTATAATCCTTAGATAAACCCAAGGAACCCTGAAGATAAGTGCAAACTTAATGAAGTATAAAACCCTAAAAGATATTCAAATCCATGACCTTGTGGGGTGATGATGAGAAAATTGCAGACGAAATGCTGAAGTGAACCCTAAAAGATATGATCCAAACAAACTTCTGGATTGATTGCTCCAGGGAACCCTTGAAGTTGGGTTAAAATCCCAGGAAATTCTAAACTGTTGGAAAATATAACTAGGTTCAGTCTTCATTAATGTATTTGAGTCATCATGAAATGTACTTGTCAACTATGTCACACGGTTCGAGTTCGACAATGATTAAGTTCGATTCGAATTTTCTGATCGGGTTCGAATGAGGTTCGGCATTACGTTCGACTATACATATTTTTCAATATATATATATATTTATATATATATCTATATATGACAAAATAATATAAAATTCAAAATCGATCCATAAACACATGAATACAAATATGTCTGTGTTTTTGTTGGCAATGGCATATTAAGATTCGAATTTAAATAAATGATAAAATAGTGAAATTCAAATATAAATAAAAATGGGTGAATCATACCACTGCTCAGTGCTATGTTTATTACCAGACTTTTCAGTATTTATATCAGACCTTTAATTAGTTTAGCAGTCCTCCAAAGTTTAAGCCAAACAATGTACTAAGTTAAAGTTTGAACAATGCAAATAACCTTCCAATTATATAAGATGACGACTGATTAGTTTTTAGGCCACTGTTAGATGTATTATGACACTGTACAGTGGCTACCAACCGGATGCATTTACATATGATATAATGATTAATTATGCTTGCAAGACAAGGAAGCTTGGAGGCGCACTTCAGTTCTTGGATAAAATGAAAGAAGAAGGGATTAAGCCTTTGTATGGTACTTATGCTCATCTCCTTAAGGGAATCCTCTTCGACAGAGATTTTGAGGAAGCATATTCATTCCTGATTCAACAGAGTGGAACGGATCCCAATTTGGATTCAGTAAACTATGAGTATTTGATCAGGATTTGTCACAAAGTAGGCCTAGAGGAAGAAGCACGCCATCTTTTCACAGAGATGAAAGCTAAGGGTTTGGAACTTCTAGATGACAAATTGTACACACAGATTTTACATGAGAACAATGAGCCAAAACCGATTTGAAAACAATTTAGTACAAGTGTTGATTTTCCATTTAATATGGATATCCATCATTGCTATACCAATAGATTCAGCTGAGTTTACTGTAGGAATGTCACATCATTTCAGGTATGCACCAAAGGCGTTTCTCAGTAAGATAATTTTGTAGCATTCGCGGCACATCGAATGCGGGAGTCATGATGGCTTTTGGCCTGATGGTAAATTTCATAGGAACTTCAAAAAAGATAGTTCCTCGATTTCAGCTGTAGTGCGTGAATGTTCATAGGTAAAAATCGATCCATTATTCAAATCATGCAGAAAATCTGAGCATGCAGATGCAGATGTTCAATAACACTGCCAAAAAAACCATCGAACCTAAAAAAAAACCTTTGAAATTCGCGTTAAAATACGTACAGGTTCGATTTTTCAGGTTCGAATTTTAAGGTTTGATTTTCAAGTTCGATTAGGTTCGAATTCGTTCAGGTTCGCCGTTCAGGTTCGACTTTCAGGTTTGGCGAACCTGAACGAATTTCAATTTTTTTTTAAGTTCGCCGAGGCGAACCCTGTGACATAGCTTGTCAAAATAATAAAGAAAAGAATTTTTATTATTGTGTCAATGACTTATTAAAGCATGGGTTTCATGCTTGGGTCATCATTATATTAGTCAAAGTCCCCGTTGTAGACTCCTAGGATTAATATTGAGTCTATAGAATCATTATACTTTGAGCTATATCCTAGGCAAGCTAAGGGGGGTAGTCCCTAGAAGTTGGAAGACTAATGGGAAACTTGTTGAGAACAACAAGTCTAGGAGATACAATTGCTTATCTTGGTAACTTGGAAGGATTAGATGGCAAGTAAGATTATTGAGCAAGATAGATGGATTCAATTAGATCAAAAGGCACTTAAGATGAATTAGTGAGAGACAGTGCCTTAATTGCTCAGAAAAATTTAAAATACTTGCACAACAATGAACAATATGGTCAATTCACAAGGTAAACAACGCTGCAAGGAGAAAGTTAGCGTCAAATGCAATGGAGAAATGAACAAATGTTTGTTAAAAGATAATTGCAAGGAAATGAACTAGTTCTTTCAATGGAAGATATTCAAATATAATGAACTAAAACAACAAGAATAGCAATGTAAAGCTTGCAATTCACAATTCAATGATTAATGACGAATGCAAAACCTATCCAATGTGAAGTGCAAAATCTTGGGTCAATTTTAGTTAAATGCCTAGTCTAGGTGAAATCCTTCTCCTCAATTGTTTTGAAGCAAGTCTCACACAAGGTTGTAGAAAGAAGTCTAGGGGAAGGAGGCTAAGGCCTCATTAACGATACCTACCCTGGAGTTCTAACGACCCAGATGCCTCCGTTCCTACAAGGGATTTCCCACAAGAGAACTGCAAGGTCACTTGTTTTAACCGTTGAGCGAGGGTCAAGCTTCACAAATTGGATGAAGAAGGTTGCCCTAACTTTCTATCAACCAAGCTTATGCTTGGAGGTAAGTTTTAGGAATGCAACACTAGCCCTACAATGAGGATGCAAATAAAGTTAGTTGCTTCAATGAGATTACAAATATGTGAGATGCTCCAATATGAACATGTCAAACCACTTGTAACAAAGATGTTCAAATATCACCTTTTAACACAAGATGTTCCTACAAGGGATTTCGCACAAGAGAACTGCAAGGTCACTTGTTTTAACCGTTGAGCAAGGGTCAAGCTTCGCAAATTGGATGAAGAAGGTTGCCCTAACTTTCTATCAACCAAGCTTATGCTTGGAGGTAAGTTTTAGGAATGCAACACTAGCCCTAGGATGAGGATGCAAATAAAGTTAGATTGCTTCGATGAGATTACAAATATGTGAGATGCTCCAATATGAACATGTCAAACCACTTGTAACCAAGATATTCAAATATCACCTTTTAACACAAGATTACAAGATTGCAATTGCTATTAGTGAAGCACATAAAGATTAGCTCAATGAAATAATGATAGCAATGATGTTAAAGTGATTAGATGTGCTTATTAGGATTCTCTTTCACTTATGTAATATAGCAATTAGAACAAGAGGAACCTCAATATTACACAGTCACAATTATAAGCACAATTGGATGGGATTGCTAACAGTGATTTAAAATGATAAAAAGTAATGAGAGTCAAATGCAACTATGCAATACAATCTTCTAACAAGAGAGAACACAAGGTAAGATGGTTAGTAACCCAACTAGGAGACAAAGGCTATCCTTGACAAGATCACAAGAGAAGAACCAAGAACAATGCCAATCTACTAACCTTCTAGCTGTCCAATGCCAATAATGCACAATGATCAACTTCAAAAGATGCACCAGACCTCAAAGATACCACTGTCAAGATGTGATCAGTCTACCATAGCCACTGTCAGTGTATATCAGTCCACAATTATGACACAATCATATAAGATCAGTCTCCAAAGATGCAAGAACAAAAGTTAAAACACTTATTATGCCTCTTATGATTATTATGTGACAAATTTAGTGTTTTTCAGGGCTTATTATTATCAGTTCTCTTGAGATTAGGCACTGTATGTAAACCCTTCAGATCTGGTGCTTTATGACAGTTTGCAAAAGAGTGAGAAATGGAGGAGGATTGAGGTTGCGGCCTTCCCTTAGTTACTGATATATTAATGCAAGCCATCAAAAATCATTGTTTAGACTTCAAACAAGTGTTGGAACCCTTCCAAATTACCATGCCACTCCAGCAACCACAGATCCGTTAGCCCCAAACCAAATTCATCAAAGAAAAGACTTCTAATTGTTTGTGGCCAGGCCTAGAGAGCAAGTTTTGATGGATCAATCGAATACCCAAGCCCAAAATGAAAATCAAACCCTTACCCCAGAAGACGCCAAGCTTGCAATCAACCACAGTTAGTCTATGAGCAAAATTTATAAGCCTTTTTAATGGATCAGAACTTGCAATGGCAATTTTTCGAACCAGAACCATGATAATCCTTAATGAAAATTCGATTAGGTCTGCAAAGCAAGGTCAAATTAGTATGAGGAACAGATGTAACAAGTTTGTGAACCCTTTAGGCTTGCGTCCAAGCCTAGATGGCTTAAAACCCTTAGCGGCTACCCTAAAAGCCTTGCAATCAGAACTTTTGACATTCAAAATTTGTTAATGAGCCTGCAATCCAAGTAAGATTTGATGGCAGAATAGATGAAACAAATTTTGAAGTTGTTTACTCAAAAAAATATGGGTCAAAACCCTTGTCAAACCCTTGATTTGTAATGTGAGCAGCCCTCTAGGGCCCGCGGCCTCCAAAAAAGGATAACGCATTGAGGAGAAGAGGCCTAAGTATGGTGGATCAAGCCCTCAAGAGGCTAGATCTGTTAGAAAATAAAAAAGGCAGAAATTTTTTCTTATCTTGATAATTACTTGTGATATTTAGTTATCTTCTTTTAATTCTGTTATGTCTTCTTTTATCTTCTTATCATCAAGCAACTACCAAAACATAAACATGAAGATCAAGGACACAAGATGTAGGCTCTCAGCCAAGGCAAAAACCCCTCTTCTAGGGGAAAACCCAAAAATTCTCCTCTTCCTTTAGAACCAAATCAAATGAGACAACCAAGACCTTTTGACCAAGACAAAGACCTCCTGCAATCCACCAAGTCAGCCTCCCAAGATGATTAGCCAAACTTCAAAAGTCAACTCAAGTCAAATTGCATCAATACTGCATCAGTTCAAAATTTTGCCTCCCTGCATCAAGAATTTTCAGCCCTACTACAGTCTTGCAACTTCAGTCCCCTCTAGCAGCTCAGAAACTCGCATGTGTGAAGCAGAAACAAAAGAAAAGTGGTCTTCTTCCTTCGCTAGGGTTCCTCCTCCTTTGCTTTAGGGTTTCTTCTTCTTCTCTTGCCTTATTCGCACCTTTTTCTCCTTTTCAAGTTGCAGATCGAACTTAGTTAATTGGAATAGCAAATGAGTTGAGTAGTTGCTTATTTATAGTGGTTCGAAGCTCTTTTTGAGGCAGACTTGAAGAAGGGTAGGCCGACTTGGTGGAGGAGGGTTTATAACTTTATATGACCAATTTACAACAAAAACAATTTTCTTTCTTGACACACAAAGCCCAAGAAGGATCTATTACATAATGACAAGGACTATGACTCATGACATAAACCCTAGAAGCACTCAATGGGTGCTTTGCCCTAGAAATAGAAATAAATAAAGCATGAAACCTATGCTTATAGATAACTTTTCTTTTACAATAATTTTTTCTTTCTTTCTTTTGTCAAATACATTACATCATGACTCAAATACAATTATGAAGACCGATACTAGCTACATTTCTCAACACTCCCTCTTAACTGGGGAGGTATTCATAATTATTCATCCGTTACAAGGTTGACTTCAATTTGAAATGTTCCATGAAGAGTACAACAACATACGTAATGCTAGGGATACCCTAATTGCCAAGGTATCCACCCAACAGGGACTAAGGTGTCATCTAGGCAACTGCCATCAGGCTACAACCCTGGTATCAATCCAATAGGATATAGATACCATTTAGGCCTTCATGTCCTGACACCAACTCTTTTAGGGATCTAGGTATCAACACTAAATCAAAGCTCCACACGATACTTGTTGAAATTTTGATGTTCTATGATGTAACAAACACTTATTACAAAACTTCTTTCTGTTGCAATATTAGTTAAGAAATTGTAGATAGAACATAAACCATATAAACCATATGCACAATAGAAGACAACCAAGAACACAATGAGACACAAAGAATTTAGGTCCAATTACTAGGGCAAAACCCAGATACAGAGTACAATGAGAGATCAAGAGAATGAGTAAGTTCACCGAAATCTGAACAAGTTATTGCATGAAGATCACTGGTAACAACAATAGATGCACACACTGAATCAACCTTCCCTTCAATTGAATCAACACTGAAACACTAAAGCACTGAATCAACCTTGGCTCACCAAGTTCTGCGCTTACTCTCCAAGTGTCTTTCTCACAATCTTCTTCAACTCTCTCCAACTCTTTCTCAAGTTTGTATTCTTCTTTCACAATGCACAAGTAGTGAGGGGAGAAAGAATGAGGCACATATATATAGGAGGAGCAATGAATCCATGCCATAAATGAGGAGTAACTCGCATGCCAAGAGGAGTGTAACTCATGCCATTAAGGAGGTACGCATGCCTTTGTAACTTATGCTTTTAAGAGAGAGTGTAACATATGCATTAAAGAGTGCATAAGAGGAATCTTTTATGACATGCTTTTATTGAGTGTAAGAGAATATTTTATTATTTTATGACTTGCTTTAATGAGTGTAAGAGAGTGCAAGAGCATTAATGAGAGTGTAACATATGCATTAAAGAGTGCATAAGAGGAATCTTTTATGACATGCTTTTATTGAGTGTAAGGGAATATTTTATGACTTGCTTTAATGAGTGTAAGAGAGTGCAGGGGCATTAATGAGAGTGTAAGAGGAATATGCCATGCCAATAATGAGTGTAAGAGAACATTATTAAGAGCTATGATTGAGTGACTTGAATTTCTTTTTAATAATAATATAATAGTATCATAAGAATAATAATAATAATATTAATGATGATGATTAAGTCAAAATTGAACTATTAGGATTGATTAATGATCAAAAAGGATTTTCCATCAACAATACTTGATTACCAACTAATGCAAGGTAATTTACTATTTTTGGAAAGTCATACTTGAGGCTTTCTAGTTTTAGAAATTTTATTTTTAGACTTTCTAATTTTAGTAATTCATCCGTGAGCTGCCAAATTTTCAACACTCCCTCTCAGCTAGGGAGGAATTTCTTTCAACAACAAAAGATCACTGCTTTCTGTGCTCATCTATGTTCATCTTTGCTCTATATCATTTGGAACAATGATGTCTCACTCTAATGAAGAAGAATCATCATATGGGAGATTCATCCATCATCTTATATGTACTTGGGGGGATTGCTACTTTCCAACATATGACAAGGATCTTGCACAACCAAGTCTCATTTCTGCTTGGGGGGATCCACTTGTCAACACATGACAAGGATCTCACACATCCAAGGCTCATCACTGATTGGGGGTATCCACTTGTCAACCCATGATAAGGATCTCGCTTGTCCAAGGCTCATCACTGCGTGGGGGGATCCACTTGTCAACACATGACAAGGATCTCGCACATCCAATGCTCATCACTGCTTGGGGGGATCCACTTATCAACACATGACAAAGATCTCGCACATCCAAGTCTTATCACTGCTTGGGGTAATCCACTTGTCAACACATGACAAGGATCTCGCACATCCAAGGCTCATCACTGCTTGGGGGGATCCAGTTGTCAACACACGACAAGGATCTTGCACATCCAAGGCTCATCACTACTTGCAGGGATCCACTTGTCAACACATAACAAGGATCTTGCACAATCGAGTTTCATTAAATGTCAAGTGGTGGAACACCTGTATCTTAGACAAGTGACAAAGACAAGTCTCACTACACCTATTGGCCAGATAGGTGGCTCTTCTCAAGTCCCAGACTGTGGGTCAGGTGCATAATGAGGCCTACTCTTGTGGCACACACTACATAAGAGGTCCCTCATCCTTAGGAGCTTTCCGACATCATTCCCTAATCCTGTGAGCTTTGACAGGGAGGAAAAGCAGCTTAGTGTACTCGATTAGCTGTGACTGCTTCTCGGAAAGGTCATGTCCATAAGTCCAAGTTGCTGTCTAAAAACCAAGAACTTTCCTTTTGGTAAAGGCTTGGTAAGAATGTCAGCTATCTGATCATCAAACACAATATAATGGAACCTTACTGTTGATTTGTGGTAGCATTGGTGTGCTCTAGCCATGAAAATTGGTGGAGAGGCTAAGGCACATAAGATCTCCAAGGCCCAGGAATCGTTTGGGGAAATTCTACACGGATGGAGAGATATTAAAATAATTAATATTTTTAATGCGGTTCCTAAGTCTAATATTAGGAAAATTAAAATATTAATGTGTATTAATATAAAATGGGTGAGAAAGTCCTAAATGATGAGGATCAAGCCAAATCTAATCTTAGCCGTTGATTAGGGACTTAATCTCGACCGTTGAATCGTCAACAGGAAAAGTATAAGAGGAGGCTTGAGGGTCAGTTGCAAACACACCAAGTTGATCAAGAATTCGATTTTTTGGGGTAGGGTTTGCTGAGAAATCGAGTTAGTGATCTGTCGCTGCGAGGGGTAATTCGATAGAAGGCTGAGAATAAATATCGGAGAGGCAGAGAAAGTGCCAGAGAGACAGCGCAGAGCCTTGGAACGCTGACGCAGAGGCAGCCAGGGCTGACGCAGAGGCAACTAGGACTGACGCAGAGGTTGAGTGGGCCAGTGCAGAAGACGCAGAAGGCCAAGAGGATGACGGAAAGGCAGTAGAGGCTGCAGAGAGGCTAGCAGAGATGACGTCGGGTTGAAGAGGCAGCGTTGAGGGATTTTCGTGGGGCAGACTGGGAGCTGAGAGGCAGACGCAGAGCAGAAAAGGGTGATGCAGTCCCTGGAGTGATGAAGTTCTAAAGAGAAGCTTGGATCAACTTCGCTGTCTAGCTAAGGAACTGTCGAAGTTGCTGTGGGATCAATCATTTGGTTGTTGATCAATCGTAATATTTGTCTTTGAGGAGAGGTACTTCTGCTCAAGAAATTCTCTGAAGGGTGAGCCATTTCTGGCACCCTAGTTGTATTGAGAAACTGCATAATAATAAAACCCTCATATCTGCTACACCGGTTTTCTCGCATTGGGTTTTTCTAGGGACGTTTGTCCAAAAATAATAGTGTCCCTTGTGTGATTATCTCAGTTATTTCAGTTGCTAATCTGTATATGTGTTAAGGTTGCATTTGTGTTTATTTCAGTATTTATATTTATAAATAACTTGTTAATGGAAGGAACAAGTAGGAGATAATAAACTAGATAATGCAGTTGGAATTTCTAATGTGTCAGACTTAGAAATTTCAACATGGTATCGAAGCATTGCAGATCACAGGAGGATTGAAGGCACCAGCAGAAATCTAAAATTTGCAGCAATAGCAGCTATCCCGAGAGATAGTGTTGTTCCAGAGTTGAAGCAACAAGAGAGGAAGTGACGCAGAGCTTGCGTCATCATTTCGAGCCAAGAGGAGGGTCAACGCAGAGGCAAAGAGGGGCAGATCAGACCTACGCAATGCCCGATCATCTTTCTCAGCCAAGAAGGATCGATGCTGTGGCCAGGAGGAGTAGATTCAGCCTTTGCTGGGATTGCGCAGAGCCTGAAAGGCTCAGTTTCTTCAGTTGCCGAGGCTTGGGGAGCTGTGGGTAGACTGTGATTTGTGGAGCTGGTGGGACACTGTTTCTGTCAAAGCAGAACAATGTCTAAGGAGGTAGGACCAAGGTAGAGGGAGTCACTACCTCGACGGATTTCTAGCCAAGGAATCCAGATCCGAGTTGCAGTTGCAAGGAGGATTGGAGAGGAGTGGTTCGACAGTTGGCCAGAGGATTTCCAGAAGGGAAATCAAGACTTAGAGGGAGATTTCCAGGAGGGGAGTCGAGACTCAGAGGGAGTCCAGAAGAGGAGCTAAAATGGCAGTGAACGGACTAAGGGATCAGGACAGGTTGGATGGGGCTTCCAACTTTGTCATTTGGAAAGCCAGGATCCTGACAGTCCTGGATCGACATTGCATCAAGGACTTTGCCTTGAAAACCGTGGCTATCCCAGTTGACCCAGCGGAGAACGAGAAGTATGAGGATGCAATGGCAAGGGCGAAGTGCATGATCCAAGACGGGTTCAAAGATCATGTCATACCACATATTGCTGAGAAGAACACAACAAAGGAGATGTGGGACACCTTGACCACCTTATATTAGGGCTCTTTTGTGAAGCAGAAGATGCTATTGGAGAATCAGCTGCGGTCATATCAGATGCAAAAGGGAGAGCAAATAGATCCATTCCTTCTCAGATTACAGGAGATTCACAATCAGCTTACTTCCATGGGGTCTACACTGGATCCAGAATTTATGGTCAGGACTGCCCTGAATGCAGTCTCCGAGGAATGGGAGGCATTTGTCCAAAGTATTTTGGGTAGTGCTACACTTCCCGGTTGGGAGGAGATGTGGGCAGCTCTTCGTCAGGAAGAGATTAGGAGGATGACCAAGGTGGGCAGTGGTGGCAAGGGAGGTCGAATCAAGAAAGAGGAGGAGGAGGATGTGGCTCTAGAATTTGCGGGACAACAAGGGAAGAGGAAGAAGAAGGACATCTCCAAGGTTAAGAGCTTCCATTGTGGGGAGTTGGGACATTATGCATCCTAGTGTCCCAAGAAGAAAAACAAGGGGGAGGCTTCCGATTCAAAGGTAGCTCCAGCTAAGGCGGAGAAAGAGGTTGAGACTGATGATGATTGTGCCATGAGTGATCATGCACCTTTAGAGAAGAGGTCAGCTGACATCGAGTTGTAGTTAGGAGGGCTACATAGTAACATACTAGGGGCAGGATCCTTGAGGTGCCTAAACTCTTGGATCACATCTGGCTACGGGAGCCGTTAACGACAGTAGCATGATGACAAATGTCGGGTGGAGCAAAGTGTGATGGAGCAAGAAGGCAAGGCTAGAGTGCAGAAGTCTGTAGCAGCGCAACAGAGGTTGCAAGAGCGTGAGAGGCACAAAAGTGTTTGCAGCAGCGGAGGGAGGACAGGTTAGCAACAGAGGTAGTTTCAACATCACGAGGCTTCCAGACTGACTGGGATGTCAGTATTTGGGGAAGTCAGTTATCTACTTCTCGGTAACTGAGTTGCAGTGCAACAGTGAGCAATGGCAGTGCTAGGGGTAGCAAGGGTAGCATATTGAGAGGGAGTTGCAGTACAGATGTAGGAGTGGCAGTGGTAGTGTCATGGGCAGCAGTACAAGGAGCAACAATGCAGAGGATGTGAGGCAATAGGCCAAGCATCAATACAGGTATTGGTGTGAAGGATCAGTGTGATGTTTCAGTGGTGGAGCATTACTAGAGCACATTCCTCGCTAAGAGGGAGTGTTGATTGTTGTAGCATCTGATGTGTTGTAGCCATGAAAATTGGTGGAGAGGCTAAGGCACGTAAGATCTCCAAGGCCCATAAATTGTTTGGGGAAATTCCACCCAGATGGAGAGATATTAAAATAATTAATATTTTTAATGGGGTTCCTAAGTCTAAACTTAGGAAAATTAAAATATTAATGTGTATTAATATAAAATGGGTGAGAAAGTTCTAAATGACGAGGATCAAGCCAAAACTATTCTTAGCTGTTGATTAGGGACTTAATCTAGACCGTTGAATTGTCAACAGGAAAAGTATAAGAGGAGGCTTGAGGGTCAGTTGGAGATACACCAAGTTGACCAAGAATTCGATTTTCTGGGGTAGGGTTTGCTGAGAAATCAAGTTAGTGATCTGTTGCAGCGAGGGGTAGTTCGGCAGAAGGCTGAGAATACATATTAGAGAGGCAGAGAAAGTGCCGGAGAAACAACGCAGAGCCTTGGAAGGTTGACGCAGAGGCATCTAGGATTGACACAGAGGCTGAGTGGGCCAACGCAGAAGGCCAAGAGGCTGACACAGAGGCAATAGAGGCTAGCAGAGCTGACGCTGGGCTGAAGAGGCAATGCTGAGGGATTTTCGTGGGGTAGACTGGGAGCTGAGAGGCAGACACAGAGCAAAAAAGGGTGATGCAGTTCTAGAGAGAAGCTTGGATCAGCTTTCGCTGTCCAGCTAAGGAGCTGTCGAAGTTGCTGTGGGATCAATCATCTGGTTGCTGATCAGCCGTAATATTTGTGTCCAAGGAGAGATACTTCTTCCAAGGAAATTCTCTGAAGGGTAAACCCAGTGTTGCGGGGGAGTGCCCCCCCCTCATCGCGCTCCCAATCTGTGCTCTCGGTAAAAAAATTTCCGCTCCCTACCAATTTCGGGAGCGGCTTCGGGAGCATCACTCCCGTTGCTCTAGGAGCGGATTTTATAACCCGGGAGCAGTCAGGGAGCGAATGCTCCCGACCGCTCCCGGGTTATAAAATTTGCTCCCGAGCGACACGCACGGAGGGCGGGAGCGAATCGGCGGAAAAAAATAAATTCAGCGTCAAAAAAATCGATTTTTTTTTATAAATTGGGGGAGGGAGGGGCATAAGGGCTTCATTGTGACATTGAGAGTTGAGTGAGAGGCTGATTTGAGAGAGGGAGATTGAGAGTGTGAGAGTGAGGACTAAGGAGCAAGGAGAGAGTGAGACTGAGAGAGAGCAAGGTGCCAAGGAGAGAGCAAGGAGCAAGGGGAGATTGGACGCATTTGAGGTAGGTTCACCGCTCTACAATGTTGAATAGAATGTTTAGCATTTTTTTTTTAATGTTTATTAAATTATTCCTAATTTCTAAATAAATAAATAATTTTTTTTCTATTTTTCTATTTCGGTTTCCCATTCCCATCGGGCCATTCCCATTCCATTTTATTAAATTTTGCAGATTCAAAACTACAAATTTCAAACATCATGGTTATATTTCTTGGCATTTTCTTCTTCTTGGTTCCTTTTCTGGTTATTATGGTGCTGGAGAGTAGGAAAAGGAGGGTTCAAAATGAAGAAGGGGGGCAAAGTGGATTTGATGAAAACCCCGGTGAGGAGGAGCTGGAGGAGGGTGAACATGATTCAGCTCAAAAAACTAAACAAGACCAAACCCCATTGTGGAAATATGTTAACAGGCCTGAAGCAGGGAAAGGGGGTGGAACCACTAAATTTCATTGCCCCCATTGCAACAATAATTACACAGGTTCATACACCCGTGCCAGAAAACACCTTTGCGGGAAAATGCCATGGGATGGAGATAAACAAATAGGAATCAAAACTTGTGCAGGTGTGTGAGCAACAGATAGAGCCAAATACATAAGGGCAGAGGAGGAAGCCCAATACAAATCTAAAAAATCAAGGGGTTCCTTTGAACCAAGCTCACAATCACAAGCGCAAAGAACTCCTTCAGCATCCTCCTAAGGCAGTGGATATGGAGGCACAGGGTCACCAGGTTTAAGGCGTAGAACCATAGCAGATTTCCTTGATGAAGGGTGTAGGAATGATGTGGATTCAAAAGTTTATAGGTTTCTATATGCATGTGGGATACCATTCAATGTTCTTCGCTCACCTTCTTGGCACGAAATGGTTTCTGCCATAAATGATGCCCCTAAAGGATACAAGAGCCCTGGGTATGACAAGGCAAGAACTGTTGGACTTGATCATGAAAAAGCAAAAATATCACATTCTTTGAATAGAATGACAGTTCTTAGATTGACCATGGGGTGTCCATTGTATCTGATGGATGGACAAATGTAAAAGGCAAGCCATTGATAATTGTTCTTTCTGTGTCTCAGTGGTGCCATCTTTCTTTCAACATATGATTACTTAGACAAGTTCAAGACCAGCATCAACATTGCAGAAGCATTACTTGAAACAATTGACCGTATTGGGCCATACAATGTCATCCAAGTCATCACTGATAATGCTCCTAATTGTAAGGCAACGGGAGCAATTATTGAGGATAAATACCCCAACATATTTTGGTTTGGGTGTTTGGTTCACACATTGAACCTTTTGATGGATGATGTTGTTAAGAACAAAAATGAACAATACAAATGGATTGGTGATTTGTACAAGAAAGGCAAACAAATGATAATATTTATTACAAATCATAGCAATACCCATGGCCTTTTCCGCAGTCACTCAAGATTGGAGTTGTTGAAGATTGCGAGGACTAGATTTGGTAGCTATTACCTCACCTTCAAGCGCCTTTTGAAGGTAAGAGAGTAATTGGCTAGCATGGTATCAAGTCCACATTGGCAGGTATTAAAGGAAAGGGCTACAAATGCAGCTGACATGCAAGGTTTTGAACTGGTGGAGGAGGCCGCTCTTGATGGTATGTTTTGGGCACGTGTGAGGCAAGTATTGGATTTCACCAAAAGCCCATTTATCACATGATTGGGTTTGCAAATACAGATAAACCAGTGATTGGCGAGGTGTATGAGCAGATGGATACCATGTTGGGGCAAATAAAAGATATTGTTCATAACAATGATCCCAACTTTGTACAAACTGATTCACGATTTCGTGTGTGTACAATGGAATAAACTTAATCTTCCACTAGATTGATTGGAGTATATTCTTACACCAAAATACTACTCTACATCTTGGTTGGGCCAACCTGCACCAAGGGTGGGGTTAGGACCAAACCCCACCTAGATGAAGAGGTATCTAAAGGATATTTGGAAGCATTAGAAAAGTTGATACCTGACAGGGAGGAATGTGCTAGTGTGTGCCTTGAAATAGGCGGATACTTCAGTAACACTGGTTTGTTTGGTACTTTCCATGCAATGGAAGACAGAGACAGATTTGATGCTCTCACATGGTGGGAATCATATGGCGGCCATGGACTTTTGCCAAAATTGGCAAAAAAAGTTCTATCACAGGTTGTAAATACTTATTCTGCAGAGAGGTGTTGGAGCACCTACAACTTCATACATAATGTGAAAAGAAACAGAGTCAATGAAAACCGGGCAGAAAGCTTGGTTTATGTGCACTACAACTTGAGGTTGTTGAGTCATTACTGTGATTGGGCTTATGAGGATCCATCATATAAAATTTGGGACAACCACCCAGAGGATGACAATTTGGAGGATGGCACTATACATCTTGAAGAACTAGAAGAGGAACTTATGAGGGAGGAAGATGAAGCAGCAGCCATGCCACCTCCACCATCCAGTAGCAGTGCTAGAGTTCCGAGTCTTGTTCCTTTGCTGTCGCCACCTCCATCTACACCCTCACGTGGAGGGCATGTGCCTTCTACTTCTGGTCGTCGGTCTATGCGGGAGACTCCTAGAAGACCACCACGACCTGCTCATACATTAGACTCTCGTGGCAAGGGCCACATGCAGTTGTAGATAATAGATTTACAATTTACTTGTCTTTTCTAGTTTCTATTAGTTTTCATAACTGTTGAGTCTTGAGTCTTGACTCTTTCATATCATAATGATATTTTTTGTAAACAATATATGACTGTGACAATGAAAGTTTGAAGTTTGAAGTTGGCAATTATAACTCATTAGTAATGATTTTGAATTATGAATATGATGCTTCGTGAAAGTTGTTTCATTTCATTTCATAATTCATTTTATAACATTTCATTTCATGTTAAGTTGTTAACAATTAGATATTATTTCTTGTAATGGTTAAACTTAGCTTACAAGTACAACTTTGGTGATCAATGATGATAAATGTTATATATTGAATTTTCAATTTTGAAAGCTTGAAGTTGAAACTTTAAGATTGATGAATCATGATTCACGAGACTCAATTGTGGACGTGGTTGATGAAGATTATAATTTAGATGATTGATGTTATATGGTTCAATGATCAATCTATGTATTTTTATGTTTTTTATATCTAATTCATCATTCTACATGTTTTTGTTGACATATATGTATCAAATATAAAAAATATATATATTATATAAAAATTGCTCCGGGATTTGCTCCCAAATTGGGAGCTTTTGAAAATGTCCCTCCTGCTCCCGTTTTCGCTTCCGCTCCCTGCTTTCACTCCCGCTCCCAAGTAACACTGGGTGAACTATTTTTGGCACCCTAGTTGTATTAAAAAACTGCATAATAATAAAACCCTCATATCTGCTGCATCGATTTTCCCGCATTGGGTTTTTCCGGAGACGTTTGTCCAAAAATAACGGTGTCCCTTGTGTGATTGTCTCAATTATTTCAGTTGCTAATCTGTATATGTGTTAAGGTTGCATTTGTGTTTATTTCGGTATTTATATTTATAAATAACTTGCTAATGGAAAGAACAAGTAGGAGATAATAAACCAGATAATACAGTAGGGATTTCTAATGTATCAGACTTAGAAATTTCAACACTTACCACGTCTCTCTTTACCATATCCCAGATATAGTGATATTTGATCTCAATGTGCTTGGATTTGTCATGGAACATAGGATTTTCTGCAAGACAAATCCCACTCTTATTGTCACAATATATAATTGTTGTGTCTGGAACTTGCTCAAATAGCTCTCCAAAGAGCTTCCTCAGCCATACCACCTCACAGCGAGCCATGCTAGCAACAATGTACTCAGATTCAGTTGTACTCAGTGCAACAGACTTCTGCTTTCTACTCATCCAAGAGATCATGGTAGATCCCAAGCTAAAGCAACACCTAGAAGTGCTCTTTCTATTAGTAGAATTACCAGCGCAATCAACATCAGTATATCCATGAAGTCTTACATTTTTAGCAGTATATCTCAATCCAAGATTGATGGTCCGATGTAGGTATCTCAACACATGCTTTGCAACAATCCAATTTGCATGTGATGGCTTAATCGTCTATTGGCTCAGAGTATTGACCACAAAGTATATGCTCGGTCTAGAGTTCACTATGAACATCAGTGCCTCAATTAGTGGTCGATACTTAGAAGGATTTTCCAAACCAGGCACTGCAACTTCACCACATAGCTTCTTGAAATTCATTTCCATTAGAGAATTCATGGACTTGCATTATGTCATACCAAATCATTCCAGTAGCTTGACAACATGTTTTCCTTGAGAAAGGAAAATCTCACCAGGTCTCTGCCATACTTCAAGACCCAGAAAGTAGTGCATCAAATGAAGATCTTTCATTTCAAATTCAGAAGCTAACTCCCTCTTACATTGGAGGATAAGAGGTTCACCATTGATAAAAAATAAATCATAAACATATAATACCAAAATCAAAAGGCATACCTTGGACTGTCTTGAAGTAAAGATTTGGATCAACATTACTTCTAGTAAAACCAAGCTTCATCAAGAAGCTACCAATGCGGGCATACCAAGCTCTTGGAGCTTGCTTCAAACCATAGAGGGCTTTCTTTAGTCTGCACACATGAGTTTTTCGGTCATGTACTTCAAAGCCTTGTGGTTGCTCCACAAATACTTCTTCCTTGAGGAAGCCATGCAGAAAAGCAATCTTCTCATTCATTTGGTGAAGGGACCATCCTTGGCTAGCAACTAGAGCCACAATAGGTCGGATGGTTTTATAATGGGCAACAAGTGCGAAGATTCCATCATAGTCTATTCCCTCTTTTTTGTGAGAACCCTTTGGCCACAAATCTAGCTTTATATTTTTCAATACTGCCATCAACACCATGTTTAATTTTATACAACCATTTAGAAGACACAATAGATTTACCTTGTGGTCTTGGAACCACTTCCCATACATAATTATGAATGATGGACTCATATTCTTCAACCATTGCATCTTTCCACACTTGATATTTCATTCTTTATTCAAAAATGCATGGTTCAGCTCGAATGATGTTGCTCATGGCTACCATGTATTCCTGGAACCAACATGGTTTCTTGCTTTCTTTGAAGGTTCCTCGGGGAGCAGCATGTCTATCAACATCTTGTAAAGTGTCACAAAACCATAATCATCTTTTTCTAGTGCATCGAGAAGGATCCAAGGAGCCCATGGGATCCATGGGTTCATGAACAAGAATAGGCTCAGGCTTGTGATCTTCTTGTGCATCCAAGGCATCACCTTGTCTTTCAACATTAACATGAGGAGTGTTTATGGCTTTTCAAAGAGCTGCATCTGCTAAACTATATATTTCTTTGTCCAGGTATATATATTCTATAAGCTTTAGAATTTTCACATAACCAACAATCATACCTTTCTTACTTGAAGCTTCCAACTTGGTAATCTTTTTCTTTGGCACGTGAAAGTAGACAGGGCAGTCAAAGATCTTTAAGTGCTTATTTTGTTATGGGTTATATCCTAAGATGGTCTTTTCCCTGACTCCAACTTCTTTGCAGAAGTCTTGAGCTCTTGTCCTCTTCATGTCCACTCAAGTCATAAGATGGCTCAACACCTTCCTCAATCTTGATACAAAGGACTTGGTTTTCACATTCATCAAATGTACCTATTGATCCCAAAAAAAGAGCAAGAGCAATAGTAGCAAAGTAAATAAACATAATGAAAGTATACTTGGTGATGAGGCAAGTATTTCTTTCTTTTCTAGATGTGAGAGTGGCTCTTTCATTATCCTTGCACCAACTTCCTCTTGGAGTTTACTCTTCTTGCACTATTTTGCACCCTGATGATCTTCAGGATCTGTTTTTCTTGATCGCATCCTCATCAAGAAGTTAGTGAAAGAATCATTCAAATACTCATGCAGGAAGAATAATCAATGATCTATAAAGATAAATATAAACAAGAGCAATGACACAAAAAAACAACATAAGACTTGAAAATACTTATTTTTTAATGTTAGCTCCCTCTTGATCTGACCTCTATAAGTTACCACTGTCCATCAGTCATATGTCATTGGTAGAAGAAATGCATCTTCTTGAACACCACTTTGCATGATCCATTTTGGAAACCATTTTTTTCACATGAGGTAATGCTTTATAGTGAAGATGAGTGAACTTTCGGTGCCACAATTTATATTGATGATTACTTATCATGAATCAATGCATGGATAGGTTTTCCATTAATTTCATAAAGATCTTCAAATATTGATCTCATAGTGAAGGCATGTAATAATTATTATACATATTGATTTCATTGTCTACAATGATATTTTAGATATAATCCATGTTTGATCCTTGCAAAAGAGCTTAGTTTAGAAAACTATCATTCCATCTTTTGAAAAAGTCATGATTCTTACCTGCAACCCCCATTGTCAGTAAATTCTAGTATCAAAAGTACCAAAACCCATAATATTATGTCATTTCTCATATAATGTGAGAGAATCAAAATCAGTTTATCTTCAACATTCATTTCTATTAGTTATTTTTTCATAACTTTCTATGCATTATACTTTTTCATGACCACTTTCTTGCACACGCATAAACAAAAGTAAAACTATTCTTTACTTTTACATGCATCAACAAATACCAAGACCATAACTACTAAATACATGCAACACCTTAATTACTATCATATCTTGGGTTCCTTGAAATCTTGGAAGAACAATAGCAATAAAATGTCAGCAGTAAATTTTCAGCTGTAAATTTCAGCAACAAAAGAGGAGATATTTCAGCAGAAAACGAGTAGTAAGTAGAAGGAACAATGAGATATTTCAACAAAAAGAGAGTTGCAAATAGAGTAGACACCCAAATATATTTCAGGGGAAAGAGAGCTGCAAATGGAGCAGACAACTATAGACATTTCAGCAGAAAGAGAGTTGCAAATGGAGCGGATAGCGAGAGATATTCTAGCAGAAAGAGAGCTGCAAATGGAGCGGATAGCAAGAGATATTTCAGCAAAAAGAGAGTTGCAAATGGAGCGGATAACAAGAGATTTCTAGCAGAAAGAGAGCTGCAAATTGAACTTTTCTTCACCAAAGCTCTGATAGCATTTTGAAATTCTGATGTTCTATGTTGTAACAATCACTTATTACAAAACTTCTTTATGTTGCAAGATTAGTTAAGCAACTGTAGATAGAACATAAACCATATAAACCATATGCACAATAGAAGACAACCAAGAACACAATGAGACACAAAGAATTTAGGTCCAATGACCAGGGAAAAACCCACAAGGGGAAAACCAACTAGATTCTTTTTGTATTATATATCAATAGTTCAATAGAGATACAAAGTACAATGAGAGATCAAGAGAATGAGTAAGTTCACCCAAATTTGAACAAGTTGTTGCATGAAGTTCACTGGTAGCAGAAGTAGATGCATATACTGAATTAACCTTCCCTTCAATTGAATCAACACTGAAACACTAAAGCACTGAATCAACCTTGGCTCACCAAGTTTTGCTCTTACTCTCCAAGTCTTTCTCTCACAATCTTCTTCAACTCTCTCCAACTCTTTCTCAAGTTTGTGTTTTTTTTCACAACGCACAAGTAGTGAGGAGAGAAAGAATGAGGCACATATATATAGGAGCAACGAATCCATGCCATAAAGGAGGAGTAACTCGCTTGCTAATAGGAGTGTACCTCATGCCCATTTATGAAATGTAACCCATGCCTAAGGAGGTACACATGCCTTTGTAACTTATGCTTTTAAAAGAGTGTAACATATACATTAAAGAGTGCATAAGACGAATCTTTTATGAGATGCTCTTATTGAGTGTAAGCGAGAACCATGCCAATAATGAGAGTGTAAGAGAACATTATTGGGAGCTATGATTGAGTGACTTGAATTTCTTTTTAATAATAATATAATAGTATCATAAGAATAATAATAATAATATTAGTGATAATATTGATGATTAAGTCAAAATTGAACTATTAGGATTGATTGATGATCAGGATTTTCCATCAACAATATTTGATTACCAACTGATGCAAGGTAATTTACTATTTTTGGAAAGTCATACTTGAGACTTTCTATTTTTAGAAACTCATCCCTAAGCCGCAAAATTTTCAACAATAGCCTCCGTCACTGGGATCTAAACATCATCTGAGATCTCAATACTAACCAAGCTAAGGTGTCCTCCCAAGTACCATCATACAGGCAGTTTTATGGTACTTCATCTCTCCCTTTTAACTAAATTGGAGATATATACCAATCAAAGTATGCTCCTAAAATAAACTAGCTTCTTGTTGGGAATAGATTTCGTTAATAGTAAATACATCAACTACTTGTTCAACCAATATCAAACTTCCAATGTATATGTTCTTGTATGCTAGCACAAAACTCTGGGGTCTTCAACTATTCTGATGTTGTTTAGGTCATCACAATATCCAAACACATCTTGATGGAAACTTCCTGTTGAAGAAAATGTAACTAGGTTTGGTCTTCATAAATATACTTTTGATATTTGTATTTATTCAAGAAAAGAAATATTATTTTTATAATATATGTCAATGAATTTCTTGTTCATTGAAATAGGTTTAGCACTAGTTAAAATGTTATAGGTGAGTCAAATAGTCAAAAGGAAAAAAAAATTGAAGACCTAAGGGCATGTTACACCTTGTATAAATATGTATTAAAGTCAAAGAGAATACCTCCAAGCAAAGTCAAGTCTCCTCCTATGCTAAAGCACCATCAAGAAGCTCCTTCAAGCATGCAATACTTCCAAAGAAAACATTCGAAGTCTACTCTTCAAGTCGACCTGCAAATAGTTGATTAGTTGGCCTAAATGGAGGGACAATCCTCTATTTATAGAGGTTGTCCACTCCAACACAACGCACTCAATGAGCTCTGAAATTTGCGAAGGGTAAAGGAAAGAAAGAACGAAGGAAGAGGGTCTCCAAGGGTAGCGAAGGAGAAGGGTATACCACCGAAGTCAAGAGGTTTGTTCTAGGGCTGCTGCAGTCACACGTGCGAGGAAAACAATGGGCTGCCCTTGCGGCTAGGACAACAACAATCCATAGACACTTATCTGTCTTCGTTTGGGGTTAAAAATAGGTCTACAAGGCCTCCTACTCCAACGTAGAAAAAGACACTCAAGCGAAGGAGAGAAGGGCATATAACACCTAGTAATCCTCCCACACGTGCGAGAAACTAGGGCAGTAGAACAACAACACAGTCATACACCCATATCTCAAGAAGGATCTTGGTTGGTCAAAGAAGAAGTACTTGAGAAGGGGATATAAGAGGAACACCTTATCTAAGAGGCACACATGAGCAAGAACTATTCCTAGACAATGATCGAAGAAGGAAGACGAAGTGCCAGGAAACGAATTGCCGGAAGAAGTGTTGGGGAACGGAGTGCCGAAAGAAGTGCCGGGGAATAAGGTGCAGAATGAAGGAAGGAATTGACTTGTGCTTCAAGGATACTCTTGTCAGGGGTCTAGGGTTTGGCATTGATTAATAGAAACTTCAATAAGAGAAATTCACTAAAGGGTTTTCCTCCCAAGAGAAGAGAGGATTTGACCCTGGCAGAGAGCCAACATCTTGTGTTCGTGTTCTTATGTTTTGGTAGCATTTTGATGTACACACATATGCACTAATAATAAGAAGAAGAATAATAAGCTAATAAGGAAAAGTAAAAATACTCCACAAATTGTTATAAAGTAATGAAGAATCACACTACACCTAATTTGCCCTAGATTCTTCAACATGGTATTAGAGCTAAGGTGACACATCAAGGAAAGGGCAATGCAAGAACACTTATCAAGGAAGGCCATCTACAAGGTTGAAGCATCAAGCCTAGAAGTCTCAATCACTTCAAGGAAAAGAAGGTCTCCAATCCATCATTCATCAAGGAAGTCTACATAGCTAGAAGAAGAGCTTTACATAAAGGCACCTACAAAGAAGAGCAGATTGAAGCAGGACCTACATCAAGCTACAAGTCATCAAGCAAGTCCACTTGAAGAACATCAAGATCCTAGGAAGCCAAGACATCAAATCTTCAAGGAGGAAGCAAATCCATTACATCTCAAAATCTATCAAGTAAGTACATGTCCCCTTTTGAATATACATCAATGTCTTTTTGCAAGGAAAGCAATAAATTGGTAGGTACCAATAACTTTCTTGCATGGAAGAAGAGGACTGATTTACTTCTCAAGGAGAATGAACTCCTAGAACATGTCAAAGGGAATATCACTATCCCTGCTAAGGAACAAACTCAAGCCTTAGCCAACTATAATAAAGATGAGACTAGAGCTCAAAGGATTCTAATAGAATCAATCAAAGACTCTCTCATTCCTTATGTCTCCAAATTTGAAACATCAAAATAAATTTATGATAAGCTAGTAGAGCTATTCTCGGTATCCACAACTGGAGAAGTAATATCTCTAAGGAATGAATTATACAAGATGAAGATAACAAAGGAAGTAATAGCTCCCTACTTCATGAAAATCTCTGAAATGAGAGATCAACTTCAAGAGCTTGGGGAAGTCATGTTTGACAAAGAGATGACAACTGTAGAAGCAATGCTCTACCTGAGGATTGGGGCAACTTCACATCAAGCATATATGCCAAGAAGGAAGCAACCACACTCAGTGAAATGTGGTCTCTATGCACGACAAAGGAAACCAGACTTAAAGCAAAGGAAGATGTGGGATTGAAAGAGCAAGCATTTGCTACCATGGCCAAGAGAGATGGAAAATTTGGCAAGTTTGGTCCACGAAGAAGAAACAACAAAGACATGTCCAAAATTCAATGTTTTAGATGCCAAGAATATGGACACTACAAAAGGAATTGTCCTAAGCTTAAGAAGGACAACAACAACAAAAGAAAGAGGGAAGAAGCTCACATGACTCAAGAAGTGAAAGAAGAAGAAAAGAAGCAAAAGAAGGAAGATCCTTCAGATCTCTACTATGACTAGGTCAAACTCTTTACTTCAAGTCTTCTTTCAAGATTTTGAGTAGGATAGGAGCATGTAGGAATAAAATAAAATTGCATAGCTAGAAACATCTTCTAGAATCTAGAAGCATGAAGTACATAGAGTTCTAGATACTCATGAAGATGTAGCATTTATAATGAGAATAAAAATGCATGGGTAGAAATATCTTCTAGAATATAGGAGCATGGTAGATATAGCTCAAGATATTCATATAGAAGGAGCATACCTAGTATAGGACCTCATCCATGATAAAAGAAGATTGATCATGATCAAGAATCTTAGAAGACCTCCATCATCAAAAGAAAAGGAACATTTGCAAGGAAAGGGTCTTTAAGATCCTATGATGGAATCTTCAAAAGAAGGTTCATAAACCAAAGCAGATGTCTCATTGGGAATCTCATTCATGGGATTCAAGAAAAGGATGATATGCAGGCAAGCTAAGATGAAGCAAGAAGGGCCACACCAAGAAGCTAAGATGATCAAAGGAGAATCAAGATGAGGTATGTATGCATTAAAGTTTAGTCATGTTATCATTTGTATATTATTGAGTCATGGGAATAGTTCTATAACATGATCAAGTATGAAAGAATCTCTTTCACCAAGAACATGCTCGAAGGCATGTACTACAATGCAATGAAGGTCAACAAAAGAATATGCTCACATAAGGAGTATAAGATTGCTGACTACGAAGCAAGAAGAAATGTTGACTAGTCCAGGAAGCAAGCAATGAAGAAATGCTCTCACAAGAAGCATAAGATGGTTGACCTATCTATCTAAGAAGAAGCAAATGAAGAAAGAGATCAAGCATGTGAAGAACACCATGATCACCGAGAATCACTATTTGACAAGATACTCTAAAGATATCTCTCGAAAGAAGGCAGGACAACTCTGACAAAGGAAGGAAGGACCCTTGACACCTATGAAGGCCTTGGAGATATGAAAGATGCAGATAACTGATTCTACTCTACAAAGATGTCATGATGAAGAAGCCATCCAGCAAAAGAAAAAGCAATGTTGAAGCAATATCAAGATGAAGTCATAATGGGCTACTAGGTCGAAGCATTTAAACAAGAAAGTACAACAATGCATCCATGAGAAGAGTATTTCGAAGCATGGACATATGAAAAAGGAGTAGCCAGGTGACAAGAAAACCTGATGTATGACAAGAAAGCCACTTTCCACGAAAGAAGCAATGACATGACAAACCAGGAAGGAAAGTGATCGATGGATGGTGCCCTACCTAGAAGAAGTTCAAACAAAGACTTCATGACATCAAAAGAAAGGAAGTAGATCAAGCAGCTGAAGGACCCCCAAAGAAGAAGTTGCTGATGAATGAAAGAGTCCCTAGTTAAGAGGGAGCTCTGACAGATCCCTAATCAAGAGGGAGTTTTGGATCACCCCTGATTACAAAGGAGTGGCAATTGTATTTTTCCATTTCATGGGTCATGCACTAGACCAGGACTAACAGCCGTAAGTCTAGATGAAGGCCATGAATGGAAATCTAGACACAAGATAGACACAACGTTCTTGTCTTCACTTGGGAAGAAAGAATGGGAGGATTGGGTAATCATCCAGCATCCGATACTCTTTGAGGATGTGTAGGGCATCCAAGACAAGAGTAGGCAAGAGGACCGATATTCTTTGAGCGCTGGAACCCAAGATAAGAATAGTCCTAGAAGGTCATACTTAGTGAATACCCTGGTGGGTATGTACCTTGAGAGACAATGATGAAGGTATCTATAAATCATTGGTCTCGCTAGCATTGTAGCTCATGGTATCGTAGAGAGATGGAGCTGTTAGTCAAGGCCTTGCACTATGATAATGTTGATAAAAATGATGCTATAACAGATGGATTCCCAATCCGGTTTCTCTTATGTGAATTCTTCAAGATTGATAAATAGCCAAACACCTTGTAATGTTGAATGAATACCTTCCTAGTTAAGAGGGAGTGTTGAAGAAAATGTAACTAGGTTCGGTTTTCATAAATGTACTTTTGATATTTGTATTTATTCAAGAAAAGAAATATTATTTTTATAATATATGTCAATGAGTTTCTTGCTCATTGAAATAGGTTTAGAACTAGTTAAAGTGCTATAGGTGACTCAAATAGTCAAAAGAAAAAAAGGTTGAAGACCTTAAGGGCATGTTACACCTTGTATAATATATGTTAAAGTCAAAGAGAATACCTCCAAGCAAAGTCAAGTCTCCTCCTATGCTAAGGCACCATCAAGAAGCTCCTTCAAGCATGCAATACCACCAAAGAAACCATTCGAAGTCTACTCTTCAAGTCGGCTTGCAAACAGTTGACTAGTCGGCCTTCGATTCGGCCTAAACAGAGGGACAGTCCTCTATTTATCGAGGCTGTCCACTCCAATACAACACAGTCAATGAGCTCTAAAGTCTGCGAAGGATAAAGGCGAGAAAGAACAAAGGAAGAGGGTCTCCAAGGGCAGTGAAGGAGAAGGGTATACCACCGAAGTCAAGAGGTTTGTTCTAGGGTTGCTGCAGTCACACATGCGAGGAAAACAGAGGGCTGTCCCTGCGGCTAGGACAACAACAATCCATAGACACTCATCTATCTTTGTTTGGGCTAAAACTAGGCCTACAAGGCCTTCGACTCTAGTGTAGAAGAAAGACACTCAAGCGAAGGAGAGAAGGGCATATAACACCTAGTAATCCTCCCACACGTGCGAGAAACTAGGGCAGCAAAACATCAATACAGTCATACACCCATATCTCAAGAAGGATCTCAGTTGGTCAAATAAGAAGTACTTGAGAAGGGGATAAAAGAGGAACACCTCATATAAGAGGCTCACATGAGAAGGAACTGTTCCTAGATAAAGATCAAAGAAGGAAGAGGAAGTGCCAGAAGAAGTGCTGGGGAATAAGGTGCAGAAAGAAGGAAGGACTTGACTTGTGCTTGGAGGATACTCTTGTCAGGGGTCTAGGGTTTGGCATTGATCAATAGAAGCTTCAATAAGAGAAATTCACTAAAGGGTTTTCCTCTCAAGAGAAGAGAGGTTTTGGCCTTGGCAGAGAGCCAACATCTTGTGTTTTTGTTCTTATGTTTTGGTAGCAGTTTGATGAAGTACACACATATGCTATTATGCACTAATAATAATAATAAGAAGAATAAGCTAATAAGGAAAAGTAAAAATACTCCACAAATTGTTACCAAGTAACGAAGAATCACACTACACCTAATTTGCCCTAGATGCTTCAACACTTCCCCCTTCAACTTTTCCAGCAACACCAAACTTTGCCTCAGCACGTTCAATTCTTGTTCACAACATCAATCACAAATAACCATTTGTAATGCTTTAGCCTATCTCCAATTTTTATTCTTTCTTCATGGTCTTTGTTATAGCTGTCACAATATTCCCTCCTCCTTAATTGAGGAGATATACACTTTCTTTATCCAAGCTTCTTCTCTACAAGGGGATAAATCCATCAACAACTCAGCCACATACACTCTTTCTTTCCCATTATCATATTATCATATCATCAGAGAACTTCAACCTTCGGATCATCATTCCTTCTAACTTTACATGGCAACAAAGTCATCTATTAATCAATAATGTAAACTTTAAGATTCTTACAACTTCCTATTTCCATCATGCTCAACATCATCATAATCAAGTATGAGGTAGGTAAGCATCTTCAACATCTTGAAGATTATCTACCTGCAAATCTTCAAAAAGTATAACCAAGCACAAATACATATGAAGTCAACTTTATCAATACACTCGGAGTATCTAGGGTTATCAAAAATAAGAAATCAATCTTTAGATATCCAAAACCTAATCTTAGGTTTTTCAATCAACAAAGGTTACATGCCCTGGACTTTCACAACAATCTTTGCTAGGGTTTTGTCACAAACCCTAGATTCCTTTACCAAAACTAAACTTTAGATGTCAAGAACTAAATTCAATCATAGCGAAAGCATTTTACATCCAGGGTTTCATTATCATGTCCTAGACTCTTATATCAAACTCTACTAGGGTTTTGTCGTAAACCTTAGATACAAACATCAAAACTTTAACAACTCGACCAAGCTAGGGTTTTGAATCATATGGAAGCATATATTTCTAGGGTTTCATTCCTAGGATCTTCATTAACTATTACAAGGGTTTTTTCATAAACCCCTAATTCATCAAACCCTAAAAACAAGCTAGGGAGTCATCAAATGTTCTAGATATCATCAACAAACACTAAAAGGCTAGGGTTTTATAGTGAACCCGAAAGGTTAGGGTTTTACCAAAGTGAACAAAAGATGGAGAGTTCGACAAGGGTTGATTTCATCTGAAGATCAATCACCCTAACAAATAAGAATCTTTATGATTCAAAACCCTAGACATGAGAGAGTTAGTAATATAAATCAAATTTCAAAATGACCGTACCTTCTTATATGAAGAAGACTTACTACAAACCTTGTAGACTTAAACATACCTTGAGTTGCTTCTTTACAAACCTTGTAGGGCTTCCTCTGCAACAAAACTTCTTTCAAATCTTCCTTTGGAGCCTCCTTCTGAATCTAATCACAATCCTTCTTTAGAATATACCCTCAATCCTTCTTCCAAAGAAAACACAAGGAAAGGATTATAATCAGGCATCAGAAATAAAGTTAAACATGTATAGAAGGAATCAACAAAATAATGAAAGAAATGAGGAATACTTATCTTTTTGTGAAAAGGTGGAAGCTCCCTCTTGATCTTGTATCAATCTAGCTTTCTGAGAGATTTCTTCAACTTATCAAAACAACTCAAGAACTTTATAACAAAACTTATTAGATCTATAAATCGTAGAAATAAAAAAGAAAGATAGATTGATCCCAGAGTCAAACATAAGAGAAACTTTACAAGACCTAAAAACAATAACGTATACTATAAGTTGTGAAAATTCAGCTAACCCCAAATCCTATTGCAACAACTGATGTTATTTCTTCTATTTGTTAATTTAATTAAACAAATTGTTTGTTGTGTGCTACGACAAATATCGAAACAAATACACTGCAACTTTCACAAATAAAATACTGCAGAAGAAATAAAAACGCTGGAAGAAATAGATGCGCACACATAATATGACACCGTTATTTTTGGACTAAGTCCTCGGAAAAACCCAACTTGGGAAAACCGGTGCAGCGGCTGAGGGTTTTATTATTATGCGGTAATAAATCTAAGTACAAAACTATGGATGCTCTAATCTAGCAATCCATACAAAGAAATCACTGATAGAAAGTCTAGTGAGAAAAATCTCACTCCCACTGACGATCCGACATTGACCTTGGCTGAAGATGAGTTGTTCTCTATTGTGTTCATTTATGGTAGCATCAAATGTGTTCTAAGCCTCAAAATTTGCAGGGAGGCTATGACACATGTATTCCAGTATACCCAGAAATCGTTTTGGGAAATTCCACCTAGAGACAGTTTTATTAAAATAATTAATTATTTTTAATGGATTTCTAAGTCCAAACTTAGGAAATTAAAATAATTAAAGGGTATTAATTAAACTGGGTGTGAAACTTCTAGAAGAAGACGAGGATCAAGTCAAAATGATCTAAGTCATTGATTAGAATCTAATCTGGGCCGTTGATTGATCAATGCGAGGATTATAAGGACCTCAATGGGCATTTGGAAAATACACCAAGCAGATACTCAGCTGCCCAAGTAGATCGATTTTCTCACTGGTTGAAGTTCGACAAGAGGAAATCGAATTAGAGGGTGAGTTGCAAGTGTGAGAGAGAGGGTATCAGCAATAGTTGAGAGTGCGAGAAACGACATGAAGAGGCACCGCAAAAGAGGGACGCAGATCACCCATGCAGAGGTAGTGACGCAAGGACAATGCAATCACTGCGTAGAGGGTGACATAGTGTGGCTAGCGTGAGGGCAGCAGGTCCTCTCAGGTGTCAGAAATTCACTGTGGAGTGGAGAAATTTGTTTGTAAAATTTCTCTCAATGATTCTTCTTCTATTTTGCTATCTGTAGATTGTACATGAGATTTTGCTGAAGAATAATAAAAGAAACCCTCATCTGTTGCACCGGTTTTCCCACATTGGGTTTTTTCGGGGACAATTGTCCAAAAATAACTGTGTTAATGTGTTATTGTTGTGCTAGTATTTTCCTTACATTTATTTTCCGCAGTAATTAATTTGTGAAGACTGCAGTGTATGTATTTCGATATTTTCCGTAGACAACTACAAATAATTTGTTTTAGTAAATTAACAAATAGAAGAAATATTATCAGTTGTTGCAGTAGGATTTGGAATTTCCAGATTTTCACATGGTATCAGAGCATAGACAGGAGGCAGGAGAGATCTAGTGCAAAAGAAAAGGGAGCAGCGTAGCACTGCGTAAGCAGCTGCTTGAAGTCCCCAGAAGATTGCGTAGTCCTTGGGCTAGGCAGATAAGATTTTGAGGGAGAGTTAATTCTCTGAGTGAGTTGGCAGAGAATCAATCTCCAGATTGAAGGGTTATTAGAGGCAGAGGGAGCAATTGTGGTTCTTTTGCAGAGAAAATCTCTAGCTAAAACGGAGTGTCTTGCAGTGGTAAGTACAACGTTGAGAAGGAGAATAACACGAAACAACATGGATAGTCAAGATGTATTATTTTCCAGATTGGAAGAAGAATTCGCATGTTTGTCAAGTTCAACATCAGCAGGTGTTTGGTATATTGATAGCGGGGCTTTAGCTCACATGATTGGAGTATGAGAGTACTTCTCTAGCTATCAAGAAGAGCATATGGACTTCCAGGGCACTATGTGATATGAAACGAAGTGTACTCCATTAGGGAGAGACACCATAGCGTTTCAGACGGAAGTAGGAATCAACATAAGAGCCACTAATGTGTTGTATGTGTCGGGGTTAGGAATGAATCTGATTTCATTGTCCTAATTATAGGACAAGGGGTATGATGTATACTTCATTGGAAGGAAGGTGTATGTCAAACATCCCAGCTGGAAGAAGAAGAGACAAATTGGAGCTCGAAGCAACAGATTGCAGCTCGAATCTCCAATGGCACTGATAGGCAATAATCATAATGGTGAAAAGGAACTGAATGAATTATGGCACAAGCGAATAGGACACTTACACCATGGAGCACTGAGGATGCTCAGAGAGACCGTTATAGGAGTTCCACTCAGTACTGAGCATGATGATGTATGTAGAGGATGCGTACTAGGGAAATATGCTAAGGTAGCTTTTCCTAGAAGTGACAACAGAGCAAGAGGTGTGTTGGGATTGATAGACTCAGATATTTGTGGCTCGATGTCCACGAAAGCTCTTAGCGGTGGTGAGTACTTTGTCACCTTTATTGATGATCACTCTAGACAAACTTGGATCTATTTCTTAAAGACCAAGGATGAGGTCTTTGATTGGTTTAGAGAGTTTAAGGCTCTTGTAGAAAACATGATAGGGAAAAAGATAAAGGTATTGCGTCAGATAGTGGTGGAGAATATACAGATAAAAGCTTCACAAATTTCTACGCAAAGGAGGGCATCAAAAGAGAGTGGACAACTCCATACAATCCACAACAGAATGGAGTAGCGGAGTGGAAGAATAGAACAATTGTCGGGGCAGCAATGGCTATGTTATATGACTAGGACTTGCCTAGATTCTTATGGGCAGAGGCATGCAACACATCAGTGTATATCGAGAATAGAACTCCTTACAAAGCATTGGGGAAGAAAACGCTTGAAGGAGTCTTCATAGGGAAAAAGCAGGAGGTGAGTCATCTCAGGATATTCAGAAGTGTGGCATATTGTCACATTACAGACGAGAAGCGTAGTAAGCTAGATCAGACTGCAAAAAAGGGGTACCTCATAGGGTACTGAGACCTCAAAAGCATACAGAATTTACATTCCAAGCAACAGGAAAATTGTAGTAAGACGAGATGCAAAGTTCATGGAAGATAGAGCTTTCAAAAAATCTCGAGAGATGCCAGCAGATGTTCCATTAGTCCAACAGCAGTAGGGGCAACAGGAAGGACAAGTAGGAGGACATATATCAAGATTGAGTACCATAACCAACACCAATATTTCCTTAGGAGTAGGAGATCCAGGTAGTTCTCAACAAATGGAATAGCAGGAACAAGAGGGGGATTTGATTGAGCCTCCCACCACCAGTGGTAGAACCAACAGGGAAGTTCAGCAGACGCTGAGGGACACAGAGGAGTTTGTCAGAGCTCCCAGAACTGACAAGCGGCAATGTAGACAGCCTGATAGTTACCAAGCCTTGGTAGCACAAGTTGAACCCTCCAATTTTAAGGAAGTCGTACAACACCAACTTTGGGTGGATGCCATGGTAGAAGAGTATAGTTCTATCATGACGAATGATGTTTGGGAAGTGGTGCCTAGACCAGAGGATAGATTAGTTGTAGTATCAAGGTGGATCTACAAGATCAAGTACGCTGCAGATGGCAGTATGAAGAAGTACAAGGCTAGGTTTGTGGCAAAGGTGTACGCACAAAAGGAAGGAATAGACTATGAGGAGACCTTCTTCCCAGCAGCTAGATATACTTCTATCAGATCTATTATATCCCTAGCAACTCAAATGGGATGGGAGATTCACCAGATGGATGTAAAGACAACATTCTTGAATGAGGTGATAGAAGAAGAGGTGCATATAGAACAACCCGAAGGCTTTGAGACTCATGAAAAGAGAACTCATGTATGCCAGTTAAAGAAAGCCTCGTATGGGCTCAAGCAACCACCCAGAGCATGGTATGGTCGGATTGATAGTTACTTGCAGCAGTTGGGATTCATCAAGAGTGATGCTGATCCCAATCTCTACTATCTAATGGTGGAGAATGAGCCACTTATTTTGGTATTATATGTAGATGACTTATTTCTAACAGGGTCATTTGGGCTCATAAAGTACCGCAAGGAGAATCTTGAAGCAGAATTCAACATGAAGGATATGGGGTTGATGCATATCTCTGGTTATAAGTTTGGCAGAAGAATGGGGAGATCTTCCTTGGGCAAGGAAGATATGCTCCAGAGATTCTGAAGAGATTCAAAATGCAGTATTGCTGGCCCATGGCTATGCCTATGATCACCAACTGGAAGAAAATAGATGCACTAGGAGACAAGGAAGTGGACCCCACCTTGTACAGACAACTCATTGGGTTGCTCATGTATCTGGTCAACACTAGGCTAGACATTTCTTTCGCTGTCAACACCCGTAGTTAGTTCATGGTGGAACCAAAAAGGGTACATTAGGTAATAGCTAGGCACATTCTTAGATATGTGCGTGAAACAGTCGGATATGGGTTGAAATACACCCGAGGAGATGACGTCAGATTGAGCGGATTCATAGATGCAGACTGGGCAGGTAGTTCAGTAGACCGGAAAAAGTACCTCCGAGTATTGCTTCAACATTGGATCAGGAATGATCTCTTCGTGCAACAGGAAGCAAAAGTCGGTAGCTCTGAGCTCAATAGAAGTAGAATATATGGCGGCCAACACAGCTACGTGGAAAGCTATATGGCTTGGAAAACTGCTTGTGAGTTTGTTCAGGAAGAGGATGGAAGTGACCAGTGTTTTCTGCGATAATCAGAGTTGTATAAAACTATCTAAGAATCCAATATTTCATGATCGGTCAAAACACATTGATATCAGATGTTACTTAATCAGAGACTGTTCAGCGTGGGGCAGTACAACTGCAGTATGTCCCCACAAGAGATTAGGTAGCAGACGTACTCACAAAGGCTCTAGGAAGAGCTAAGTTCATCTAGTTTAGGGAGCAAATGGGTATGGTAGAGAACCCGTTTCAATAGCAGAAACATATGGTTTCTTAACATATGGTTTCTTAGTTGTAGCAGCAACAAATGAGAGGGAGTTGCAGTGCAGATGCAGTAGTTGGCAGCAGTATGCAGGGACAATAGCAGCACATATGCAACATTTGTGCAGTAGTTGGTGGGCAGTGATGTCAGACATCAACAACGTAGAGGGAGATGTTACAGAGTCAGGGTGATGCTTCAACAGGTTGCATTACTAGAGCACATTCCTCGCTAAGAGGGAGTGTTGATTTTTGGTAGCATCGGATGTGCTCTAAGCCTCAAAATTTGTAGGGAGGCTAGGACACATGTATTCCAGAATACCCATAAATCGTTTTGGGAAATTCCACCCAGAGACAATTTTATTAAAATAATTTTTATTTTTAATGGATGCCTAAGTCCAAACTTAGGAAATTAAAATAATTAAAGGTTGTTAATTAAACTGGGTGTGAAACTTCTAGAAGAAGACAAGGATCAAGTCAAAATGATCTAAGCCATTGATTAGAATCTAATCTAGACTGTTGATTGATCAACGAGAGGATTATAAGAAGAACTTCGATGGGCATTTGGAAAATACAAGCATATACTCAACTGCCCAAGTAGATCAATTTTCTCACTGGTTGAAGTTTGGCAAGTGGAAATCGAATTAGAGGGTGAGTTGTAGGTGAGAGAGAGAGAGGGTATCAACAATAGTCGAGAGTGTAGGAAACGACAGGAAGAGGTAGCGTAGAAGAGGGACGCAGATCACCCACGTAGAGGCAGTGACGTAGGGACACCACAATCACTGTGCAGAGGGTGACATAGTGTGGCTAGCGTGAGTGCAGTAGGTCTTCTCAGGGGTCAGAAATTCACTGTGGATTGGAGACTTTTGTTTGTAAAATTTCTCTCAGTGATTCTTCTTCTATTCTGGTATATGTAGATAGTACATGAGATTTTGCTGAAGAATAATAAAAGAAACCCTCATCTGCTGCACCGGTTTTCCCACATTGGGTTTTTCCGGGGACAGTTGTCCAAAAGTCATTGTGTTAATGTGTTTTTGTTGTGCTAGTATTTTCCTTACGTTTATTTTTCGCAATAATTAATTTGTGAAGACTGCAGTGTATGTATTTCAATATTTTCCATAGACAACTGCAAATAATTTGTTTTAGTAAATTAAAAAATAGAAGAAATATTATCAGTTGTTGCAGTAGGATTTGGAATTTCCAGATTTTCATATGTTGCCTCTGTGCAGCCCCTTCGTCAGCCTACGCAGTGCCGCGTCCCATAACTCAAACCAACGTCTCTCTCACTAATCGATCAATTGTTGTCTGGAAGATCGATTCTGTTGGCCTTCGGGCTCCCACTCCAGCTTCTGGTACTGAATCACTCCTCCCCAACAAAATACAGATTCCCCTCTGAAGCATTGCGCTGCCTCTCTGCTCTTTGTTGCCTCTCTGTGGCACTCACCACCTCTCTGCTATGCACTCATCAGACTGGAAAATTTCCCTCTAGCCTTACTATCCCTGCGCCTCTCTCACTGCTTCAATCTCTTTGAATCACCTCCGGCAACTGAATGTTGCTACTCTGGAGATCGATTTCCTATCAAAATCGAATCCCTGGTGTCTCAAGTGTGTTTTCCAACCCTCATCGAATTTCTTCTTATAATCTCTCTTTGAGACATCAACGGGTAAGATTAAAACATAATCGATGGCTAAGATTAACTAGAACTCGATCCATGTCTTCTTCTAGAAGATTCTTACCATAACTTAATTAATACCCTTTAATTAATCAGTTTTCCTAAGTTTGGACAGGAACCATTAAAAAAAGATTAATTATTTTAATTAAGCGGTCTCTAGGTGGAATTTCTAGAAACAATTTCTGGGTTTTGGAGAATACATGTATTCTAGCCTCTCCACCAAATTTCGTGGCTAGAACATAATCGATGCTACAAAAACTAATGCTCCCTCTTAGTAAGGAATGTGTTTTAGAGTTGCAATCCATTGAAGCAACAGCCTGTCTCTGCACCACCTCCTGTCACACTACTGATGTCTGGCGGCTGCTACCCATCAACTACTGCGCAACTCTGGTATACGCTGCATTTGTGCTGCTGCTGGGCCTGCTAAACGCTTCCAACATTGCATCTACATTGCAACTACCTCTCCATCTGTTGTTGCTGCTATTGCAACATCTGCAACTGAAAAGCATCCAAAATACTGAATCAACTGTGTTTAGTATGATGCATCTGTCTCTCGAGTCTCTGGCTGCTACTAGCATCTACACTGTCACTGAAGAATCTGCGCTGCTGCGAACTCTGCACTGAGCCATCTGCTCTGCTGTCAACACCGCACTGCGCTCCCCAACATTCGACTGCTACTGGTCTCTGCCACTGTCACTCTATCTCTGACTGCATCAACTGTCACTGATCCATCCTGCTATTGAATACTGTGGGCCCTTGTAGCAAGGTATTGATCCATGAGGTGGACCTTGTTGGCACGAAAATGACAATAGGGAAGAGACGCTGGGTTCAGGCACAAGGGGCTAACAAGGCTCCGCTGTAGTCTAGAGCAATGCTGACATTTTCACCTTACCCAGAATGGCAAGAAGTCTCACTCGAGGCGTGTCGCGATAGAAGTTAGATGGGGTAGAATGGAGTATCAAGGAGTTTGTAGCCAACGAACATCAATAACTTACAACAGTCAATAATCTACACTATCCAATCAAGCTATTCTACTCATGTCATTACAAGAACCCATCTGACTTATATCCATTCATTAAAAGAGTTTTAAAGAACCCACATAAAGCACATCAATACATTATAGGTCCCAAATTGCTTCTTTCATTAACTTGAGTATAATAGAGTACATAACAGATTACATAAGGCTCGAAGCTTGATCAACAAATACACAAAGAACATAACCAACAAGACCAATCACAACCAGAACGAAGGACGAGGTTCGCCTTTCCGCAACTTGGAAGGTTCTCCGGATCCTGTCCTTGTTCGTCTGCTTCATGACCAACCCCTTTGTCGTGCTATCTTCTACCTTTTATCCTTTGCTCTGTACCCCCACTACCATTCCCCTCATCTCCTGCTCCACTGACTTTGCCCTCTGCTGCCTTCTATCTGCCCTTGCTCGGCTTCTCTTGCTCTCATCCGCCACCTTGTCGCCACCGCTCGTTCACTCTTAGTTCCTGCTACCTGACATGGCTGCCAGTCCCGCAACTCCAATAGTTGTTCCCGCCACATGTCCTTGCTTCGCAAAACTCAAAATTCAAAATGAAGGCCCCAACAGGCCCCGACCACAGTTCTTTGACTCGTCGCCGAGTCAATCTATCCCGGGTGCTGTCTGCATTGCTATTGTCGGCTCTGATACTATTCCTGTCGTTGCTATTTCTGCTGTTATTGCTTGCTGTTGTGTTGTTCTGCTTCTTGAGGGGTTGCTGCTTCTGTTTCTGGCTGTGTCGGTCTTGCTTCCTGCGGTGCTACTTCTGCTTCACGTTGGCCTTCTTTTCCAAACGAAGGCCCCAACTCAAGTACCTCGACGATTGTCTCTTGGCGGAAGCAGTTGTAATCGTCGAGTGTGGTCTATTAGCAACCTGTAGTGGAGTCGGCCTTCTGGAGGAATTCTTCCGCTGTGGTGGAGTTCGGGTGATCGGGGCGGATGTCCTACAGGGTGCTCCATTGCTCCTTCATGTTGTCACACACTTCCCGTAGAGCACTAGAATGCGTGTGGACTGGTGGCCTAAGATCGAGAATCTTCTTCTTAGTCTTGGCCGATTCCTCCTCAATCTGCTGCACCCGGGCTTAGAGAGAGGCAATCTCTGCATCAATTTGCTTCCGTTGGTTTTTGTCCCTGCAGTTCTTGCTGTCAGTGAGGTGTTGTTGGATTTGGTGCCAAAGCGGGTAGACAGGTTGATTCTTCAGGGCCAAGCTGCCTGACCAATCATGGACCTGTTCAATCAGAGTGTATCCGTTCGCCAGGGCATCAATGACCAAAGCTTTGAGTACGACATCAATGGTGAGTTTTTGCTCGATCTCTGTGATGTAGCTAGCAGACGAATCAGGCAACGCGGATGTCGTAGCATCTAAACTTTTCTTCAACTCCCTGGTGGTAGACACTAGGTTCGCTCACGTTGCTTGAATGTGGTTGCAACAGTCAACCAGTGTGCACGCAGAAAAATCTTCGGGGGGCTTCAATAACTAAATCAGAAACAATGGGCCAAAGATCTCACAGCTTGGATGTTACTTGCTCGACTTGTGATTGCAACTCTTGATTGGTTTGTCAAAGTTGATCTCGATTTGTCGTGAGAGTGACGAGTTGTTGCTTTTGCTGCTCGTGCTTGGTGAGAAGGTCGTTGTGGATCTTTTCAGCCCGTTGTGCTGCTTGCTGGATGAACTCGAACAACTGTGTAGAGGGCCAATGCTGAAGATTCTCGTGCTGCATTGTGGACGGGTTTGGGAAACTGCTTTGCAGGGGTTGGCCATTGGCAATAGATTTTTCAGAGTGGCCGTGGGGCGAGGTTTCAACAAATGGGGGGGTGGGAGGAATAATGATTGAATCGGGAACAACTGGGAAAGTTAACGAAAACGAGGCACCAAACGGTTTGATCTCGGTAGTTTGTGGTTGTGTGGCGACCAACTCATCGCCTGATAGTGGGCCCGACCCCAACAATAGTGATATCAAAGACGTTGTGTGGCCTTCTCCTTCGGGGAGTGTCATGGTGGACTGGACGGTCGAGTCGACCTCCATTTCTTCAGTGGCTATGCGGGTGTCTGGGGGGATTGGGTCGGACAGGGTCGCGGAGGTTGAAGCTGTATGAGGGGATGGATCTCGTGACCCAGGTGAAACAGTAGAGTTAGAAAGTGGGGTTTCTTTGACAATTGGGGAGGCAAATATTGTCTCGGGTCTTTCTTTGGTGAGGTCAACAACGGGCACATCGACCATGGTATTTTGCTTCTTGGTAGCAGGTGGCTTGGTACTTTTCGGCTTCCTAGGCTTGGGGATTGTTGGCTTTGATTGTGAATGAGGGCCACGAGGAGGGATAGCCACAACTAGGGTGTAGTGATGATTGTATTAAACAATGTAAAACCCTGCAACTCAATAGATTGGGAGGTCATACCTGATGAATCCTTGAAGCTGGCAATGGTCTGCTTGAGGGAACTCATCTACTTCTGCATTTGGGAGACCATCGGCTTTAAGTCTTGCTCTGCTGCCCTCTTCCCACTGCCCTCGGTCGCATCTCCTGTCCGAGGTTGTGGTAGCATGCCCCCGAACAAATATTTGTACCGACCTTTGATTTCACAGGGGACCGCTGGCCACGAACCTACCTTTGTGTGGAAAGCCTCCACTGCCAATGTAAACTTCTGCGCCTGCATTTGAAAAGTCTCTGGGTGGACACATTGCGGTCTGAGGTAAGTTTGGCCATGCGTCACCCCGAACCAGATGTCCAGTGAGTATGCATCAAGCAACCCCTTGGGAACCCTTTCCGCTGTCCTTACGGTCTCTAGCATCTTTTGGTACCATTTGCTGAAGACTGCCTCCTTGATTAACTTGCTTCTTGGGTCCCCAGATGTTCTCCATTGCGTGTATTTAATTGCAAGTGGTTGGTCGTCTGTGATCTTCGCCAAGTACCTGCCTGTGGTAGGGTACCATTTCCACATTGACCAAGGTCATGATTAGTTATCCGAAGATAAAATTAGTGCTTCGTCTGTAGACATCCTCGCATGCCTCAAATAATTCATTTAGTAGGAACACAGACTAGTTGAGCAAAGCCCCTTCAACACAATGTTCCACAACTGAGATTGTGTCCAAATCTACACTCATTTCTAGAGAAATATTGCATCACCTTCCGGATGATGATATAGCAGGCAAATCTGATGTGTTCCTAGTTGATTAAATCTATCTTTGCGGCCTTGCCGCCTTGTATGGTGTTGTACTTGCTATAGTAGTCTTTGTCTTCCTCTTTCTTTGTTCTCTTCGCGCCTGTTTGAAACGCCGTCGAGACTGCATTGCCTGTTGCTGATAATCCGGTGAGGCGCTGAATGTCATCTACATGGATGGGATATTCTCCATCTAACCAAAGTGAACCGCAATGCATCCTGATTACTAGAAGTTTGGTGCCATCATCCTTTGTAACTTCGCAGATTTATCAATGTCGATTGCTGAAGTCCTCAGAATGTTACCTTGGCTTTTGTCACCTTGGTGCCATCGTCCTTTGTAACTTCTTCTGTGTACACCTCTCGCTTTAGCGCTGGGAATTGGAAGCAATCTAAGAGGTCATTGTCTACCAGTGTCGACTTGTCGTATTTCCCATATAGTATTTCTAAAACAACAATTCACTCATCCAATTTGTCTTCAGGAATTGATATGAGCGGCTTCGTCATTCTGCAACGTTGTTGATAAACAATAGTCACAAGAGGCTAATAGCGAATGCTTGGGTGACGTTGCTGAGATTCGAACTGGGATTTGAGCAATTCTACCACCTGAGTTGGAAATTCTAAAACTTTCGGCATATCCATGCAAATTAAGTAGACTAACTTTGACACGACGCTTCTGACTAGACTCACTAACTAATTACTATGACAACTTTCCCTATGCAGATTCGGTCGTGCTAATATGTCGCCGGCTGATCTGTGATGACGTATTATGGAAAAAGGACAAAGTGGGGCGAATGGGTATTAATGGTTACCATAATGGCAGACATTTATTAGTTAATTCTATCCATAACGGGAAAAGATCCTATGGAAATTTGACTGACAGGTCTATTATTGCCTAATTATTACGGAAAAGACTTTGAGTACGACGGAAAAGACTTGTGAAACATGTGACTGACCTCCCCGACCATAATCGGTTGCGATATGGTGGCATCGATGCCGCAACTGATCTACTGCTTGGGGTTTATTGTGTTGAATGTAAAGAAGTGAACCTGACTGCCTACTTGACTGACCTACTCCTACTGACTCACTATAAACCTACCTACGACCCCTTTTCAGAGACCCAATCAATGATAAAGTTGAGTATTGGGCTGGTGGAAAGGCTTTAGGCGTGCACCATTCACCCATCCTGGTAGTAATATTCCATCTAGTTGCGCGAGCTTCACCGCTCCAGACTCCCTGATTTCTGCGACTATGAACGAACCTAACCAGTGCATCTGCAACTTGCCCAGAAACTTCTGGAACTTGCTATCATATAATAAAACTTGCCCTCCGACTGTGAAAGCTTTTTTCTTAATGTGCCTGTCGTGCCATGCCTTCTGTCTTCTTTGCTTAACGGACTGGTGGAATTCGGCTAGAAACCTGGCTTCATCTAGTTCCATCAATTCTTCCAATCACTTTTGCAGTGAGGCATCGTTCGTTATCTTAGTAACCTGAGCGATGAAGATACTCGGTATCGCGAATTCTGTTGGCACGACAACTTCCCATCTGTATACCAACTGGAAGGGCGTTTGCTTGTGTGACCTCTTTATTGTTGTTCGGTACGCCGATAGCGTGGCTGGTACACGTTCATCCCAATCATGCCGATTTGCCGAGCATACCTTCGTTAGGCCCTTTTCAAGTATCTTGTTAAAGGCTTCGACTGTCCCATTAGCTTGTGGATGGTATGGGCTACTCTTATGGTGTTGGACTAGGAAATTCTTCAATAGAGATGCGACTGTTTCATTTATAAAGTGAGTTCCCTGGTCACTTGTTAGGCTTCTTGGGCACCCAAACCTTGATATGATATTTTCAAAAATGAACCTCACGGTTGTCTACTGTACAGTCTTTCACTGGAGCCGCCTCCGCCCATCTTGTGAGATACTCTGTTGCTGTAATAATGTATCGTGCCTGAGAGTGACGTGTCAGTGGATTGATCAGACCGACGAAATACACTGCCCACTTCTCAAATATTTGTACCATGCATATCGAATGTAGTGGTAACTCATCATGATGCGATGGTTTGCCAACTCTCTAACATACGTCACACCCTTTGGCGTACTCTTGAGTCTTTAGTGTCCTTGTAGAGGGTAGGCCACCATAACCCTGCCTACAAAACCAATGTTGCGAACATCGACATCCGGATAAAATCGCCAAGGGTCTGGAAAACAAAAAAATCGTAAAAATCGACAAACATCGACAAAATTAAGATATCATAAAAATATCTTTAAAAATCAGCAAACATTGGACAGGCCGAAAAATCATGATTTCAAGATAAAATCGGGATGTTATCGAGATGTTCGCAACACTGTACATAACCTTTCTTGCTGTTGTTTTCCCTCTGACGTGTCCCCCTGCTACTCCAGAGTGGCATTCCCATAGAACATCTTGTCATTTGTGCTGGAGGAGACATTGCTGCAACACCTGGTCAAGCCCCAGCTTGTATAGATGCCCCGCGATCAACTGATAATTGGCCGCTCGCACCACCATATATCTCCTCTGCGTCACCGTATATCCCTTCAAACATTGCTGTGTGGCCAAGAAAGTTGCAATTTCCTCTAAGTAATTTGGTATTGCTTCTATGCGGAACAAATCAGCATCTGGTAGTTGGTCATCAAGGGAGCCTCCACTTTCCCTTGACTCCAGTCTTGAGAGGTGATCAGGTCCCACGTTTAACCGACTTGGTTTAATGATGACTTCGAATGTAAACTCCTAGAATAACAGTAGCCACCTGCAGATTCTTCCTTCTAAGACCAGCTTGTTGACTAGGTACCTTAAGGCTGAGTGATCCGTGAAGAACTTGAATGGGCCCCCAAGTAGATAGTGCTGAAACTTTGTAAGGAATACACCATGGCTAATGCTTCCCTCTCAGTCGTGGTGTATTTCTTTTGCTTTGTCGACAACTTCCTTTTGGCAAAGTAGATCGGATGGTCCAAGTTGCCTTCTCTTGGTTGCGCCAGCACTGCCCTTAGGGAAATGCCCAATGCGTCGATATGTACATGGAATTGCTTATTCCAATCCGGGTATACTAAGATGGGAGCACTCACCAACTTTTCCTTTAGGATGTTTAATGTCGCCTGACAATCCTTCGACCATTTGAATGCTTCCGCCTTCTTGAGCAACTTCTCCAGGGGCGTGACGATGGAAGCATAGTTGCAGATGAATTTGCGATAATACCCTGTGTGGCCCAATGTCGATCACAACTGCTTCACGATCCATATTCAAAATAACCGCAACTTTTGCAGGGTCTATACAAACACCATCCTTGCAAATGATGTGGCTCAACAACGTGCCAAACGAAACTGCAAAGATACATTTCTTTAGGTTTAGGGAGATCTGTAACTGCCTACAATGATCAAACATCACTATGAGTAGGTTGGCGTGCTTTTTCAACAGGCTGTAAACTGTCCAGTCGTCCATATACACCTCCGGGAATCAGTGAATGTAATCCTTGAATGCGGCGATGACAATTCGGGCGAAAACGATAGACGCATTCTTTAGGCCAAATGGCATGACATGGTACGCATACGACCCCCACTCCATGGTGAAAGTGGTCTTCTTCTTGTCCTCCTTCGCTATCCGGACTTGGTGGTATCCTGAGAACCCGTCTGTGAAGGAGTATGCTTCATTCCTCGCAATGTTGTCTAGGACCTCATCATTGAAGGGTGTGGGGAATGGATCATGTACGCAGGCATTGTTGAGGTTGCGATAGTCTACGCAGACCCTTATCTCCGTGGCATCCTTCTTGTTCTGGATCACTATTGGACTGATCCATTTTGCCTCGTCTACCGGAAAAATGAGCCCTGCTTCCAACATCTTGTCTATCTCCTTCTTGAACTTTTCTTTTATTCTTGGGTTCAGTCAGTATGGTTTGTGCTTCACTGGCCTGGCGTTAGGTTTCAGTACAATCTTCATTTCCCCAATATCCCCCTTAATTCCCTTTAACTCTGCAACCGAAGCTGGGAACAAGTCCTCATATTCCCGCAAAAGATCAAAAATATCCTTAGTTGTGTGCTCATCCCAGTAGTCCCCTATTGATGCCATCTTAGGTTTGTCCTCCGTGCCAATGTTGTGCTTCCACAATTTTACTAGGAGTAAGTGTGAGACATCTATTGCAGGTCCCTCTCGGAGATCCCTCTCTCCTTCGGTCTCAAGAAATGTCAGGTGCCTCAGTGCTTCTAGGTCGTCCTCCTTTGGGTTTGCCCCCACTTTTCTGCAAGCCACAACCTTCGGGTATCATGACTCTTAAAAGTATTGCAGGAACCATTTGTCAATGCATCCTTCCCACAATTGACCTGATGTGAAGAGGATCCTTTTGATTGCATACAATACCTTAGTCAGTTGTCTGTCACTATCTTTAAACCAAAAACTGCTACTGAATTTTTCAACTAGTGTGTCCCAGTGCCCCGTTTGTCTTCGAATTTCTTCTTGTATATACCATGCTTGAGGGACTGTACCCAAGGTGTGTAAGAACATGTGTACCCATAGTTCCTTCAGAACTCGTTCTCTGTTCCATTTGTTTGTGCAGTTCTCTAGGTGTTGTTGAGGATTGGGGTTCACCCTGTATTTTACAATTTCTTGTGGTCGATCCCTTGCTTGCTTAAACCTTTCCCTCATGGCCCTCTTGATCCTTTCCCAGTCGTGGAGGGTGTTGCGGTGTGCTTTCCACCAGCGTGTTGGGGTTGCTTGTAGTGCGATGTCCAACAATGGTACCTTGTGGCTCTCTCTTATGGTTCGATTGATCTTATTTAGAAATACATCTACTGAATCTATGCCATGAAAGGTGGGATAATCACTTACCTCCGTTCCAATCCAATTGATGCGGCATATCTTAGCACAACGTTTGGTATCAACTTTGTATCCGCCTTGCTGCCAAGCATCCCATGCAGCCTTAGAGCCAACCTCTGAGCTCTGTATACTCCTCCAGCTGACCGATCCTTCCGCTGTGGGGTTGATGTAATCTTCTCTCTTTCCTGCTGTCAACTGGTAGAGTTGGTCTAGCATTCCTGGTTCATCTCGGTCATCTACTGGTTCTGTGAATCTTGGCCCCTGGTACGGATCTAGTGGCTGGATCACCCATACTCCTTCCACCTCGAAGATCATCAGCTCCTTCTTTAGATCAATGATAGCATAGTTTTCATAGGCCTAGTCAATGCTGAACAGTGCTGGGTAAGGATCTTTGTCGCCCATTATATCTATCACCTCAAAGTCTGTGTGTGTCTTCACTCCTGCTACATCTACTTCCACATCTTCCAGCCTTCCAATGGGTAGAATGTAGTACTGGTTGGCCATTCGCAGTTGGATTGGTGAGTACTTCAGCTGTGGTTTCCCCAGTGCCTCCCATGTTTTTCGGGGTAAAATATTAATGTCGAACCCAAGTCTAACATTGTATCTTTGATTTGGAATCTAGAGACCTGCGCGTCAATTCTGAACTCCCTGCCCGTTCTCCTCTTCGGACTCTTCTTGTGTGCTTCTTAGGCAGATTCGCCAAGACACTTTCTTCTCCAGTTTCTTCCTTTGACAGAACTGCTTTCAAACTTCTGTGCAACTCCCCTAACATCTGGTCGTTGTTGACGATCTGCAAGAATAGTCTGAACCATTCTTCAATAGGGTGGCCAGGTCTTGGTCGACCGAATGACTTTTCCTCCTGGGAATTTTCCAAATTTCCAAACTTTGTCGCTTCTTGATAATATTGCTTACGCCGTCCAAGATTGTATGAGTGCTTTGGTGAGGCCACCTTAATAATGGCTAGTCGGTCCTGGACACCTTAGTCAGCCCCTACTTGTCGCCACGAGTGACTGCGTTAATGTTAGAGAGTAGAGCTACCTCTGCTTCCCCTCTGCATTTATTAGGTTTCTCCCGTTGCCTAGTCCGTTCTTCCCACCTTGCAATTAGTTTTGGGCAATCCTCCATTGCATGTGTATTGACCCGACATTGAGAGCACCAAGGTCTTCTTGGGAGAGGACAGTCCCTGGCGACATGTCCTTCCTGATCACAGTTGTAGCAGCGCATAGGTCCCCTGCCCCTTGTTCTTCCTCCTCTCGTTCCTCCTCCTCCTCCTCGCCCTCTGCGAGTAGTCTCATTGATCCTGAATGTTGAATGGTCTAGCCGATTTGCTAGCGCATCCAGTGCTCGACATTAATCTGTGTGGTGGGTCGTGGATATGCAAAACTCACAGTAGTTGTTGTTTGGGATGTTTGAGTACTTTTGCAGTATTAGACACAACCGTGGTGAATGTCCATAGCCCCTACAGACCTCACAGTACTTGGGTTGATTTTGGCTTGGGAATGCCCCTTGTGATCCTACTACCACAACTCCTGCTGTAGGCAGAGCCCTTGATGGTCTGGCGGGCCCCGATGTGTTACCCGTGCCCCTCAGTCTCGGGCACTCAGTCGTGACGTGACCCTCCACCAGACAGTGGGTGCACCACATGTTGGGTCTCACTGGACAGACTGGCTTTAAGTCTTTCAATTTCTCTGTCAAGCTGGCTATTTGGTGTTGGAGACCCAAGATCGATGGATCCTGCGACACGGGGCCCCCCCCCCTCATTCTCCCCCTCACCCTCTCGATACTCGTGTGGATACCTTGCCATAGCCTCTATACGAGTTGCTTGCTCCAGAGCATCTTGCAGGGTCTCAATCTTTTGTTGTGTTAGGTGTGTCTGGTAAGGGGTTGGAGTGCCTTGATAAACCAATCCCTCTGGTGGTTGGGATGTATGGTGTATCTTAATTTGCCGGTTGCGTCTTTAAACCTCTGCATAAGCTCCCAAGCACTTTCCGCTGCTTGATCTCCCACAACTTCGACAACCCTTGCTGATCTGTTTGGGGGAGCTTGAATTCTTGCACGAAGCTCTTCTTGATATTGTCTATGGTTAGATTCTGGTTTAACTCTGCCCATTTGATAAACCACCTCAGGGCCCTCTCCCTAAGGGTAGTCTGAAATTTGATCAACTTCACATTGTTGGACATTTGGTGAGCTCTCCATATGGCTTTGCATAGGTACCAGTGTTGTTCTAAATATTAGAATATATTAGAATATCCCTATTTAGCATTTAATGCTCATTCCTTTTAGCTGTTGCTATTTATATTCTTTTAGCAGTTTCTTTGATGAAACTGAGTGTTTCTATATTCTACATAGAAACATGATGTTTCTATTATTGTAAATATCTCTGTATTATGATTGAGCTGTTTGCTCATTTGAAATTAATTCATTCAACATTCTTTTATGGTATCAGAGCAAGGTTAAGAGATTTCTTGAACAGTAATTCTCTCTGCATCGTAATCTCTTGAGTCCTTTCTAAGGTCGAGCCCTCTGTAAGCCAGGCAGCCTTCACTGAGTCTTAGCCTCGGCTTTGCTCGCTGTGATAAAAGCTTACAGTCGTCCATCTCGATACAGAAATGGATTCTTCCCTTGCATGATTATTTTTTTAAGGAAATAACTTTGTGGCGGTGACTGTTTTCGTGGGAGCGGGATTTGTTTTGGCTGGCCAGTTTGCTTGGAATCGTGAATCCGGCTATCTTCTTCTTCGCCTGGCGGCTATTCGACCACAACGTGGAATTCCTCAGCAATCGTGATCCAGGTGTTTCCTCTCAAAACTCATTTGTTTGTTTGAAAATCGGAGTCGTGGTTTGAAAAGTCGATCTGCGGGCATCTGTCTATTTTTTTTAACTGCTGTTAAACGCTGTCAAACCCGTGGATATATGTACCCGTGGATATACATTTTGAAACCCGTGGATATTCATTTGAAACCCGTGGAAACCCGTGGATATATATTTCAAACCCGTGGATATATATTTGAAACCCGTGGTTCATTGTATTTCACGCGTTATACTTCTGATATATTTCAAACCCGTGTATATTTCAAAAGCCGGGATATATTTCAAACGCTGATATATCTCAGTCATACGCGTGTTATCAAACCCGTGGATATATTTCAAAACGGGTATATATATAAAGCGTATACACCTGTGGCTTTTATTTATATATACACATATATAAACGTAGCTGAGACGTGACGTGAAGCTTTGATAGCTCACGTGGCCCAATTTCTTAGATCTTCGTATTTGCTTTATCAGCATTCCCAATCAGTGGTGTTTGCCGGCAGTATATTCCCAATCAGCAGTGTGTGCCGGCAGTGTTCCCAATCAGCGTGTTTTATCTGTTGTTGCTCAGTGTGTTCCCAATCAGCGTCTTTTTTCTCTTATCTGTTCCAAATCAGCAGTGTGTTCCCATTACAAACTCAGACCTGAATTTATCTGTTGCCACTTCGGATTATAGTGGAGCTCCACGGATCTGAAGCAAACCTGTGGGAAACTGTATTCTCAGACCTGTCACATTTATCTTATGATTTGGACCTGTCACATTTATTAAAGAAGGGGATTTTTGCAGCAGGATTAAAGGGGACAGTTTCAGCAGTATTACTATTGTTTCTTTAGACTGGAGAGATATTTTTGCTGACTTCTGTATTTTCTTTGGGAAAATGGCCACGCTCACCAATCTGATGTTAGAAGGAAATCAACGCTTTAATGGCAGCAACTATAACATTTGGAAACAAAGAATGTTGACCATTTTTGAGTATAGGCGTCTTGATCAACTCATTTTGGGCAAAGAGCTTCGTCCCGGTACAGCTGGGACCGATCAAGATAAATTTGATGATCGAAATCGAGAGGCTGTTATGCTTCTCAAGCTCTCTGTCGCTGATGATCAGTTACCACAAATCCCTTCTGGCAAGACAGCTGCTGAAATCTGGCAACAGTTGAAAGAATTGCATGAGACATCTGACAAAAGCAGAGCTTTTTTTCTCAAAAATCAGTTGTTCTCCATCATGATGGACGAACATATGTCTTTACAGGAACATCTCAACAAAATTAAAGACATTCGAGATCAGCTCGAAGCCATTGGTCGGACCATGGAGGAGGAAGATATGGTAGTTATTACTTTGAAAAGTCTACCGAAATCCTATGAACACTTCATAGAAACACTCAACATTACCACCACAAATGTTGATCTGAAGTTTCCAGATTTATGTACCAAACTTCTGCAGCAGGATCGGTGGAAACAACAGTTTGGTAATAGTGCTTCATCAGTGTCCTCGGAAAATGCATTTTCTGCAAAATATCAGTCCTCTCAGTCCTTTCAGCAGAAAGGCTCCTCTCAGCTTTTTGATCCTGCTCGGAAGAAAAGTGTGCAGTGTAATTACTGTCACAGGTTCGGTCACATAAAGAAAGATTGTCGACAGCGGATTGCTTCTGAACAGAGGAAACAGGGAGGGCCACATCAGACAGCTAATGTTGCAGAACATTCCGAGCAGACAGAGTCTGCCTTTTACGCCTTTATGGCTAAAAGAGCTTCAGATCCTGTTCCTTCCTCTGCATGGTACATTGACTCTGGCGCATCACGTCATTTTTCTCACAGGCGTGACTGGTTTATTGACTTTTCATCTTTCAGTGATTCCGTGGTATTTGGCGGAGGTGAAAAGTACACAGTAGTTGGCAGAGGGACAGTTCAAATTCAGTCTGGTGGGCGCACACTTATATTTCTGAATGTATACTATGTTCCTGGTATGGAAATTAATCTGCTATCTGTCAGCCAGATTATGAGGAATTCTCCTCAACTTGATGTAGTGTTCAGTACCCACAAGTGCTCCATTATTGACAGGGAGACTAGTTTAACAGTTGCTGTTGGCCTAGAGGATCATGGTCTATACAGGCTACTTGACACCGGTGACTCTCCAGAAGTGGCTCTAGCAGCACGTATCTCTCCTATCAGCACTCTATGGCATCAGCGATATGGGCATCTCAATATGCAGTATCTCTCTCAGCTCTCTCGGGAGGGACTTGTGTCTGGATTACCTGATATTCAGACTCAGCAGTTGGGGGTATGCAGCGCCTGTCAAGAGGGAAAGCAACATCGGTCTTCATTCAAAAATGGAGAATCTTGGCGCGCATCTAAGGTACTTCAGTTACTTCATGCTGATATTTGCGGTCCTATGAATACAGCTTCTATCACTGCTTGCAAATATTTTTTACTTATTGTAGATGATTTCAGTAGAAAGATGTGGGTATATTTTTTAAAAAATAAATCTGATGCTCTTAGTACCTTTCAGAAGTTTAAAACCTTAGTGGAAAAAGAATCTGGTTGTAACATCATGACCCTTAGGACCGACAATGGGGGGGAATTTTGTTCTTCAGCGTTTGCCAACTTCTGTGATATTCATGGCATCAAACGTCAATTAACCACTCCTTACACTCCTCAGCAAAATAGTGTTGTCGAGCGTCGCAATCGCACGGTTGTTGAAATGGCTCGTTCCATGCTACAACACAGGAGTGTTCCAAACAAATTCTGGGCTGAAGCAGTATTTACTGCTGTTTATCTTCTTAACAGATCACCCACTCAGGCTGTTACAGGGAAGACTCCTGAAGAGGTTTGGTCTGGCAGAAAGCCTAAGATCAGTCATCTCAAAGTATTTGGCTCAGTTGCATATGTTTGGATTCCAGCTGCTAAGCGATCTAAGTTGGATTCCAAAAGCCAGAAACTCATGATGACAGGGTACAGTGATCATCACAAGGCTTATAGGCTGATAGATATAGCCACTGGTCGTCTTAGCTTCAGTCGGGATGTAGTATTTGATGAAGACAGAGGATTTTTTCAGTCTTCTTCTTCTAAGCAGTGTTCTGAGGATCAGCCTCACAGTGTTCTTCTTCCGGTCGGTCCACCTGATGGGAGGGATGATGTAGCATCAGTATTTGATCATAATCTATCTGAGCTTCCTCCAGAAAATAATCCTCCTCTTGCGGCCCCTATTGCTCTTGAGTCTTCTCCACCTCCTCCTGATATTGGTTCCTCTACTTCTGCTATTGCTTCTTCTACTCTTCGGCCAAAATGGTGGGCTAAAACCATTGGTGATCTCCGGGATGATGAGCTCCTTGAAGGCAGAACTTCTAGACATAAGAACAGACAACAGTCTACAGTCAATTTTTCTCTTATGGCTAACCTGCACAGTACTTTTGAGCCTCAAACCTATTCAGAGGCTAAGGGTACATCTGAGTGGGAACAGGCTATGGAAGCCGAATTCCAGAGTCTTCAGAAGAATCACACATGGACACTTTCTGATCTTCCTGCAGACAAAAAGCCCATAGGCTGCAAATGGGTGTATAAAGTGAAATACAAAGCTGATGGAACCATAGACAAGTATAAAGCTCGGCTTGTGGCTCGAGGATTTTCACAGAAGGAAGGCATCGACTATGAGGAGACTTTTGCTCCTACAGCCAAGATGAGTACCATAAGGCTTGTTCTTGCCCTAGCAGCTCAGTTCAATTGGAAAGTTCATCATATGGATGTAAAAAGTGCTTTCCTAAATGGTGACCTCCAAGAAGAAGTCTACATGACGCAGCCTCCAGGATTCAAGGTTGCTGGTCAAGAACAGAAAGTGTGTTGGTTAGCTAAAGCAATCTATGGATTGAAACAAGCTCCTCGGGCTTGGTACATGAAAATTGATCAGTACCTGACAGATCAGGGTTTTCAGCGGAGCCCTTCTGATGCAAACCTGTACATCAAGCATACTGGTGATGATATCTTGTTTGTGGTTGTCTATGTGGATGATCTTATCATTACTGGCAGCTCTGCACATTTGATCCATGGGATCAAACAAGATTTATGCAGAACTTTTGAGATGACAGACTTGGGGCTTCTTCATTATTGTCTGGGGGTTGAAGTTTGGCAGACTGAAAATCAGATCTTTCTCTCTCAGTCCAAGTATGCCAAAAATCTTGTGGACAGATTCAGAATGCAGGATTGCAAACCGGCCACGACTCCTATGGAACCAGGGCTCAAACTTTCAGCTCAGTCATCCTCTCCCCTTGTGGATGAAACTTTATTCAGGCAATTAGTGGGCAGTCTCATCTATCTTACTGCTACCAGACCTGACATCAGTTTTGCAGTAAGCTACATTTCTCGCTTCATGTCCGCTCCTAAAGCTGATCATTGGCAAGCAGCAAAGCGTGTGCTACGATATGTGCGTGGCACTTCTGATTATGGCCTCCTATACACTCGAAGTTCCAATCCTATTCTCAGTGGTTACACTGATTCTGACTGGGCCGGTTCGGTTGATGACCGTAAATCTACAGCTGGGTATGTGTTTAATCTAGGATCCGGTGCTGTTACTTGGACTAGTAAGAAGCAACAGGCAGTGGCTCTCTCCTCAACAGAAGCCGAGTATCGGGGAGCAGTTAAGGCATCCTGTGAGGCAGTTTGGCTTCGACGTATGCTGGCAGATATGCATGTTTCCCAGACAGGGCCTACTTCTTTGTTTTGTGATAATCAAGGAGTGCTCAAACTTGCCAAGAATCCTGTCTTTCATGAACGAACAAAGCATGTGGAAACTCATTGCCACTACATTCGCCAGCTTGTTGAAGACGGCTCAGTTCAGTTGCAATATGTTCCCACAACAGAGCAGCCTGCCGACATCTTCACCAAGCCTCTTGGTCCTGATAAATTTGTAAAATTCAGAGGGTCTATTGGTGTTGTAAATAGATTGAGCATTAAGGGAGGGTATTAGAATATATTAGAATATCCCTATTTAGCATTTAATGCTCATTCCTTTTAGCTGTTGCTATTTATATTCTTTTAGCAGTTTCTTTGATGAAACTGAGTGTTTCTATATTCTACATAGAAACCTGATGTTTCTATTATTGTAAATATCTCTGTATTATGATTGAGCTGTTTGCTCATTTGAAATTAATTCATTCAACATTCTTTTACTAAATCCTCATTCCCTCGGCCAGAGAATTCCGGGTATCTGGTAAAGGATCCTGCCATGTTGGTCCGAGTGCGTGCTAGAAGCACAAAGCCTTGGGTTCCAGGCTGTTGAGATCCTTGTAATCCTAAATTGCTAGTGCTACTATTCCCACTACTGTTAGAGGTACCAGAACCAGTCTTATATCTAACATGCACACTATGTACTCGTATTGCTTTAAGCAACTTAGCAACAAATTTACCAGGACTGTTGTAAAGTACCAGGGGAAGGTCGGGGTGAACGCTACCTGAGCTTTGAGGGGTTGGATTTCTGATTCTGTTTGATGCATTGGCTTTTGCAAACAATCGTCCCATCACATCGCACATCTCATCTTCCATATCTTCCTCAGGATTACTGTGACCGCTTCCATTAGACACCTCCCCCGCAACGGGTGAGGGAGGGCTCCTATCACCTTCCGGACTTCCGTCTGTCCTGGTTGTCTCTATTCCCTTCTCTGAGTTCTCCGCCATCTCATCTCTTCCTTCTAGACCCTTCGACACTGCTCTTGCTTGGTGTGGTCCCTTTGATTGCCCTCTCATTGCCTGCATGGCCCTTTCCTGCCACTTTTCTTCTATCCACGCTCTCCTTTGTGCTCTTACTTCCCTAGCCCTTCGTGAATCTTCTGCATCCATTCTTTTAGTGGCATCATAGTCCCCCGCTCAGTAGAATTTCTCCCCTTAGGTCCTTCCCCCAGTACTGGGGGTTTATGCTGCCATGCTCAACCCTTGGAAAGGAATCAAGCCTTCTTCCACCATCAGAATCTTAATCCAGAGAGGTACTTCTTTCAACAACTTTCCTCTTAGCCCAGATTGGAACACAATGTTAGCCTTCGAGAGGGACTGGTAATTTTTTTGCTTCGAACTCGACCACGTATCCCTCTAGAGTAGTCTGTACCCAAAAATCTATCGCTCTTGTCAGATCTGTGTCAATATGGTGGAGCGCCGCGAGATCTGCGGCAACCCAATTGCGACAAGATGGCGTCTGTCCTTCTGGCTGACCCTTCACTTGCAGTGTTCGCAACCAGTTGTACAACTCTTTGGGGAACTTACCCCAGAAGATCTCGTACTTATCACTTGCAGTTTTCGAATATAAAATCTCGTCGTTCACCTAAGCTATAGCTTGGCTTCAAAGTATGGCCTGCTGTGATACAAACCGATCCACTTGGTCATCCCACCAGTTTCGTATCTCCTTCTTAAAAATCCTTGATACCATATTTTGAATCCCTCTTTTTGATTTCAGGTCCGACAATGGAACCATTTGTTGGCACGAAAATGACAATAGGGAAGAGACCTTGGGTTCAGGCACAAGGGGCCAACAAGGCTCCGCTGTAGTCTAGAACAACGCTGACATTTTCACCTTACCCGGAAGGGCAAGGAGTCTCACCCGAGGCGTGCCACAACTAAATTTAGATGGGGTAGAATGGAGTATCAAGGAGTTTGTAGCCAACGAACATCAATAACTTGTAACAGTTAATCGTCTACACTATCCAATTGAGCTATTCTACTCATGTCATTACAAGAACCCATCTGGCTTATAGAAATTCATTACAAAAGTTTTAAAGAACCCACATAAAGCAGATCAATACATTATAGGTCCCAAATTGCTTCTTTCATTAACTTGAACATAATAGAATACATAACAGATTACAAAAGGCTCGAAGCCTGATCAACAAATACATAAAGAACATAACCAACAAGACCAATCATAACCAGAACCAAGGATGAGGCTCGCCTTTCTGCAACTGAGGAAGGCTCTCCTGATCTTGTCCTCGTTCGTCTGCTTCATGACCAACCCCTTCCTCGTGCTATCTTCTGCCTTTTATCCTTTGCTCCGCACACCCACTGCCAGTGCCCCTCATCTCCTGCTCGGCTGACTCTGCCCTCGGTTGCCTTCTATCTGCCCTTGCTCCACTGCTCTTGCTCTCGTCTGCCAGCTTGCCGCAACCGCCCGTTCACTCTTAGTTCCTACTTTCTCCCCCTGCTGTCAGTCCCGCAACTCCAATAGTTGTCCCTGCCACTTGTCCTTGCTTCGCAAAACGAAAGCCCGTCTTGCTCATCCTGTAGCTATCTGGGGCTACAAAACCAAATCACCCCACCTCACTCCTGGAGGTATATCGGTGATCATGGAAAACACTTCCTCGATTTCTGCAGATGTAACCTACTGATCTTGCTTCTCCTCGTTCTTCTTTCTGAGAGGACATTGAGTGCTATAGTGGCCAAGCTCACCACATCTGAAGCATTTCACGTTGGAAATGTCCTTCCTCCTACGCTGCTCCTGTTGGCCCTTTGATGCGAGGGCCACATTCTCTTCTTCCTTTAGTTGCTTCATCCCATTGCTGCTGTCGTTGCCATTGATGGTGCTCTTCACCAAATCTCGCCTCATCTCCTCCTGCTGCAGATCAACCCACATTCGATCCCAATCTGGCAACTTTTCTCTGCCCATAATACTCTGGACGAAGACCTGCCATTCTTTGGAAACACTGTTTAGAGCTAACCGCACCAATTCTGTAGGTTGGGGCATTGACCCTACTGTAGACAGTTGGTCTCGGATATCCTGAAGCCTAGTGAGGAAGGGGTCTATGCGCTCCCCTTTCTACATCCTTGTGCATCTTAGCTTCTCCTCAAGATACATCTTCTGCTGCTCGGAAGATCCCTCGTATAGCGTAGCAAGTGCTTCCCACATTTGTCGGGCAGTATCTTTGCCAGCTATGTGAGACACCACGTGATCTCGAACCCCATCGAGAATCAGCCTCTTTGCTTTCGCCATCTCCTTCTTGTAGGCCTTTAGTGGATCTACATCTGCGGGTACAACTACCACGCTATCGATGTAAGTTTTGAGATCATATTCTTCTAGAAGACAAGAAATTCTTGCCTTCCAGATCACATAGTTGGAGGCTCCATCCAACCGATCCTGAACTCTCATCCCTGCTGATGCCATCTCTGAAGAAAGTCGAATTCCTTCTCTTCTCCTCTCCACAGTTGCTGATTGGCTCTACACACTCTCTGTTGGAGTGGGCAAATATGCTCACAACTACTATTGCGCTGCTAGGAAAAATCGAACTTCTGGGCTAGAAGTTCCCTGAGAAAAGAATTCCCTCGATGTGTGCTCTTCCTTCCTCTTGACATTATTTTGCACTAGAAAACTACTGCAAAATAACTGCGTCCCGGCTGAAGATCTTCTCTGCAAGGAAAATACTGTTGCTCCCTCTGTCTCTTGTAATCTTTGGTTTGGAAAATTTATTCTCTGTCAACTCTCTCAAAGAAATAAAATTTTCCTCAAAAACTGACTCTTCTGGCCAAGGGGCTGCACCGACTCTTGAGGGTTTCGAACTGCTTCCTATGCAGAGCTTTGAAATTCCTCTTTCCTTTTGCTACTGAGCTCTTTGGATTACGATCTGTGCTTTGATACTATGTGAAAATTCGGCTAACCTCAAATCCTATTGCAACAACTGATGTTATTTCTTCTATTTGTTAATTTAATTAAACAAATTCTTTGTTGTGTGCTACGACAAATATCGAAACAAATACATTGCAACCTTCACGAATAAAACACTGCGGAAGAAATAAAAATGCTGGAAGAAATAGATGCACACACACAATATGACATCGTTATTTTTGGACGAAGCCCCCGAAAAAACACAACTTGGGAAAACCAATGCAACAATTGAGGGATTTATTATGCAATAGTAAATCTGAGTACAAAACTATGGATGCTCAAATCTAGCAATCCATACAGAGAAATGACTAACAAAAAGTCTAGTGAGAAAAATCTCACTCCCACTGGCGATCTGGCACTGACCTTGGCTCAAGATGAGCTGCTCTTTGCTGCCTCTGTGCAGTCCCTACATCAGCTTGTGCAGTGTTGCGTCCCAAAACTTGGACCAGTGTCTTTCTCGCTAGCCGATCAGTTGTTGTTTGGAAGATCAATTCTCTTGACCTCGGGCTCCCACTCCAGCTTCTGGCACTAAATCACTCCTTCTCCCCAGCAAAATACGGATTCTCCTTTGAAGCACTGCGCTTCCTCTCTGTGCTGCACTCACCGGATTGGAAAATCTCCCTTCGAACTTACTATCCTTACCCCTCTCTCACTGCTTAGATCTCACTAATCACCTTCGACAACTGAATGCTGCTACTCTGGAGATTGATTTCACAGCAAAATCGAGTTCCTGGTGTTTGAAGTGTGTTCTCCAAACCCCATTGAATTTATTGTTATAATCTCTCGTTGAAACATCAACGACCAAGATTAAAACATAATCAATGGCTAAGATTAACTAAAACTCAATCCATGTCTTCTTCTAGAAGATTCTCACCGTGACTTAATTAATACCTTTAATTAATCAGTTTTCCTAAGTTTAGACTTAGGATCCATTAGAAAAAGATTAATTATTTTAATTAAGTCGTCTCTATGTGGAATTTCCAGAAGCGATTTCTGGGTTTTGGAGAATACATGTATTCTAGCATCTCCACCAAATTTCGTGGCTAGAACACAACCGATGCTACAAAAACTAACATAAGAAAAGGATATACAAGGGATAATGTCCCTAAAGACTTAATAGAATAAGTCTTTGATTTCAGAGTCCTCAATTTTGGTCTTCTTTGGTGCAGCTTCATCAACTATAGCTTGGTCTCTTTTTTTCTTCTTGGTTTTTGGGTTTTCAGGACTTGTTTCTTAGTGTCCCATCTAGTGATAACATCTTCATGATCCATCTCCATATGAGTCAGAGTGCCCAAGGATCTAACTTGATTAGAAAGTCTTTATTCATCATACTCTTCATAAGATCATCATATTTAATTAAGTACCTGCAACATTTACTGACAAGTACCACCAAGCAAAATATACAAGTACGAAAGCATGAAGACAATTTCATTAATTCTATGGAATCTTTAGAGAGAAAAAAATTCCTCTGGTTTCCAGATCCAAACCTTAAGTTTCAGGATGTTACCTTTCGAAACATCAACTCTAGGGTTTGGATCTCAAATCCATTTCTACTCTCACTAAGGATAGTTATTTCTCTCTGGACTACCTACAAACCCTAGAGACCAAAGGCTAGTGTTTTTATAAGGGAACACAATATAACAGGGTTAGGGTTTTTGAATAGGGATCTCTAATTTAATATCCATCTATGGTTTATAATCCTAGATATTCAAGAATCTTCAAATATAAGACTACAAACCCTAGACTTAAAAACATAAAGCGAAACCCTAATGCATATTTATATATATAAGATAGACCTTTAAACAAAAACTTAACAAATAAACATGTTATGTTATACGTACCTTGTAGTAGCCTTACTTACCCTTTCTTGAAAGTGATTGCTTCCCAAGTTATACTTCCTTCAGTGTTGCCTTCAAGATATTCTTCACAGGATCTTTGATTTGATCTTTGTTATTTGGATTCCTTGAAGTGATGATAAATGATGTCGAAAGAGTGCTTCTTTGCACCTACACTTTCTTCATCATACTAGCCTAGGTCTGCGGTCTTTCAAGACTTCCTTCCTTCATTCAACATTTCAAGAATCCAAAACTTATTCTTTCTCCTTAAATCCTTTCTTGAACCCTTACTAAGTGATCTTCAAGTTGCATTTTTCTTCTTCTACACCTTAGCTTTGATACCATGTTAGAAAATAAAAAGTTTCTTATCTTGATAATTACTTGTGATATTAAGTTATCTTCTTTTAGTTCTTTTATGTCTTTTTTCTCCTTCTTATCATCAAACAACGACCAAAACATAAACATGAAGGTCAAGGACACATGATGTAAGCTCTCAGCCAAGGAAAACTCCTCTTCTAGGGGAAAACCCAAAAATTCTCTTCTCTTCCTTTAGAACCAAATCAAATGAGACAACCAAGACCTTTTGACTAAGACAAATACCTTTTGCAATCCACCAAGTCAGCCTCCATAGATGATTAGCCAAACTCCAAAAGTCAACTCAAGTCAAACTGCATCAGTTTAAAATATTGGCCCCCTTGCATCAAGAATTTTTGGCCCTACTGCAGTCCTACAACTTCAGCCCCCTCTAGCAGCTAAGAAACTAGCACGTGTGAAGCAAAAACAAAAGAAAAGTGGTCTTCTTCCTTCTAGGGTTTCTTCTAGGGTTCTTTCTTTGCTTTAGGGTTTCTTCTTCTTCTCTTGCCTTTTCGCACCTTTTCCTCCTTTTCAAGTTGCAGATCGAACTTGCTAATTGGAATAGCAAATGAGGCTGAGTAATTGCTTATTTATAGTGGTTCGAAGTTCCTTTTGAGGCCAACTTGTAGAAGGGTAGGCCTACTTGGTGGAGGAGGGTTTATATTACCAATTTACATCAAAATAATTTTCTTTCTTGACACACAAAGCCCAAGAAGGGTCTATTACATAATGGCAAGGACTATGACTCATGACATTAACCCTAGGAGGACTCAATCGCTGCTTTGACCTAGAAATAGAATTAAGTAAAGCATGAAACCCATGCTTATAAATAATTTGTCTTTTACAATAAATTTTCTTTTGACAAATACATTACATCACGACGCAAATACAATTATGAAGACTGATACTAGTTACATTTCTCAACAAGATCTACCCCTAAAACACTTGTAGTCCTCTGAAAATTGCTAGACGACTTCCTTCAAGGTGTAATGCCTGCCCAAACCCTAGCCATCTAGGCTAGGTGAGGGCTAATGTCTTCAGAAACTCGAATTTTGCTTGATCTTAGAGTGAAAGTACCTGCAAAACAATAAACCCTAGCTGTCCCTCTAGATCTACAAGAAAATGAGAAAATACAACCCTAATAGGCTATATATACAAAGAAAAATAATTACAAGGGTTAGAAAATTTATTTACAAATTATCTACAATATTCACAATAAATTTCAAGCTCTAATTAGCAAATCTATCTTTATTGCACAATTAAATTGAAGACAATAAAGAAAATAAGATTTTATATTAATGCAAAACAATCGTTAGATAAGTCCTGGAAGTTTAACACAATGGGCTCTTGAGTTTCCTGTCTTGGGAGTTGGCTGGTCCAACCGAAGACTTCCCCTCATGCCCAAGATTTGAATACCTTATAGTCTCTACACACTTAAGATGAAGTTATTAGATCAAAAGGGGCTAGATACACATTAAAACCTTCAAAATCTAGAGATACCTACTAGATCAATCAAGTTAGAATGCTTTTCTAAACCCAATAACTAATGCAAGATACCTGTGCAAATAGTTAATCCAACCACTGGCTAATGAAATAATAACTTGTGCAATATTATTCAGTAGAGCATTAAGAACATGATCTAGAAAACATTACCACAAGAAACAAAAGAGGAACACCATCATGAATAAACCCCCAAAGACTTTTGATTTATTATTCCAAAAGAAAGATTACATCCAACAAAGCTTGAATCAGAGCTTGCTCAAGATTTTTTGAGGAGTACATGCTACAATGAGGAGCAAAATAGCTTCCTTATATAGAAAATGAGAGCATCGAACCTCTCCAAGTGGCACTTCCTTGATCCATGGCTTGATCCTTGTCAAATTAATTTGATCTCTTGATATCTGGTGCACAAATATCCAAAAGAATTTGATTTCCTTGACTAAACTTTGACTTCTGGGTGGTTTTGGACCGCTTGAGTATCTTCAAAAAATAGAATTATCATAATTCTCGCATTTAATTAATCACCTGGTCCCAAAAATTCGATTTTACTGGAAAAATAGTCTTTTTGGCCCCAACGGATTTCTGGATTGGGGCTTCTTGCCTTGGAATTTAATTTTCTCTCATTTTAATTTTTTGATTAATTTTTGGCCAATTAATTTTCCTTGTATTTTTTATTTTTGTAGAAAATAAATAAATTGATTCAAGAGGGGATTACACATATTTTCCACCCTCAAAGTGTGTCGAAAAAATATTTTGGCGATGATGTCTAATTATGAGCTAAGTCACATGACACGAGGACACGAGATACAAAGGACACGTAAATACAAGTATTCGACAGGAGACATGGAGGACACATAAATACGAGTATTCAACATGAGTATATAAAACGTGTCCCTCGTGTCCTTTTTCCAGGGTCGCTACGTTATATATATATATATATATATATATTAAAAAATACTAAAATATTGTGTCTGATCCATATAGATATGAATCATGATGATATCTATTTAGTATTTAGTATAGAATATTTACCATTTAGTAATTTACTAGTTAGTTTATTAATTTACTACATCAATGATGTTCACAGTTCAATGTTCATTGTTCATGTTATAACTTCTGTTATTAACTTCAAACAGCTTCAATCATGTTCAAACTTCACATAAAGCAGTTTATAAATTATAAATTTATATGTGTTCAAATTTCACTGTTGACCAGAGCGTTAATTGAGCTTTCCCTCCCTTTAGACCTCAAAGGTGTAGTGAGCAGTGAGCACATGATGAGGAGCTGGGCTTTTTATTTCAACACACAATCTATACATGGTCACTGGTCATAAAATGTGGTCACTGGTGTATAATAAAGTTAAGTTCCATAGGCTATAACACAACTTATAGGAAATTTAAGTGCTCCAAACTCTTAGGAAAGCATGTGAACGCTTGTCTCCTGCATCTCCAGGTCTAGGTCGATGTGAAGTTGTGAACTATGCTCTTAATGTGAAGTTGTGAGCATTGCGCTCGAATCTAATGGAATTCCTCACACTGCACAAGAAATTTGATTTCAGCAACGAGCAATCTTGACTTCAACGACGAACAATGACAAAAAAACAAAAATAAACCATGTTGCAGGGTTTAAATGTCACTTTTCATGGGACACGTGTCCTAAGAGCCAAAAACATTAGGGCACGTTTTTGCCACGTCCAAAACACGTGTCTTGATTAGAGGACACGAAGAAAAATGTTTTCAACTCCTTTTAGGGCACGTTTCGTGTCCGACATGTGAAATACAAGACACGAGACCCTGAGGGACGTGTCCTGTGACTTAGATTATGAGTAATCATCCACCAAAAATATTCCCAGACAACACTTTTTATATCAAGATATTTTTAAATAGACATCCCATTAGAAGGAGAATTTACAATAGACACATGACCTCGTAGACTCCACCAAATTTTGTAACGCAAGATAGATTATCTAGTATGATATAGACTCGATAACACTAGGACTCACCTAAGACCTTACCATCGAGCCCCACTCTAGCTTTGGTGGATCCGTGGGAGAAAAAATCTAAAAATTATTTGGGTTCGGAAACACGAGTAATTGTCAGAGGGTAAAAAACTCCGTAGAGTGAAACTCTTTGCTAAGAGTCAAAGGCTTACCTATATGTTTTTACATGGCTTCATAGTCATACTAGAATCATGTTTACAATGAAGGCCCATAGAGCTGCAGAATTTGGGATTACAATGACATATTGGATGTTGCATGATGATGATGACTTTGCAAATTTTTATCCACTGACATGTACTCTACTTCTTGGGAAAGTTGACACACATGTGGTCAACAAGATGCACAAATGCATGGAACCAAAATGCCAACCCAAAAATCTGCAATTAAAATAAAAAAACAACACTACATAAGTGCTCTAGAGAGAGAAAGATGCCCAAGCATGACCATGCGACACATGAGATGCACAAATGCACATCAAAGAGAAAATATGCCAACCATGTGAGAGTCAAAGATGTAGGGCCCATAGGTTTAAAACACTTGTATTAGGGAGCCTTAGCTCAACGATAAAAAAATATGATTGATAATTGAGATTTGTGTATTTGTACACAAGTGCTCTAGAGAGAGAAAGATGCCCAAGCATGACCATGCGACACATGAGATGTATAAATGCACATCAAAGAGAAAATAATAATTATGCCCCACCATGAGAGAGTCAAAGATCTAGGGTCCACTGGTTTAAAACGCTTCTATTAGAGAGCCCTAGCTCAATGATAAAAAAAATATGATATCTAAATGAGATTTGAGTTGTGTATTTGTACACAACCCATGTAGGACGTCCTTCCAAGAGTGGTCATGGGCCCCACATAAATAGGATACACTTCCCAAGAAGGTTATTGAGCATTCATATCAAAGTTGACTAGGCTGGCCTTAATCATTACCCAGTATTACAATAAGTGATGACCTTAGCAATATTTAGTTCTTAACCAAATGCATTACTGACATAATATGAGATGGTTGTGGCCATATTTGAAGATTACACCATTAGTTTCAACAAGATCCTGGATGTCAATATGAAAATATTACAAATATAAATATTGGAAATTATTGTTTTAGAAATTGAAGTTATTATTCACATTGAGGGGAAGACTTAGAAATAGGAGCAACTGGACACCCAGATGGAGAGGTAGCAGAAAGACATGTGGGATCTAGTAGGCCCCCAGCTGAGGGCATAATATGCACCCTAGAAGTGTCTGGTGAAGCTTGCTATCAGCATTGTTCCTTAAGTATTTTGATACCGGACTTGATGTTTTGATTTCTATGATTCCTCCTTGCCCTTGAAGTGTGGTGGCGAATTGAGGTGTGCTCCTCCAAGCTGCTCCTAAAGTTTAAAGTGTATTAAAAACAGCTCTAAGTTGTGTAATCTAAATTCTGCAATAGATAAGCACATCTCTCTTACCTGCATTTAGGATATTAGTGAATAAATGAAATTAATATTGTATCTATGAAATTGGATAATACTTGAAATGAATAAAATGGCTTGGTTTATAATGTGTCCATTGTAACAATTTTACCTCGTGTGAAGATGTCCAGATTCCAAACCTTGAACACACCCAATTCTGGGCCAATACTTATCTTGGAAACTAGTGATATAGTTATATAGTATATACCATGATTGAATATTATTAGGTACGGCCCAAATGCATAAGATACTAATAAATTTATAAAAATGATTTAGTTATCATATCCTCTTAAGAAAAGAGAGGTGATGTCAACATAAGTAAAGCAAAGTACAACTGAGGACAGTTGTGATGTAAGAGGGGGAGAATGTTATGTCCCTAAACAGTGACAGGTGAAGGTCACCAATTGAGGGGGAGAATGTTACGTCCCTAAATAGTGACAGGTGAAGGTCACCAATTGTGAATATAATTTTCTAGATATTTTAATATGATGATTAACATGAATATGGTTTTAATTAGTACGAGAGCTTTCATGTTTTGCTGTACCCTAAGGGCTCAACTTAGACAGTATCATATATAATTATGAAGCCAATCATATCAAAACATGTAAGTTCAATAATGCATTTATAATTTTATTATGTTCAGGTAAAGCCTAAAGTGTCTATATCTATGAATAATTTTCTCAATTGGGCTTTAATACCCATTAATTAGCCTGTCAACACCATATAAAGCGGGTTTGATGGGAGGTTTTGTGGTTTACTTAAACCAAGTAAATGTGTTATGGTGACTTCAGATGTATGATGGCTCTCCCGTATGCTATATAAAGTCTATTTTTACGATGTTAATAATAGGGGGTTGTTTTAATCCATACATACACACATACATTCAACATATATAAATATGAATGGGGAAAAATAGTTACTAACGATCAATTGAAAACTCTCCTGTTTCAGTCTTCTTTGGCCTGTCAGAGGTAAGGTGTAATGTTGCAAGACAATTTTACCCTAGGGTTTCTTTAAGAAGCTAGTTTTCTTTTCAACAAATTTCTTTCCTACTTATAAGATAAACAATCATTCCAGCACTGAACATAGCTTTCAATATCAATAATGCAATTCAACCATTCAAATAATAGTAAATACAGTAGTATTAAAATGATACGTATTCAACAGTCACTGAGTTCCAATGTTAATCCCACAGTTCTTAACTATTCTGAACAGAACTTAACAATTTCTACAGATCCGACTACACTATATTAATCTGACCAGTGAGAAGGGTTATCTATCAGTAGAACGAAACCCTCGCTCTGTTACAAGGCTTGTCTGAGATGTGGCTGAGAAAACGAGGTAGTTCTGTTCCTGATCCGTGTTTCAGCTGCCCAGAATTCCAAAAATAGTCAAATACCCATCACAAACTCCTGTGAATGTTCCAGGCACTGCAGCCCTGCTTCTGTTACTTAATAGAGGTCTCGGATCCACCTGGAAGGGCTTACTCCTTCGGCACCCTCAGAAATACACAAAATGGTCTGCTGTCCACTGATTTTGCCACCCGAATTGAATGTTTGACTTCAATACGGTTCGACCTTCTATTTCTGCTACAGACTTCCTTCGCAAGGGTTTTCAAGCCTCAGGAACTTCATTCTGTTCACTTCAGGACTCAGCTTCCAGGAGTAACACCTACTTTAGATGCTTTCCACAGAACTTCGTTTCCGTTCAAAAGTTAATGACAGAGAAAATCCGCCCAGCTTTTGGAGATTTAGCTTGCTTTGCCACCATACTATACTGCTCCTCAGTTAGAAGATACGCTGTGCCAGAACAAGTAGAGAAAATAAAAAGAAATAGGGTGGAATCTTTCACCACTGAAATTAGTTGAAGGAAGGGGTCTTGAAAGTTAAAACCCTCAGAGCCCCAGCTCAAGAAATCAGATGATTTGATCCACAATTGTTGTTTATGATTTGATCTCAACTCCTCTCTATTTATAGATTCCTCCATGGGCTTCAATATGTGAGGGGTTGTGGGTGCAACCCGTAGTTTTGGGTTCTTATGTCTCAGCTGACCCAACTTTCGCCCCAAATTGGGAAAAATTGGGTTTTTACCCCTTTCAAGACTATAGCCTATGGGATCAGATAGGCTGTTTCGTCCCTCCTTAACCTTTAATTTGAAGAGGACATTACATAGGGTAGGTCATGGAAGTGAAAAGTGAGAGCGGAAGCCAAGGTCCAATTGGATATGTGTATATTAAGAAATTAAATGTATATGCAACTTATGACCAGCTGCTATGATTTCTTTTGGGTATACATATTGGGTATACATATTGCTAGTCTCTTTATGGTCTCTAAACCTTCTATATTTGTCTAAAAAAACCTTTTGCCTGTTTGTGTTACAAGTTAGTAAGATACTGGATTACTACACATGTTTGACTTTTCCACTGTTGCATAAAAAAAAGTCTTTGTGACATTTTTGATTCCATCATTTGCTGTGAATGTATATTTTTTCTGTTGTCTAATTCCTAGATTAATATCCGGACACAATGTGTATTTTTCAGTAGCTGTGGAGCCCATAGCAGCAGTTATTGATGGAAAAGCAATTGCACAGGAAATAAGAAGAGAAATTGCAGGTGAAGTGTCCAGGATGAGGGATGCTGTGGGAAAGGTTCCTGGTTTAGCTGTGGTGCTCGTTGGAGCCAGGAAGGATTCTGAGACTTATGTTCGCAGCAAGAAGAAAGCTTGTGAGGAAGTTGGTATTAAGTCCCTTGGGATTGACTTGCCTGAAGAATCTAGTGAAGATGAAGTTTTAAGGGCTGTTATGATGTTTAATGATGATCCCTCTGTTCATGGTGTTCTTATACAACTGCCTCTTCCACGGGTAATTTCTTACAGCTTGCAAATTGGTGTTGATCATTAGGTAAAGCCACAAGCTTAATTTTGTTAGTTGCATTTTTGTTCATCAGTATAAACATAATCCATTCAATATGACGTATGTTTTAAATTTAGTTGGGGGGTTTCAGAATTATATTTTGGTAGATCATGAATAGACAGATGATCCTCTACTGCACAGGACTGCTTAAATTCAAGTGTTGGAGTTGCATTTCTGGTTTTGCATTAGAGTTCCAATGTTAGGCTCCAATATTTTATTTGGTGACTAACATTAACATTACAGGAAAGGGATACTTTGTAATTTGCTTCCCCTCATAGAGATATAAAATGCTGCTTTCAAGTGGAATTTGATTGTTCAAACTTCTCCAGTAAAATAAGATATCTTATCAATATATGGGGATGACCATAAACTCTAAAGTGTTCAATGAGTTTGTTAAATAATAAGCATCAGGGAATTCAAAGTAAATAAGAAATGCCATAAAAGTAGTGCAACAATAATTATCAGAATGAAATTTATATTAATGTTTATGAGAGACCAACATAGATGAAAGGGACAAGAGAATGAGTACAGCAAGTATTTAAAGCATATACATCAAAAAGGAAATGAAGGCAGGGGGGGTTGGTGTGGGGGTTGCATGAACACCTCTAAGAGTAGACAAAATGAGTATAGAAGAAAAACATAAAGCACTTGCATAAAGGGGTTAAACCAAAGGTAAACCTTAGAAGAAGAGTCTGCAAGGTGGCTTAGTCCTAAATATAGGCAGCTGTTTTTAAAGGAGGGGGGAACTACCTCCACCTGCCATCTGATTCAGTAGTGCTGATGCCAACAGTAAGTCTTTGCCAAACGATGTTATTTGATGAGTGGCCTGGAATGATAGAGCCCTGGGAGTAATCCTAGGGAGCATCAGAATGCTCTTGCTTGTGATCAAGATAGTAGGAGAAGTGGGAGCACTCCTAATAAGCTAACAATACATCTCTGGGCTGTTGTTTTATAGTGATGATGTTGATGAGTGCGTCTGATCCTTTAGAAATATTAAGGCCCTAAAAATATGGAGACATGCAAATTAGAGATGCAGAGAGGATCAATCATCATATATGCCATCTACAACTGTAGATTCGACCAAATTTTTGTGGATGGTATCTACCATTGCATAGAAGGGAAGTTTGGTTGCTTCTAAGCGAGGGGTGGTCATTATTGTAGAAATTCTGCAAATTCTCTACAAAGCTACCTCTGAGATCTATTGAGAAAATCTGACTGTAGATTAACTCGATAATGCAATATACGAAAGCAAAATACTATAATCTACTTCTACTATCAAACTTGCGGAAGTTTAAAGATTGAGCTGAACCAAAGCTGAGCACATATAACCATAAGACGAAGAATCAATGCACATGAAACACAGAAAATACTCAGGGGAAAGCCTCAGCTAAAAACCCCGCTATCTGTATTATCATACAAGGTGGAAATACATTAGAATTATACAAAGCCTTAGCTCTCACAGCTAGCCAGCTCTCAGTACAATCCTCCTGGATGCTCACAGGCAAACAAGGCTTCTCACAAACCTTCTCCTCTGCCCTCCAAGCCTCCTATTTCCTTGCGTTGTTTCTCCTGGGTGATCCTACTATTACCAAGTGTAACATTGATCACTCACACTGATCTCACACCCTGTAAAACTGCGCAATCCTCAAGGAACCTTGTTCCTTCTGCATGGATGAGTTTCCTTTATAGGAAAATTCCTCCAACTGATAGTACAATGTCCCTGTCTTTAATCTCAACTGGGTCTTTGTCTGAACTGACATGCATGAGTTATTTATGAGAGAATCTTCAGTTATCTGGAGTACACTAGTTTCATGCATGCATGCATTAACTGACTGAACTCACAATTAGTTCCACAAACTGTTTGGAACTAATCTAATTGGACATAACTCAGTGAACTGAGCTAACTAACTACAAGTCAAATGCAACTCATCCTTATCTCCTTAATTAAGGGATAACTTCATCAATCAAAGGGATAACTGTTGCATGACTTCACAAAAACTTCATGTTTGAATTTCTCCAACTAATTAAATCAAGATGAATTAATTAATTATTTTTCAAATAGCTGGTGAGACTAAATTTGAATTTTAATTCTCAATTTTAATTCAAGGACAAATTAAAATTGGAATATTTTGAATGCTATTTGAAGCATTTCTTGTTACTATTTTCAACACTTCTTCTCAACAAGAAAGGAATTCAACTCAATTTCGATCCTGAACCTTTGGAATGTTCTGCATGCAACACTTCTCTCAAGTGTTGTTGCTCCAGCAACTCTAGAAACAAAAAAATATCCAACCTGAATCAGAATGATGCCTTTGTCATCAAGGTCTCTGACTGCTATTACCTCTATCGACTGAAAACTTTGCGCTTCTGTTGACTCAGCCTTTCTGCACTGTTGTCAATCCTTCTCTACGGTCTTCAGTATCTGACTGCTCTAGCCTCTGTCACTTTGATCTCTGACTGCATCAATCCCACTGATTCCTCCTGCTACTCTGCACTTTGGGCTCTCGTAGCAAGGTATGATCCATAAGATAAAACCTCTCAATAGACCCTGCCCAATTTCAACCTTCTTGGGACTATCACTTCACATCGCCCCACCTCACACCTGGAGGTATGGCTGCATGTGATCCCTCTGCCCACTTGGCTCGAAATTTCGCCCTACTTGAGGTCTTTGCATGAGTGGATGCCTCCACTCGGTCTCCTCTCAGCATCTCCAATTGTGGCTCCTCCACAATTGTCTGAGTCTTCTTCTGTGGCTGCATGTTGAGCGGTAATTTATTTTCCCTCTCAACCACCAAGTATCTAACCTTTGCCTTGCTCCTCAAGGCTTTGCATGCATCTTGAACCTCAAGAGCATACAGGTTCTTGACTCGTAAACCGATCTGCTTCACCTGTCTCGTGGTGATGTGTCTAAGGAAAACCTTTCCCGTATTGAAGACAACATCGTAGCCTTTGTCCTCCAACATCGCTATCGATACCAAGTTCTTCTTCAGTCCAAGCACATACTTGACATCTGTCAAATTGATAGAAGCTCCATGCTCCCTTTGAAAAGCAACCGTGCCTACTCCTGAAACACTATACCTTTCATTGTCACCCATCTCTATGAGTATCTTGAGGTCTCTCTCCTCCAAGGTACTGAATAAACTTTTATCGCCGGTCATGTGGAATGAGGCTCCACTGTCTAGAAACCAACCACAACCCATCATCGATGAAACCATGCATGCGATGAGGGTAAAATCCAATTTGAACTGAGAGGCCAATACCTCACCTTCAGATCCTTATGAGTATCCCTTCTTGGACTTCTTCGATGGACAATTAGTTGCATAATGGCCCACCTCATGACGATTAAAGCATCTCACTTTAGATTTGTCAATCTTCTTCCCACCATGGGAAGAACTCGATTTGGAATGGAAGCCTTCCCTTTCCCTTTCCCCACCTTACTAGCTAAGGCTAGATTTTTTTCATCATCATGCTTAGATGAAGAACCATCTCTGGTGCTTCTCCTGATCTCCTCCTGCATTAGATCTGACCACAGTCGTTCTCAATCCAGCAATTTCTCTCTTCCATTCACAGAGTCCTGGTAGCTATGCCAACTCTTTGGAAGACCGAGGAGAGCAAGACTCACCATATCATCATCGGTTGTCGTTATTCCTACACTTCTAAGCTCATCTCTGCAGGTGGTGAGCTTGTTTAGATATGTAGAAATAGTGTTGCCCTTTTCACACTTGATTTTCTAAAGCTTGTCCGTGAGCGCCAACTTTCTCTAGTCGTTGCTGTTCTGATATAGGTCCTTCAATGTCTTCCACATTGAAAATGGAGTCTCCTTCCCATGGAGACTTGAGGCAATATGGTTTCGAACTCCCTCCAGAAGAATCCTCCTTGCTCTCACCACACATTTCTTCCATTCCGCCAATTCTTGGGCATTAGCTACTGCGGGCTTGGGGACTTCTTGATCAATGAAGTCCTTCAAACCATTGTTTTCTAATACCGCTTTCATGCGATCCTTCCATGCTATATAATTCGAGCTGCCATCCAGGGCATACTCAAGTCTCAAGCCATTGAATGCCATTGGTGAACTTTGAGATGTGATAAGAAATCAATTTTGTACCTGCAATCAAGAACTTCAAACTTCGAACTTCTCCCTTCTTTGTATACTGTTCTTCGCTTTGATCACCTTTGCTCTGATACCATGTAGAAATTTTGCAGATTCTCTACAAATCTACCTCTGAGATCTATGTAGAAAATCTGACTGTAGATTAACTCAATAATGCAATATACCAAAGCAAAATATTATAATCTACTTCTACTATCAAACTTGCAGAAGCTTAAAGATCGAGCTGAATCAACGCTGAACACATATAACCATAAGAAGAAGAATCAATGCACATGAAACACAAAAAATACTCAGGGGGAAGCCTCAACTAAAAACCTTGCTATTTGTATTATCATACAAGGTGGAAATACATCAGAATTATATAAAGCCTTAGCTCTCACAGCTAGCCAGCTCTCAGTACAATCCTCCTGGATGCTCATAGGCAAACAAGGCTTCTCACAAACCTTCTCCTCTTCCCTCCAAGCCTCCTATTTCCTTGCGTTGTTTCTCCTAAGTGATCCTACTGTTACCAAGTGTGACACTGATCACTCACACTGATCTCACACCCTGTAAAACTGCACAATCCTCAAGGAACCTTGTTCCTTCTGCATGGATGAGTTTCATTTATAGGAAAATACCTCCAACTGATAGTACAATGTCCCTGTCTTTAATCTCAATTGGGTCTTTGTCTGCATTGACATGCATGAGTTATTTAAGAAAAAATCTTCAGTTATCTGGAGTACACTAGTTACATGCATGCATGCATTAATTGACTGAACTCACAATTAGTTCCATAAACTGTTTGGAACTAATCGAACTGGACATAACTCAGTTAACTGAGCTAACTACTTACAACCTATGTCACAGGGTTCGGCGAACCTGAAGCTTCAGGTTCGAAATTCGCCGAACCCGAAATTTTTTTTTCAAGTTCGTTCAGGTTCGCCGAACCTGAAAGGCGAACCTTAAGGCGAACCTGAACGAACCCGAACCCATCGAACCTAAACGAACTTGTTCGAACCTGAAAAATTCGAACCTCAAAAATCGAAACTAAAAAACGAACCTGAACGGATCAACGCGAATTTCAAGGGTTTTTTTGAGGTTCGATGGTTTTTTTTTGGCGGTTTTAGTTCCCTGTTTATGATAAAACCTTGGGCCACAAACTGGTTTTATTCATTGCTTCCCGCCGAGTGGTTTCAGCCTTCAGGTTTGATTTGTTATTGCTGTGAGCCTGCTGCCTGTGAGTCGTGAGTGTGACTGTGAATCGTGCGTGATTCTGAGAGTGTGGTGACTGGTCTTGCTGCGGCCGGGATCGTGAGTCGTGACTCGTAAAGTGCGTCGTGGTCGTGGTCCGATCAATATTCTTGAAAAAAAACACAACGTAATTTTCATGTGTGAAAAGAACTTCTTTCCTTACTGCAATCATATCTGGAAGAGAACATGGCAAACATGTGAAGTGACATCCACTAAATACATGTTCTTCATTCGAGTTTTGCCCACAAAAAGAAACTCTTTCTGTGTGTTGTAATTCAAGCGAAAAACAACACCGGGCTGGTATGGAATGCACGCGTAGTCATAATGGTTAATTGAAGATTTGGGAAAAAAATATAAATTTATGATTATACAAATAATTTTTTTTATAATATAAATATTTTATTTCAATAAACATTAATAAATTATAATAAATATCAAAACATTTATTTTATAAAACATATTTTACCACTTCAATATTAAACCAAAAAAAAATTAAATTTAAATTCACAAATACAATCTCACCCAGGTTACTTGTGAGCCTAGTATTGCTGAACAACCATTACAAATTAATAGAAAAGAAATATAATATCTAACCTAAAATATTATTAATAATCATGGTTAAGAATGATTACATTATTTCATTTATGTCTTAAATATATAGAAAAAAATATAATATAATATCTAAAATATTATTAATAATCATGATTAAGAATGATTACATTATTTTATTTATGTGATAAATGTATTTATTTATGTGATAAAGAATTCAGAAAAATCTTTCTACTAGAAAAATATATAGAGAAAAAGATATCAGTTTATGAAAAATGGGTGAAGAAGAAAAAACAACAAAGTAAGAAATGGATACTAATCATCTTTGAGTTTCATATCATGTAGATAATAACTACAAATAATATTGTAGGTTTATTAATGTTTATTAAATCTTTAACATTCCTATAATACTTATTATTGAAATCCCAATTTAATAATTACAATATTAAATCTTTATCCTTTTTATCATATTTATTATTATTGAAATCTCATTTTTAATTACTTTGTTAAGAAGAAAGAAATAATCATTTAGTAAATAATTTTAACTGGGTGGAAAGAAATTTATGTTACAATTATGTATATTATATTAAATTTTTTATATTGAAAAATATGTATCGTCGAACCTAATGCCGAACCTCATTCGAACCTGATCGGAAAATTCGAATTCGAATCGAACTTAATCGTTGTCGAACTCGAACTCGAACTCGAACCGTGTGACATAGCTTACAACTCAAATACAACTCTACCTTATCTCCTTAATTAAGGGATAACTTCCTCAATCAAAGGGATAACTGTTGCATGACTTCACAAAGACTTCATGTTTGAATTTTTCCAACTAATTAACTCAGGATGAATTAATTAATTATTTTTCAAACCACTGGTGAGACTAAATTCGAATTTTAATTCTCAATTTTAATTCAAAGACAAATTAAAATTGGAATATTATGAATGCTATTTTTATCATTTCTTGTTGCTATTTTCAACAGTTATCATCTATTTAGCAATTCTCACGCCAATTTTGGTTGATCCCATTTTGTAATTGCTAGTAATAATAAATATACATACCGTTTCATTGGATAGGCTGTACTTTGAATCATGCACAGTTTTTAGTATGTTGGAGGTTGTGCATCCAACTTCTACCTGTTACAAGTCTTTTGGCAATGTCTAATTCCTAATTGCAATAAAAGGTTATTTTTGACTAACGAAATTGCTGGTCAAAAGAATGACGGGATAGTTGTGGTTTGTTTGTTCTCTACGATATATTTGTTATATTCCTATTAGTCTATATTATATGTTCAACAAGTTTTTGCAATTAGAAGAACTATATCTGGTTGACTTTCCTCCCCTGCACCTGATTCATTCTGGATCTGGGGATCTTTGAAATTGTTGTGGGTTTGCCACAGATTGGTTGTATCCGTTTTCTTGTGATAGGTTCATCTTAAAGTAAGAAACCTACTATTAAAGATAATATCATATAATTTTCTGAATGTCCACAAGTGAGAAAAATAATAGGTCAATGGAATTAGAAAAGAGAGCAATTCGAAACATAACATGGGAGTGCCAAGGATACTCCTGAAAGCTAAAAGTTAAAAGAGATACAAGTGAAAATGAACGAAAACTGAAAAGTGAATAAGAAAGTGTAAATTCTAAAAACAGAGAAGCACTATTCAAACACTAGAATTAGAGGTAGATGTGGAAGAGGGAGCACAGCCATCTCCGTCAGACCCATCTCCATCAATCTCTGTGAAAGGATCAAAACAAAGCCTGATATTCTCGTTATTTGGGAAATTCGTAGAGAAATTTGGTATTTACTTTATCCATTTAACCAAAATATAACGTAGGTTACAATTGTATTGAAAATGTTGTTGGATTCCTTCGCTGATGATCTGACATCCAAAGTGTGGAGGGTGGGTATGAAAAATGTTAAGGAAAGCTTTGGCTGTTGTTAAACTGTGATCGCTACCTTCTTTGTTTTCTGTTCCATCTAAATTCTGGAAACATTTGTTTGTACATGTAACACATTGCTTAATGGTGTTAAATTGTCACTGAAAAGTAGGATTGTTGTAGGTTTTTAGTATGAAAATATCAATTGACATCTGGCAGACACGTATTTACCCATATTTGCTGCTGGGCGATTTTCCCATGCATTTATTGAATGCTATACTTATTTGATTTATATATTCCTGTTAGGTATTATAAATGATATTTTCTTGTACACGGGTTGGGAAACTGCTGTTTCTTTGACTGTTTGAGGCAGTGGGGATGCAAGAGAGTTGAGGAGATTGCAGGGTCTATAAGGGTCTTCCAATAAGGGCCTTCTATATGCAGTAGGTTTGTTCTATTTTTTAATGCTGTAGCTTTGTGAGATTCACACACACACAAGCGTGGACAGGAATTTGCATAATTAATAAGAAAAAATGGATTCATTGATTAGATGATGCAATGTCTCATTAAATAGTAGGAGGCATTGCTACTTTAAATGCCCCATTATTACATCACTTTATTTGGGAGCATTTATTATTTGTTTACTTCCTAATACATCTAAGTTCTAAATATAACCATTATCTCGAACAAATTTTGCAAGGGCCATTTTTTACCATCTCTAGTATAATGATCAACTGCCAACTCTAGATTTCTAATTCACTCTGTTTTTCTGGAGTTATGATTTATTTATCCATATAACATGGCTATGAGAAGCTACCTAATGTACAAGCACAAGACAACCAACACGGATGACAAGAGGCTTCCTAAGACTGCTTCAAACACAAGTCAAAGCCACCTGTGGTTTAAGAGAGTTAGCATAATGTAGAGTCTTGGCTAAATCATTTGGGAATAGAGGAGGTCAATCTGCAAAATATTGACACCATTAAAAATACTATCTCATCTATAAAGTTAAGAACAAATTGTGGCTTGATAAAGAATTAGAGGATAAGAAAAAATTAAGATACTATAAAGAAGTCATTAACCCTAATTTAGAAGACCCAAGTGTCTCTCTGTTATAAGTAGCATAAAGAAGAAAATCAACATTGTTAAAATGAGAACAAACTCTCATTGGCTGCATCGTGAAACAGGGTGCTGGACAATTCCTAAAAATGTCGTGGGATGAATGGATTTGTCATCTTTGTGATAATAAGAAAGTGGTGGATGAAAATCGCTCTCTTAGAATGTTCTATGTACACCCACATTAGACCTCGATTTCAAAATGTTTGTAACAATACCACCTTCCTAACCTTTTAACTCATCAAAACAATGGAGATCTAGAAAAGCTTCTCTCCATTCTTTTCGAGCATAGAAATAAAATTCAAAAGCGAACCAATTAATTCCTTACCTTTTTTTCTATTTAGAAGGCCTGATAGACCAACATTGGTCTTGGTGGACATTAACAATTATCATCATCACATATAACATATTTCTTTAAGTCACTAATATTGGCACGGCAAAGCTGGTTTGTTTTGTGTTTCTAGTATGAAAATATCAATTATCTGGCAGTCAGTTCTACAAATGTTTGCTGCTCTTATTTTTCCATTATTTTGTTGAATGGCGTACATTCTTTGATTTAATTTTCCTATTCTGTATTAGAAATGATCATTACTTGTAAAGGGTTGCAAAACTGCTGTATCTCTGACTGGTCTCAGGCAATGGGCATGCAAAAGAGTTCAGTACATAGCATGCTATATGAGGGTCTGACATAGACAGTAGGTTTGATCTTATCTTTTTCGATGGTGTAACTTTGGCAAGGAACATTTTATTTCCATCTCTTCATATTATGATCAATTACGGACTTTAGTGTTTTAATTGATTTTGTTTTTATGGACTTGTGACTTCTTGGCTTGTTGGACAGCACATCTGTGAGGAAAATATTTTGAATGCTGTTAGCATAGAGAAGGATGTTGATGGCTTCCATCCTTTGAACATAGGGCGGCTTGCCATGCAAGGGAGAGAACCTTTATTTGTCCCTTGTACACCAAAAGGATGCATAGAGTTGCTAATTCGATCTGGTATTGATATAGTGGGAAAAAAGGCTGTTGTGCTAGGCCGTAGCAATATTGTTGGAGCACCTGCTGCTATGCTTTTGCAGGTGAGTTAATTTTGTGAATGCAACATATCATTGTTTTATGATAACAGCAACTGTTTCTTACTACGGAAAGAAATGTGTTTTGTTTGATTCACACATGGCTACTGTGCCTATGAGTCTTCTCTTTGTATGAACGTCTACTTTTAGATATCCTAGTCTAAATGTTGCTGGCTTGGCAGAGGCACAATGCAACTGTTACTATTGTGCATTCTTACACCAAAAATGCTGAAGATATTACTCGGGAAGCAGATATTGTCATTTCTGCTGCAGGTGTGGCAAACTTGGTTCGTGGTGACTGGTTGAAGCCTGGTGCTGTGGTAATTGATGTTGGCATAAATCCAGTCGAGGTATGCAATATTTTGATAATCTCTTCTTAACGTTGGTTTTGTGAGATGGTTTTCATTGAAGAACTCAAACTAGAGATGACTGTATTTTGGCAGGATCCCAACAGTAAAAGAGGTTACCAATTAGTTGGTGATGTTTGCTATGAAGAGGCTTCAAGAGTAGTCTCCGCAATTACTCCTGTGCCTGGTGGGGTTGGTCCAATGACCATTGCAATGCTTCTATCCAATACTCTAGAATCGGCGAAACGAGCATATGGCCTCACTTAAAAGTTTGGGGTATGATCTAGCCCTGTAACAAGGGAGTTTGGATTTCAATTTTTCCAAAATTCTTCCATTGTTCAAGAATGATTTAGAGCTACAGTCCATTAGAATTACAGCCTAAATATTTGCCGGGAGATGTTCTTTATGCAGCTTGAGGTCAACTCCTCCATGAAAACACTTCAGCTCACATATTTCTTGTGTCTGGAGCAGCAACACGTGCAATATGTTTCTTGCATCGCTCGAAGGCAAAAAGTTCAAAGCACTTTTTTTTCTTTGCTCTCTTGTATGCGTGCTTATGGGAGTTTCACAAGTTTCTTATGGTGTGGATATGATTCTCTTATAAATAGTTTTTGATCAGTGGAGCTAACAGAAGTTAATTTTTGAGATACCTGCTTGAGAACCTGACATTGGCTCGAATGTGAGGAAAACAGTCTCTCTACAATTTAGAAACTTTGAGTGTTGACTACTGAGAAAAAGTATTATTCGATTATAGTTTTTCAATTATTATGGTGGCAAATTCCATTCGAGAAGCGGTCCTTGCAGCACTTTCTGGGCAGCAGCAGCTCTCATTGAGTGGTTCGTTCTGCTGTAAGCGGAAACCGCCATGGATGGCTTGGGTGGAGCTCTTCTGAGAGTTTTAAGAACAGTCGAACTATTGGCCATCACTGCAGCATCCGGTGATAGCCCTTCCATTGCTGTCCTCATTTTGGATCACATCCATACGAAAATCATAATTTTTTGAAAATAATTTAGTGATTTTTAATTGGGATTCTGCCCTCCTGAAAGACAAAATCGATGCACTCGTTCTAATCTTGTACGAATTCTAGGAAATTCTGGTGATGGGTTGCTGATTTTTGTAGTATAGGGCTAATAGTTTGTGACCAAAATACGAGGCATTAACAAGGATTAATTTCAATATTGTTTTGTGCACAAGACCCTTTAATTACTAAGAGTGTAATCCTGTTATGCGGAAGCACGATGTGTATAGATATTTACTTTTATATTAATTGTTTCTTCTTTATTTAACAAAATTTGTTGGACAACTGGGGAAACACATGCACAATCAATCAGATTGAACCTAAGAACTATTACCTGGATTTGCATTATACAAGTTAAAACCAGGTGGGATAATTACTCTCAGATACACATACAAGTTAAAGGCGCTCATTCATGAATGACTGCGTGGATTGTAATGACGAGGTCCAGAGGTCCAGTTTGCAACCCTTACAAAGTGAACAGAAACATGGCGATGCTTAGATGAAATAAAAACGTCAGTATCAGTCTTGCAATCTGTTATTTTCGGGCAACCTAAGCAACAGAATAAAGGTAAACACAAGAATTCTTCACTAGTCAGCGTGTCAAAAAGAACAGATCAAAATCTAGCATTAGCCGGTGGATAGGTCTTGAACTTATAATCTGGCTTTCTTTTTACACGTGGATAGGCCTTAAACTTGTAATTTGGCTTGCCATTTGCCATTTAATAAGCTTCACATGGTTTCCTTGGTGTACATCAGTTGGTTTGGGGTTTTAATAAGCTTCACATGGTTTCCTTGGCGTACATCAGTTGGTTTGGGGTTTAGTTCCCATCAAGCTGCGTAAATTTCATGTGGAGGGTGAGAGCCAATTGTGAAGATAAAAATTGTCTCATGTGGTGCCTAGGCACTTAGCGTCATACAATTTTGGGATAGTGTCCCTCAGAGGGGTTGATTGTTCTTCCTGTTAGCTTTGCTATGCCAAAGGATAAAAAAATGGATTCAGACACTCTCAAAGGCTGCAAATACACTTATAATTATGCCAAAGGATCCATTGTTGCTGTTGAAATCCTCAAATTTTGGCTAAAAGCCTTCCACCGATCGAAAAAATTGCAAGAGGAAAGCCCTTTGGAAGACAAAAATACACTATCGGGAGGTGGAAATACCCCAAAAACCATGTAAAAATCAAAGTTACAGGCTTAAGGATCCGCTTTAATCTCAGCCGTTGGATCTGGCCGATCAACGGTCCAGATCGCGTCGGCATATCGCAAGTCGGGGGAGGCAGTGGCAGCGACAAAGGAGACCTTGCCGATGAGCGATCGCCGATATCGCATCGGCGTATCGTATCGGCACTTTTAAAAAGAGGCAATGGAGATGGTGATCGGCGATTTTGTGAGGACCGTCGATCGCGTATCCGGATCAACGGCCGAGATCACGTCGGCATTTCGCTATCGGGGTTGCCAAAGGGACAGAGCCTTCACATATGATATGCTTCCGACCCGATAAGCCGGACCCGATGGCGTTATAAGTTGTTTCTGATAGATTATCGGGTCCGCAGCGATTGGGGCACAAGACATCTCCGATGAGCGATCGCCGATATCGCATCGGCGAGTTGCAATGAAGGACTTACAAAAGGGGCTTTTATATTTCGCCGATGAGCGATCGCCGATATCGCATCGGCGTTTCCAATGGAGCATGGCCTTTTGCATATATATGAGCGATCGCCGATGGGCCGGACCCGACGGCGGTGTTAATTCCTTCTGATAGATTATCGGGTTCGCGGCAATATCGCTATCGGCGCTTTCAAAGGGGCGGGCTTTAACATGAGTTATGTTGCGATGCGATGGGCCGGACCCGACGGCCATACAATACTCCATTTCATATTATTTCGGGTCCGCGCCCTTCGCATTTTTAATGTTTTTTATGTATTTTCTTTGTATAAAGAAATTACAAAGGAGGCCTTGGGCAGGTGCCGATTGTGATGGAGTTCAGACCCGATATTTTATGAATAATTTCTTATAAAATTTCAAATCTGCGCTTAAGCCATTTTCAATGGTTTTGGGCGCATTTTCTGTGTATAAGGAAATATAAAGAAACAGAGGATTGGCCGGTTAAGATATGCATTGCGACCCGAAAGGCGGACCCGATAGATGATTGAACCATGCCCGAACCTTTTAAAGTCAAAATTGAAGCAATGATGGGCGGGAATACTCAGTTTGGCAGCGTTTACACTGTTTATAAGCAAAACAGTCATAATTGAGCCATTTTATTGTTCAGCGACTGCATATAATCAATAGCATGGTCGAGGAGGAAGCAGGACACCTCTGGGGAGTTCAGAGCATTCAATGGTTATGGTTTCATTTGTATTTCACGCCACCTGCCCAAGTAGGACCGCAGAGCACCAGAGAGGGTCAAATCCATTTACAACACAGCCAGAGTTGTATCAGCAGCCCCATTTCTAAATGTAAATGTGGTTGGTGACCATTTATGGGCTCCTCCACGCATAGCTAACAGGGAGATTGTGTAATGAGACACCATATATACTGAAAAAACAGATGTAGTGGGATTGATGAGTGTTAGATGAAGGTGACTCTGTTGTAAGGTTCGACTTCTGAAGACTGTAACTACTTTGTAATCTGCAGCGTCTGGTCTTCATTTCCAGCTAATACAAGCTTCTTTTGCTGTTAATTGCTTACTTTCCACTTCTCTTTCTTGTTCCAGGCTGTGCCTGTTTGCATTGATTCATGTTCTGTTAATGTTTAGCATTAGAGGGGCTGTCATCCCACCTCTGTGTTAGGATTTAGCATGTATCATTGAACGTGTATGCAGGTTTCTGTTGTTTAATGCATAGAGAGCTGTCATCTTGTCTGTGTATTAGAAACTAGATTTACAGACCTTTTAACTGGTTGCAGCCGGCCATCACAGGGTCCTGTGCATCTGCTGGTGTGGTCAGTCTTCTCCATTATCACCTTATCCTCAAACTATGAGTAATTGGTGGTTAAAAGCCTTGTAGTATGGGGGTGTTCACCCATGTCTGGGGTCAATCATAGTAGAAGTGGTTATCTGGCTTGAATATGCAACATTTGTTTCATTCATCCACCATTTATCCAACTATTTTGTTGAATTTTTAATGTTCCCGAGCATCACCGATATGCAACCTAGGTGAGTTTCTTGGGGTGATAACATTAAATGGTGCCGTTGCCGGGGAGAAGAGAATCGAAGCTCAGCTTCCCTGGGAGATGACACAACTTCAAGCTTTGATGACAGACAAGGTTTGAGCACAGATTTTGGTTGTAATCATCTGTCTGGTGACTCCATTGGAGGAAGGCCATCCTTTGGCGACTCCACATTGAAGTTCTGGTCTAGTTCGTGAAGCATGCTCAGAGAAATCTTCAGAAATCACTAGCTGGCCAGTGCCTGATCCTGAGAGGATCGATAAGCAGAAGAAACTTTGCGGAAGGGAGCATCAGGATCGGGTAAGCCTTAAAAATTCCATGTATCCCTGTTAGTGATTGTCACCTTCAGAGATTCATGAAGCTCCTTGTTATTCATTCCCCTTTTGGAACTCACTTCACAGAAAGAAGCTCCATGCTGACCATTATATTCCTCTGTTTCTGCCATTCCATTCATTGATTCATTCTACTCAGTCCACCAATATCTTTTTATCTTACCTCAGTCATGGCAAGCCAGCAAGCTCTTACAAAGATAGAAAGAATAGTTGCTGCTAGGTATGGGCCCTTAGTTTTGCCTACCCCTTTGAATGCCATGCCTGTAGGAGATTATATGGAATATATGCCTAAGTTTACTGGTGCAGAAGGAGTATCAGCTGAAGAGCACCTCGAATCTTTCTATTGTTATGCTGATAACCTAGATATCAATGAAGAGGATGTATGGATGAGGGTTTTTGTCCAAAGCCTAGATGGGGAGGCTAGAAAATGGTTTAGAGATTTACCCCCTAGGTCCATTGCAGACATTGATGCTTTAGATGATGTATTTTTAAAGCACTGGGGAAATAATAAAGATCTGCTCTTCTATCATGATGAATTTGGGAACTTGCAGAGAGAAGATGGTGAGCTGCTGTCTGATTTCAATATCAGATTCAATCATTTGTACAACAGAATGCCAGCAGAAATAAAACCCACCCCTACTTCTGCCATGATTACTTATTCTAATGCCTTCGATTCTAGGTTCTGCCTACTATTAAGAGAACGAAGATGTACTTCTTTGGCTGATATGCAAGCTGCAGCCTTTGAAGTAGAAGCAAATATTATGGCTGCAGAAAGACTTGAAGGTGATGATGAATGCAGAAGTCAGGGAGGTGAACCCTCATCATCCTATGAGCCTGAGATAGATAAATTGGCCAGGATGATAAAGCTATTGTCCTCTGAAGTTTCCAAGTTGAAAGCTGAGCAGCGTTTTGAAGAAGCAGGAGCTCATTGTTCCAGTTCTTTTCCAACTCCAGATCCATGTAGACGAACACATGAGCATGCGCAGATTTTGCAGAGAAACAGAGTTACAAATGAAGATGAAGGGGTAAGGCCCCTTTTACAGAATATAGTCATGAAAGAAGAGCTGTTTGAAGAGGAGGAGGTCCATGTTTTAGAAGGTGCCCCCTTCTTAACCCGAGCTGCTTATGAAAAAGCACTATCCAGAGGCACTGCCTGTCAGTTTGTTGTACTTGCAGAACAACAAGCTTATCAGCAGAAGCAGTGAGCAGCAGGTCCCTTCCTCCAAGAATTTGAGCTCAAAGCCAGCTCGTCTTCACATAGCTATGCAGATCTGCAAATTAGCCAGCCTGCTATCATCCCCGGCCCAGTAATCAAGAAGGGAGAAGAAAGCTCCCCATCATCTTTTGTCCCTCCGTCTGTTCTAGTGAAAAGCCCTCTAAGCTGCTCCCTGAACACTGAAGCAGAACAAGATTCAAGGCTCAAGGCTGAAACTGATCAATTCAGTCTTGATAGTATGAAACCTGCTCAGTTGGACTCTACACAGCATGAAGCAACAGCTTATCAGATGACAGAGGAAGAGGGTGTACAGTCATGGGACTCCTCCTTGGATGAGGATTGTTCAGAGAAAGATTCAGGAGCAGATAATGTTTTTGTGTCCCCTACACATGAACATATTGGCACACCATTCATATTTATTGTGTAGGCCACAGAAGACACAGACAAGTACACAGCCACCATTGTTATTTATCAGGTGTACAAAAGCTCCTATAAAGAACATCCAAGGAGGAGAATACACAGAGGGGAAATGAAATTTGATCCCTATCTACCTATCAAGCTCAAATGTCCTAAACTGTTTGAGGTGGGGGATCAAATAAATCCTGTCCTGCTGATCTATGATGAACCGGGCTGAGAGCAGGAGAAACAATTTTGGTGGCCCAACAAATGGGCAAATTTTGAAGTTTACATTTTTAGGCTTTGATGTTTGTAATTAAGTTCTTTTACAGTTTTATGTTGTATGCTTAGTTGACTCCATGCCCAATGGACACTAGGCAAATGTTTTTTAAGCTTGTTTTGTATGAAGGCATTGATCTGCAGGTTCTTGAGACCTCACAGGGAGGATCTCATCCCCAGAAGGAGCCAGTGTTAGCTTTGCTATGCCAAAGGATAAAAAATGGATTCAAACACTCTCAAAGGCTGCAAATACACTTATAATTATGCCAAAGGATCCATTGTTGCTGTTGAAATCCTCAAATTTTGGCTAAAAGCCTTCCACCGATCGAAAAAATTGCAAGAGGAAAGCCCTTTGGAAGGCAGAAATACACTATCGGGAGGTGGAAATACCCCAAAAACCATGTAAAAATCAAAGTTACAGGCTTAAGGATCCGCTTTAATCTCAGCCGTTGGATCTGGCCGATCAACGGTCCAGATCGCGTCGGCATATCGCAAGTTGGGGGGAGGCAGTGGCAGCGACAAAGGAGACCTTGCCGATGAGCGATCGCCGATATCGCATCGGCGTATCGTATCGACACTTTTAAAAAGAGGCAATGGAGATGGTGATCGACGATTTTGTGAGGACCGTCGATCGCGTATCCGGATCAACGGCCGAGATCACGTCGGCATTTCGCTATCGGGGTTGCCAAAGGGATAGAGCCTTCACATATGATATGCTTCCGACCCGATAAGCCGGACCCGATGGCGTTATAAGTTGTTTCTGATAGATTATCGGGTCTGCAGCGATTGGGGCACAAGACATCTCCGATGAGCAATCGCCGATATCGCATCGGCGAGTTGCAATGAAGGACTTACAAAAGGGGCTTTTATATTTCGCTGATGAGCGATCGCCGATATCGCATCGACGTTTCCAATGGAGCATGGCCTTTTGCATATATATGAGCGATCGCCGATGGGCCGGACCCGATGGCGGTGTTAATTCCTTCTGATAGATTATCGGGTCCGCGGCAATATCGCTATCGGCGCTTTCAAAGGGGCGGGCTTTAACATGAGTTATGTTGCGATGCGATGGGCCGAACCCGACGGCCATACAATACTCCATTTCATATTATTTCGGGTCCGCGCCCTTCGCATTTTTAATGTTTTTTATGTATTTTCTTTGTATAAAGAAATTACAAAGGAGGCCTTGGGCAGGTGCCGATTGTGATGGAGTTCGGACCCGATATTTTATGAATCATTTCTTATAAAATTTCAAATCCGCGCTTAAGCCATTTTCAATGGTTTTGGGCGCATTTTCTGTGTATAAGGAAATATAAAGAAACAGAGGATTGGCCGGTTAAGATATGCATTGCGACCCGAAAGGCAGACCCGATAGATGATTGAGCCATGCTCGAACCTTTTAAAGTCAAAATTGAAGCAATGATGGGCGGGAATACTCAGTTTGGCAGCGTTTACACTGTTTATAAGCAAAACAGTCATAATTGAGCCATTTTATTGTTCAGCGACTGCATTTAATCAACAGTATGGCCGAGGAGGAAGCAGGACACCTCTGGGGAGTTCAGAGCATTCAATGGTTATGGTTTCATTTGTATTTCACGCCACCTGCCCAAGCAGGACCGCAGAGCACCAGAGAGGGTCAAATCCATTTACAACACAGCCAGAGTTGTATCAGCAACCCCATTTCTAAATGTAAATGCGGTTGGTGACCATTTATGGGCTCCTCCACGCATAGCTAACAGGGAGATTGTGTAATGAGACACCATATATACTGAAAAAACAGATGTAGTGGGATTGATGAGTGTTAGATGAAGGTGACTCTGTTGTAAGGTTCAACTTCTGGAGACTGTAACTACTTTGTAACCTGCAGCGTCTGGTCTTCATTTCCAGCTAATACAAGCTTCTTTTGCTGTTAATTGCTCACTTTCCACTTCTCTTTCTTGTTCCAGGCTGTGCCTGTTTGCATTGATTCATGTTCTGTTAATGTTTAGCATTAGAGGGGCTGTCATCCCACCTCTGTGTTAGGATTTAGCATGTATCATTGAACGTGTATGCAAGTTTCTGTTGTTTAATGCATAGAGAGCTGTCATCCTCTCTGTGTATTAGAAACTAGATTTACAGACCTTTTAACTGGTTGCAGCCGGCCATCACAGGGTCCTGTGCATCTGCTGGTGTGGTCAGTCTTCTCCATTATCACCTTATCCTCAAACTATGAGTAATTGGTGGTTAAAAGCCTTGTAGTCTGGGGGTGTTCACCCATGTCTGGGGTCAATCATAGTAGAAGTGGTTATCTGGCTTGAATATGCAGCATTTGTTTCATTCATCCACCATTTATCCAACTATTTTGTTGAATTTGTAATGTTCCCGAGCATCACCGATATGCAACCTAGGTGAGTTTCTTGGGGTGATAACACTTCCATCCAACATCAGGACTTTATGAGTAAGGTTCACTTTAGATAAGATAAGATGAGATAAGATAATTATATTTATGTCCAATGAATGACCACAAAGTACGTCAAAGGGACTGTTGAGTACACTGATTTATATGCATGAAATAAATCAACATTTGGCCCTAGCGGAGAAGATCCAGGAGCTAATAGGTCTGAGGATCAGACCCATCTCTCCTAACATTTGAGGCTGAATGAATAACATTGAAGAAACTCAACAAAGTTTGTTGGCCCGATGAAGAGCCGATGGCAAGTGCAGACTGTCCACTAAATCGTATCCTGGGGGGTTCACACGTTGCTGAATGCTGGAGGACCTATTTTGTCCCCCAGGAACAGATTTGAGACGGAACTGCTGCTGAGATCTCGTGTGGCAGGGTGAGGTCACATGGATCCTCACTGATATGGAGTCTGGATACGTATTGGTGTCAATCGATCTCTTGGTGCCCCTGTCTGAAGGTAGTACCTTGAAAAATGTCGTGATCCTCTGTGTGGGGTCTAGTTTGATGGGAGGCTGAAGAATATGCGCTTGGAACCTAAGAGCCTCCTGCATATATAGGGCTAAACATCTCTGATCGGGTACCTAAAAAAGTCGACGAAGGTCCGAGAATCTCTGAACAAGCAATGAAACCTTCCTTTGATCTTGTAGTAGATAGGACAACCGAGGATGAAGTGCACCTCGGTCTCCACTTCCTGTAAATGACATACTTAGAAGAGTCTGTCTAGTCTATCCACTTGGTGGTTTGTCTCTACCCGAAGTCTATGAGAACTTGCTTTGAACTGGCCTAGAGGAATGCGAAGAGCATGCATCCAGTGGTGAAACGTATATTGGGGTCGAACAATGAGCCCGTCTCTCAACTCCAAGAAGTGCTCAGCATAGAAGGCCATCTTTGGGTGCAACCCTCTTGGAGGATTGACCCAGGGGACCTAGATGATCTGCCTGTAGATGTCCTCCCTGATGATCTTGTTTAGCTCCTGTCTAGTAGGTAAAAGGTGATCGAGAGCATCTAAGGAATATCGTAAAGGAGGGAGATGATCCAACTGAATTCCCACTGACTATATAAGAGGTTTGGAACTCCTGTAAACCAACATCTGGTTCGGCCCGAGGGAGTAGAACAAGCAATAGTCTCAGAAGAGCAATTTGCCAAGTAAGGATAACGGTCCCTACTCTTTATCGAGTCTGCCAAGCCCTGGACACAATGCAAGAATGAAACCAATCTGAAAACTGTCTCAAGCCCAAAGGGCTGAACTCCAAACTCTGCAAGGATGATGTGCTGCGGCACTGTCAGTTTGCACCTAATGATGTGGTGAAGAAGAAGAATCTGGACTCTCTTAGCTAAAGCCCAGTTTGACTCAAGTAAAGACGGTCCCCAAATCTCTGAGCCATATAGAACAGTGGGACGAATCAAGGTGTCCATGGGGCTTATCTTGGACGAGATGTCCTGGAAGTGATGTCGAAAGCACTATGTCTCGAGAAGGGCTAAGGATCCATATCCTTTGTTGATCCAAGGTTGAAGCGCTCGTCACAAACTGAAGCGGGGACCTGAGAATTGCACCCCCAAGTAAGTATATGTGCTGGTGATCTCAATCTCCTCTCCTCTGAATAGAAAGTGAAGGTTTGATGTTTTCTTCACCCCATTGAAGATCATAACCTTGGTTTTACCCAAGTTGACCGTCAACTGTCGATGGTCACAAAACAGAGCTAACGCATCCAGCTGCCTCTATAATCCTTCTGGGGGTGAGGAGAGGAGGACCACGTCGTCAACAAAGAGTAAAATAGATATCAGAACATGGTGAAGAAGGCAACCATCAGTGTCTTGGATATGCTCGTGTAGAAATGCTTCCAACTCATCAATATAGATCCCAAACAGGGTAGGGGACATTGGACAATCCTGTTTAACCCTAATAGTGCTTTGAATGAAATCATACATCCCATGGGCAGCGTGAAGACGACCAAGAACGGACTCATAGAGGCGCATAATAGCGGTTAATAGGGTTGTGGAGATGCCAATATCTCTGAGTCTCTGGAGCAAGGCCTCCCTCAAAACGGAGTCAAAAGCTTTCCGAAAATCTACGAAAAAATAATAGACTTTCAAAGAGCGGTGTCGTGCCTCCTCAATCACGGCGCGAAGGGTGAAGATGTGGTCAATGGTCTGATGATCCGGTTGAAAACCTGTGTGTCCCCTAACTCCGAGTTGTCTCTGCTCAAGGTCACTGGAGAGCTTCCTGTGTAGAACAATAGCATACAACTTTGAGAATGTGTGCCCCACCATGATCGTTCTGTAGTTATTGGGGTTAGAGTTAGAACCTGATTTGTGGATCAGATGGATGATGTGGTGTGCCCATGTCGGTGGAAAACCTTCACGGACTACATGGTTGAAGAGATAAGCCAAGTAGCTAACCAAAGCACAAAAACCGTGCTTAAAGAACTCTGCTTGGTAGCCTTCCTCATCGGCTGCTTTGCTGCTGTTCATCACCCAAATGGCCTCTCTAATATCTCTGTCTGAGAATAGATAACATGAAGAGGGTGGGGAGGTAACATGAATTTGGGCTTGCCTGGGAATATCATAAAGGTTGGAAGTGTGAGAGAACATGGATGTAGGGTCGAGGTCAGGTGGAAGAGGGGAGCGTCAGGGAAGGATGGTACGCCAGAATTGTTTAGGGGAGTGGGCAAGGAGAGCAGAAAGTTCTCGTCTTCTATGGGAGACAAAGAGTCGTTTCTTGTGACGAAGGAGACGACGATAAGAAGCTTTGAGGTCGGAGTAGAAGGGTTGAGAGTGGGTGAAAGCATATCGAAGTTCTCAATGTAGAGTCTTGCATTCATCATTGTACCATTTGTTCATGGGGCAAGATCCAACTTTAGGGGAGATGGAAGTGGAACGAGTGGAGTGGGGGAAGGATTTGAGTGCTACTTCCCAAATGGCAGTTGAAAGACAAGTGTATTTAGTGGAAGCAGAATCAAGCAAGGAGAACTGGGTTTTCGATGGGAGCATCTTGCGTAGGGTAGAGGAGAAAATGTCAGGGTCTCCTTCGTCAAATCGGAAGGTAGTTCGGGGTGGGCCCTGAGGGGAGGGATGGGGTGGAATGGGAGGTCAAACCGGAGAGAGAAGGAAAGGAAGAAAGAGAAAAATAAAATCTCCACATCTTTGTTTCTTGTTTTGTTTCATTGTATATGTGCACTTTTATTAATTAGAGTATCAGGTAAGAATGGTAGATTTTGGTCCAAATAATCTTTGCATCTTTATTGATCACATATACATAAACACTATTTTCTATACAAAATAATTAAAAATACAAAATAAAAGAAGTTGCGAGCATTAAAGGTTGTTTGTCATGGATTTTTTTTGATTATCTATAATATATATATATTTATGGTCCTGAAAATATAGATTTTATTGTAAAAATACAAAATAAAAGAAGTTGCGAGCATTAAAGGGTGTTTGTCATGGAATTTTTTTGATTATATATATATATATATATATATATATATATATATATATATATATATATTTATGAAAATATAGATTTTCAATCAAATTTATGATTTTTTGGTTATTATTATTGTTTAATAATGGTATTCAAGATAAGCAACTCTGACATTATTTAATAATAGTATTCAAGATAAATAACTCTAATACATTTTGGCATCTAATTTAGCAGGGGGCATGTGAAGTGGGATTCCTTTACAAAATGAAAGTTAATTCCTTTGCAAAAAGAAAGCTAGCTAGAAGACTTGATCTCGAGACATCTAATTTAGTAGGGGATGGAAGTGAGATTCCTTTACAAAAAGAAAGCTAATTCCTTTGCAAAAAGAAAGCTAGCTAGAAGATTTGAACTTGAGACCTCAACGATTCAAGATAATCCGCTAAACTAACAATTATAATGATTTACAATTTAATAAGTTTTAAAAATAATTAAAGACTTAAATTAATTATAAAATTTTGTAAATTAATAAAATTAACTACAACAATATAATTATACAAATCAAAGCAAATGATTAAATTAACTAAGATAGAAACTAAATTATATTTTTTGAAATAAATGATTTAAATTAGTTGTTAGATTTTGTAAGCTATTAATTTATTATATTAACTATAACTATATATTTTTATAGAAAAAAATAATAATTTGAGTATATATTGATGGTATGATGAAACTTGTCTAGCATGCTCTTCATCCTCACAAGAAAAGTCTATTATCTTTGAGTAATGTTTTATCTTAAATATGTAGTGGTTATACCAAATTTATGAAGTGGAAAGAGATTATCGAAAATCGTCAAAAATAAAAAGATACTATTGATATATTTGAAAATTTAGTGATCATTATCATAGATTAAAGATATCAATAAAAATAATTGTTTCAACATGTTATGTAAGTCATCCTTTAACTAAAAGGGTGACAGTGGATGTCATGGTATTTATTCCATCAAAATCACTTTAGTCTTATGATGAAATTAAAAGCACAAGGACATGTCACACACAAAGGGATGGTGTCTACTATATTTAAATGCTATGTGGAAAAATAACATGTAAACTTTAAGAATTGATATTTTTCAAGATGGTATCAAGATGCAAGGTTGTGAAGCAATAGGAAACCGAGTTGATCAATGAACAAAATTAAGTAGTTTTTCTATTCATTAATTTGGTATCAATCACCAAAATTAAAGTGATGACAACTTTATTTAGTCTTTTTTTATATGACCACTTAGGTAACTACCACATTGTGTACTTTATCTTTAAGAATTGGATGTGGTTATCCAATTGTTTGATTGTTTAATGTCTAGTTAGCCTTTTTCACTAGTGTTAAGTATATCATGGAAGCTAGAATCTTTTTAGCTATAAAAAGAGAAGATTCTTTTAGCAAAACAAAAGCATGAAAATAAAAATTTGTTCACCAAGGCAATGGTACAAGCTAAAGTAAAAATATAATTCATTTTTTCTGTGCTTTATATTTGCATGTGTCAATAATATTTTTTTAAATTCTCAAAATGGTAATGTTGGATTCAACACTATAACTGTGTAACAAGAGCTCACCATATGGTCCATATTATTCGTCTCATTCCATAAACTCTTTTATCCCAAAAAATACGGTGTAATTCCTTTATTAAAAAAAAAAGAGGGAGAAATTACAATTGACAAATGTCGAAGAAAAGGGATAGACAAAAGGAGCTTCCAACTCAAACTAGAAGTACCAAAATGCAAACAATAACAACTAGAACCCTAAAACTCAATAAGTAATTGAGAACTTTTAGTGCAACCAAAAGGAATCAATGGATCAAGAAGTAAGGACTAGAATTTGTTGAAACGGTATAACAAACTCAAAACTTGTGCACCACAATGTATATATCGAACCTCAAACCCTCTACAATATAGAGATTCAAGGGAAGAAAGCTTATGAAATTATGCATAAAGGGACAAGTTTCAAGCCAAGGACAAACCTCTCATCCTCCTACCAAAATTTGACTTCATGACTTGTGGGTTAAGAGAGTTCACTACACAAAAGAAAATACCACTAAAAACAACAACAAGAACCACCAGGTGAATCAAATGACTAGTCACCACTAACAAAAAATACCTTGCATTACTCTGAGGAGAAGAGAGAAACTCCAAATGTTACCCCCATTTGAAAGAACTTCCCATCTCCAGCGCTCAAAATGTATATCACTAAAGAAAACACCAAAAACCTTCATTTGCTATTGTAAATCCTTGGGGATCCATTTCAAAACATTCTTGAGCAATGTAGGTGCAACTCTGAACAAATTTGCAGTAGAAAAAATCTTACACAAACACTAGCAAAGGAGAAAGCAATGGCAATTGTGACAAAGAAACATAGCAAAGGGCCACAAAGGGAGCCTAGTAGCAAAAAATAAAGCAACCAAGGAAAAACTCTAGTTGTCATCCTCATAGTGCTTGACCTTGGTCACTCCCAAGGAAAACTCATTTCCAAAATCCTGTTCCATACAATTGTAACCAAATCATGTACATAAGGAATTGGTTTACTAAAAAATAATGATTTTAGTTATCCTCGTTGAGTAGTATTCACATATGGCACTTGAGAACATAAGGACCAACAATTGATCAAAACTATTTCCAAAAATTATCAAAACAATGATCACCACATGGAGGTCAATTGCATTGATTGTTGTCTTGTATAAATCATCGCTAATGGCTTAGCATTGGAGGATCTAGTGTGTTGCAACAAATATTCTTTTGTAAAGACAAGCTTGATTTACCTAGGGAAATTTCATTCTAAAATTGGAGGACATTAAAGTTATGGTTCTAGAATTTTCCTTCAAAGGGAGAAGAAAGATAAGCTATAAGGACATCAAAGAGATCCAAAGACCAATATTAGGTTAGAGAAGGTTTTAGATTCTTTAATGGACTACTCTCTCAAGAAAATATGATCCAAGATCAAGCATAGCCTATAACATTTACTCCATCAGAAAATAATATTGATGAAAGGTTGGTTCAAAGTGAGGGAGAATCATCGAAAGAAGAGGTGTACCAAATTGTCATTACCAAGAAGAATATCGGTGAAAGGTTGGTTCAAAGTGGAGGAGAATCATCAAAAGAAGAGGTGTACCGAATTGTCATTACCAAGAAGCCTGTAGAAAAGGAAAGAAAGCACATAATGACATCCTCACTTCTGAGGAAGAACGTCATAAAATTAATGACATTCATGGAACAATTATGTGATAAATCCAACTACAACAAATTGGGAAAGTTATGACAAAACATGGAATCAAAGAAAAGAAACCACACGACATCAAACTATCCAAAAATAACATAGATAATAATGGAAGGATAATCAATAATGGAATCAAGAGAAAAGGATAAAGAAATTTTACTACCGAGTTTTACCCTATGTAGAACACTTAAATATATTAAGTATGTGAGGGTAGATTTTTTAAGAGGATTTCTATGTTATGACCTTAATGGAGGTGCATAAGGGGTCACGTGTATATGCAATAATTTCGTTTATTAGTGGGGTTACATGGGAACTAGGTGAAAACATGTATATGCAGATAAGATAAGTTTACATATATGTTCTAAAAATTACTAGAAAATAGAAGGTCAATGGAATTAAAAGAGTACAATAATCCAAAGGTACAATGTGAGAGTGTGAAAACATCTCCTATGAAAGCAAGAAAAGTAGCTACACTCACTAGGAGAACATGTAAAAAAACGCTGCTATGTAGCATAATAAGGTGGGTTATCTAGAGTGGATTGTTATATTATTTTTCATCTATCTCTATTAATCTGGAATTTATCTAGGACAAAGAATTAAAGGTATTACGGACTCATGTGCATGGATGCGCCTATGTTACTTTATGCAATGGATCGATAAGATTTCAAAATACATAGACACTGAGGTAGTTAGAGAAAACATAATAGGAAAACATGTAATACAACAAGTTTAATAAGGAGTTCACCCAATACTCCTGGGCTACGTCTCCTGGTCCAGCTTTCAGTGGTGGCCTCTCTATTATGTTTTCAAAGCAGAGTTTCTTTACAACAGTGAGCTCAATTTGAGTCTCACTCAACAGATATGAATTAGTAGGATTTGAGTACATAGACTCTCCTTATTGGTACTTGACCTCTACTGGTCATAGTAGTATGAGCCCAATCTGAAACTCATACATGACAAGCCTATGCCGAGGAGCTCGCTTGAACCTCTCAAGCTTTCTCTGGAGTGCACAAACTCTCTGACTCTCTCTGGCTCTGTCTGGCTCGATGCTGCCCTCAGGTCAGCTCGACTTCTTCTCTCTATTCTCTGCTTGTAGCTTTCTATGTCTAACTAACTCCTCTGCGTGTGTGTTTGTGTGTGCTCTACTTCTATCAGTTCATGGCTTTAAAGCCAATTTGCTTTCTATCAGTTCGTTTCCGCTTCCCGGCGTTCTGGTTTTCCTTCCTCTGTGCATTCAAACTCCCCTATTCTTTGTCATCATCACTGTGTGACGCTTCACAGGGAGGTGGCCACCTATTTAGCAATGAGTGAGTGTGTCAGGTTCCTTGGACACATTTGAACGGTTGTTATTTCCGTTTGCTCCAAGATGCCTGCGAAACACGAATCTTCTGCCAACTCATCGTCCATGTCGGACTTCAAATCCCATGTAATCTTGCTTTACAACCTTGTCAAATCCGGTCATTTATTGGGACGCGCCTTCGCCGTTGATTTGGGCCCCCTAGATCCTACGGTCGTCGTTCATATCGGGTGGGTAAGTAGCATGACGTTTACCCGTCCGATGTGAGTGGTTTTCTCTCTCTTCCGCCGGACGCGTGTCACTCAGTGTGTGGCATCGAGTGGGACTCGGTCAAAACTGCTTACTACCTCGAGGCCTTCCGATATCCTGCCGGTTTTGTGGAATCCACGGAATCGAATTTATTACTTTTCCGCATTTCATAGCCATTTCGGGTCCGAGCACTTCGGGGCTTTCCTTCACTGAGGGGGATGCCCTGCGAATTGCGTATCAGAAACCACCCCCGTTTCTTGAATTAGCCTCTGGTTTTGCCAATTTGCGCCAGCGTGCGTTACCATGGGCCAACGGTCTGCGCGCTTGATCGAGGGTCCTCGTTGCTCCGCGCTGATCACAATTGCAACTGTCACAAGGATTCCTTCTGATAGCTTGATCTTTCTAAGACTTGAATCTGTTTGGCATAATTTGAACGAGTTTATGAAAACTTAGAGAGTGTTTAGGATCCAATTCGGATCATCTATGATTTTAGAGTGGAAAAATTGGAGGAATTTGTGTGCACGCCTCATTTTCACTGACATTCCTAGTTTGGACAATTAGGGGTGGAAAAATTTAGGAGTCATTTTGAGGAATTAAATGACCACTTTTTGTGGTCCCAAACACACTATTTACCTATATTCCATAATATACACATGAATACCTTTCCAACAACACAATAATCACCTCAATCAGAGTTCATATGAGAAAGTTATGCCTCCTGAAAGTTGACCTATCACGATTGACCACCACACTTCAAGAAGATGCCATTTTAGCTTGCGTTAGTCATGGAAAACGGGCTACCCATGTGGGGATAGTTAAGAAGACTCCTAAATGAGCCAAATATACCTCCTAATTGGCTATCAGGATGTGTTATAACCGTGCCACTAGGAGGAAAATGGGTTTGATTCCATTTGCTTGCATTTTGTTCCATTTGTTGAGGATGAAAATATCTCGTGGTCCGGAATATGTTAAATGAAAGTTTGTCTCATTTTCAACTTATATAGAATATTCAATGTAACATAGACAATAAGTGGATGGGAGTTCATATTGTTCCAGTTGCCGCTTTTGCAATAACAATGATTTAATTTGAAAGGTCGAAGGCAAGAGCAAGGTAGATAGGAGTAAGAAGATCAAAAGCAGTGGTTTACGAGGGTGTGGATAGAGAGAGAGAATGCATTACAAAGAGGTTTGCATTCTATAGTAGTCCACAGTCCATAGGTCTCAAGCAAATCCATAGAGTTCCCTCTCCTTTGTACTTGCATCATTTCCATTCTAAAGAAAAGAGAACAGAGCAACCTTACCTTCATGTTGGGTTTTCTCTCGTAAGCGTTTTCTATGGATTATCTCGGTGGTCATTGTGGTTTGTGAGTGATTGTATTTATGCATTCTCTATTTTCCTCATATTTTATATTGCATGCATAAACAATAAGACAATAATAACAAATCTAGAATGTAAAAGGAATTAACCCTTCTTAGTATAGATTTTGGTTTATTTTCACAAATTTGTTGTGACATATACATGGTAGTTTACATATCATATTGGTATTAGATCTATTTTGTGGGAATTTGTAGGGGATATAGGAAATGGTTTGAGTGGGAAGTCATAAAACACTAGCCATGGCTAATGGAAATGTTTATAATAACTCTCTAGATCTGGCAAAAGAGAGATTTGCACGACTAGAAGTGCAAGTTGCCAATATAAATTGTAATGTGAGGCTCCTCGTTATGGCCCTAACAGATAAGTTAATATATTCAAAGAAGATGGATTTTCTAACTCAGAGGTCAAATAGGAGGGAAAATTGGGGGATCAAAAATATCCAAACGAGTCCAAGTAAGAACCCGAAAAAGAGTGGTCAATTTCGAGTGTTGTGAACCATTCACAATCCCTCTTCAAGATGGAAGCAAAGGTGGACATCAAGCCATTTCAAGGTGAGATCTATGCTTTGAAATTAAATCACCAAATGCAACAGTCAGAGGTTTACTTTAATGTTTACCACATAGATGAGGAATAGGAAATTTCATTTTCTCGTTTGAAATTAGAGGGCCATGCGCTGACCTAGTGGGAAAGCCACACAAAATCCCTTAGGCTAGAGGGAGATTATCTAGTAACTAGGTGTAAGGATATTAAAAATCTCATCAAATTTCAATTCTACCCTATCATCTATGTAGAGGACCAATGTATCCAGTGGCATTAATTCATTTAGAGATAAGGACAAAGTGTACAAGAGTATGCCACAAAATTAAGGAACATGACAATAATGTTGGGATCTCTCCTAAGAACCCATATATACTAAAGTATTTTGGGGGTCCACACAACCATTTCAAAAGCAAGTAATGTTGTTTAAACCAATAACAATGGATGAGGCTTTTGTGCAAGCATAATACCTGCAAAGCACATGCCAAAAGAAAGGGTGGTCCAGTGGTTCAAAGTAGAAGGAACATCATGAAGCTTTCAAGGAGGGGAAGAAGAAGAATAAAGGGGGAAAGGATTGTTGAATTTCCATGGAACATGAGAATTTGGGTTTGGTCTTAGAATCTCTGACACAAACAAACTCAAATGCCTCAACCATCCTACTTTACACATCGACAAAATACACATAAGTGAATCAACTAGCACACATGATTTTTTTTTAACTTTTCAAACCCTTCTTCATTATATTAACAAGCTACAATACAATAGTCTAGGGCTCCCGTACCAGGGATCATGGCCCTCATACAATCACTGATACAAGAATACAAAATCGGTCTTGGAATCAATCACTTTGACTGCCAATCTACCCTGAACAAGACAACACTTAACCTAATTGTTGATGGTGGCCACACATATCCCTTTCAGTCCAAATGTCTTGAAAACATTTTCTAGTCCACATGCTCCCAATCTGCAACATCCAAATATGCCTCTATCAGTGATGAAAACTCTTTTTGTCCACTAAACACGACGCACCAATTGTTTTCCCTCTAGCTGATCATTAGTCCATCAATGAGTCAAATCATAGGGACTTTTGTGAGTTGTTCACAGCTCCGTTTGTGAAAAACTCCTAAACTTCCCACTGCTACTTTTCAACACTTACAAACTTCTTCCCTTTATTTCCTTCTTGTGCCACTACAATGAAGAAAAAATTAGGCATGGAGGCTTCCCACCATGATTGTCAAAATTCATTCTCCAACATTTAACTTAGGGCTGTTAATATGGCTCTCTTGGTTGTAGTCCCTGAGCTCAACTTCTCTACCTCTCCTAGAAGGCTTGTGGCCCTTCACAAGGCATGCACTTAGGGAAAAATGGTCAAAACTCTAACAGTCCTCCATTCTATACTTATCTTGTCTTACATATGTCCAATCTATATTCTTCGGATCTGCCCACTTACAATCCCATTTGGATTGATCTAGGGCCACTAACATTCTACCTTTTGTAGTGCAATTTGTCCCTCAAATTGCATATATCTAAGCTTCAGATATACCCTCATATAGGGCTCTTCAAATCTACTGTCCATGCCTATGAACAATCCTCCAAACTAGTACTTTCCTCCTATCACATTCAACCCTCCATTCTGTTATCTTCCTACTGCTATTGCGGCCTATTTTATCACCTGTACATTAGCACAATGCCAAACCTTAGGGACCAGATCGAGAATAAAAATCTGAAGAAATAAAAAAATCTCATCAAATTGTTGACCACTTAACCAAAAGAAAATATTAAAAGGTGATTTAGCCAAAATTTATGAAATGGTCCCTATTATTATTATGAAATAATAAGTTAAAAATGGGGGTGTTGTGATCTCACCACAACAGGTTCGAGGTTGTGGAGGAATTGGCACCACATGGTCACTTGTGGGCTAAGAACCCAACCATGTGGGCTTTGCACCCAAAGTTGTGGGTGTGAATCCACAAGGAGTTTTGGACATGTAACCCTTGGAGATGTACAGGACCCTTAAATGAACTAGGAGCCACAAATAACACCAAGAGAGGAGGTCTACAAAGCAATATAACCATGTTTATATGTTAAAGTGTGGTTGCGTTAATGAATGTGACAAGTCGACCTAGTGTAAGGAGTGCCCTTTGTTGGACACAGATTGTCATTGATGTCAATATGGCAATATTCAAGAGGAGGAGACAGAGCATATCGGAGCCAAGAGGAGCAGACCATATCGGAGGAGCCACATATATCAGAGCAAGAGGAGCCATATCGGAGGAGTGCCAGAGCAAGAGGAGCCATCGGAGGAGCTATCAGAGCATATCAGAGCAAGAGGAGCCATCGGAGGAGCAAATGAAGCAAACAGAGCCATATATGCCTCAGATAACATTATCGGGAGCTGTTCGGGCGATCAAAACCCATATATGCCTTCATTAATACTATCGGGAGTTGTTCGGGCAATGGAAACCCACATATGCACGTATTAATGCTATTGGGAGTGTTTGAGCACCCAAAATCTACATATATGCATTTATAATAATCAAAGGCCTTTTTCCTTTTTGGCGGAAACAACACAAGTTAAATGTGTTTCGGCACATATGGACCCGATGGCATATATATATATATATATATATATTTCGCCAAATCGGCGATCGGGGAATGGAGAATGGAGGATGCGATATGTGATGGACGCGATATGCGATTTAGCGCTGACCGTCCGATCTGAAGGAATAATGGACGGCGGAGATCTAATCGGCAATCGACATATATATGCGCATCGGAGGAGTGGAGCCTTTCGGAACCGCCGAAGTGAAAGCTCCGAATTAATGGAGCCGAAATATTATGAAGCCAGTATAAAGTAGATCGGGTCCGGAAAGGGCCTTCAGCAGTGCAAAGTTCCGACTTCCGGAGCCGAGTCCCTTATCAAGTGGAGTGTAAAATCATATCGGGTCTGCAGAACTCTTGTATCGCATCGGAGCAGCGGAGGTAGCGATCGCCGAAATCATCCGGAGCTGAAATCATATTAGAGAGCAGCCTAAAGGGAGATCGGGTCTGCTAAACCTTCGCGTTACAAATCCGCCGATATCCCGGACCCGAATTCAGTATAGAGACGGGAGTATAAGAAGGCGTCGGGTCTGCGTTCTGTCGGAGGATCGGGACTATTGTTTACAGCGAGTGCCGATATACATCGGACCCGAAACCAACCTAGAAGGGAGTCTAAAAGGGCATCGGGTCCGCACCTCGTCGGAGGTCAGGACTTAAGAGTTATTGCGACCGCCGAAATCCGGACCCGCCGATAATTGTAAAGGCGGGTGCATAATAATTGAAGTCCGGCATTTGAATTAAAGCGGGGGTTTATAATGTTTTCCGTGTATTATATGATACATGGCCGCGGGGTTAAGGTATATATTAAAGCCTGTGTGATGGTTGATTAATGGCTCGGATGGTGGCTTCCGATGGTTGATTATTGATAGAAAGCGCCGAATAAAAGGTGGCTCGGTGATGGTTGATTAAAGCGCTCGGTGATGGTTGATAAAACGCTCGAGTGGTGGCTTCCGATGGGTGATTAAAACGCTCGGGTGGTGGCTTCCGATGGTTGATTAAAACGCTCGGGTGGTGGCTTCCGATCGGTGATTAAACGCCTCCGATAAAGCCTGTAAGGTATTAACCACATGTCAAGGGCCGAGTTTTATATAAGAAAGGGGAGTTTGGGTTTTTCTACTCAGATTTTGGAACACTTGTATAGACAGGAGAAACAAAGGAATGGAAGCCGAAGTGTCAAAGCGATCAAGTGAGGAGGAAGCCAAAGAGCCAGCATGTAAGAGGAAATGAATGGACAGGGGCATGGAGCATATAAAAGCAGCAAAAACAGAGAACTGTAGTTGTTGTTTTGTGGATGGTATAACCTGAGCATGAGATAGTGGAAGCAACAGAAGAAAAGGGGGCAGCAGAAGCAGTGGAAGCTGAAAAGAGCGCAACAGCACACCAGTGTATACCAAAGAGGTTGGAGCCTCAGAATTGAAAAGGATTGAAGTCCTTGGGAGTTGGTGCTCCTAAGTCCAAGATTGGTGTCTTGGCAAAATAGAGTTGGTGCTCAGGAGGTTGGAGCCTCACCAAAGTCCAAGTTGGAGCCTCACCAAAGTCCAAGTTGGAGCTTGGCAACCAATTGTGACAATCTATTTATTGTATTTATTTTACTGCACAGTTATATTAATAAAAGCATTTATTCCTGTTGTTCATTTTGTGTCCTGAACATATATGTTTTAACTAGTAAAACAATAGTGAGAAAAAGAAATACTGATTCACCCCCCTCTCAGTATTTCCAACACCCTTAAGGGCTAAGTTTCACACCACAAAGTAGCATATAAATAAAGGTGAGCATAGACGTCAAAGGGAGCATACAAGTGCAACAAACATAGAAACACATCATTTGAAGGAGACTGCAGATCTGAGGACCCTAACGAAGGAGAAAGGAGGCTAGTCTTGCATCTTTTCATGATTGTTTGATGGTCCTAGTACAAAAGGAGGCAGACTGAGTATTATTGGAGTTCTAGGCTAGTTGGGAAAGGTTTTGTGGTGAATTTCTTTGTTTTTGTAGGCCATAGTCCTTGAAGAAATTTTAGAAAGGGACAAGGTCTGAAGGAGGCTCTCTGGAGGGGCCAAAAGGACTCAAACCTAGAGTAGACCACCCTTGAAGGCAACAAAAGGGAGTAGATTCCTAAATGAGGAAGGCCACAACTAGGGAGACTGTTTTGAGGCAAGAGAATTAGGGTTGATGTGGAATGATATCAACCCTAACCAGGACGTGGACCCTACAAAATATGCGACAACTCAAAAAGGTATGTGTTGATGTGTTTAAGTTGTGTTGTTGCTAGAGGACGACAATACTAGTATATGACAGTTTTGGCTGGACATCTTGAGGTTGTTGAAGGGAAACAAGTAGGTGTTCAAGGGAGTCCTAAGTGTAAACTAGAGAAGGATTTCAAATCTGCTTGGAGAGGAAGTGTTTTGGGGAAACTCTAGTGTTGACACCTTGAAGGACAAAGGATAGCTAAGTGAGCACTTGTATCCATCCAAGTTCATTGTTGGAGAAAGACATTTGACGGTGAAAGGTGGCAACCCTTAATGGCCAAATTTTATCTTCATTGGAGAATCGTAGGAAGGCAATATAGCGAAGAAGTCTCAAAGGAGTTGAGAAGCAGCAGTGGGTAGTCTAGAGTTGTTCACAAATGAAGTTGCGAATAACTCAACAAGAGTCCCTATGTGTTGAGTCATTGATGGAAAAATGACCAGCTAGAGGGAAGATTGGTGAGCCATTTTCAGTGACCTAAAGGACCAAGACCATTGATAGAGGCGTAGTTGCGAATTGGGAGCAGAAGGATTAACAAATGTGTTCAGGGTATGACCAAGGGAAGCTATGATGGTGCACTACATTAGTTAGGTAGTTAGTGTACCTTGTTTAGGGAAATTTGGTTGTCATAGTTGTTGACAAAAAGCCCTAGTTTGTATTCTTGTATCAATGGATGTATGAGGGCCAATATCTCTAGTACGAGAGCCCCAAACAATTGTATTATAGCTTGTTAATATAATAAAGTTGGGTTATTGTAAAAATTGTAAAAAGTTGTATATTTTGTGCACTAGTTGATTTGTTATTGTTTATATTATGTTGTGCAAAGTAGTTTGTTGTGGCATTTGGATTGGTAGTGTCAGAGATTCTAAGACCCTAACCTATATTCTCTAGTGCCGTGGAAAAACAACATTTCTCCCCCAATCCAACAATGAGAAAATGAGAGGAAGTGCACATTTATTTATAGAGGAGGTGCTCAACTTCCTTTACATTGAAATGTTATTTTTCTAAGCTAAAATCCCATAATTTATCATATGAAGGGGGAAATACCCTCTTATTCAATCAATTAATCAAAATACATAAATTAAGGGGAATTCATGCCACATGTATAAAGAAAAAGGGATCAAATCCTCAAAAAGTGACCCATATCTAAAAATGAGGGGTATAAGGGTGTTATGTAGTATCCAGCCTCCAAAGGTCCTTCTTCAAGCATGGGAAAATAGGACCTCAAGGTAAAAAGCATCCCAAAATTCATTACAAGTAAGGGCTTCATGTCGCCTTATCTGGCCTCCAAAGGTCCTTCAACAATGTTTTCTTCTCCAATCTACAAACATATTAGTTAGCCTTCAAATGTTATTTAATAACTAGTCACCCCGATATATTGCATAAGAAAACCCCACAAATAGGGGACAACCAATCAAAACAACTCCCAAGATACACTATCTACAACATATGCAATCCATCGCTTCAAGGAGGAACATATGAGCTTTAAGGTGGGCAGTTCAAAGCTTCAAAAGAAATTCCAAGCACCAAACTCTTCCACAAATTTCACAAGAATGAAATAGAATGTCTTTCAAATGGGTGTTTTTGTATTCAAAAGGATAACGTCACCCTCAGTAAACAAATCTAGATCTACAAGGTACTTGAAATGTGGACATATTAGTCCCACATATCTTAAGTAAACTTATATGATAAGATACCATTTTTACAAACCATGTGAATCAATACAAATGGGTTAACCTAGAATTACATTAAGATAAAATCACACACATGTCGTCTTTGTCAATTCCTCTTTTCCAAGTCAGCCCTAAAATTAAATTTCACATCCAAAATACTTTATGCTAAAGTGTAGGTTGACTTAGGTTATCTTGTGATGTTAGCTTCCAACAAAGATTTGATTCAAGTGCCAAGTTTATATATAGAAGCAAGTGTGTTATGTACCATTGAGGTTAGCCTTCATATCAATTTTGAGAGAGTAGTTTTTTGTAATAATTAACATTTGTACTATTGTTGGAAAAGACCCCCCAAAATACTCTCATCTCTCGTGTTGCACTTCATTTATTTAAAGTGTCTCAAGGTTGCAATAAGTATGAATATGAGGGTTGGGTGTGCATTGGAGACCCCCGCTCCCTTTTCAAAGAATCTTGATCTTTTCTACATCCTTCAAATTATTGAAAATGCAACAAGAAAATCCTAATTTAATTTTGTCCTTGAATTAAATTAGGAATAAAATTGTAATTCCACATCACAAGACAACTTGTACGAGTTAATTAAGTTAAATTGACTTAGTTGGCTCAATTAATTTGAGTTTAGGGTCTAACTTGAGTCATGTAGAGAGTCTCCTATTTTATAGGAACTCCGGTTGATTTTATTTTGAGTTGTAATTAATTAATTCAATTTAACTGAGTTAAAGTCAGTTAAACTAGTTCCAACTGATGGAGGAACTAGTAGGAGGTCAGACAATGGGGTGTTGCTTCATGTGTTCAACCAATTAACTGATGATTCACTCATAAATAACTCATGCATGTCAGATTTGAGAGTTACCCAGTTGAGATTGGATTTCAGGGACAATGTACTATCAATTGTATAATCATCTGAATTATACAGGTGGTGCATGCAGTTAGAGGAAGGCCTATGAGGATTGCGCAATTCATATTGAGGAATTTCCCTAATTAATAGGGACTTTGGCAAGCAGAAAATTGGTTAAGTATTGGCCAAGGCTTGCCTAGGTAGCAGTGATACAGATAGAGATAATGCAGAGGTTGTCTGGGCTTGAGAAAATCATTGTAATCTTCTCATATTTTCTAACTAATGCAATATACAAATAACAGGGGTTTTTAGCTGTGGCTTTCCCTAGGAAATCATTGTGCAATGTGTTGATTGAATTCTTTATCTTTTATGCTTCGTGATTCCGAGATCGTTTAATTGTTTCCGCCATTAAGTAGAGTAGATTCAAGTTTATTGTTTTAGTAAATTACAATTAGCAGTTTGAATCTACAAGGAATTTCTACATGGTATCATAGCAGAAATCACTCTAGAAGAGGAGAATATGAGTTTGTCTTTTGCAGGTATAATCAAATTTGCAGTATCATTCTTCAGAGCCAATAAGACGTCTTTCTACAGATTGAGACTCGAATATTCCCTTGAGGGTAGTTCAAACTATATTTCTTGGAAGGAAAGGATGGAGGCAGTGTTGGAAGACAACATGATAAAGGAATTCATAGACAAAGATATTCCTAAGCCTCCAGCAAATGATGCTCAAGATTTGGCAGAATGGAGGAAATGTGTTGCAAAGGCAAGAAATATCATACTAGAAGGAGTTCGAGATCATATTGTCTCGAACCTCCACGGGAAGGAGACTCCATATGCAATGTGGAAGGCCTTGACATACCTGTTTCAGAACAACAGTGACCACAGGAAGCTGGCACTGAAGGAAAAGCTCAGGAAAATCAAGATGGAGAAGGGAGACATAATACCAAAGTACTTGACCAAGTTCACCCAATGTCAGGATGATCTTAGAAGTGTTGGTGTTACAGTTGTTGAAGATGATCTGGTCAGCCTAACACTTTTAGGCCTTCCCAAGAGCTAGCACAACTACTAGGATTTAGTAAATGGGAGGTAGAAGCTACTACAGTGGGAGTGCTTGTGGTCCGACTTGGTGAAAGAAGAGATTTGATGGAAACCAGAATTGGATCCTCATCCAAGCATAATGATGAGGAGAACTACGCCTTAGATGGAAAGGGAAATAAAGGGAAAGGGAAGTCATCCCATTCCAAATCAGATTCCAGTTAGGGCAGCAAGAAGAAGGATGTGTTGAAGATTAAATCTTTTACTGTCATGAGTTGGGACGCTATGCCACAAAGTGTCCACACAAAAAGGCCTGCAAGAATCCCTCAGGAGGAGCAACATGTGAATCTCTTTCTTCACAATTTGAATTGGATTTTGCCCTCATTGCTTGCATGGTGACATTGGTGATGGGTAATATGTGGTATCTGGAGAGTGGAGCCTCATTCCATATGGCCGACAACAAAGAATTCTTCAATGAATTGGAGGAAAAGGACCTCCATATGCACATCGAAATGGGAGATGATGGAAGGTATAGTGTGACTTGAATCAATACTATTACTTTTTAGAGGGAGTCTTGTTTTCCTCTCACATTAAAAGATGTCATGTATGTTTCGGGTTTGAATAAGAATGTGGTTTCAATTGCTATGTTGGAGGATCGTGGCTACGATGTGATATTTAGCTAAGGAAAGGATTTCCTTGACACATACCCCCAGGACAAGTGAAGTGGATCAGGGTTCATGTGAAGAATCTCTACAAATTGGATGTCGAAGACTATGTTGTTTTAAGCACAAAAGAAGAGAAGGTGTAGAGTTGAGACATCGGTGAATTGTGGCATAGAAGATTGGGCCACTTGCAGCATGGAGCTTTGAAGATCATGCAACAGATTTCTACAGGACTTCCCAAGGGTACACTAGAGCAGATAGATACATGCAAAGGGTGTAAATTGAGAAAGTACACCAGAACCACCTTTCATGATAAGAAAAGTCGAGCGCAAGCGATTTTGGAAAGAGTTCACTCAGATGTGTGTCGATCGTTCTCGACAACCTCCACGACAAAGCACAATTATTATGTGATATTTGTAGATGATTTATCATGTAAGTGTTATATTTTCTTCATGCAGAAGAAAGATCAGACATTCTATAAATTTTGTGAATTTAAAGCACTTGTTGAGAAAGACACTGGCAGGAAAGTGAAGGCTCTCAGGAGCGATAATGGTGGAGAATATGTGTCGAATGAATTCAAGAACTTTTGTGCATCAAAAGGCATTCGACGAGAGTTAATAGCACCCCATAACCCACAACAGAATGGGGTGGATGAAAGGAAGAACAAAAGTATTGTGGGAGCTGCATGGGCAATGTTACATGATCAAGGCCTACCATTGCACTTGTGGGCTGAAGCATGCAACACAGTTGTATATTTGTAGAACATGAGTCCTCATTATATTCTTGGGATGAGTACACCAAAAAAATTTATTTATTTATTTAAATTTATTTAATTTTTTTATTTTTTTGTTTATTTATTTATTTTTGTTTTTGTTTTTGTTTTTTTATTATATATATATATATATTTTTTGTTTTTTAATTAATTAATTAATTAATTAATTTTTATTTATTTATTTATTATTTATTATTTATTTTTTAATTAATTAATTAATTTGTTTTTATTTATTTTTATTTTATTTATTTATTTATTATTATTATTATTTATTTATTTATTTATTTATTTTTATTCAGGCAAGAAACCAAATGTGGCACACTTTAGGATACTTGGTTCATCAGTTTACTGTCATGTTACCAAGGATGCAAGAAAAAAGCTAAAACCAACAACTGAGTTGGGCATATTTGTGTGGTACAATGAGACACCTCACAACTATCAGGTGTACATGCCATCTCACAAGATGAAAGTGGTTCGTATAGATGTGAAGTTTGATGAAGAGAAGGCCATGAGATGTTCCCCTGAGATGGATATTTAGTTACATGCATATGAGGAGATTTTAGCTCCAAAGGAGGAACCTTGGGATGATGTGGAGCAGCCACAGGCAGAGGAGAAGAGAGTGGAAGCACCCACTCATGCAAATACTTCAAGATATGGAAGGAAGCACACAACAGAGGCTGGAAAATTGATGCATGATGCTAGAGAGAATGTGGGAGAACCCACTTTACAACGCAGGAAGAAGAGGTCACCAGATTGGTACATTGGCTGCATGGATTTGATGAGCGAGAGTGCAGAGATTGAGCCCACCTCATTCGAGGAATCTGTGCAGCAACCAGTATGGCTTGATGCCATGGTAGAGGAGTATGACTCTATTATCAGAAATGGTGTTTGGGAAGTGGTCCCAAGACCAACAGATAAGTCAATGGTGAGTTCCATATGGCTTTACAAGGTAAACCAAGCAGCAAATGGGAGTGTGGAGAAACACAAGGCCAAATTTGTGGCCATAGGGTTCTCTCAGGTGGAGGGAATTGATTACGATGAAACCTTTGATCCAGTAGCAAGGTACTCTTCAATCAGATCTATTCTAGCACTTTCAACATAGATGGGATGTAAGATACATTAGATGGATGTGAAGACAACATTCCTTAACAGAGTGATTGAGGAAGAGGTGTACATTGAGCAGTTGAAATGATTTGAGAGCTTCAACAGAGAGTTGCATTTGTGTAGACTCAAGCGAGCGCTATATGGATTGAAACAAGAACCCCGTGTTTGGTACACCAGGATCGACAACTATTTCACCAGGTTGGGATTCAACAAAAGTGAAGCAGATGCAAACCTTTACCATATTGTGGTTGAAGGTAAATTATTGATTATAGTATTATATGTCGATGATTTTAAAAGGTGATGAGAAGCTGGTAAAATATTGAAAAGAGGATCTTGCAAGAGAATTCGAGATGAAGGACTTCGGGCTCATGCATAATTTCCTTGGTATGGAAGTATGGCAAGGAGATGAGGAACTGTTTGTCTCTCAGGGAAAGTATTTCAATGAGATACTGAAGAAGTTCCACATGGAGAGCAGAAAACCCATGGAGACTCCTCTAGCAAGAAGTTGGAGGAAGGAGGATGTTACTTCAGGTGAAGTACTGGAGGCTATTATTTATAGGTAACTTGTGGGTTCATTTATGTATTTGGTTAACACACGAACGAACATATGTTTTGCAGTTAACCAGCTTAGTCAAGCAATGGCTAAGCCAACCAAACTTTATTGGAAGGCAGCTAAAGATGTGTTGAGATACCTCAGAGGCACTTCTCAGTTTGGTATTTGGTACAAACGGAGAGAGGGAGTGAAGTTGCAAGGCTTCACAGATGCAGATTGGGCAGGGATTCCATCCTACAGGAAGAGAACATTCGGGGGAATCTTCAGTATTGGGTCAACAACAATTTCTTGGTACATCAGGAGTAGAGATCAGTTGCACTCAGTTCGGCAGAAGTAGAGTACATGGCTATCTGGATGAGGAAGATCCTTGTTGGGTTATTTGGTTAGCAGATGGATCCTACAATTATTTATTGTGACAATCAGAGTTGTATCAAACTCTTTGATAATCCAATGTTTCATTATCTGTTTAAGCATATCGAAAATCGATATTACCATCTACGAGATTGTGTGCAGAGGATAATCATGTTGCTAGAGTATATTCCTACAGAGGAACATGATACATACATCTTGACTAAGGCACTGTCAAGAGGCAAATTCGAGTTCCATAGAGGCAGGATTGGGGTATCTGATAATGCCTTTCTTGTTGAGAGGGAGTGTTGAAAATGCAACAAGAAAATCCTAATTTAATTTTGTCCTTGAATTTAATTAGGAATAAAATTGTAATTCCACATCACAAGGCAACTTTTACGAGTTAAATAAGTTAAATTGACTTCTTTGGCTAAGTTAATTCAAGTTGAGGGTCTAACTTGAGTCAAGTAGAGTGTCTACTACTTTATAGGAGCCCTGGTTGAGTTTATTTTGAGTTGTAATTAATTAATTCAGTTTAACTAAGTTAAAGTCAGTTAAAATAGTTCCAACTGATGGAGGAACTAGTAGGAGGTAAAACAGTGGGGTGCTGCTTCATGTGTTCAACTAGTTAACTGATAATTCACTCATAAATAACTCATGCATGTCAGATCTGAGAGTTACCTGGTTAATATTGGAGTTCAGGGACAATGTACTATAAATTGTATAATCATCTGAATTGTACAAGTGGTGCATGCAGTCAGAGGAATGCCTATGAGGATTGCGCAATTCATATTGAGGAATTTCCCTAATTAATAGGGGTCTAATTCCCAAGGAAACAACACAAGGAGATAGGGACTTGGGAAAGCAGAAAAATTGGTTAAGTATTGGCCAAGGCTTGTCTAGGAAGCAGTGATCCTGATAAAGATAGTGTAGAGGTTGCTCGTGCTTGAGCAAAGCATTGTAATATTCTCATATTTTATGACTGATGCAATATATAGATAGCAGGGTTTTTTAGATGTGGGTTTCCCTAGGAAATAATTGTGTAATGCATTGATTGAATTATTTCTATTGCATGCTTCGTGATTTCATGATCGTTTAATTGTTTCTGTTGATGAGTAGAGTAGATTCATGTCTATTGTTGTAGTAAATTACAATTAGTTGTTTGAATCTACAAGGAATTATACACAAATATAAAAGACACTAATTCATGGGTACAACATTTTGCCCCTCATGAGTTGTTGGTCCTATAGCTAACATGTTCTAGGCATAATGGATTATTGCTAAAATTTTACTTTTTTATGTCTACAATGAACCTTTGTAGCATCTTAGTCATCTTGTCTAGAACTTTGGGATGTCTCCTATATGGCTTCATAAAGAACTAATAGATACACAATCTGATTAGGAAAAGCCATATGAGTATTGCATATAAGGTTACCTAGAGAAATTGGACAACAATTAGAGGAATGTATCCTTAGAAAAAAACAAATATCATTATAAAAGTAAAAAATTCTTCAAAGATAATGAGAATTAAATATTTCCACTTGGTCATGCCCTTTTCACCATCAAGTGAGTCTTAGAGAATATCCTTATAGAGCACTCTTTATTTGGCCTAGTCACATAAAACTATAAAAATATGTGCTTTCCTTCAGACATTTTTCTTATTGTAAAAATGAGACTCATATTAATTCCATACATCTTAGCTATAAATGATGATCAACACATTCTTGGCATATTTACCATTACATTTCGCATTAAAACAATTACAATTTTAAATTGTATACACCTCCTTTCAAATCACATAGCATTGATACCTTATATAACCATGACTTGATACATTTGCATAACTTTGGATGTATGATTGAAAGATGCATTACTTGCACCAATCATTTGTTAAGGCTTTATCATCTTTAGATTAAGGAATAAAGGTATCAAGAGGGAATGAAATCTTTTGGGTTAATCCTTAACTTAAGGATTAGTAATTTGATGCCCGAAAAAAGAGTTAAGAAGATTAACGTACTTGACATGACAATGCATAATCTTCCATGAACTTAGACATAAAATCCTTGAGGTATTTTGATATATTAAACCTAATATAGTCCCTTTGTTGTAGCCTAGTTGGTTTAAGAAACTTGATTCACTCATGATAAACAAACTCCCAATAAGCATAGAAATTCACTCCAAACATATCCAAAATTGTTTTGGAAGTTGAGAATTTAACCCAAACAAGAGAAGGCAATTAGGTAGTTATCTAGAAGAAAAGTTTTCCTTAAAAAATGATAACACAATTCTATTGTTATAAAATATCCAAGGGTATTAAGTAATAATTTTAGTAGAATGATCTTCTATGGAGAACCAAAAAGTCACTTTTTTCATGTTGGTAGCAACTAATCAATGTCATCCACAAGGGTTTCATGCATGTTTTACCCAAACCTTTATCATATAATTGGGTAGGATGTAGCCCACAAGATAACCCGAGAAAGTAAAGTGTTAAAACAAACCACAAACAACAACATTTTAGCAACGATAACAACAATTAGGATTTCACTAGCAATAATTGTATTAACTTGTGATACATATTTGGTACAAAAATTCTTAGGATCTTGAGAAGCATGACCATTGCTATTATCACTTATTATCATTAAAAATCTAGAATTTATCAAATCAATAACCAAAATATTAAGATGAAGGATAGCATAATGTGCCCTGAAAAGTGAGAAAGACGACTCTAAACTCCCAAAATTGTTAGATGGAAGGAATACTTGAAAAAACAAGTCATTAATGACAAAACTCATAAAATCTAAAACTCTCCGTAGTAGCATTTAAAAACTATTAGTAGAGATTTTGTTTACTTCATAACTTTATTTCTAATATCCTAAAAAACTATCATAAATTATTTGAAATTAGTGATACTTTCTCTATATAACTTAAAATAGCATTGTTCTTCCATTATATATATATTTTTAAATATTTATCTTTATTCTTTTGTCCCTTGAGCTTAATTTTTAATCACAATTTTTATTATTTTCAATAATCGCACATCAATTTGTATCTATTCACATTACATTTCCCATGTGGATCTTTGATCTTGACATTTTAAATCCCCTTCAATAAACATTTCTCTTATCAACACATAAGTTATTTGACATGTTATTTTGGTAAGATGATGTATTCCCCCCCATTTAATGGCACCTTGCTTTGTCAACACTCAACCATGCCTTACTTTTGTTTAACTATGTTTTTGATGATCTGTTTCTCCAACCTTTTTTCTTTGCCCATTTCACTACTATTTTTAACTAATTATGTGACACTTCAATTACTTTTCACAAAATGTCGTTGATTATGTCTTAATTTGATAAGATCACAACTCTATGACTTATGCAATTCCTTAACAATACGAAGTGAATTTCGCTAAACCTCTGACACCTTTTTGATCTCCTTTATGGACTACTTTAACTATGCAAACGTTAGATGTTACAACTTTTGCTTAATGTTTTACAATATTTCTATAGTAGAGCTGCATAATCCTTCCAAATTTGTCAAATTTATTGTAATTTTGTAAATATATATATTTTATTTTTATTTTTTAAATTATGAAACTGCTATAATTAAATGATTGTTACAAACCAAAAGAAAAGAAAGAAAATCGTATCTCTAAACCTTGTAGCATGGAATTTTTCTACATAATAATTTAAACCCAAGATATAATATATTTTATTTCATGTATCAAAGTCGTATTTATTAAAAATACTTAGAAACTAATAACATTTTGAATATAAGATTAAAAGAAATAATTTAAATTGATATTTAAGATTACGTAGAACATGAATAATATTAACATAAATAAAAATGATATGAAAATAATAAAAATAATATAATAATATTAATAATAACATTAATTTATTTTAATATTCAATTTAACATAAATAAAAATGATATGAAATAATAAAAATAATATAATAATATTAATAATAACAATAATTTATTTTAATATTCAATTTAGTAAATATGAAAAAATAGATTTTTTTGAATTGTATAATATATATATATATATATATATATGAAAAAATAATTTTTTTGAATCGTAATATATATATATATAATTTTCTTGGATGGGGTGTTTTTTATTGCGAAATTTTGGAGGGCGCTGGCCAAGCGGCCGAGGGATGTGGTATCACGCCCCCACAATATTTTTTAAGATAGAGACACTCATGAGATATATCTTGAGGTGAGTTGTATGCCAGATTCTCGATCCCAAGACCACACCTTACAAAAGCATGGAAATGTCGTTGTCTAGCCAGGATGGTCATGTCCCCTCTAATCGTGTGATGATTGCTTTTAATACATTTATATCTATGGGCCTCGTCCTGGTGTTAGTTCTCTTGTATAAAGCTACATGACACCCACTCCCCTTATTTGTAATTGCTACCTCAGCTCTAGTTAGCAAAAAAATGGGGCTCTGGTTGACCCACTTCTGTGAGCCTCAGTTGGGCCATGTCTCTCCAACTTGAATTCTACTTTGTGGCTTCAAAAACAACCATGTTCTCCTCCTTATTCAAAGTACTAGTGGTTCTTTCCATTTGGCTTCTTGAATTATTGGCCCAACCTTGTTGTTTCCCTTTCACAAATTATCAAGTGTGCATGTAGGTGTGCACATTGTGACTCATGAAGGATTCTACTACACATTGGAAACTAGCCGTTGTGGGCACTGGACCCCTACAGTGGATTTCATCTTGATAGTCTCTAGTTTTCTTTTCTCTCTTTGTTTGATTGTTGTTTCTGATATTATATTTGTAACACTTACCTCTTTGGCTTGTGTTTTTCTTGTCACCCTCAGTATCCCTCCCAGTCTACTCTTGACATTTTTTCCTCCTCCTCATCCAAACATGTAGCCCTGTATTCTTCGACCACTCCTTCTCTCAAGGGTTATCGTCTCCTATTTCTGGCCTCCTTAGCAGGATCAACATTTTCTCTTGTTCATCCTTATGCTCTTGTTGTATCTCTAGAACAAACTAACTACCTCCTTGTCACTGAGTTCTGATTTCATTTGACTCTTTGTTATCCCCCCCCCTCCCTCTCCTTATGTGGCATACCCCCCTGAGTCCACCACTTATCCACTCAAACTCTCAATTGTCCACTTTTGTATCATGGTTTTGTCTTTCGATATGTCCCATTAGCGAGCACACATCCACCAAGGGTCGCCTATCATAATGAGCGAGCCTCTTAGGGACACACACTTGTGCATCAAAGGCTTCAGGAAATAGTATCTAGGTTTTGGGACCTTACCCCAGGGCCCATCCAGGAGGAGTTAGCTCATATGGAACAAGAAGGGGCTTCCCAATGGAAGCAATTTTCAGATACATAGGTTCTTTTTGATCTGGCCAACTAGGCGACAAATGTTGGACATACCTGAGGCTATTTTAGTTGGTACATGTACACAATTTATTTGTATTATAATTTGAACTTCCTCCTTGGCATAATTCTGATGGATCACTTTGAGCATTAAGATGACATCCTACACTCTAGTCTAGAATAACTTCACTATTACCAAAGGGACACAGATCAGTGCTTGGGTCGCATCGAGTAGCATATCAGTGTTCCTCCCCCAACAAGAAACACCCCTAGCAACACTAAATACCCTATTAAGGTTGCCGATATCAACTCTGATCCCTTAACTTAACCTTGCTATGCTCCAATTTAATTTGCATTATGACTATCTAGTTCATTCTCCTGACCAACATAACCCCTTTTTTTGTATGTGTGTATATATATATATATATATATATATATATTATCTATTTAGTATTTTGTAAAACATGATCTCCTATGCCTCTCTGCGAAGAGTGCACTTTTGGTTATGGGCTAGTCTCCCTCGTGAAATATTGAACTAGAATATCTAGTATATCCGTGCAAATTTTAGTTTAGAAGGAAATACAATATTTAACCCATATAATATTAATGTATTTATTATACTTTTATTTTCATAATAATGAAAATATATTTATTTTAAATAACGAAACACTCATTTCATCCTAGTATAATGGAGTAATGAAGAAATGAGATTTCCACATTTGGGGGTAAATAAGGTAAACAAATTATTTAGGAATAAATAATCACTACGCCCTTCACCCTTGCAGCAAGCCACGAGAGATTCCCCCCTCAAGTGGAGACCTCACCCTTGATATCTTTGTTCCTAACCTAGTTGCAAGTTCATCCTCTATAAGGCTCAAGAAAAAGGTTTACTTGAAATTAAAAAGGGGAAAGAGATCCTCATCTCCAGAGCCCTTCGAGTAGGAAAAACCCTCACTCCCCTTCATAAATTATTATTCTTTATTTCAATGCCAGAGGGTCGGGGGGTGCCCACAAAATTTTAGCCCTCAATCTCTCGCCAATCGTGCACAAGACAAAAGTTGTGTTTATACAAGAAATAATGTGCCTGGGAGAAAAAAACTAGGAAAACATTAGAGAGATTCCTCAAGGATTGGTCCTTTAGCCATATGGATTCTGACAAACACTCAGGAGGACTTATCTTTGTTTGGAGTCCAGATTGATATGTGATCTCATATTCTCTTCTCCCTTTTGATATTCTTCTAAAATTATAAATAAAATACCTCAATTTTGATATTTTAGTGTTAAAACATTTATGGGCCCTACTTTGATAGGATTTGTTATGGGAGGATTTGGCTGCAGTTGGTGTTTTCTTAGAGCCACATCTTATTCTAGGGGGTGACCTAAACTATATGATGTCTTTGTAGGATATTTTAGGCCAAAACCCACGTCCAAACCCCCAAGGTGACTTATTTCAAGAATATATGTCTCTTCACAACCTAATTGACATCGAGTCTATCAAATTAGAACCAACTTGGTGAAATGGTTCCTTAAATGGAGGGAAGTTGTCAAGAGACTCGAAAATTTTCTTATATCCTCAGTTCTTTGGAATTCAAGATGCTCTTTTAAATCTACAGTTTAAGTAGGAGGTATCTTGGACCATAGGCCTCATCTGTTTCAAATCATCCATAGAGGCAATAATAACTCTATTCCCTTTATATTTAATCCTACCTGGATTATAAAGGAGGATTATTAATCACTCATACAATCCTTGTTGACCCATCTGTATTCAAGGAAGACCTCTCCTTTATGGAACAATTTATGGAGAACCTACAAAATCTTAAGAGGATTTCTCATCATTCAGCCAAGGCCCAACATGCAAAATTAACAAAAGATTTAGTAAGGTCGAAGATAAGTTCAATATATTACACAACACTCTTGCCTCTAGCCCTATCTTTTTTGAGTCCCTTTAGGAACTCTTCTCTCTTGAGGATAAGAGACACATTTTACTACTATTGGAAGAGGAGCGTTGACACCTTAAAAGTTGAGCTATTTGGTTGGAATATAGTGACAACAATACCAATGTTTTTCTTCAATTCACCAACTATAGGAAAAGAGGAACACCATATGGGAAATAAAGTCAGAAAATGGAACCATATTGTGCACTTTTGAGGATAAAGTTGAGGCTAAAGCCTGATATTTCCAATCTCTTTTTAATGTGTCTCCTAGGTGCCCCATTCAAGATATCATACATGTAATATCATTCTTTCCTACTTCTATCAACGAGGAAATGAATGTTTTTCTAATTGAAGATGTAACAAAGTCAAAGATTTTGTAGCTTGTCGATCAATGCAAAATTCGAAAAATTCCTAGGCCGGATGGATTTCTTGTAGAATTCTAGTCAGGATTCTTTGACCTTCTAAAATACAGCCTCCTCGAGGTGGTACATGGATCCAAGGAATAGGGTAAGATATTAGGCTCCATCAATGCAACTTTTCTCTACCTCGTTCCCAAATCACATGATGGTACCTCCTTTGCTGACTATCGTTCAATCACCTATTGCAACCTTCTCTACAAACTCATCTCAAATATAATCTTAAGGAGGCTTAAGCCTATTCTAAGATAATTTATCTCTCTAGAGAAATTTGGGTTTCTATAAAATTGGAATATCCTAGATGCAATGGTTATTACACAAGTGATGTTCCATTTAAAAAAAACCTCCAAATCTATTGCTTTCTTCCTAAATCTTGATTTGTCAAAATCATTTGACATGGTAGACTGTATTTTCATAAGAAGTCGTCTTATATAGCTGGGTAGGTCCCTGACAATAGTTAACTAGATTATGGGAATATATATTTTGTTTCTTTTGCAATAATATCCAATGGAGCCCCATCTAGATTTTTTATTGCGTCGAGAGGGCTCTGGAAATGAATCCCCCTTTCCCCTTTACTCTTCTTCCTATTCATTGAAGCTCTTAGCAAACTCATGGAGACACACAAAGGTATACATGACATCAAAGGTATTATTTTTTATACTTTGTCCAAGTTTCACATCCTCTATTCGCTGATGATATCCTCATTTGCCTACAAGGCACCAAGAGGACTATCATTGCTTATAAGTCATCCTAGATAGTTTTTGCAAACTTATAGGAATGCTTATGAATTCACAAAAGGAAGACTCGATTTGTTATGGAACTTCGGGCCCTACATGGTTATTGGCACTAGAAACATTTCATTTCTCAATTATATCGCTAGAGGAGGACATGAAATATCTTGGTTTTCATTTAAAACCCAACAAATATAGAAAGGAATATTATCTTTGGCTCATAAAGAAGGTAAGAGCTCAAATATCAGTATGGACTAATTGTCTACTCTCTCGTTGAGGACTATTAATTATCTTAAAGTTGGTACTTGAAATCATTCTTTTTATTGTCTATCCATAACCTATATTTCTAAGGGCATCATCATGTGTATTCATGGAGCTAACGACAAATTTCTATGGATAGGGGCTAGACAAAAGCATGGCATGGCCCTTATTAAGTGGTCCAGAATTGATGTTTTGGGGTCTAAAGAATCCTTTCCTCTTTGCCAATGACCTAGCAGGAAAAAACTTTTGGAGACTCCTAACAAGTAATTCACTCTAGACACAAGTCATTGTTAGTAAATACTTCAATGCTTTCTCCATCATTGATTGGATCTACCTACCTAACAAATATGTGAAAGGGTTCAACGGTGTGGAAAGCAATGATATCATCTTTCCCTTCTATTGGGAAATGGATTACATGGAAAATTGGAGATGGCACACAAGTTTAGGTTGTCAAGGACCCATGGTATGGTGTAGGGAAAAACTGCACTTTATCTCCCCAACTCCTATAAAGATTGGAGGAGGCTAACATTACACATTTGTCATATGCATTAATGTAGATAACACAATCATGTGGCTTCATTGGGTTGAAGTAAACCCAACTTATTAGCATGGAAGGGTATATTGAATTCGAATAGGATAGATACACACTCCTTCTATTCCATAATTCCATTGCTTTCAACACATACATGTCAGACTCTATTTGTTGGTCCAAAAATCTATGCATTGAAGACTTCATTGCTATGATTTTTAACATACAAGGCCTGGACAAGAGAGTCCCTTGAGGGACCCAAAAAATGGTGGTGGAAAGCTTTTTGGAAGGTTAAGGATCCCATAAAACAAAAAGCACCACTTTTCCAGCTATAAGAAGTAAGCTCCTCACTTGGGATATACTTGTTTAGTGCAGTTGACAGGGTCTTAGCAGGTGCCCCCATGCAAAACACAAAATGAGATTTCTCTTCATCATTTTATCAATTTTCCCTTTGTTAAATAGGTCTACTAACTCATAATATCATAGATTTATCCTAAATCATTTTGATCTACTCCATCTCTTGAAGGTAGCTTTCGCCAATGGATCTTGGACAAATTTATTCATTTTTTCTCGAGTTTTCCCTACATTTGCAATGGGACATTTGGCGCACCCACAATAATATTTTTTTCCAAAACAAAGAACCTTACCCTGTGTTGAGTTGCAATAGTATCATATCGCTCACCAAGGGATTTAAGACTAACCCAAAATCCTCCCTTCAATGAGCTCCTCAATTACCGAACCTAAACTACGATATCCCTTGGGGATAATTCAATGGTGCCATCCAAGGGAACCCCCTATGATATAGCATTGGAGTTGTCATATATTAAAATTAAACACACTTCATATATTGTAGGTATTCAACTGGTAGAGACACAAACAACAAGGCATAATTTCTAGGACTCTACCTCCTTTTGGAAATTGCCAAGATGAAAAACATTTCTAGAATCCAAGCCTTAGGTGACTCTAAACTAGTAATCGATTAGGCCACCGGTAGGGAAAATGTCCAAAATATTGGTTTTGATAGGATTTACAAGAGATATCTCAACTAGCATCCACCTTTGAGTGGATCACATACAACCACATTCTTTGAGAATTAAATGTGGAGGTAGACACTTTTTCCAAAGAAGCACTTGAACTTCCTCCTGGTTTTGCAACAATAAGCGAATACAAGAACAAGGAAGAGCTAGATGCCATGGAATACAGACAGTGACTCCCCTCCCACATTGTTATAGGAAGAAGGCTATCCTTTTCTATTTTTTATTTGTCTATCAGATTTGAATTCCCACACTCACGATATAAGGAAATGTAGTTAAAGAAAAGAGCTATAGATATGAATGGAAAAAAATTTAGGCTCTAAGACCTCTAGCAAATTGAAGAAATTCCAACATAGTCCTTACATGAATTTAGTTTGTAAGCTTTTGAAATGTACATATTCCCCTTATGAATATATAAGTCTTTTTCCTTAAAAAATTTATTTATTTATTTGTTTAATTTAAGCAATAAATGAGATTATTAAAATGAGTAAATGGCTGAGGTAAATAAGGAAAATAAATTGAATAATATAATAATATTATACCTATGTAACGAATGGGATTATTAAAAAGGAATATATATATATATATATATATATATATATATATATATATATATATATATATATATATATATATATATATATATATATATATATATATATAAGGTTTAGATTTTTAGTTTAAGATTAAGGCGATACTTTTAGGTTTTGGTTTTAAATTAAAAGATTCATCTAATTTAACTAATATTAATATTGATTTTTTTTCCTTGGAAAAGGCCGTAATTTCATTTATATGAGTGAAAAAAATTATATTTTGTATATACACACCAAGATGTGTATTCATTAGGAAATTACACTGTTCCAATAGTAGTTATATTGCATTACATAAAAAGGTATCATATATGGTCCCGTCATTATATAATTCTTACACTTTTTTGAACATCACAAAAAAACACTAGTGCAATGCTGCTAAATCCAACAACCTGTAAACAAACATATATACTAACATAATATGCTATGAAGTGTCACAAAAATTGTTAAGTGAAAGTTTCAAAAATTAAACATGATCTTCATTTTGTATCTTGTCCATAAATGGTCAGTGGTAGAATTGGTAGTGATTGTCTCCCAAATCTTCAACTACCTGTCACAACCCACAAGTCAAGTGTAAGACTTCCTTAGAAAGTTGGTCTGATTCTTAGTTTCATTCTTTGAAAATATGCATGCATGTAAAGGAAATAAATGAAAGCTTCAGCCTTAATAGATCCTCCAAAACATGATCAAGGTATATGTTCTGACACTGTTGAGTCTCATTAACCCAATTTACCACCATTAAACAGTCACCAAATTTTTTGAAGTTGGTCACAACCCTTCTCTTGAGAAAATGTTATAAGATAGTTGCAAACTAATAGTTTTGCTCAATTGTTTGAACCTCTACCTAGGGCCATCTTAACATGTTAAGAATGTTGCTTAGACAAGTGAAAAACAACCCTCCCTCCCCCCACAAAGTAGCTCGTCACCCTGATATGCCCTATCAAAATAACCCCAAGGCGTATTAACATCAATCACTTATAAATTAAATTTACTCCCACAAGTAGGCACTCTTGACTGAGGATAATATGAGAGGATTGTGAGACCTTCAACTGATATCTTTTCTGGATAAGATTATTGGTTTTGGAAAATCTCTCTGTTTCTGGCCAACCAGATGCCCCAACTTAAGATGAGTGGCAAAGATTTAAAATATTTTGTAGCCCTATTTTGTACCCAATATTTCCATATCTCCTCAAAATATAAACCCTCCCACACACATTCCAAACCTAAAAGAGCACAACAAGCTGGCCAAACTTGTTTTGTAAAGGGAAAATTAACAAAAATATGTTTTATAGACTACTCACTACCCTTGCAAAGGGCACACCATCTAAGGCCGATCTTAAGTCTTCTCTAAACTACATCCCAATTTAGAATTTTTTTCTCTATAATACACCACACAAGAAGATGAGTGTTAAATTGGCAACTAGCGCCAAACTTCATGCGGGTCATCTCATTCATGGCTAATAATATTTTTGTTAGATTCCTCTCATCGAGAGGTGTAGGATTGATCTAAATATCATCCGATTCCGATAAGTATTTATGGAGATATGAATTTATTTTGATTATGGAATTATCATCAAGCCGACCTACAAATCATGTAGGCTCAGAAGCCCAACAGTCGCATCTATTCAAACATCAATGTTGTGTATAAATCTAGGAGGAATTTTCCTCATTTGCACTCACTCATCTCATCACATCTCTCTCTCTCTACTGCGCAGAAAAGAGTCTCTTCTCTACTGCGCAGAAAAGGGTCTCTCTCTCACGCATGTGAAGCCAGAAGTTGCTTAAACTAAAGTTGCAACTGCAGATCAAAACTTTGACCAGCGTGGACCATCAAACCTCCTCTTCTAATTTGTGTTGTAGGTTCATCTGAACCTCCTCTAAAGGCTGCAACTTTTTGTGGTGGAATCAAGTCGATTCGACGGTCGGTTTGTGAGATATCGATACCCTAGTTTTGATGATGAAGCCGCTAATGCTGATGCTGTTGATCTAGGGTTTTCTACTGCTGATATAAATCAGATTTATTGTACTATTTCTCTCTGCTGAATTATTGAAGATAAAAGAAGATTTGATCAAAGGATTTCCCCACACATTGTGGGGTTTGTCCCTAGCTAGCCGCCACATCTTGTGTCTCTTGTCTTGGCTTGTTTTTTGTTGATCGTTTAATGTTCTATCTACACTTTACTTTATGTACATGTGATTGCTAATTTGTGGAATATAATAAGAAAAAGAAGTAAACTGTTATAAGCATAGAACATACCATAATCAAACATGGTATCAGAGCTGAGGTGAAGATAAAGCCCGAGCAAGAGCAAGAGCAATCACCGAAGAGAGGATTGGCAAGGCTATCCTAGAAGAACTATGGTTCCTCAACACATTTTCCTGCTGAAGACAAGGTCCGTGAGAAAGCTGACTATCATGGATGGAAGATGTCTATCAATCTAACCCTAGAAGATCAAGGAGTGCTGGACCATGTAAGAGGCAATATTGTTGAGCCTCCATCAAATGCATCCACTGCTGCCTGGAACAAATAGAAAAACAGAGAAGTCAAAACAAAGAAGATGATCTGGGACTCTATCGACAAGCACTTGGTGGCCTACATCTCTGAACTGGACACCTCAAAGGAAATCTACGATAGACTGGTGAGTATATTTAAAGTTAATGATGCAAATCAAGTTTTGTTTCTTACAAATAAACTGAGGGAAATCAAGAAGGGTAAAGATGAGAGTATGCAAGCATACTTCTTAAGAATCACCGAGATCAAGAATGATCTCCTATCTATTGGGGAGACTATTACTGACAGAGAAATGGCATTCACGACTCTTGGAGGATTACCGTCCCAATGGTACGTGTTCAGGACTACTCTTCTGAACAATAATATAATTCCTGGTTTCGAGGAATTAATGACTAGATGCATTCAAGAAGAAACATGGGTAGAAGAGCAAGAAATTCCCATGCCTAAAGGTCCTCCTGCTGCCTTTTCTTCTCATGCTAAGAAAATAAATAATTCTGGGACTAAATCAAAAGGAAAGGTTGGACCTAAGGGTGGAAGAAAAGGATGATGTTACATTTGTGATAAAGCAGGTCACTATGCAAGGGAGTGCCCTGATAGAAAGGACTCACACTAGGACGATGATCAAAATCCCTCTGATGGTGATTAAAGGAACGAAAAATTCAATAGCAAAGGTAAGAGGAGAGCTGGGAATCAAGGAAGAGGACAACCATTCAAGAAGGCTAGAAATTCCAGGATGTATTAAATGCACCTGACCTCAAAAAGAACCTGGTGTCCATCTCGACAATGGAAGACAAAGGCTACAAGGTAACCTTCAACGATGGCAAGGTACGCATATGGAAAAATAATGTTAAATATGCCTTTACTCTTGGGTTTCGTGTTGATTCATTATATCAGGTCGATGGAAGTACGCTAGGTGTCATGTCTTATGACACATCTCTTTAGTCCAAACTTTGGCATCGGAGGTTTGCCCCCCTTCATTATAAAGCTCTACTCGGTGTAAGACAAATGGTGACAAGGATGCCCGAATTTTGAGTAGAGAAAGAAGGTGTATGTCTAGGATGTGCCGAAGGAAAGCTCAAAAGGGGACCATTCCCCTCAAGCCAAAGCAAGACCTCCGATATATTACAGTTGGTTCACTCAGGCATATCTGAGGCTGGCATTAAGAGGGAGACTACTACACCACATACTCCTGAGCAGAATGGTGTGGCGGAAAGGAAGAACCGTACGATTCTGTACACTTTCTCTATGGGTAGATGATGTAACAATGCCTAATGTGGAGGAACCCATGGATCCTATTTATCCACCTGAGCCTTCCTCTTCTAAGAAGAGGCCTTCATGGCTTAGGGGGATACTTGATGATGCTGAAGGACATGCTGCACCCCGAGGAACCTTCCGTGAAAGTAAGAAACCTAACAGGTATCAGGGATACTTGACCATCATGAGCACGATCATACAAAATGAGCCTTCATCATTCTCAAATGCCGTCAAGCATCAAGTATGGAAGGATGCTATGACCAAAGAATATGAGTCTATTATGGAGAATGATGTCTGGGAAGTAGTTCCCAGACCCCAGGAAAAGACAATTGTTACTTCAAAATGGATTTACAAGATAAAGCTGCAACAGATGGAAGTACGGAATAGTATAAGGCTCATTTTGTTGCTCGTGGTTTCTGCCAGAAGGAAGGTATAGACTATGATGTGATATTTGCAGCTGTTGCCAGATATACAACCATCCGCTTGATCATAGCCCTTGTGGCTTCACAAGGATGGAACCTACATCAGATGGATGTGAAGACCGCATTCTTGCACGGTTCGATTAAAGAAGAGGTCTATGTGGAGCAACCAAAGGATTTGAGATTTATGGGTTGAAGCAAGCACCTCCAGCATGGTATGAGAGGATCGATAGCTACTTGATGAAGCTGGGATTCACTAGGAGTGAAGCCGATCCTAACCTTTACCTTAAGGTTGAAGATGACACGCCTCTCATACTGGTGTTCTATGTGGATGACCTCTTTCTAACAGGTGCATACCCTCTCATTCACAAATGTAAGAGGGAGTTGGCTTCTGAATTTGAAATGAAGAACCAAGGACTTGAAGTGTGGAAGAAGCCAAGGGAAAATTTTCTATCTCAAGGAAAATATGTGGTGAAGATTCTGAAAATATTTGGTAGATGGACTGCAAGCCTATGACTACCTCGAGGATCTTAACTTTCAGAAGTTATATGGTAGTGATGTTGGACCCGATTTGGGAAATGCCTCTGAGTTTCAAAAACTCATTCGCGTTGATGTTCTTGGTGAACCTCCGTCCGAACATATGTTTTGCAGTTAGCATTGTGAGCTCATATTTGGTTGAGCCTCACTAGATTGGTGCCAAGAATCTTCTGAGATGTCTTTAGGACACAATCTCTCATTGATTGAGATACACTGCCGGAAATATGAAATTGCATGATTATTCGAATGCTGATTAGGTAGGTAGTGTGGAGGATCACTGGAGCAATTTTAGTGTTGTTTCTCTTTGGATTCTGCTTCGATATAATGGATGAGAAGGAAGCAGAAGTCGGTTGCCATAAGCACCGCCGAGACCAGATACATATCTACGAGTATGATCTCGTATGAAGTTGCCTGGTTGGGGAAGCTCTTCAGTGAGTTGTTTGAACACATACCACTGTGATTCTCTGTAACAACCAGAGGTGGGATTCGATTATTGAGGAATCCCATATTTTTTGATTTCTCCAGTAGATAGACATCATCTAAGATATGGTAAGTCGATGAGCAAGGAGGCTCCATCGCATTAAGATGATCTATAGGTCGATACACCTTGTCAAAGCCCCGAGGAAAGATCTAATCTGTGATTTTCCCAAATGACTTGGAGTCGTCGAGAAACCCTTGTACAAGGGTCCTGCATATTGCATACATTGAGCTCTAGGAGCTATGAGGGCTTGCGGTTCTTACTAGAGCAACATACGACCACAGGGTGACTCACCCTCCCCTGGTGGTGTGCATTAGAACAAGATGATTCGCTCTCTTGTGGAACAGGATGATTCACTCTCTTGTGTAGCAGGATTGATGTGTTCTCCTGTGAGGCCTGGATTGATGTGTTCTCCTGTGAGTCCTGGATTGATGTGCTCTTCATGGTGATTGTAGCAGGATTGATGTGTTCTCCTGTGAGGCCTAGATTAATGTGTTCTCCATGATGATTGTAGCAGGATTGATGTGTTCTCCTGTGAGGCCAGGATTGATGTGTTATCCATGGCGATTGTAGCAGGATTGTTGTGTTCTCCTGTGAGGCCTGGATTGATGTGTTCTCCATGGCGATTGTAGCAAGATTGATGTGTTCTCCTGTGAGGACAGGAATAATTATTTCTCCTGTCGAGGCATCCTAGCCATGCAGTCTGGGACTCATGGGAAGTACCTCTCATCTGATCAATGAGCAGGGAAATGAAGTTAGGGACCATAGTAGTACCAATGGATGCATCATTGTATCTACCGTACTCCCTGCGCTAGGATGACCTCCATTGATATGGGATCAATGATACTGGTCTAGGACCAGTGGTAGGAGTGGTACATTCTATGAAACTGACTTCGGGTCAGCTGAGACTAGTCTGGGACTAGTGGTACACACTCTGAGACTGACTTTGAGTTAGTGGAGGATGTTACTGGTCTAGGACCAGTGGTAGGAGTTGTACATACTATGACACTGACTTCGGGTCGGTTGAGACTAGTCTGGGACCAGTGGTACATACTCTAAGGTTGACTTTAAGTCAGTATGATACATCCTCGATCATTTCTTCTTCTTCATAATTCAGACAAAAGCAGAGCAGAACAAAACAAAAGCAGAGCAGAGAAGAACAAAGCAGAGCATTATAGATCAGTACAAGGCAGAATAAGACAAAGAAGAACAGGCAGAATAGAAAAGAGCAGGGTAAGGGTTAGGCTGTACAGGGCAGTGCATTTTATGGATGAATAGTAGCGACTGACAGACAGATTGCAAATGAAGTTCTCCCTAGTTGAGAGGGAGTGTTAAATTGGCAACTAGGGCCAAACTTCATGTGGGTCATATTATTCATGGCTAATAATGTTTTTATTAGATTCCTCTCATCAATAGGTGTAGGATTGATCTAAAGATCATCCAATTCCGATAAGTATTTATGGAGATATGAATTTATTTTGATTATGGAATTATTATCAAGCTGACCTACAACTCATGTAGGCTCAGCAGCCCAACAGTTGCATCTATTCAAATATCAACGTTGTGTATAAATACAGGAGGAATTTTCCTCATTTGCACTCACTCATCTGATCACATCTCTCTCTCTCTACTGCGCAGAAAAGAGTCTCTTCTCTACTGCGCAGAAAAGGGTCTCTCTCTCACACATGTGAAGCCGGAAGCTGCTGAAACTGAAGCTGCAACTGCAGATCCAAACTTTGACTAGCGTGGACCATCAAACCTCCTCTTCTAATTTGTGTTTTAGGTTCATCTGAACCTCTTCTGAAGGCTGCAACTTTTGGTGGTGGAATCAAGACGATCCGATGGTTGGTTTGTGAGATATCGACTGCCCTAGTTTTGATGATGAAGCCGCCAATGCTGATGCTGCTAATTTAGAGTTTGCCACTGCTAATATAAATCAAATTTATTGTACTATTTCTCTCTGCTGAATTATTGAATATAAAAGAAAATTTGATCAAAGGGTTTCCCCACACATTGTGGGGTTTGTCCCTAGCTAGCCGCCACATCTTGTGTCTCTTGTCTTGGCATGTTTTCTGTCGATCGTTTAATGTTCTATCTGCACTTTACTTTATGTACATGTGATTGCTAATCTGTGGAATATAATAAGAAAAAGAAGTAAACTGTTATAAGCATAGAACATACCATAATCAAACAACGATACTTTGATGGACATCTCGACTTCCAAATCACTTTCCACCAAACGTCCTCTACATTTTGAGCTACCACATTTAGGTGTATGTAACCCAACTTGGGAGTATAAATTCCACAAGGAGAGTGAGACCAAACCAACTCATCCTCTCTATCAGACAATATAATATGAGTTGCAATCAAAGCATCCAAATAGCTACTCCATTCCTCTTGGTATTCCTCCTGTAGAATTAAATCTTCAGTAGTAAACCAACCTTGTTGCCAAAGGGTCGTTTGTATAAGATTATTTATATGATAAATTTTGGAAATACCATGATCTATAAAAATGTCAATTAGAGCTTGTGACAATCTATGTGTTTCCCCACTACCAAGCTCATGATCTAACCCCAATCTTACCTTACTCCCATTCCTAATCTTGCATGCTATTCATGATGCTATAAAATCAAAATAATTTAATACAAACCTCCATACAAAAAAAAGTTTTGGCACGATTTTTCATGAATCGAACCCAATCCCCGATAGAACAAGGAGATACATATTTATGATACACAACCATAGTCCAAAAACTATGGATGGATAATAACCTCCAACCACATTTTCTTGCAAGAGTTTTTTTAAAACGGAAATATATTTTTAAACCCCCAACCACCCAACAACTTTGGAACCGCAAGATGATTCCACTTGACCCAGGGAGGGAAAAATTTATATGAGTGTCTTCCCACAAGAACTTGAAACTAATCCTTCTTTATTTTTCAAAAACGCCCTTTGGGATCCAAGGCATCGACATCCAGTAGATAGGAATAACTTCAAGAATGTATTTTACCAATACTAATCTGCTAGATTTAGATAACCACATAAGACTCCAACAAGTGAGTATTTTCTCAAGTTTTGCTAATAACCAAAACCAATATTATCTTTTGTAGCAGTTTGGCTTCAAATGGAAGCCCAAATTATTCAAACCATCCTCCAAGTCACTTAGCTCAAAAGGAAGAATTGCTATGATATGAAGGAGCTTAGGAGCTTCCATATTATGAAAATATATGGTGGAATTTCTAGCATTGATAAGAATACATGTAGTTTTCCCAAATAGGTAAAGTATCTCACACAATTTATGGACATCTCTTATTGAACCATTACAAAAGATAAGAATATCATCAACAAATAGAAAGTGTGTAATTTCTAGAGCATGAGCAAGAACCAAACCTTGAAACCCACTTCTCCTTTTTGCCTCCTCCAACATATGACTAAGACCTTTAGCCACAAGAAAAAAAATGAGTGGAGACAATGGGAACCCTTGACTCAAGCTTCTTTGAGCATGGAAAAATGGCAAAGCAAAGCCAATTATCAAAATTGAAAAAGAGATGGACTTTAAGGAGCTCATGATCCAATTAATAAAAGGAACCTCAAAAACTACATGTGTTAGCAATAATATTATGAACAACCAGTTGACTCAATAATATGCCTTTGACAGATCAAGCTTAATGACAAAACCTTTTATGAAATGCAACCCTTCTTGAGCGACTCCAATAGCTTCATGAATTTGTCTCCCCTCAAGAAAACTGAATTGTTCCTTTGAAATGGTCTTTTAAAGTACATGCTTGATCCTTCTAACAATCACCTTTGAAATAACCTTATATACACTATTGCATAAATATATGGGATGTAAATATTTAAAGGATACAATATTTTCCACTTTTAGAATGAGAACTATTAAGGTGGAATTGAATGTTTCCAGAACCCTTCCTTCCCTACGAGACTCGTTGACAACTTTTAACATGTATTTTCTTATTCGATCATAAAACCCTAAGATAAACACAACATCTCAACCATCAAGACCCAACCAATTTGTCTTTTTGAAAACTATCCAATACCGCCTTTAATTCATCCTTAGACACTTCTTCCATAAGTGTTATATTTTCTTCAGCATCCACAAATCTTGGAAAGAATTGAGCCACTCTAACAACTTTTGCAATATTAAACCCCTCAGGTTCCTTGAAGAGGTTTTGGAAATGTTCCCTACCGAGAGTGGGAAGGCCTTCAAAATTTAAGATCACATGACCATCCCAATCCTCCATATTCCAAATTGTGTTACTCATCTTCCTACCTTTTTCATAGGCATGAAAGAACTTGGTATTCTCATCACCACAATCCAACCAGATTTCTCTTATTTTTAATCACCAAGTAGCTTCCTTAGCAACTAGAATCTCCTTCCTTCAAGCTTAAAGTTTGCTAAGCTTCTCTCTGGACTCCTAAGAGCCAAAGCCCTCTTCCATGGAATCTGAAATGGCCAATATTTTATTTTCAATCTTAGCTAGGACTTCCTCCTCCATTCTACACTTATTTGCAACCTACTCCACAGTCATATTATTGATATGTTTCAAATTGTCCTTGAACTAAATGGCTACAGATGTACCAGACCGAGCATAAAAAACACACCAATTGTCTCTGAAAAGAGAAATGAAACCATCTCATTTTATTCAACTTGAATTCATTTTGAAGGGACTAACAAGCTTATAATTTTTCCCTTTCAATTCTAGCAAAACGATAGAGTGATTAGATTCACCTCCTGAGCCTACCCATTGATGAAGAAAATTAAACCTATGCACCAAAGGTTCTACCACTAAAAACCTGTCCAATATTTTTTCCACATGCCCTTCACCAACATGATGGTTCCTCCATGTGGGATTTAACTTTACAGGTTCTAGATCAATCAAACTCTTTGCAACAATTTTGTGTGAAAAAAATATGAAAGAGAATCAATTATGGCCCGAGGACCCCATGATTCAACTACCCCCAGAGAGTAATTTAAGTCTCCTCCCAAAATAATATTCTCTTCCTCTAAAAAATATTTACCAAAGAAACCATTCCAAAATGACACCTATTCCTCATTTAACCCATAGAAATTGATAAAGGTGAAGGTTGCATTCAATTCTGCTGAAACCCAAGCCAGAGGAAAGACTCCAAGTGTTAAGAGCTTGAATCTTTTAGGAGTCCCAACCCAGATCTAGTCCACCCAATCTACCATGAACATCTAGAGTAATGAATTTCCATGAACAAAAGAAAGACTTGAGAAGTTTAGAGATACAATCTCCCTCACCAAGAGTTTCCTAAAGAAAGAGAATATCAAGATTCTCCACATGAACCAATCTCTTTAAAGCAAGTTTTTTGGGATTACTTTCCAACCCTAAACAATTGAAAGATATAACTTTCATTGGGTAACCCCTTGCTAGGCTATCATTGCTCTAAGTGCCCCATCTATGGAAGTTTGTTTGCCGACAACCATCTCCTCACGAGCTTTTGATTTTGCTAAAGAAATGTGATATTTCCTTCCCCTACCCTTCACAGACAGAGATTAAACTATTATTTGACCAAGTCCTCCTTGAAAACTCTTAGATACGAAAGGACTTGTCTCAACCTCAAATTGTAAAAGATTTTGCTCTCTTCCAAATCACTTGAGCATCCTGAAGAGGTAGATGTTGTCGGCGAAGAGTACCCCAACATACTAATAGGTATAAAACAAGAGACTTGCACAAGAAAGTGAGAAGTGATTGGATTATGAGGACACAACAAATCCTTTTCTAAAGGAGAATCACCCTAGTATTTCCTTAACTTTGAAAACGAACTTACAAGTAAAGTAAGAGGGGGGAGGGAAATAGAGTTACCATGCATCAAAGTGCCCACACCAGTCTAGATAACCGATGCCATATGATTAGGTACTATAGAGAGATCCACTAAGATATCCTTTAGAGAGGCCACCATGGTACTCAGCTCAATGAACCTAAACTGCGTCAAATTCTCTTCCCCTGCTTGATCCTCCTTTTGCATATTTGCATCAACTACCTATGCCCCTTCTGCAGTCTTTTTTATCTTGAAGGCTTCTACAAAAACACTGGGTTTTTGGAATGGAAGACTATAATTGTTTACCTTATGACCATACTTGTGGTTTCTCCTTCACCTAAACAAAATCCCTTCATAATCCAACACCCGTAATATGATTTCCCCTTTACCAATATTTATGGTCTCATGCAACTTCTCCCGAAGGTATAAACTAACAATGACCCTTGCCACAATCATGTCTTTGGTCTATTTGAATGAGAAATTTGCATCCAAATAACGACCCAAATTGTTTCTCGAGTTTTCAAAACTTTGTTTGTTCTACATGTGCGACGACAACCTAGGAAAATTAATCCACGCTGACCCCACATCTAATCTCTCCATGTTAGCATAAAAAAGTCTTTTGTTTCACTATTTAAGAGTTTGCCTCTTTCAACAACCCGCTGAAAATCATCAATGTCTATAAAAATATCATCAAAAGGGGTTGTTGATGAGTACAATTTTTCATATAGCTGACTTTTATATAATGACTGCTAATAATTCCACTAGGATCATAGTAATAATGAGGCAAAGAAAATAACCAAAATTATTGAAGCTCTTTGGCTTCTTTGAATTTGTGCCCTTTGTCTCGGATACTTATGTCACCAAACTTGATTGGAAAACTAGGCCATATTTTCTTTTGTATTTTACTCAACTTTTTGGCTTGGCCATTTAAAACAACTTGATTAGCAACTTCTCTCAGAGCAAGCCTTTCTAGGATATATCGGGGCAGAAGGTGGGGACCAACCTCACTTCCAAAAAATCTGACATAAGAAAATAACTCCTCCACAAACCAATGACCAATTGACTCTAGGCCTTCTCTCAAACTTTGACTAATTCTAAGAGGTATTTTTCTAAACATGATTTCATGGAAGGGAATCAAAACATAATGGAAGATATCATAAAAATGGTATTTAAAATTAGACTCCCATAAGATAGGAGCATAATTTTGGATGGGTATCTGCTGATCATATGGGTAGTTCCATTTCATGAGTGGGAATGGAACTGAGGCAATGATAATATCTATCAAATAGGCAGACATGTAGAAAATATGTTTGTAGCCAGGGGGAGATGATAATGACAACTTTAATGAATCTGTGATATTTTGTGACAAGATCTCAACCCAATTTAGATGTTTCCTCTCATTTAAAATGCTATGGATTATTGGGATCCATTTAATTTTGCAATGTTCAGGATCTTGCTCCCTATATAATCTGGTTAGCATTTTGATAAGAAATCTTATGGGTTTCTTAAAAATAGCTATGGGATATTCCTTATTTTCTCTGAGCCTGAAACCTTGATTTTCTTCCTCAAGAAATATTCAATCACTTTGTCATAACTCTCTCCACATTTCTTGAAGACATTGCTTCGAAAGTTCTTAAGGAAATCAACATTAAGATGAATTTCTGGGGGTCTGAGCTTGTATATGGTCGATATGGCTTCATCTTTGCATGAGGCTATGCTAATTTGGTGATGGTTTGATATTGTTCGGGTTTTAATATGAGCTTGAGAGAAAATCCATGAAACCATGTCATAATAAGGAAAAATTATGGCCCTAGCTACTACTTTGTGTAACTTTATTGCTCTGATTGCTTCAAATTGATTGTTCTTTGTTTGAGAAGATCTTGTGTTGTTTAACCATTCTCTTTCTTGAAAGAAACCAAAAATTTCCTCCTAGCTCATCGTACCTGTTTTTTTGTGTTTTGTAAGTTGAGTCTGAGATGAGGAACGGGTTGAAGTTGACTTCCTCTGGTAGTAGATTCTCCATTTCTTTAAGTTTCTCCCTTATTTGCTCCATTTGTTGCTGGATATTTTCCCTTTTTCCCCATTTTATGACCTATGAACAAAAACAGAGCATATATAAGCTTTCCTTATTTAGAATTTGAAAATTGAATTTAGGAATTTGTATAATATCATCCTGCTTACACAAAATTTCTGAAAATGGTATTGTATTTCCTTAATTCAATCTTTCTTTGAACCAGGCTTACGAGAACAACATGCAGGCGGAATACTCTAAAAACTTAAGAATTTTGATTAGAAATATGAGAAAAACATGAATTAACATGTTCATTAATTTCCCATAGAGAAAGCCAATTGTTTTCTTTTTGTGAATTGAGAAAGGATTAGAGAAATTAAATGACGATTTAATAGAAAATCAATTCAACGCGAACAAAATAATTTTTAAAATTTTATTTGAAAAAATGAGTTACACGCAAATAAAGAAGAATCAATATTTTATTCGGATAGTCAGGAGGTCAGGCAGTTGGATGGATTTTTTTTATTGTTGATTTATTTCATCCCGACCCCGACTACACCATAGTCAGGTTTTGTCTTGAAGTCGTGTAGTTGGGTAGTCGGGTGGTCGGGCATTTATATTTATATTTACAAAGACCTTTATAAATCCGACCTCCAACCTAAAACTTCAATTTTTTTGGGTTTTTCTTTTTTGAAAAAAATATTGTTTAAGGCCTTTTGCTTTTATTTATTATTCATTTTTCTTATGTACAAAACAAAATAGGGTTGTTGTAAACGTGACAACATGTCACCATAGGGTGTGTGTGATCCTTGTCATTTATGACAAGTTGGGTATCTCCCCTTATTATGATTGGACTAGACAAATTATACCCCAATATGCATCCTACCAGAAAGATGGGCTTGTTTGGATGGTTCCTCCCCATCCGGCCAATGAGTTGAGATGGTTGTGATCCTTACATGGCAAGTGGTATCTCACTCAAGTGATTAGGATGTAGGTGTCTACCAATTAACTCTTGAAGGTCAACATGGGAAGATCATCAGACATTGGGATGGATGTGATCACTACCTCTATGGCCAATTGTATCTCACCTGTTGATTATACAACAAAATGGATGTGAACCTTGTTTGGTATATGGATCTCACCCATTGTCACTAGATGATAGGATGGATGTGATCATTACCTTCTATGTCAAGTTGTATCTCGCCTTTTGATTAGACAATAGAATGGATGCAATCCTTGTTTGGTAAATGGATCTCACCTATTGTCATTAGATAGGGTGGTAGCCAGAGCTCCATTATGATGATTATTCTTCTTCTATTTGATCAAGATTGTCCAGTTGGTGATCAAAGGAAATTGAGACGATATGTGATGAGATGGATGTTTTGTTGATATAGCGGAGATGAAGGTCATGCGATTTGACTTGGAGATTAGTATGGTTTGAGGATTGATCTCCCCTACCTTTGATGGTGCATTATTATTCTTCTATAAGACAAGATGAGATATATTGATGATGTAATGTACTACCTTCTTATATTGAGATATGTCATCTGAGATGATAATTATGATATGAATGGAAATTCCTCCCTAGTTGAGAGGGAGTGTTCAAAATTGTGCATCTTTGGCATGAATTTCTCCAAAAAGAAACACAACTACCTCGAGGAAACCGTAGGGCCCAAAGGAAAATTATTAAATGGTTATTAGATGTGGCTTGATTCAATTAGGGTAAGCATTTGAAAATATATATTTAAATACTATTTTTTGAGTAAGGATTGAAGTTAAATGTTTCCCTCCAAAATTCTCATGTCGGATCCTCGAATAAAGGAACCCATTCGATTATTAGGAAGGTTGTAAAAACGTATGATCGATCCATCTCCAAAGTGCACTGGTTAAATGAATATCTGAGGATGTTTTTTGTTGGAAGGAATTTCAATCGAAATAATATCTTGTGGTTCGCATTTCTTAAGTCTATGGCACGCATTTATTCCTCCATGGTTCGCATTTCTCAAGCCTATGGCACATTTATTTCTCTGTGGTTCATAGGTTCTTCACAAAGGATCACACTTTTTTGTACATTCAATATGGCCTGCACTACTTCAATATGGTTCACATTTCATTTCAATGTCGTGTATCACATACTCCGTGTGTGGCTCACTATCTTTGAAGTTTGCATCAGTTTCAGTGTGACTTAGTTCATTTCCCTAACTCAAATTAGTTTTATTTGATGGCTTGCATGGGTATATCAGAGTGGTTTGCATTGCATTGTCTTACATTTGCTCGATGGGAAGTTATCATGGCATCACATATTTATTATCACATATGTCTGTGCGCATTGGCATTGCATATATGGCATTGAATTTGTCTGTTTATTCGCTTTATGCAGTGTGGCATCACATATGTGTCATTGCACTATTTGTATGGGCATCGACATCACTCATATGCTTTATGCAGTGTGGCATCACATATGTGTCATTGCACTATTTTTATGGGCATCGACATCACTCATATGCTATGAGGTTTCACATTGTTTGGTATGTCATGAGGTTTTTCATTGTTTGTATGGGCATCAACATTACTATTATATATGAGCATTCAGATCCCTGCAATGTCTGTAATCGCATCATTGTAATGTTTGTAACGGTGGCCATGTTTTCACATCAGTGTAAGGTTTGTAATAATTTTTATGGTCTCTCTCTTCAATAGGGTCTCGCTATTGCATAGTGGCATGACCCAACGATAACCGCACATTGACAGGGCCAGGGTCTCGATGATTCTTAGTGGCATCTCTTGTATGCGTTGGTCAATGGTATTACTACTCTTGTACAAACAACATCGCTCTAAGATATAGACAATGACATGGTATTATACTATATTGCAGTGGATACATATGTTAGTATTGGTGCACATTATATGGTTCTTCAAGTTCTCATAACACTTAGGATCAAAATCCTATGGAATGGTTGTATATTTAAATATATGATATAGTGACCTTTAGTGTCTTGGTATGATTGCAAACTCAACAATGACTAAGAAATATATATATATATATATATATATCAGTAATTATTTGATATCAGTGAAGACAGTGACCTTGTTGAGACAGTGAAATGATAACAACTTCCTTGGACTTGATTGATGATTAGTCAGTTCACAAACGAAGTTGTGAACTGACTTAGGCAACCAAATATGTTTGATGAAGAAGTCTCATTGTACTTTGTATATCAACTGAACAATTGATGAATATCTAATAGAAGAAGAATAATTTATTGTGGGTTTTCCTCCTTGTGGGTTTTTTCCCTAGTCTCCAACCAAATCCTGATGTCTCTATTTGTGCATGATTTTTTTCTATTGATTCACTGCAATATAGATGTTAAAGTTCTTTCTACATAATTGCAAATAATGTTATGATGTAATGGGGTGAATGCATATGTAACTGGTGAAAAAGTTTGAAATATAAATATCTATAGCAAAGAACAATATAGCCCTAAAAAAAATTAACATCATTGATGCATACTACAAAGAAAACAATATGGAAGAGACTTTTAAGCTATATAATTATATGGAGGAGATGGGTCTTAACCCAAATGTTATAAATCCTCATAAAGTAGTTCTGCAATGAAGGCAAGATGAAGGATGCAAATAAATTGTTCAATATGATGTGAGAAAAGTGGATGGAACCTAATAATGTTACTAGACTTTGCAACCGGAGCTCATGCCCACTTTCCAACAACTGGTATACGACTAGTCATGAACATGAGGGGTTGATTTACTTGTATATGTATTCAGTTGCAAGAACTCATATGCCAACAAATATAAATATAAATATGTGTGTGGGGGAGGGAGCAGTTAAAATTCCAAGGAATAATAAAAAAACACTGGAAAAATTTGACAAATTTTTGCAATGTTGGCCAAAATTTCTTGTATACAAGAAGAAACAACGACTGATCAAAATGATAAAATACTTAATACGCAGATTCAGGAATCATGCTTTACAAAATAAGTGTCATATTCAAACCCCACTGTGACAATGATGATCGTTGAAGAGAAGCTAGATGTTATCTACAATAATATTGTTGGTTACAAGGAACAAAGTGAAAAAATGAGTGGTTGTGGAGCTTCAAATGCTTCATCCTGATAAATTTGTTAAGCTTGGAATATTTGCTATGAAAGGTGTCCTTTCTGATGGAACTCCTGGCACACGAAAGACACTATTAGCCCGAGAAGTGGCTAATCATACTGATGTGTGATTTATTATAGTTATAAGAATCGAGTTATGCTTGGAATTTAGAATCAAGATATGTTCAGAATTTAGAATCGAGCCACATCATGATTAAGAATCAAGCTAATGTTTATAGTGACTATCCCTGTTGTTACACATAACTACAAGAGAGAATCAATCACTACTAGAAAATGGGTTACGTGGTCTTGTTTAAGAAATTGGTGGCATCCCCCTTTTCATATCAGAATTTGGACATAAATCATTTTTTGTTATCACCTCAACACTTGACTGAGGGGATCACTAGTATGATAGTCTGGAGGTTCCCATTGTCTTGCAATTAGTAGGCCCATTCTATTGCAATGATGATAATTTCCATTTCATTCTGATTTTTACATAATAAGCAAGGTAGCTTTATATATATAATAAAGCACTCAGAACTAAGAATCAAACTACATAAAAACCATTGAGCTACATTAAAACTAGGAATCGAACTACATAAAATTTGAGAATCGAGCTATATAAAAAAAAAAAAAAAAAATTGAGCATCGAGCAAGACTAGATCCAAACCATGTTCAAACAAAGTAAGCATGTCTATAATGTATGCTTCATTGATAAAGAACCTCAATGACGAAGAAGAACACAAATACATGGGTTCATGGAAAGAGAGTAAGTATGGCAGCGTACTAGACTTATGTGAACCTATGCAGTAGGCATTACCTTATCTACCTTTCATCTGTTACAAAATTTGGGCAAGTCAAAACAACTGATATGCCGGAAAAATGAAATTTAGAACGTTACCGCGGAGACAATGATTGTGCCAGTATGCAGATGTTAAGCCAGACAATTGATAGGGTGATATATGATTCAATAGTATACATTGATGAGACTATGAGGATTCATTGATAATACTGTGAAAGATAGAATCGTTACATAGCCTCTAGAACGTTACATAGACTGTGTAGTTATTATGAATCAGAGGAATCAAGAAAGAGTCTCAGTGCATGAGTAAGAATTCCAAAGTGTGCAAACCTGAGCATTTTTTTTGTGCGAAAGACGTGTGCAAATCTGAGTGTTATGGCAGTAGCAGATTTGTAGTGAACTAGAGGAAGGCCTCACACTAAAAGTAGTTTTTAGATACAATGCGCTTAGCTCATGTTATCGCCACCTTGGGTTATTGTTGCTTTGGACGTTTCAAGTTTCAACGAGTTTATGGCACTTTTGAGGAATCCAATCTATATCGGCGTGTTGGAGGTGTTAATCAATCAAGCATTTGATAATGGATATTACTGAAGAATCCATTTTGGCATAGAAACACACTTTTATGGACTTTTTGGATCAAAATGTTGGAAATGCATGTACATGGATAAAATCAAGAGTTTGATCATCGTCGCTTGCTTATAGACATGGCATATTTGTGAAACGCTAAACTTGGAGGAGTTCATAAGGAAGCGAGTTCCATTTGGTTTGTCAGGGTGAGACAACTTCCTTTTGTATGTTTTGGTCTGTCAGGGTGAGACAACTTCCTTTTGTATGTTTTGTTCGTTCATTGTAATTTCAATCATCCTTTGGGCTTCCCTAATGTCGACAATAACAGTAACACTCGCCACAAATGTGGCAATGTTAGTGGAAACAACGAGTTCTCAATGACGCCAAGGATGTTTAGTGGAATCTGTAGACTGGCAAGGATTGGAATGCCTTAATCAGAATCACTCTCGCTCCGTTGTAAATGCAATAAAACATGGCTCTAGGTAAAATGATAGGTTTGCCTTTAGAATGACGCAGATGAGAAGCTATTGATCTATCTACCATTTACTCAAGATATGAAATTGCATTCTTTGGTAATTGAGAAGCTATTGATCTATCTACCATTTACTCAAGATATGAAATTGCATTCTTTGGTAATTAAAGGTCCTACTCAGGAAGGTCCCAACAGTGAAACAATTTGAAAATAAGGAGCATATGGGTTTTAGCAATGTAAATGACTTAATTTGAAAATAAGGAGCATATGGGTTTTAGCAATGTAAATGACTTTCCTCCATGTGATAATGTGGTTTTATGACCCGCCAAATTTTGAGGGAAAATTAGTTGCCTTAGAGTAACATAGTTACCAACTTAATGAGAACTCTAACATTACAAGAAGAACTCTAGCCCAGAAAACACTTATTTTTGTGCAAAAAACATGACAAAACACTTCAAAAACAAAAATTGTTGATGTTACATCAACACTTTTTTGGGGGTTAAAATTTCAAAAAAAAAAATACCAACAACATTTTTTTTTTTTTGGTAATAAACATGAAAAAACACCTTGAAATGAAAAATATTGATCTAGCTCAATGTTGCATCAACACTTTTTCTTTTTCTTTTTCCGGGTCAAAATTTCAAATTCCAATTTTATTTTATTTTTAACGATGACATTAATTTTTTTTATTTTTTTTGTGTGTGCAATAAACATGAAAAAACACCCTGATTAAAAAAAATAAAAAAAAAATAAAAAGAAAAGAAAAAGAAAAGAAAAAAGAAGAAGAAGAAGAAGAAGAAGAAAGTGTTGATGTTGCATCAGCATTTTTTTTTGTTTTGTTAAAATTCCAACATTTTTTAGCAACGACATTGAAAATAAATTATTATGAATCCAAAAAACCATAAAATCCCATAGTTTTTTCTAATATTGTTAAATATAAAATATCATAATTTCAAGAAACTTAAAAATTCCAATAATTTTCAACCATGTCATTAAAGATAAATATCATGACTCTGAAAAACCTTAAAATTTTGACATTTTTCAACATGGCATTAAAGATAATGTATCACGACTTTAAAAAACTTTAAAATTTTGACATTGTTCAACCATGGAATTAAATCCAAATATCATGACTATAAAATACCTTAAATTTCAACATATTTAAGGACCAAATATCATAACTAAAAAAAACTTAAAAACGAATACCTAAATTAAAAAGTCATTATACCAAATGCTAAAAATATAGCTCTTTTAAAATCTTATTTGAAGCCAACTTGACATATTACAACAAAAACTTAAAAATCAACCATCAAATTGTTACAGTGGAAGTAGGTTTTATCCATCGCAATGAAAATCTAAAAATCAACAATCAAATTGACACATAGTGGATGTAGCTTTGATCTATTGTAATGAAAACTTAAAAATCAGATAGTGGGGTTGAGTTGTTAGCTGAACATCGACACAAACCCTACAACCAAAAGAAAAAGGTAAAAAATTAAATAACAAAACAAAACAAAACCACATTTGTTGGCCCCAAACAACAGCCAAAAAAATTTACTGTGATGGATCTGAAATTGTCATACCAAAATTGCTCTACTCACAAAAGGATTAACTCTAAAAAAAAGAAATGAAAAAAAAATATAAGGATATATATATATAGATATATATATAGATATATATATATATTTAAATTAAAACATTAAAAAAAATAAAAATAAAAATGACAAAAAATAAAAAGTGAAAAATCAAATATTATTAAAAAAACGAAAAAAAAAGGGCGACTCGAGCAGGAGGGGTGATATTATGCCTCGAAGAACAAGAGGAAATCTGATTTGTATGAGGATTAGGCATAGATACAAATAACAAGGGAGAAGTTCTAGCACTCTAGAAAGGGTTGGACATTGCATTACATCAAGGCATCAAGAAGCTCATCATTTTAGGAGATTCTATGTTAGTTATCATAATGATTACAAAATTACAATCATCCGGTTGCGAAAAAGATAATTCTTATTATCACTTAAAAAGTGACCACCTAGCCATTTTCCACTAGGATGATCGAAATACACCATGTAGTACAAGTTTTACACCTGAAAACCCACTTTCACCTTATGAAATAATTTGAAGAACCACTTGTCCTATATTATTTATGTTTATTCACTTGAAAATAACCCAGAAATTCATTTAATTAATTTCATGTTATTTTCATATTTACCCACTTAGTGAAAATAATCAAATATTTTTTCACTCATTCATAAGAATAATTAAACAATTCATTATTTATTTGTTATTCCTTAATCATTTACATTGTCTCCAATGAGATAATTATTAAATAATTATTCATTAATTATTTCTAGCCCTATTTTACTGTATTTTTTAGGAATAATTAAATAAATCATTATGCATTTATTATTCCTTAATAATTACACAAAATGATTACTAAAACATTATTTAATAATTATTTCTAACTCATTTTGACCATATCTCCTTAAAGTAATTAATAAATCATTTTTTATTTATTAATTACTTTAACCATTTTTCTTTATTAACTTAATAAATCATTTTTTGTAGTTAGTCCACTAAATAAAGTTTTTTTTTACCATTTCAAGAATATTTTCCTCTCTTAAATATAATAAAATATTCCTAATGGCTAGATCTTGATTTAGTCTAATATTTTTTTATTATTTCTCTAGATCTAGATCTATCCTAACATTTTATTATAAATAGAGAAGTTTTTCCTCACTCTCTACACATGATCATTTCATCGTCATCACTATCAACTTAAATCATTTGAGCTCCCACTTTGAGTTCAATCATCCACTCTTCATTCTACCCATTGCAACCGGTGGAAGAGAGATTAATTGTTGAAGCGTAGGGAGTAAAAAACCCATCCCACAGAGGGGGATTCTACATTCTTCTCCAACATGTGTATTCTTCCATTTTAATAAAAATCAATTTGCTTCCATTAGGTTTTATTATCTCATTTGTTGTTATATGCTTTTTCAATATTTGCATAATGTTTTATGCAGGGTTTTCTAATAGTATTTTTGCAGATCTGAAGAGCATTAGAAGCATTTTCTTTTTGTTTCCCTTATTTTTAGGTGGATCGTCACCAACCAAACAAGAAGAGGAATTTTGGTACACTTGCTCAAAAATAATCTCCTAACAAATGGTGACTCCACTGGATCTTTAGTCGTCGACATATGACGACTCCACTCATTTAGATTTTCATATCCCTAGTGAATTTGTTTATGCATTTTCCTCTCTTTCATTTTTATTTCTATTTTTAGATTTTCAGTGGTTTTTTGGAAAAATATTTGTGTTCATGTGTTTTTACCTCTTTTTTGCAGGGCATGAGTACCAACCGAGCAGGAGATGATAATTTATGTTGCAGATCGACGAAGCGAGAGTCTCGGGAGTAGTGCAGGAAACAAGTCAATATTTGCACAACCATTTTTATAGTTGTTTGCAATTTTTTTTCTTTAGATTTTTCTGAGTTTGAGTTTTGTTTGTTTTTCAAGGGGGTTCTTCCTTTACTCTTGTCTAGATCAGTAGGCCTTGATACTCTCAGTTTTATTCTCTTTAAGAGCAAAGGGAAAAATTTCCCTTAGGGTTTGAAGTATGCCTCTACCACTTGATAGGGGCTTTGTTGAGTTGGGTCCAATGTTCAAAACTTGTAGCCATTGTTTTTCAACATAATAAACATTTTGTTTTAGTTCCTTTTAAGCCTTAGTATCATCACTTTGGATTCCCTTTGAAACTTGTGTTGCACCATTTCTCTAGGGTCTTTCTAGGTGTCTTCCCTTATGCAGTTTATTTGTTGTTCTTTTCTAGCATTTAAACACTCTTATTCGTTGGTATTTGTTGCATCAATTCAATGGCATTGACCTTAGATCCCAGCCACACTTGTTTTTCATATCTTGGTCTCTTTTTTCTTTGGGTTGCTTGTCTTTTCATTATCTTTTGTGTTGTCTTCATAGCCTCTTGGGTGGGAAATAGTGTGGTGAGTTTAGTTATTTTCTTGTTGTTCATTTTTCAGTATAGTTTACAATTTCATGCTTTATTTTTCAGTAGCACATGGCATTTGAAAACATGCTCTAATTAACCCATTGAGACACATTTTTCACACACACTTAGACACCTTAAGCCAACGAGTGCTTGGTTAGCACCTCCAAGCCAAGACTTTTAAACTTTCACATTAATAACTTAACAACACACATAGATTTAAGCCCACTTGGGCATTAGGGAAAAATAATATATTAGTTAAGTTAGGATCGGTGGGATATGCTTCTAATAACACCCATCGATCATTTACATTAAGACATAGAAGTTGTCTTTGTAGGGAGATTTAAAATCCTCTAACTTCCAACAACTAAAATTAGAGTCGAGTAGAAACTCGCGTAAGAGGTGGTTAACTTAGGTCACAGTACAAGTAGTTCTCCTTGGGGTTACCCAACTCATGGTAAGGAATATCATGCCAACAACTGACTACCCAGAGTCCCAAGATTTACTCACCCCTATTAAACGGTGGTAAATTTGCGGCCATTATTAGGGTAAACCCCCTATAGGTGGTGGTTGTGGGAAGCAACCATGCCTTTACCTTACCTTTCACTAGACATCTATGTTTGTAGAGATCAAACCTTGCAAGTAAGAATTCTTTTGGAAGGCCATTAAAAACATAGTACTAGGATGTGTTTGAGGCATAAAGAATCTTTAGAATAGAGGTTGTTTTATTTTTTTAGGACAAGCTTGTTTGAATTAAAGTAGCAATACAGTGTAGTTAGCTTGCACGTTGCACCACTGCACTACATGTTTTCTTACTCTTTGTTATTCATTTTCTTCAAACCTTACCCTTTAGCCTTCAGAGTAGTATCTTATCCTAACACCATTGCACCCCTTAGGTGTTTGTCGTGGAGACTCCGTGGTCTTCACCCCTCGTTTCCCTTAGGACACCATTAACTCCTACTCGATGAGTCAATGTACCTCTCCTTAGTCAACCTTCAAACTCTAGTTTTTTTATTCCTCTAATTCATCCTCTAATTCTAAGTCCTCTCAACCTCGAACTGCTACCATGTTAGATGTCAACGTTGATGGTAATACCAGTCCCACATTGGCACTAATAGTGGGGGAAATGTTAGCACTAATGCTGGTAATACTTAGGGTCTCCCTCCTGGAGGTAACATTGGAACCTCACAAGGAATGGCTCCTTCCTAACCATTGCTCCCTTACATGTCTAGTTTAAGTCTCCCAGATTTGAACCAACTTATTAATGATCCTCTTCACCATGACCCGAGTTGGCCACCTATGCTAGCCAAACTCCCATCAAATATACCAAAATTTTAAGAGAATTTTGGAGAGTATCCCACCAACCATGTCTACTCGTTTGATATGTGGTGTTGCTCTAATTCTATCACAGAGGATTCTATCTGTCTACGCATTTTTCAACACACCCTCACTAAAGTTGCTACAAAATGGTATGTAGACCAACCCCATGCCTCTCATTCCACATTTGCAACCCTTTCCAATACCTTTTTATCCCACTTCCAATTACCTCTCTGCTACAACATTGGTATCGAACTCTTGACTTCTTTTTGTCAAACTTCTACCACCTACCTTTTTTATCATGTCCAAGAATGGCATAGAAGGCATAACATATGCAAATCTCCAGAATTCAAAGACCATGTCTACATGGATTGGTTCTTGTGAATTCTCTTTGCCCCCATTGGTAATGATGTTGCTTCATATTTCCCTAAAGCCGAGGAATAATCTCTCCAAATAACGTTGAAATATGATTTGATCTATTCCCAATCGTGTTATGTATACACTATCCTCCTTGACCTTCCTAAGGCTGGTGCTTCATCTACACCAGTGAAATCTCATGCTACTTATGGTGTTATTGGATAAGTAGCTTACCCTCAAGGACATATGGGTTATAATCAATTTCAAGGGGGGTTAAGTTCCACCTACGCTTATCCCCCTCCCAACCCTTCGCATGTTAACTCATACCAAGGCACAAGTATGTATTAGGCATTTCCCCATCCACATCAGTTGATGGTAGGGACAATTATTACTCAACCTAGTTACAAAAACGTTACCACAAATCCTTATTATCCATATGCACTACCTAGTGCTCCAGCCCCAATGGCACTTGCACCTCAACATCCCATGCCTCAACCATGTTTTCCGTAGAAATAACCGCCTCCTCAAGGCCAAATCTATGCTCAACAGAATGTTACCCCTCCCCTAATCCTAAATGAAGGAACAAGGGGAAAGGTAACCAAAATCAACAATATTAGGGAAACAAACGGAACCAAGGTCACCATCCTAATCCCAATAAGGGTGATTGGTCTAATACTGTAAGCCAACAATAGGGTGGATAACCCAAGCAAAAGAAGGCCCTTCGAACCAATAAACCTTGTGCTTTTTGTGGTACTTATGGACATTTTACTCATGATTCTCATTTTCTCCCTCAAATGTACAAAGCATGGGAAGATCAAGAAGTTTCCTCTAAAGGGAAGCAGCCTATCGGTCCATCCACTCCTCCTTCCACGCAATCAACATTGGTTACCAACCATTTCCCTCATCAAGGATATCTAGCCTCCCAAGTTGGCCATAATCCTCCACATCCTCCCTCTCAATGACCAGGGAATGGGTCCTATCAAAATTTGATAATGAATTGCGAAGAAGCCAACCTTTAAACTCTATCACACAAATATGACAAACTCCCTGAAAAGTCTGCGACCGATGAAAACCTCAAGTATCCACAAAGCCTCTTTCATCACCAAATGGTACCTTATGGATCCCTCCACCTAAGGTAGAGGTTCCATTAAATGTCTCCAAAGGGTCGTTACATCGAAATACTTCCAATTCTTGAGCCACCCACACTTACAATATAGTATATGACTTAGAACAGTCTCCTATTGCTATGTCAGCGTTGGAAGTTCTCTAGACATGACCATCCTATCAAAAATATCTACTATTTGCTTTAGGCATTGTGGACCCTTCACATGATCTCATGATCATTTTTTACGTTGACACAACAAATCATACTTGCCTTCCTCCCTTTGTTTCTTTCCAGATACCTGTCTCCAATAAGAACGTCGTTGTTTAGTGGTGTATCATTGATGAAGGTGCATCCACTTGTGTAATGATCACTACTATATAGAAACAAATTGGTTCTCCTGACCATTCACCATCCAGGATCAGTCTTCGTGCATATGATGGTTTCCACTCGCAACCCCTTGGTCTCTATCAAAATTGTCCTGTCTCGATTTTTAGAAAGTAGGTCATGATTGATGTTGAAGTTATTGACGTCCCTCTCGACTATAACCTGTTGCTTGGTCGTAGTTTCATGTATGTCATGAAATAAATCATATTTTTTGTCTTTTGCACCATGAGCTTCCCTCACAATGGGAACATTGTCACCATTAATCAATTGACGTAATATGATCCTCAATTGTAAACATCTCCTTAGACTGTCATATATTCAATGGTGGGTAATAATTCCATGCCTTCTTTGACCGAGATCTCTCCTGGAGTCTATAAAGATTCCACACTGTTAGGAGCATATTATGGTCCATTTATTGTTCCCACCAAGCCTAGATATTCTCGCGTTTACATGCTTCAAGCATCATGGGCCACCAAAAATAAATTTGGTACATATTCATAGTAGCTAGCTCCCTAGAAACCTGCTGCTCAAGACTCAATTGGTGCTTCGAGAGGAGTTCCTCTTGGCCACCATCCATTTGGTCAAATACCTTTCTTATTCCTGCCACCAAGAATCTTTTCCACTCATGTAATGGCTATGTTGAGTCTTCCTAACATGACCTTTTGGATCCCAGTTTGGTACATTGATCCTCTTGCAAACATCCCTCCCGACCAACTTAAGCCTTGCATGGCTTTGACTCTAATACAACCTGTCACCGCCGCCCCTACCTCTGCTTCAGTTTCAATGCAACCTTAGCAGGAAGCTACTCTTGTGGTGAAAGAAATTGGTGAGGGGGGAAAAGCCCATAAAAAGGAGGGCATGGACAAGGAAACCCAAGTGGTAACCACTCCATCTAAAGCACCTAAGGCTACTCCTCCATGCGCTTTGTGCGATGTTCATGGCCATGCCACTAAAAATTTCCTTAACTTTCTCCATATTATGAGCATGATTTCAGAAGTTGTAATTCAACCAAACCCTAATGTCCTTGAGGTGCAAGTCACCTTATTTGAATCCGCTAAGAAGAATAAATATTTATGCACAAATCACCCCAGCTCTTTATGCGATACATAGGAAAGTTATTAACACCATTGTCATCTTCTCGATCATTTTTGCGATGCTCTATATCTTATTCGGGAAATGGATGCAACTCGTAGTGGCTCTTCTCCTCCTCTACTTGTGGCTCCTGACACCAATTCATCGCCAGGGAAGTAGGCTAATCAAACCACCATAGTGATTCCTCCTCCTAATGTCGAAATGATTTACACTTTCATACAAATTCTCTACCTGTCATCATCAATGGGATCAACTTATTCGAACTCCATGGGAGTGTATGAATGTGTTTCTTCTGATCCATATTCTACAAATATTTCGGTCTCAATATCGGTGGATTTTGAATTTGTTTATCATTTGTCTCCCTTTACAGCCGATGCATATGTGAACCTTATCTCTCATGGTGACGTTTTAGGCCCTTCACCGTTATCATCATCAAGTGGTTTGTATTCTTCTCATTCTCCCATTTTCCATTTTGATGAAGACATCATGGAAGCCATAACCACACCATATTACCTATGGGAAGATATGGATCATCATTCATATTTCCTCCCACAACAATCCCATGATCAATATGTTGTGGATTCGAAATACTTTATTCATGGTCAATTAGATTGGTTTAAAAATCCCATTCCAATGCCAAATTCTTTTGAAGAAAGCAACATGGCCAACATTTCACTACCATCAAGATCAACATCTCGAACAAACCAAGAATTGAATAAAACAACACACTGGGGGCATAGTGCACCCCGAAAGAAATTAAGGCTAATGACAAGTTGTTCAAGAAATTTTGTGATATTTTTTCTTGGTCATACGCTAAGATGCCCAGACTTGATCCAACCATTATTCAACGCCACATCGACACATGGCCACATGAAATTCTAGTTTGTCATAAAAAAAATCCCAATCCACCCTTCCAAATGCGAAGCCATTAGGGTTAAAATCGATAAGCTCAAGTAAGTAGGATTTATTTACCTTGTTGTATATACATCTTGGGTCTCCAACCCTGTTCCTGTTTTGAAGAAACAAGGCACCATTCATGTCTGCACAGACTTTTTCTATCTAAGCAACGCTTGTCCCAAGGAAAATTCCCCCCCCCCCCCCCCCCCCCACCTTTTATTGATCAAATCATTGACGAGTTTGTGGGACATGAGATCCTTTAATTTATGGATGGATTCTCGGGGTACAACCAAATTAGTATCTGGTTTGAAAATCAACACAAAACTGCTTTCAATAGTTCGTGGGGAAATTTTTCATATCTAGATGATCTCACCGCTCATTCCAAATTATGGTCACAACACCTTGATTATTTACATACCATCTTCTTACAATGTCACAAGTATAACACTTGGCTTGATACCCTTAAGTGTGTCTTTTTCTTTCCTAGCGGTTGTATTTTGGGCTTCAACGTGTCCAAAGCCAGGATCTTTGTTGATCCTTTTAAAATTCAAGCCATTCTCGAACTTCCTCCTCCTCACAACTTTCACAAGTTGCAAAGCCTTCAAGGAAAAGCCAACTTTTTGCGTAGATTTGTTCCCAACTATGCAACCATCACTCATGGGTTTCTTCGACTCCTACGATCCAACATTCCATTCGTTTGGGATGAACAAGATCAATAGTATTTAAATGCCCTTAAAGGCACTCTCGCCTCCACCCCTTTGATTAGTTATCCTAACTTTGAGAAGGATTTCATCTTGTACATCTCGAATTCCACTTGTGTGGTTGCTAGAGTCTTAGTGAAAGAATATAGAGCTAAGAATGAACATGCATGAGCAAGAACGTTAGTGGACCCCCTATGTCCTATTCTCATGAGGAAAAGTTGGCTTTAGTTGTCGTGTTCTCCGTTCAGAAAATTTGTCATTATATCCTCATGTGTACCACCAAGGTGGCTACTAATTCAAACCCCGTGGCCTTCTTATTGAGTCGATGGGTCATTAATGGGAAGTATGCCTGCTAGATTGTTATCTTCCAAGAGTTTGAATTGGAATTTTTAACACCTAAAAGTAAGAAAGGATTAGAACTCGGTGAGTTCATATGTGAGTTTACTACTGGTGTGCAAGATTCGCTGGTGAATGATGGATTTTTGAATGAACACTTGTTCACCATATTGTCTAATGACCCATGGTATCGCAACATTCTTACTTACTTTCGAACCCAGAAATTCACCCCTTATCTCAGATGTGATGATAGATGATGCATTTGACATCAATCACCTCGCTACCTTCTAATAAACGATGATATCTATTATCATGGTGTTGATACCATCCTTCGTCATTGTCTCACCCATGATGAAGCAAAGCAAGTGCTCAATGCTTGTCATGGTGGCGGTTGTGGTGGTCATCTCTCTAGAATGGCTATTACTCAAAAACTCATGCGTGCTTGTTGTTGATTTTTGGTAACTTGGGAGGTACCCCAGGCCCTAGGGTTTGGGGTTTGGAGGTTGGAGTACCACAAAAGGGCTTTTCGGACTTGGAACCCAAGGTGTGGGATTTTCACCCAAGCATGTGGGTGTTGAGTCTTGAAAATGTCATTCATTTCTATTACACTTTCACTATTATGTCCATTATATCACCTCCATTTCACTATTATGTCACCACATTCATCCCACTCACATTATCATTGGGCCACATTTAAGTTTTTCCAATCTTTATTAATTCTAAGCCTTTTAAGTGAATTTGTGGTTAAAAATTAGAAAATAATGTGCATATGCTTATACCTAACAAATGGGTTGAGATTGTTGACATGTGTAGGTTGAAAGGAGGCTTCTAGAAGACCCTTATGTGGCACTCTAAGGCCAAATTCGAATTTGAGTGGAAAGAATCATGGGATCATGAGGATATGTGTCACATCTCCTAATTATATTGTAACTCTAAGAAGACATGTGTCTTATCAGTTCCTATTTTGATTAGGACTCTAGAGGTAGAGGGAGAGATTCATGGACTCTCATTAATGAGATGGCTTCTCATCTTTTTGTATAAATAGGAGATCTCTCTCCTTCATTTGTTAGTCTTTTAGCTTGTGAGTCTTAGCTTGTTAGTTCTTAAGCTTGTTAGCTTGTGAGATGGCTTTGGAAAGCTTTGGAGAGCTTTGTTGTACTTTGTAATTTTGAAGAATTTGAATAAAGCTTTGATGTTCTCAACATGGAAGGAGATGTGAAGTAGATGTCATGGAGCATATTAGAATGTAAGGTAGAGTAGATTTCATTTTGTAATTTTGCTTTGATTTCATTATGTTATTTGATTGCTTTCAAGTTTGATAAATTAGATTTTCCATTCATGCAATTTTAATTCATGTAAATGTGTTCAACCGGCTGATTGTAGATTAGTTTTTCTTTACATGTTTTTGCATCAAATAGTGACATGAGATTTACTTCTCTGTTGACTTTGTTTTTTTTAGCTTTTCAATTTCAGTTATGCTTTGATTTCATTCTTATTCATTTGCTTTGTTAGTTAGTTTAGATATCAGATTGCTCAAGTTATTTATGATTACCTCCAAAAGCCATAGCGAGACTAACTGGCGAGGGGTCAGACTATGAATTGATGTGATTTGATTTTAAGTTTACTTCTGGCGAGGGGTCAGACTATGAATTGATGTGATTTGATTTTAAGTTTACTTTTCTGCAATTAGATATCAGATTGCTCAAGTTGTTGATGATTACCTCCGAAAGCCATAGTAAGACTAACTGGCGAGGGGTCAGACTATGAATTGATGTGATTTGATTTTAAGTTTACTTTTCTGCAATTAGATATCAAATTGCTCAAGTTGTTGATGATTACCTCCGAAATCCATAGCGAGACTAACTGGCGAGGGGTCAGACTATGAATTGATGTGATTTGATTTTAGTTTTACTTTTGTGCAATTAGATATTAAATTTCTCATATCATTGACGGTTACCTCCGAAAGCCATAGCGGGACTACTGGCGAGGGATCGAATTATGAATGTGTAATTTGATTTTAGTTTTACTTTCCTTGCAATTTTTGATTTCTTTGAGTGCAATAGCTTAACTTTTATTTCCGTATTTAGACAAGCAGCAGAGACAGTGATTTCATGATCAATATTTCATATTTTGCTTGATTGAAGTAGCTGCATACTTACACTTTTGTTTAAGTACTAATTCCATCAATAACATGTTTTGAGATATTTTGAAGTGCTAAGTTTTGGAAGTTACCATTAGGGACATAGACCTTGTCTTGAAATATACATCCATACTTGACCTTTAAAAGTATTCTTAAGACCTTAGAATAGGATTTCCATTTGCATTAGATACTTTAGGAGATCAACAAGAACAAAACCCCAAAACAAAATAAAATCTATAAAACAACGAAGTAAGAAAAAGGATAACTAAGCACATATGGTGCACCACGCTTCATCAGTTTACGATACTCGGATTGATAATTTATGTAGAGAAATTTAAGACGTTAAATTGACTAGACAGTGGGTGTGAATCCATGAGGATTTTTGGACATGTGATGATTTTAGGTGATAGAGGATCCCAAGAGGAACCAATCGCATCGAAAATCACTTAGATTCGAGGTCTGGAACTTGAGATATGAATTTTTTTATTAATTATTTGAGGCTTCTGTGATCTATATTATGTGTGGTGTTGTCTTCCAGAGTCATCGCATACAAATTTTTGGAATCGACATTTCGAACCATCCTCCATGGTTTATCATCAGGATAGATCCATGAGTGAAGAAGTCAGGACTCAATAATGTAAATAAATAAAGGTGAGGTTTCGGTTGGAACTAAATGGCAGCCGACCATTTTTTAAGGAGAATGAATTAACAAGTGGTGATTAATTCAAATAGGTTAGATTTGACTTCTTTTTTGCAATCAGTGATATGAATCATTCTAATGTACGAACATATTGTAATTTCTCCCTCCTGTACAGGTTGAATATTAATGATTTGAGGCTTATGCGAACTATATTATGTGTGGTGTTGTCTTCCAGAGTCGTCGCCTACAAATTTTTGGAATTGATGTTTTGAACCATCCTCTGTGGTTCATCATTAGGATAGATCCATGAGTGAAGAAGTCATGACTCAATAGTGCAAATACATATAGGTGAGGGTTCGGTTGGAACTGAATGACAGCTGACCATTTTTGAAGGAGAATGAATTAACAGGTGGTGATTGATTCAGATAGGTGAGATCTGACTTCTTTTTTGCAATCAATAATCTGAATCATTCTAATGTACGAACATCTTGTAATTTCTCCCTCTTGTACAGGTTGAAAATTAATTATTTGAGGCTTTTGCGATCTATATTCTGTGTGGTGTTGTCTTCTAGAGTCATCGCATACAAATTTTTGGAATCGACATTTCGAACCATCCTCTGTGGTTCATCATCAGGATAGATCCATGAGTGAAGAAGTCAGGACTCAATAGTGTAAATAAATAAAGGTGAGGGTTTAGTTGGAACTGAATGGCAGCCGACCATTTTTGAAGGAGAATGAATTAACAGGTGGTGACTAATTCAAATAGGTGAGATCTGACTTCTTTTTTGCAATCATTTATCTGAATCATTCTAATGTACGAATATCTTGTAATTTCTCCCTCCCGTGCAGGTTGAAAATTAATGATTTGAGGCTTTTGCAATCTATATTATGTGTGGTGTTGTCTTCCGAAGTCATCGCATACAAAATTTTGGAATTGATGTTTCAATCCATCCTCTGTGGTTCATCATCAAGATAGATCCATGAGTGAAGAAGTTGGGACTCAATAGTGTAAATAAATAAAGGTGAGCGTTCGGTTGGAACTGAACCCTCGATTCGGTTCAATTTTATTGCAGTCATGGGTTACTATGGCACCTAAATTTGGTCAACTTGTTGTATCAGAGGGCCACAAGTTATGTTGTTAACACCACATGTCTTAGTATGAAAAGGAGTGACGTTGGAGGTCATTCATCACCATCCAAGTGCATCAAAAACACATCAATATATCTATGAAGTTGGTTGCAGGAAAAGGAGGACAAGGTGTGGAGGAGGAGGATTGTTTTGGGCATGTTTTTTCCTTCATTATAGGTCCAATTTTATTGTAGGAGGAAGCCACAGTGGTGGAGAGTATTTATGGGTTGTTTGTGACATGTTTTAGGGTTGCCTTCTTGTGATTAAGGGCAGTGACTGCTACAACAGGGTGACCAAGGCCTGTTCTAGTGCAAAAAGAGGGTTGGTTGGTATGTTTTGGTGTTGGGAATAATCCCTAGGGACATTGATTTGGAGCATCAAGCCTAAGAAGGAAGGTCACAACTATAGGAGGCTTTAGGAGCTTATTGGAAGGGCTTAGCAAGGGCTGTTAAGAAGCCCTAACCAGGCAGTCAAGGTGAAAACAACATACAATAGTACAAAGAGGTATGTATTTGATGTTGTGAGGTTGTTTTGATGTTAGGGATGGAGTCCTAGTGTGGAAAGTTTGTATTGGACATCTTGTGGTTGGTGGAGGGAAACAAGTAGGTGCCCAAGAGTAGCCCTAAAGAAGTGGACAAGAGGGACTTTGGACAACTATGATTTGGGTGAAGTGTTGGTAGCCTAAGTAGCTCCTTGATGAACAAAGGAGGCTAATAGAGGAGGCAGATTGGAGCTCAAGGTTTGGCCAGTGAGAGGAGCATATTTGAAAGCACATGTTCATCATTAGAGAAGCGACATTTGATGGTGATAGGTGGAAGCCCTCCTGCCCTATGTTAGTCTTAATTGGAGCAACATAGGAAGACTATAATGGGAAGACAAGTCCGAAAAGAGTTGAGGAGAAGCAGTGGGTAGAAGTCCCTATGTGTTGATGATAGATGGACTTATGATCAACTAGAGGGAAAATTGTGGATAGTCGAGATTAAATGGTCAGATGGACTTGGAGCATTGATAGAGGCAGGTGCTGCATATTAGGAGAAAAGGACCAAGAGGTGTACAAGATATGACAAATAAGTTGTAATTATGCAATACATCAGCTAGACTGTCATATTATCTTGTATTATGTATTCTTGTATTTGTGGATATTTGAGGGCCATTATCCCTAGTACGAGAGTCATAGACTATTTTTATTTAGTTGGATTAGTATAACAAAGATTGGGTTATTGTACAAAATTGTGTAATTTGTTTTGTATATTTTGTGCATTAGTATATTTATTGTTGTTTAAGAGAGAAAGTCACGGAGGCGGGAAACGGAAATTCGCGCAGAGCTCTGAGACAAGCAGTTTCTGACTTTCATGGCGGCCCGCAGAGGAGGGAGCTCCACTCCCTCCTACAAAGATGTTGTGGCCAGTAGAGACAAGTCCCATTTGAGTAATGTCAGAGGTACAGGGGAAGAAGAAAGTAGAAGTAAGGAGAAGGAGATAGATGGGGCAGAGTCAAGGGAAAAAAGCAACACAAAGGACAAGGAAGAAGAAGACAATAACCAGGGAGGTAAAAAGGAGGAAGCTAATCAAAAGGGACCATGTAGACCTAGAGCGAACATCACTCCGAGAGTTGTTTTAAATAATCCGGCACTGCAAGAGCATAGGGAACATATGGAAACTTACGCCATCATATGCAAATTCATGGGAGTATGGCCCACTGAAAAAGATTTGCAAACCTGGATCAAATATCACTGGAAACCTAAGGGCAGCATCAATCTTCACCTTGGGTCAAAGGGTTTCTTCACAGTGGTGTTTACAAACATCGAAGACAAGGATAGAATATTCGAAGGAGGGCCCTACTTTTTTGCAGCAGCAGGCCTATATATGCGGCCTTGGGTGATGAACTTTGTTCCAGAGAGGGAAACTTTTACCTCAATTCCTGTTTGGGTAAGGCTTTTTTCGCTACCCCTGGATTATTGGAAAAATGAATCACTTGTGGCTATAGGAAATAAACTAGGACGTTTTATCAAAGCCTCGGAAGCCACCAAAAGGGGTAAATACACTTCCTATGCAAGGATTTGTGTGGAGATGGACCTTTCAGGAGCTCTTCTGGACGAAGTTATCTTGGAAGTCTTTGATGAGGAATGGGTGCAAACGGTGGACTATGAGCATATTCCGTTCAGATTCCGTAAATTCCACGAACATGGACACTTGATCAGAGACTTCCCTCTCAGTAAAGAAGAAGACAAAAGTAAACTAAAAGCAAAGAAGGACACTGAAAACTTTCAGAAAGTTTCAAGTAGAGGAAAAGGAAGTAAAAAAGAACCAAAGCAACAACATAAAGAAGGACAAAAGGCCAGTCAAAATAAATTCCAAGCTCTGGTTGAGATGGAAGACATGCCAAACGAAAACCAGTCTACGGAGAAAGACCCTAAGGAGAAGGAGAAGGGGGAAAACTACACTCCAGTCCTAAATATTAATGATGAGGAAGAAACCATGATGACTGAAGCAGAGCCAGAAATGGACCAGGAAATGGCCCAGAGCGAAACAGATCTAGAGGATCATGAACTACAGGAAATACTAGATAAGGAAAACCTAGATCTGGAAGGATTTCTACAACAGGGAACCAGGGCGGGGATAGATTCATTACCTCAAGATGAATGCAATAGAATACAACAGTTGTTTCTATGGAAAACCCAGGAAAAGGGGGAAGTTAAAGGAAGAAACAACGACGAGCAGGAACACAGAGGAGTGAAAACAATGAAAGCTAATCCAGGTTTAGCAACCAGAAATGCAGGCAAGAAAAGAGGAAGAAAGAAGCAGAAGGAGCTTTTAATGGAGTGTGGGAAGCTGATGATAGATTCAGGTAAGATGAAAGACCTGACTAGTTACTCCTTCACAAATCTTTAATAATGAAGTTTACATCTTGGAATATAAGAGGTCTGGGTAGTAAAAGAAAGCAAAGAATGCTCAGTTTTAGAATGAAACAAGATACACCGGATATGATCTTCATTCAGGAAACGAAGAGCTCCATTCAGAAAATAAAAGCAATCCATAGCAAATGGCTTCACAGATTTGAGTTTTTAGAAGTTAAGGCCGATAACACAGCGGGGGGCATTCTCACTCTATGGAACCCTCAAAAAGTTAGAGTTTTAGATGCAGAGGCATCCAGAAACTACCTGTCAGTAGTCATTCAACCAGTAGGGGTTTCTGAAACCTTCCTAGTCACTAATGTTTATGGTCCTCAAAGATTAGAGGATAAACTCAGATTGCTAGAATCCCTCACTGATCTCAGGATCAGACAAAATGGCATCCCCTAGATCTTGGGAGGGGATTTTAATATGATAAAATCTCTTTCGGAAAAGAAAGGAGGAACCAGAGTGCTAAACAAAGACTCATTAGCATTTCAAGCGTTCACAGAGAACTTGAAATTGGTTGACTCAGACTCAGACAATGGCCTTTTTACTTGGAACAACAAGAGAGGAGGGGAAGCCCAGGTGGCCTCCAAGTTAGATAGGTTCTTGGTATCAGAAGAGCTCATGCTTACAAATAGTGAAATTACAGCAAGAATTCTTCCCTTTGGGGGCTCGGATCACTGGCCGATACAATTGGAAATTAAGGGTTTGGATTCTCCAAGGAACAGACCCTTCAGATTCGAAAACATTTGGCTCGCCCACCCGGACTTCTTGAGTAACATCAAAGAATGGTGGATTGAGGACTTACAGATCCAGGGATCAAAAATGTTTCTCCTTCATAAAAGACTAAAGCATATCAAGAGTAAACTCAAAGACTGGAATAAGAAGGATTTCAGAAACATTTTTGTGAATAAGAAATCTGTGGAAAGTAAAATTTAGGAACTCAACCAGGAGCTGATCCAAGAAGGCTTTAACTATGACATAAATGAACAGTCTGAAAAACTGCACCATGAATGGGAAAACCTATGTAAACAAGAGGAAATATTTTGGAGACAAAAATCCAGAGTGCAATGGCTCAAAGAAGGAGAGCGCAATACGAGCTTTTTTCATAGATCCACCATGGCCAATAGGGCATCCAACAAAATCTCGGAAATAAAGGATAAAAAGGGAGAGACTCAGAACACTCATAAGGAAATTGAAAAGGTGCTTGTTCAACATTTTCAAGACATTTCACGAGAGAACAATCCAGACAGGGAGGATTCAATAAAGGAAATTACAAGATATATCCCTAAGCTGGTGTCTAGAGAGGACAATATCAACCTAAACAGACCAGTTACTGAAGAGGAGGTTAGCGAAGTACTCAAAGATATGCAGAATGGCAAAGCACCAGGCCCCGATGGTTTTAATGTAGATTTCTTCAAAGCTTGTTGGGATATAGTAAAATTGGATATTTTAAACGTGGTGGAGGATTCCAGAGTTAATAAAACTATTCTAAAAGCCCTAAATACCTCCTTTATCTCCCTGATTCCCAAACAGGACTTGGCTCAAATAGCAGATAAGTATAGACCCATAGCTTTATGCAATGTAGTTTACAAAATAATATCCAAAGTAGTGGCTAACAGACTCAAACCCCTCCTCCCTAAACTAGTGTCTGAGGAGCAATCTGGTTATGTGGAGGGCTGGAAAATTTTGGATAACATTATTCAAGCTCATGAGGTGGTTCACTCTCTCAAAAGCAAAAAGCAAGTTGGGATGATCATGCAACTGGATATTGCTAAAGTGTTTGATAAGGTCCATTGGGGGTATATCAAAAAGATACTCACAACCTTTGGGTTTGATCACAACTGGGTAAGATGGGTAATGGCTCTGGTAACTTCTTCCAACTTTTCTATCTTGGTTAACGGCTCTCCCTCAGTTATCTTCTTTCCCTCTAGAGGCCTTAGACAGGGAGACCCGCTCTCTCCCTTTCTTTTCATCCTCATGATGGAAGGACTTGGTAGGGCTATCAAGCAGGCTAAAAACATGGGCAATATTAAGGGTCTTCAAGTAACGGAGAATGGACAGACACTTACTCACCAACAATTTGTAGATGACACCATGTTGCAAGGTATTCCCACAGTCAAAGAAGTGGCTGCCTATAAGCAAATCCTCAATGCTTTTGCAAAGGCTTCAGGTATGGAAGTTAATCTCTCAAAATCAAAAATTTTCTTCTTCAATACTAACATTGCTATTCAAAGGAATATCTCAAGAATCCTTGGCTTCCAAAGGGACTCCCTCCCCTCAAAATATTTGGGAGTACCTCTCACAGACAGACCAATGCTTAAAAATATTTGGGAACCTGTGCTAAACAAGTTGCAGGATAAAGTTAAAAAATGGACCTTCAGAGCCCTAAACTTAGCTGGCAGATTAGTTCTGACAAAGGCAGTTCTTCAATCCATCCTGGTTTTCATGTTATCAGCCCTTCCAGCTCCCAAAGGAGTCTTAGAACAAATCAGAAATATTCAAAGGGATTTCCTATGGGGTAAGGAGGAAACCAGGAAGAAATGGGCCCTGGTTTCCTGGGAAAAAATCTGCAAACCCAAAAGCCATGGGGGTCTAGGCTTAGATGATCAGGTGATTCTTAGTAAAGTGCTAGGAGCCAAGCTTTGGTGGCGATGGGTGCAAGAGCCAAGAGCCCTTTGGGCAAGGGTCTGGAAAGAAAAATATGCCAGCTCTTGGCACACTAATGATCTCATCAGAATGTCGAGAGATATAAGGGGCTCTCTCATCTGGAACAGGGCTTGGGAGAATAGAAACATAGTGCAACAACACAGTTTCTGGGAAATCAGAGATGGTGAGCAAGCACTCTTTTGGGAGGACAAATGGCAACAAGAACCGGTGCTGTTAAAGGAGGACTTCATAAGTCTCAAACAGGAAATAGATTCCCAAGGATTAAACAAAGTTAAAGATTTCTGGAACATCCCTCAGAGTTAGGACAAGTGGAGAAACTGGAGTAACATTGATTGTAGAAATAATAGCCTCTTAACAGAAAAAGCAGAGGCACTGAGAAGCATATTAAAATAGAGGATGATCATGGTCACAGAGGGGCAGGATCAATTGAGATGGGGTATTAACAACAAAGGTACCTTTAATCTCAAAGAGGCAAAGTATATTCTCCTGGGGCTGGAGTCCTGTGTTCCAGAAAAATCTTGGAGGCAACTCTGGTCTCACCAAGGATGGATGAAGATCAAGCTCTTTATGTGGCTGGTGCACCATAAGAAAATTTTGACTTGGGATAATATTAGAAAAAGGGGCATCTTGGGGCCTTCTAAATGCCAGCTTTGTGAAGAGCAAGAGGAGACTATGGAGCACATCCTCAACTGCTGCTCTTACACCACCTGGTTGTGGAACTCCTTTTCCAACATTTTCCAACAATCAGACAGGGACAGAGGGAGCATCACAAATACCCTTAATAATTGGAGGAGGAGCTTTTCGGAGAATGAAGCACTTAATCGGGCTTGGGCTTTCACACCAGGATTCATTATCTAGAATGTTTGGAAAGAAAGAAATAAGAGAATCTTTAAGGAATAAAAAGCCAACCCTCAGAAGCTATATGATTTGATTCTAAAGCAGATAAGGGAAACAGTCAGCACCACTGTGTGCAATATCCCAGAGAATCCTCCCTCAAAAATGGAGCTGAGATCACTCAGACTGCTGGGATTGCAAGAGATCATTTCGAAAGGGCTTGGAAAAAAGAAAACGATAAAGAATACAGAGAAATATTGCTGGCAGCCTCCTTCGAAAAACTACCTGAAATTCAATATTGATGGAGCCTCCAAAGGTAATCCCGGAATAGCTAGGTCTGGAGGAGTTTTAAGGAATGAAGAAGGAAGAATCATATTTATCTTCCACAGCCATTTAGGTAAAGCAACCAATAACATGGCGGAATTAATGGCGCTGGAGCAGTGCCTAGAGATTCTGATTCAAATTAGTAGCTCTAATGTCATTATAGAGGCAGACTCCGAAATCACCATCAATTCTGTAAAAAGAATTAGCTGTGGATCCAAACCGGAGAAAGTCTCAAGTCATTGGAGACTAATCCAGGTTTATCAAAGGATTCAAGCTCACCTTCAACGCTTGGGTTCTGTTAGTTTCAATCATGTACGCAGAAATGCTAACAAGCTTGCGAACATTCTAGCCAACCAAGGGGTGAACAATGAAGATTGCAGGATGGTGAAGAAGTGGCAGGATTTGCCCCAGAATCGTTTAAAGGGGTTGTGCTATAACCAAGTGGCAGAGGACATAGAGGCGGTCAGTCATAGTGGAAGGGTTTATTGCAGAAGTGAAGCGTCCCCAGCCAATGATTCCTCGGACTCTTGATTTTCCCTTTGGGCGCCATTGGTTCGCGGATGGTTTTGAGGCGATGCTTTTCGCCTCTACAGAACATTCTCAGGTTATGGGTCCTTCGTTAGAGTGGAAGTGGCGGGAGATTTGTCCCTTCAGTTACAGGTTCAGTTTTCCTTGTCGGATTCATGTGGAGGGCCGAGCCTCGGCGGTTTTCAGTGGTTTGAGCGTTTCTTTCTTGGTAAGCGGTTTTATTTCAATGACTGTGATTCCATTGATCATTCATTGCGGCAGACAAAGAGTAGGCAGGTTGGGGGGGTCAGGCGATCGGACTAACCCTTTGGCAGGGTTTTTGTGGAGAGTGGAATGGATTCGCAGTGAACACACCGCTTTTATGGCAAAAGTGGTTTTAATTTTATGGCAGCGATGCCATAGAGTGCTTGACACATGGTGCTAGGCCCGTTCCATAAACCACTCTCCCTGCTGCCTAAAGGTCGTGCACTTCGGGCGCGCGATATTCTGCTCTGCCGTCCGATGGGGCGATGTTATTCAACGCTTGGGATCATTCAAGCAGTTTGGTGGGCCCCCCTCGCTCGCTATTGACAGGCTTTCTTGGTTGGTGGGGTCCAGCGATCGTACAAACCCTTTGGCGGGGTTTTTGAGGAGAGTGGAGCAGATTCGCAGCGATCGCACTGCTATTATGGAAAAAGCGATTTTAGTTTTTTGGCAGCGATGCCATAGAGGGCTTAACACGTGGTGCTGGGCCCGTTCCAAAAACCACTCTCCCCGCTGCCTAAAGGTCATTCACTTTGGGCGCGCGATTTTCTGCTCTATCGTCCGATGGGGCGATGTTATTCAACACTCGGGATCGTTCGAGCAGTTTGGTGGGGTCCCTTCGCTCGCTATTGTCAGGCTTTCTTGGTGGGAGCGTTATGTTGAGCAGGTTGGTCGAGCCGTTGGTTAGGGCCCAATGGTTCTTCTTTGCAGCTTCTGGTGCTAAATTGGTTTTCAGCAGGTCTAGCATGGGCCCCTCTTTGCTGTTTCGTTTCTTTCGGGAACGGTTCTCTCCAGGTCTTGGAGGACCGGTGGGCCCCTTTATCTTTGGCTCTGGTCAGTCCATAACTCTGGTTCTTTTTTTCTTTTTCTTGTTGAGATTTGTTATGTTGTAAGGTGCCGAGTCTTTTTCCTTGGGGGGGCAGTTCTCCTTCGCCACTCTTCTGAGTGGCTTTCTGTAAATTTTGTATATTTTTAATGGTAACGAATGTCCTACTCTTGCTCAGCAAAAAAAATTATTTATTGTTGTTTATATTCCGCTGTGTAAAGTAGCTTCATTGTGATTCTTGGTTTGGTAGTGTCAATGATTTAAGATTCTATCATAGACACCAGGATCGTGGAAAAAAAACACATGTTACTTTTGGCCTTCTTTCTTTAGTGATTGCATTGAGGCGGTCAAACACTGTCCTAATTGCCAACTCTTTTCCCCAAAGGCTTGAGCTTCACCTGCTCTTTTACAGCATGTTGTCGTAGTCATTCCTTTTTGCAAATGGGCCATTGATGTTATGGAGTGTCGACCCACCTCTTCCAATGGTCCTAAATACATTATTGTGTTCGTTGACTATTTTACCAAATGGGTTGAATCTATGCCTATGTTCAATAGCATAGTAGCTACTGTGGCCCTCTTCTATTTCAACTATGTCATCGCTCGTTTTGGGGTTATTAAAAAATTTGTCTTCGACCATGGTTGACACTTTGAAGATGATATTTGGCATGATCTATCCTCATTGTTATGTTTTGAACATTAATATTCACCATCTTATTAGCCACAAGGGAATGGAAAAGTTGAAGTGGTAAACAAAATCCTTAATACCATACTTCAATAGACAATGAATGAACACAAGGATAATAGGAATTTAATGCTCTTCTCTGTGTTGTGGGCCTATAGAACTTTTTTCAAAACCACCACTAGGTTCACTAATTTCCACCTCGTGCATGGAGAGGAGGCAATCTTGCCAATTGAGTGTCAAATTCCCTTCCTTTACCTTGCAATCAAACTCCTTTCTCATACTCGACCTCTTCAACAGAGGCTCCTTATGTTGGAGCGCACTAATGAGGACAATTGTGTTACTTTAGAAACCGTTGAAACATCCAAAAAGCGCATCGAATCTTAGTATGACCATATAGTCCACCCTCGTACCTATCACGAAGGTGGTTTAGTCCTCATCTATGATCAAGCTCATGATATCCTAGGATACAATAAGTTTGAATCATTGTGGCATGGCCCTTAAATTTCCAGTAAATGTTTGGGAAAGGAGGAATATGTTTTAGAGGGCCTCAAAAGGAGAACTTCTCCCCAACCCTCATAATGCACTGTACCTCAAAAAATCTAGCATTAGGATTTTCCCTCTTGAATGCATATTTTTATTTTATTTTTTTCATTCATTAAGTAGGTCACATCCTTCATCATCTCATTGGTTGTCTTCTTGTGCCTTTCATATGGATCCATAATCCACACAATATATCTGCTATGCTGACAGTGTGAGATACTTCTCCAAGAATCTAGCCTCAACAACTTGGGTCATTTTCACCCCTTTACATTCCTTAGTCCACTTCACTAGTAGATGCGTTGGATATGCCACCAGTAACCAGGCCAAATATGATGTAGTGATAGGTTTTTTAGTCAATGCCCTTGATCATTGTATCCTTCACCTTCATGTGTATCTTGATTCCATGTAGCTCGTCATGAAATTGAATGGTGTTTATCATGTGTGTAATCATGTACTGTTTATAAAATATCTACAAGTTTATATTTTGGCACATGAATTTGAATCCATTTCATTCAATCACGTTCCTAGAGCTCAAAATAACTATGTATATATCATTGTAAATAACATTCTAGATTGGCATTTATCACATGCATCCATAAGAAGACAATCATAATCATAAATGGAAACACCACAATATCATGCATAATCATATTATGTATCAAAATATTCATAACATGTGTTTAGAGTTCATTATTCTAAATACATCTGGCATGTCCATAACATGTTATAATCATACATACAAAACTGGGGGGAACCTATGCCCCTATTTCTAATCACTATCCTCTGTAGGATGTCGTGCCAGTGGGGCCACCCCTCAGCCTCTAGGTCTATGACTACCTAACCAATGATAGCTATGCACCTAAAAATAACTCTCCAATCAGAGGGTAGATTCACACATGTATCCATGTATTGGTCTTCTAACTCATGACATCCACTCTTTGTCATGTGGCTCAGCACTATGTCAATCCTATACCTGATATCCTTCATAAATGCATCAGTCTCTGGTCTCACCTAAGATTAATATGCACCTAGATCTATGAACGCACATGTTGTGGGTCGTCCTATATATCTTTTTGGACTCACCGATGTTATATTTGCATGTCATATGTTCGAAAGTCAGTACCATATTGTCAGGTCCCCATGCTCATCCTGGTGGCAGTGGTAGCTCAGGATCCCCATAGAATTTCATTCTACAGTATGGGTAGTCATCTACGTAAATAGGGAGTTTGTCCCAACGAGCAAAAAACTCAAATCAGAATTCTCTTCTGACTCCCCCTCCTCCTGCTCATTGCATTAGCTATCGCCAATGGCACATCCCAGACTCCTATGGGCCCCCATCAAATACCTTGACATGTGGGCGAAGAGTAGGGATATTCTCAAAGAAGAATGAGCAAAATATTGTCCCAAAGGAACACTTCCTTATCGTAGCGCTCCTACATGAACTCAACTAATGCTTCAACGTCATCAATAACATATGGGCCCACCCATAGTAGGTCCCCACAAGAACATTCTCTGCTAGCATCATATAACCTCCAGTGACCCTATGGAAAGCATGCGTACCCACTATGCGTACCACCGCCGTGGTTGTAGCCTGTGTATTCAGCCACTCCAAATCCTATAACTGGATGCTCAAATCCCTTATTCGAGCATCTACAACATAATGGCACTCCACAAACTAATCCATACGTCTCCCATGTGGAAACACTATATGTAACTCACCTACCACCCCCAAGGGTGGAAAACCCATCAAAAAGTAAATGTCTTAGATACTGATCTCATTCTCATGCCCCTCTATCACTAAAGCCTCTCTATCTAGATCCTAGTAACTAAATATATGGAATAATATTGGATCGCAAGCCCTCATCAATGGGTTCTCAAAGAATTTGAGCAACCCATAGCGGGAAAGAGCCCCCCTCACTGCTTTGATCCCCTGAACTTGAGAGCGAAGGTCCTCAAAATCTCGTTCTCGCCATATCACTTTATGCTCTGCCATTTCTACACAATATCACCATATTTGTTAGTATCAGAGTAACCACAAGGAATTTCTAAACTTAGGGTCCATTTTAAAGGATCTTGCCTTATCCTCCCTTCACCACATGCCCGGGGCATCTTTTTCCAAAAAAATTGCACTATATTGCAGATTTTGGCTCATTTCATGCGCTGGCCATCATAGAAAATGGCCTAGAAACTATGCTACGATCATGAAAAAATAGAAAGGGTTCCCTTGAGCCAAATAAAACCCTAATTTGGAAATCTAATCCACAAAAATTGATGAGTAAGGTTAGGCCACCAAACTAAAATTCACAGATCCAAAATCCACCAGTCAGTTTGTGTGCTACAAGCTCGCCAAGTTTTAGGGCTCTCTTCTCGTCTCCAAATTTTCCAAGAGCATAATGCACAAATGAATTTTAATTTTGGGCAAAAAGTCCCTTTTATAGGAAAACTCTAATTTGTCCCTTGGCCACTATGGGCTCACCGTAGCTCGGTTTGACAAACCGTTCACACCATTGGAAAGCTCTCATCGAGCTCTATAATGGGCCATCCCTTGTTTCTGGTAATTTAAAACTTCGTCGAGAAGCAACCTTTTCCATGATGACTCACTTTGGTGCCTATTAAAATCAAATCTCTTCATATGAATCACTCATACTCTGAAACCACTTTGTCTTTGCCCTTGTTAAATTATGTGACGAGTTTCGTCATGAGTAACCATTATTTACTCATGTTTTAATGGTCCCCTTTAGGCCTTGTTATCACCCCAAGAAACTCACCTAGGTTGCATATCGGTGATGCTTGGGAACATTACAAATTCAACCAAATATAGTTGGATAAATGGTGGATGAATGGAACAAATGTTGCATATTCAAGCCAGATAACCACTTCTACTATGATTGACCCCAGACATGGGTGAACACCCCCAGACTACAAGGCTTTTAACCACCTATTACTCACAGTTTGAGGATAAGGTGATAATGGAGAAGACTGACCACACCAGCAGATGCACAGGACCCTGTGATGGCCGGCTGCAACCAGTTAAGAGGTCTGTAAATCTAGTTTCTAATGCACAGACAGGATGACAGCTCTCTATGCATTAAACAACAGAAACCTGCACACATGTTATATGATACATGCTAAATCCTAACACAAAGGTGGGATGACAACCCCTCTAATGCTAAACATTCACAGCAATAGAAAAAATGCAAACAGGCACAGCCTGGAACAAGAAAGAGAAGTGGAAAGGGAGCAAAAATAGCAAAAGAAGCTTGTAGTAGCTGGAAATGAAGACCAGACGTTGTAGGTTACAAAGTAGTTACAGTCTCCAGAAGTTGAACCTTACAACAGGGTTCTCTTCATCTAACACTCATCAATTCGATTACATCTCTTTTTTCAGTATATATGGTGTCTCATTACAATCTCTTTGTTAGCTATGCATGGAGGAGCCCATAAATGGCCACCAACCACATTTACATTCAGGAATGGGCCGCTGATACAAAACTGGCTATGCTGTAAATGGATTTGACCTTTATGTTGCTCTGCAGTCCTCCCTAGCGCAGGTGGCGTGAAATATGGACGAAGTCCATGACTGATAAATGATGATCTGTTTGAGGCAATAGCTCCGCGCCACTGAAAAATACCGCCCATCTTGCCATTTTAAACATGAATAGTCAATACATGCATAACTTCTCTATCGGGTCGCCTTTCGGGTCGCCATTGCATATCAAAGCCGACTTCATTGCTTTTCTTTATATATTGACTTATGCATAAAAAACATTGAAATCATGAGAAAATGGTTGTTGGCGGACTTGAAAATATATCAAAAATCATTTATAATCGCCATCGGGTCCGGCCCATCGGATCGGAGGCATGTCATATGTAAAGGCCCCACCCATTTTGAAAGTGCCGACGCGATATCGGCGACCATCGCGGACCCGAAATAATATAAAATGCAGTATTGTATGGTCGTCAGGTCCGGCCCATCGGCGATTGCACCTGCCCCTTTGACAATGCCGATAGCGAAACGCTAATGCGATATCGGCGATCGCTCATCGGCGAAGTCTCATGTCGTTGCCACTGCCCGCCTCCTCTGATTTCGATATGCCGACGTGATCTGAACCGTTGATCGGCCAAATCCAACGGCTGAGATTAATTCGGTCCTTTATGCCTGCGATTTTGATTTTTGCATGGTTTTGGAGTGTTTTTTGCCTCCCGATAATGTATTTCCTCCCTCCCAAGGGCTTTCCTCTTGCAACCATTTCGATCGGTGGAGGCCTTAAGAGGATTTTGAAGGCTTTTGGGGCACTTTGTATCCATTTTTGGACATCCTTCTGTGTGCAAACAACCCAATGAGGACTACATTTGATCCTCAAATGTTGGATTATGTAGCAGAGCTAACACTAGCTCCTTCTGGGGATGAGATCCTCCCTGTGAGGTCTCAAGAACTGCAGACCAATGCCTTCATACAAAACAAGCTTAAAAAACATTTGCCTAGTGTCCATTAGACATGGAGTCAACTAAGCATACAACATAAAACTGTAAAAGAACTTAATTACAAACATTAAAGCCTAAAAATGTAAACTTCAAAATTTGCCCATTTGCTGGGCCACCAAAATTGTTTCTCCTGCTCTCAGCCCGGTTCATCATAGATCAGCAGGACAGGATTTATTTGATCCCCCACCTCAAACAGTTTAGGACATTTGAGCTTGATAGGCAGATAGGGATCAAATTTCATTTCCCCTCTGTGTATTCTTCTCCTTGGATGTTCTTTATGGGAGCTTTTGTACACCTGATAAATAGCAATGATGGCTGTGTACTTGTCTGTGTCTTCTGTGGCCTGCACAATAAATATGAATGGTGTGCCAATATGTTCATGTGTAGGGGACACAAAAACATTATCTGCTCCTGAATCTTTCTCTGAACAATCCTCATCCAAGGAGGAGTCCCATGACTATACACCCTCTTCCTCTGTCATCTGATAAGTTGCTGCTTCATGCTGTGTAGAGTCCAACTGAGTAGGTTTCATACTATCAAGACTGAATTGATCAATTTCAGCCTTGAGCCTTGAATCTTGTTCTGCTTCAGTGTTCAGGGAGCAGCTTAGAGGACTTTTCACTAGAACAAACGAAGGGACAAAAGATGATGGGGAGCTTTCTTCTCCCTTCTTGATTACTGGTCTGGGGATGATAGCAGGCTGGCTAATTTGCAGATCTGCATAGCCATGTGAAGACGAGCTGGCTTCGAGCTCAGATTCTTGGAGGAAGGGACCTGCTGCTGACTGCTTCTGCTGATAAGCTTGTTGTTCTACAGGTACAACAAACTGACAGGCAGTGCCTCTGGATAGTGCTTCTTCATATGCAGCTCTGGTTAGGAAAGGAGCACCTCCCAAACCATGGACCTCCTTCTCTACTTCAAACAGATCTTCCTTCATGACTATATTCTGACAAAGGGTCTTCACCCTTTGATCCTCGTTTGCATCCCTGTTTCTGTGCAAAATCTGCAGTTGCTCTTGTGCTCCTTTATATAGATTTGGAGCTGGAAAAGAACTGGAACAATGAGCTCCTGCTTCTTCAAAACGCTGCTCAGTTTTCAACTTGGAAACTTCAGAGGACAATAGCTTGATCATCCTAGCTAATTTATCAATCTCAGGCTCTGAGGATGATGAGGATTCACCTCCCTGACTTCAGCACTCGGCATCGTCTTCAAGTCTCTCTGCAGCTAGAATGTTCGATTCAACTTCAAAAGCTGCATCTTGCATATCAGCTAGAGAAGCACATCTCCTTTCTCTTAACAACAGGCAGAACTGAGAATCGAAGGCATTGGCATATGTGAGCATGGCAGAAGAAGGGGTAGGTTTTATTTTAGCTGGTATTCTGCTATACATTTGATTGAATCTGATATTGAAATCAGACAGCAGTTCACCATCTTCTCTCTACAAGTTCCCAAATTCAGTATGATAATAGAGCAGATCTTTATTACTTCCCCAGTGCTTTAAAAATACATCATCTAGGGCTCCAATATCTGCAATAGACCTAGGGGGTAATTCTCTAAACCATTTTCTAGCCTCCCCATCTAGGCTTTTGACAAAAACCCTCATCCATACATCCTCTTCATTGATATCTAGGTTATCAGCGTAACAATAGAAAGATTCGAGGTGCTCTTCAGCTGATACTCCTTCTGCATCAGTAAACTTAGGCATATATTCCATATAATCTCCTACAGGCATGGCATTCAAAGGGGTAGGAAAAACTAATGGCCCATACGTAGCAGCAACTATTCTTTTTATCTTTGTAAGAGCTTGTTGGCTTGCCCTGACTGAGGTAAGGTAAAAAGATACTGGTGGACTGAGTAGAATGAATCAATGAATGGAATGGCAGAAACAGAGGAATACGATAGACAACATGGATGCTTCTTTCAACTGAGGTCCGAAAAGGAAATGAATAAACGGGAGCTGTATGAATCTCTGAAGGTGAACTACACTAACAAAGACACATAAAAATTATTTAAGGCTTACCTGATACTGATGCTCCCTTCCACAAAGTTTCTTCTGCTTATCGATCTTCTCAGGATCAGGCACTGGCCAGCTAGTGATTTCTGAAGATTTCTCCGACCATGCTTCATGAACTAGACCAGAAATTTAATGTGGAGTCACCAAAGGATGGCCTTCCTCCAGTGGAGTCGCCAGACAGATGATTACAACCAAAATTTGTGTTCAAACCTTGTCTATCATCAAAGTTTGAAGTTGTGTCGTTCTCCCAGGGAAGCTGAGCTTCGATTCTCCTCTCCTCGGCAATGGCGCCATTTAATGTTATCATCCCAAGAAACTCACCTAGGTTGCATATCGGTGATGCTCGAGAACATTACAAATTAAACCAAATATAGTTGGATAAATGGTGGATGAATGGAACAAATGCTGCATATTCAAGCCAGATAACCACTTCTACTATGATTGACCCCAGACATGGGTGAACACCCCCAGACTACAAGGCTTTTAACCACCTATTACTCATAGTTTGAGGATAAGGTGATAATGGAGAAGACTGACCACACCAGCAGATACACATGACCCTGTGATGGCCGGCTGCAACCAGTTAAGAGGTTTTGTAAATATAGTTTCTAATGCACAGACAGGATGACAACTCTCTATGCATTAAACAACAGAAACCTGCACACCTGTTCTATGATACATGCTAAATCCTAACACAGAGGTGGGATGACAGCCCCTCTGATGCTAAACATTCACAGCAATAGAACAAATGCAAATAGATACAGCCTGGAACAAGAAAGAGAAGTGGAAAGTGAGCAATAAACAGCAAAAGAAGCTTGTATTAGCTGGAAATGAAGACCAGACGCTGCAGGTTACAAAGTAGTTATAGTCTCCAGAAGTTGAACCTTACAACAAGGTTCTCTTCATCTAACACTCATCAATCTGATTACATCTCTTTTTTCAGTATATATGGTGTCTATTTACAATCTCTCTATTAGCTATGCGTGGAGGAGCCCATAAATGGCCACCAACCACATTTACATTCAGGAATGGGCCGCTGATACAAAACTGGCTATGCTGTAAATAGATTTGACCTTTCTGTTGCTCTGCAGTCCTCCTTGGCGCAGGTGGCATGAAATATGGACGAATTCCATGACTGATAAATGCTGATCTGTTTGAGGCAAGTCCTCGCCATACTGCGTATTGAATGCAGTTGCCTGTACTGTTCCCTGTCTGCTTTAAACAGCTCCGTGCCACTGAAAAATACCGCCCATCTTGCCATTTTAAACATGAATGGTCAATACATGCATAACTTCTCTATCAGGTCGCCTTTTGGGTCGCCATTGCATATCAGATCCGGCTTCATTGCTTTTCTTTATATATTGACTTATGCTTAAAAAACATTGAAATCATGAGAAAATGGCTGTTGGCGGACTTGAAAATATATCAAAAATCATTTATAATCGCCATCGGGTCCGGCCCATCGGCGATCACAAAACATAAAAGCCCTGATTTCTTTGATGTTGCCGATATTCCTGCGGACCCGATAATCCATCAAAAAGAATTCATACCGCCTTCGGGTCCGGCCCATCGGATCGGAGGCATGTCATATGTAAAGGCCCCGCCCACTTTGAAAGTGCCGATGCGATATTGGCGACCGCCGCGGACCCGAAATAATATAAAATGCAGCGTTGTATGGTCGTCGGGTCCGGCCCATCGGCGATTGCACCTGCCCCTTTGACAATGCCGATAGCGAAACGCCGATGCGATATCGGCGATCGCTCATCAGCGAAGTCTCATGTCGTTGCCACTGCCCGCCTCCTCCGATTTCGATATGCCGACGCGATCTGGACCGTTGATCGGCCAGATCCAACGGCTGAGATTAATTCGGTCCTTTATGCCTGCGATTTTGATTTTTGCATGGTTTTGGAGTGTTTTTTGCCTCCCGATAATGTATTTCCGCCCTCCCAAGGGCTTTCCTCTTGCAACCATTTCGATCGGTGGAGGCCTTAAGAGGATTTTGAAGGCTTTTGGGGCACTTTGTATCCATTTTTGGGCATCCTTCTGTGCGCAAACAACCCAATCAGGACTACATTTGATCCTCAAATGTTGGATTATGTAGCAGAGCTAACACTGGCTCCTTCTGGGGATGAGATCCTCCCTGTGAGGTCTCAAGAACTGCAGACCAATGCCTTCATACAAAACAAGCTTAAAAAACATTTGCCTAGTGTCCATTGGGCATGGAGTCAACTAAGCATACAACATAAAACTGTAAAAGAACTTAATTACAAACATTAAAGCCTAAAAATGTAAACTTCAAAATTTGCCCATTTGCTGGGCCACCAAAATTGTTTCTCCTGCTCTCAGCCTGGTTCATCATAGATCAGCAGGACAAGATTTATTTGATCCCCCACCTCAAACAGTTTAGGACATTTGAGCTTGATAGGTAGATAGGGATCAAATTTCATTTCCCCTCTGTGTATTCTCCTCCTTGGATGTTCTTTATGGGAGCTTTTGTACACCTGATAAATAACAATGGTGGCTGTGTACTTGTCTGTGTCTTCTGTGGCCTGCACAATAAATATGAATGGTGTGCCAATATGTTCATGTGTAGGGGACACAAAAACATTATCTGCTCCTGAATCTTTCTCTGAACAATCCTCATCCAAGGAGGAGTCCCATGACTGTACACCCTCTTCCTCTGTCATCTGATAAGCTGCTGCTTCATGCTGTGTAGAGTCCAACTGAGCAGGTTTCATACTATCAAGACTGAATTGATCAGTTTCAGCCTTGAGCCTTGAATCTTGTTCTGCTTCAGTGTTCAGGGAGCAGCTTAGAGGGCTTTTCACTAGAACAGACGGAGGGACAAAAGATGATGGGGAGCTTTCTTCTCCCTTCTTGATTACTGGGCTGGGGATGATAGCAAGTTGGCTAATTTGCAGATCTGCATAGCCATGTGAAGACGAGCTGGCTTAGAGCTCAAATTCTTGGAGGAAGGGACCTGCTGCTCACTGCTTCTGCTGATAAGCTTGTTGTTCTACAGGTACAACAAACTGACAGGCAGTGCCTCTGGATAGTGCTTCTTCATATGCAGCTCTGGTTAGGAAAGGAGCACCTCCCAAACCATGGACCTCCTTCTCTACTTCAAACAGATCTTCCTTCATGACTATATTCTGACAAAGGGTCTTCACCCTTTGATCCTCGTTTGCATCCCTGTTTCTGTGCAAAATCTGCAGTTGCTCCTGTGCTCCTTTATATAGATTTGGAGTTGGAAAAGAACTGGAACAATGAGCTCCTGCTTCTTCAAAACGCTGCTCAGTTTTCAACTTGGAAACTTCAGAGGACAATAGCTTGATCATCCTAGCTAATTTATCAATCTCAGGCTCTGAGGATGATGAGGATTCACCTCCCTGACTTCTGGACTCGGCATCATCTTCAAGTCTCTCTACAACTAGAATGTTTGATTCAACTTCAAAAGCTGCATCTTGCATATCAGCTAGAGAAGCACATCTCCTTTCTCTTAACAACAGGCAGAACTGAGAATCGAAGGCATTGGCATATGTGAGCATGGCAGAAGAAGGGGTAGGTTTTATTTCAGCTGGTATTCTGCTATACATTTGATTGAATCTGATATTGAAATCAGACAACAGTTCACCATCTTCTCTCTACAAGTTCCCAAATTCAGTATGATAATAGAGCAAATCTTTATTACTTCTCCAGTGCTTTAAATATACATCATCTAGGGCTCCAATATCTGCAATAGACCTAGGGGGTAATTCTCTAAACCATTTTCTAGCCTCCCCATCTAGGCTTTGGACAAAAACCCTCATCCATACATCCTCTTCATTGATATCTAGGTTATCAGCGTAACAATAGAAAGATTCGAGGTGCTCTTCAGCTGATACTCCTTCTGCACCAGTAAACTTAGGCATATATTCCATATAATCTCCTACAGGCATGGCATTCAAAGGGGTAGGCAAAACTAATGGCCCATACCTAGCAGCAACTATTCTTTCTATCTTTGTAAGAGCTTGCTGGCTTGCCATGACTGAGGTAAGGTAAAAAGATACTGGTGGACTGAGTAGAATGAATCAATGAATGGAATGGCAGAAACAGAGGAATACGATAGACAACATGGATGCTTCTTTCAACTGAGGTCCGAAAAGGAAATGAATAAACGGGAGCTGTATGAATCTCTGAAGGTGAACTACACTAACAGAGACACATAAAAATTCTTTAAGGCTTACCTGATCCTGATGCTCCCTTCCACAAAGTTTCTTCTGCTTATCGATCTTCTCAGGATCAGGCACTGGCCAGCTAGTGATTTCTGAAGATTTCTCTGAGCATGCTTCACGAACTAGACCAGAACTTCAATGTGGAGTCACCAAAGGATGGCCTTCCTCCAGTGGAGTCGCCAGACAGATGATTACAACCAAAATTTGTGTTCAAACCTTGTCTGTCATCAAAGTTTGAAGCTGTGTCATTCTCCCAGGGAAGCTGAGCGTCGATTCTCCTCTCCCCGGCAACGGCGCCATTTAATGTTATCACCCTAAGAAACTCACCTAGGTTGCATATCGGTGATGCTCGGGAACATTACAAATTCAACCAAATATAGTTGGATAAATGGTGGATGAATGAAACAAATGCTGCATATTCAAGCCAGATAACCACTTCTACTATGATTGACCCTAGACATGAGTGAACACCCCCAGACTACAAGGCTTTTAACCACCTATTACCCATAGTTTGAGGATAAGGTGATAATGTAGAAGACTGACCACACTAGCAGATACACAGGACCCTGTGATGGCCGGCTGCAACCAGTTAAGAGGTCTGTAAATCTAGTTTCTAATGCACAGACAGGATGACAGCTCTCTATGCATTAAACAACAGAAACCTGCACACATGTTCTATGATACATGCTAAATCCTAACACAGAGGTGGGATGACAGCCCCTCTGATGCTAAACATTCACAGCAATAGAACAAATGCAAACAGGCACAGCCTGGAACAAGAAAGAGAAGTGGAAAGTGAGCAATAAACAGCAAAAGAAGCTTGTATTAGCTGGAAATGAAGACCAGACGCTGCAGGTTACAAAGTAGTTACAGTCTCCAGAAGTTGAACCTTACAACAGGGTTCTCTTCATCTAACACTCATCAATCCGATTACATCTCTTTTTTCAGTATATATGGTGTCTCATTACAATCTCTTTGTTAGCTATGCGTGGAGGAGCCCATAAATGGCCACCAACCACATTTACATTCAGGAATGGGTCGCTAATACAAAACTGGCTGTGTTGTAAATGGATTTGACCTTTCTGTTGCTCTGCAGTCCTCCTTGGCACAGGTGGCATGAAATATGGACGAAGTCCATGACTGATAAATGATGATCTGTTTGAGGCAAGTCCTCGCCATACTGCGTATTGCATGCAGTTGCCTGTATTGTTCCCTGTCTGCTTTAAACAGCTCCGCACCACTGAAAAATACCGCCCATATTTCCATTTTAAACATGAATGGTCAATATATGCATAACTTCTCTATCGGGTCACCTTTCGGGTCGCCATTGCATATCAGAGCCGGCTTCATTGCTTTTCTTTATATATTGACTTATGCTTAAAAAACATTGAAATCATGAGAAAATGGTTGTTGGAAGACTTGAAAATATATCAAAAATAATTTATAATCGCCATCGGGTCCGGCCCATCAGCGATCACAAAACATAAAAGCCTTGATTTCTTTGATACTGCCGATATTCCTGCGGACCCGATAATCCATCAAAAAGAATTCATACTGCCTTCGGGTCCGGCCCATCGGATCGGAGGCATGTCATATGTAAAGGCCCCGCCCACTTTGAAAGTGCCGATGCGATATCGGCGACCGCCGCGGACCCGAAATAATATAAAATTCAGCGTTGTATGGTCGTCGGGTCCGGCCCATCGATGATTGCACCTGCCCCTTTGACAATGCCGATAGCGAAACGCCAATGCGATATCGGCGATCGCTCATCGGCGACGTCTCATGTCGTTTCCACTGCCCGCCTCCTCCGATTTCGATATGCCAACGCGATCTGGACCGTTGATCGGCCAGATCCAATGGTTGAGATTAATTCGGTCCTTTATGCCTGCGATTTTGATTCCTGCGATTTTGATTTTTGCATGGTTTTGGAGTGTTTTTTGCCTCTCGATAATGTATTTCCGCCCTCCCAAGGGCTTTTCTCTTGCAACCATTTCGATCGGTGGAGGCCTTAAGAGGATTTTGAAGGCTTTTGAGGCACTTTGTATCCATTTTTGGGCATCCTTCTGTGCGCAAAAAACCCAATCAGGACTACATTTGATCCTCAAATGTTGGATTATGTAGCAGAGCTAACAGGCCTTTACCATGTGGAAACGTCATTAAGTCAACCTTGTTCATAGCATCAGAGATCAATCACCTTTACATCCCATGGAGTTTGTTTAGAATCCAAATGATTCTTGTTACAATATATTATCACCTTTGTGTGTCACATTGATCCTATATTGCTCATATTTGGCCTCTCATTATCCTGACCTATCTTTGAAAATCCTTCATCTGAGTAATTGATTATCCCATAGGGAATTGTGTCAATCACTCCTAGGTCAACCTTTCATATTATGCTCTGATGAGGGAAGTCATAAGTCCACCCATCCTCTTATTTCCCCTTATCATCCCTGGTGTCAATCTCTATCCATCACATTGCTATGTTCCTCGTGCCTTTTTTGATGACTCCTCATTGCCTCAACTTTGGGGGACCCTCTTCTATCAAATTTAGGACATCTATTCAAAGAGAGTGGCCTAGAGGGAGAATTCCCTTGGATACAACTTCTTCATTCTTGGGTACCTTGGTTCAAGCAAAGGGAACCCTTATTTCCCTTTAACTTGGTTGTTTCTTTGCATGCTTGATTCCAATTCATTATCACACAATCAAGAATCGTACACTTGATGGTCCAACGATTCAACAAATTTTCCTAGCATTCACCAGGTGTGTGTGAGACATTCCAGACCTCATGAGGGGGTGGCCCTTCAGGTAACCCCCCATATGCCCGATAATTAGCAGATCATGATCCTGCCTTAGATGTAGTTTTGTAGATTTTCTTGGCTTGGTTTCTGTTGATCGCAAAGCCCACAACATGAAATGAGCCCTTCTTTCAAATGGTTCACTCATATCTTCATATCCCTTCCCTATTCAATAGGGATTATTTGGTTTTGATTTCCCCCTCACATTAGCTTGGGGGCATTCCGTCCTATGTACTAAGTTCAACAATCTTCATTATATTAGTCCTGACCTTTGTATTTCATGCACAAATGTATATGGGACTTTTTGTATTATTGTATCATTTTTTGGCCCATTGATGTCATCACATTATGTATCATGTATTACGTTGCTCAGATCCACATTGTTGGGCGCACCATTATTATTTGTATTGAGTTATCTTGGCGGATATGGGTATGCCTCACTCACCTCATTGAGGTCATGTACATACCATAAAGGAGACTTATCTTTGACAAGTAGGTCTCACCTCCTCTGATTTTAGTTCTTCCCTTCAATACCGTAGTGATCTCTCTCTCCCTCTATGACTCCCCTTTGGTGTTCCATGAAAGTGAACCTACAATGTATTTCGGTCATACGATGTGCTCCTAACACTCATACATTGGAGAGCAATATGTTATCACTTTAAAAGTGATCACTTAGCCAATTTCCACTAGGATGATCGAAGTACACCATGTAGTATGGGTTTTACACCTAAAAACCCACTTTCACCTTAGGAAATAATTTAGAGAACCACTTGACCTAAATTATTTATGTTCATCCACTTGAAAATAACCTAGAAATTCATTTAATTAATTTCATATTCACCCATTTAGTGAAAATAATTAATATATTTTCACTCATCCATGGGAGTAATTAAATAAATCTTTATTTATTTATTACCTTAATCATTTAACTTCTATCCCTTGAAATAATTATCAAATCATTTTACTAATTATTTATAACCCATTTTGATTATCACCTAGGAATAATTAAATAAATCATTATTTATTTAGTATTCCTTAATCATTGCACATTTCTCTTATGAAACAATTATTAAATCATTATTTAATATAAAAAATTAACTCACTTTGACCATATCTCCTTAAACTAATTAATAAATCATTTTTATTTATTAATTACTTTAACCATTTTTTTGTATTAACTCAATAAATCATTATTTTTGAGTTATTCAACTGATTGAATATTTTTTGACCATTTCAAGAATTTTTTCCTCTTATATATAACAAAATATTCCTAACGGCTAGATCTTGATTTAGTGTTTTTTTTTTAGATCTAGATCTAGATCTATCCTAGCATTTTGTTATCAATAGAGGGATTTTTCCTCACTCTTTACGCATGATCATTATCATCATTGTCACTATCATCTTTAGCCATTCAAGCTCCCACTTTGAGTTCACTTGTCCACTCTTCATTCTACCCACTGCAACCAAATGAGAGAGAGATCAACTCTAGGGAGTAAAAGAACCTATCCCATGGATGGGTTAGCTATAGACCCAAGTCTACATTCTTCTCCAACGTTAGTATTCTTCCATTTTAATAAAAATCAATTTGCTTCCATTGGGTTTTATTGTCTCATTTGTTGTTATATGTTTTTTTCAATATTTGTAGAATATTTTTTGGTATGGTTTTTTTTTGCATATCTAAATAAAATTAGCAGCTTTTATTTTTCTTTCCCTTGTTTTTAGGAAGATAATCACCAACCGAACAAGAAGAGGACTTTTGGTACACTTGCTCAAAAATATTCCCTTAACAATTCTGCAATTGAAAAAATGAGAAGCATCCATTTACCATGTATTGAGACATCTAAGTGGAGAGGCAGATAATATGGTGAATCATGGTTCAGAAATGAGGTTCGAAGTCATAAAATTAAATGGAAATGACAAGGTTCATATTCCCATGCCTTGATTAGATGTTATCGTACATGAAGAGTTGAGTTAACATTGATGGTAATGGTAGGCAGTCTAATCCCTAGGTAATAACACAATGCATGCATGACAAATGTGGTGCATGGCATAGTAAGAGTCTAGTTGGATATTTTAACTTGGCTCATGATGATAAGCGGAGGTCAATTGCATTATCCATGTGCGTCGAGAATAGGGTGACATGTAGATTGGTGGTTCGCATCATCGGCGTGATGACACAAGCATGAATATTAAATAAGTTAGCCTAATTCAATCTCTTCCTCAAGTCTCAACAATCTTCCTGCAAAGGAAATTAATTTATTATTTAGGGAACGACATGAATATGATCGACATAGGGAGAAGTGGGGATATGGCATTAATGGAGGTAGAGGGACGCAATTGGGGAACCTTGTGTGGAGAAAATATATTTAAGCAACATTTTCCAAGTCATTGGCATTGATTCTCCTCTCTGGGCATCATTCTTGCTCATGCTCTTTTTCAAAGTGTTTGGTGATGGCATTGTCAGGTGCCCAGCCTCTGGAACCTAAGGAGAAATGTTGGAAGAAGGCGGTGGGATTCCTTTTTAAATTTCTCATGTGTAATCTATACTTGAGCTTCTAGAGAGCGATAAAGAGGTCAACGCAACCCAGACAAAGGCCCAACTTAAATGTCTGGAAGCAAGGGTGGACAAAAAAATAATCAAAATGGAAACTGATTTGATAACCAACGACACAAAACTTATGTGCAGAAATCTGATTGTTGAGGTCAATGAAATTCTAGTTGGCCCTGCCAAGTTATGGCCCTATGGAACAACATGAGAACTCTGATGGAGGCACAGACGATGTTGGGTAAAGAAAGGGGAAACGAGTCTCTAGTGAGGAAGTCGACACTTCAAACAACATTTAGTCATGTTATTTCTATGTACTGCAAATACATTTTTTTCTTGGGAAATTTTGTAGGGCTTATGGAAAATATCATTGTAGAATTATAGCCCATAAGGATAGTAGAGCAAAGAAAATCCTACTTTGGATATATTGGCATGTAGAAGCAGCAAATCTTGTTGAAGCAAGTTTTGTTCAGCATGATGTAATGGTTCTAACTATGTAATCAAGGTTATATAATAGAAAGTAACATAAAGTAACTGGTTCATTAAAAAACCCAAAAAAAATTCAAGAATATGTTTTCTTTAAAAATAACCAATGAAAGAAGAAAATTTAAACATAAAAAAAAATTAAATAAAAAACAAAATAAAAATTTAAAAATGGCAAAAAAAATATTAAAAAAAGAAACAAATTAAATAAAAATATAAAATATATACTTTCCACAATTTTTTGAAAATATTTTTTAAAAAAATAATAATAAAATATAAGATGATAAAAATCCCTTAAAGATAAGTTGTTGGAGAGAAGTCTACATGAAACTATCAAATCATCTAGCTAACTAGACTTTTCGATGTTTAAACATTGTAGGGAGATCCACATTATTAAAAGCAGTCCTACAACCCATCTCGGTTTATCAATTGTCAATCCTCCCTATACCCAAAGGAGTATATAAGGATATCACTTCACTTTTCCAGAAATTCTTATGGAAAGGGACTACAAGTGCAAAAAAATGGGTGTTAGTTTCTTGGGAAAAATTATTCCTTCCAAAGCTGAATGGTGGTCGCAACTTAAGGGATCCTACAACTCTCAACAATGTTATGGGGGGGAATTTGTGGTGGTGTTAGTTGCAGGGGGACAAAGCTATGGAAATGCATTTGGGACTAGAAGTATGGTCGGAGGTATCAACAAATTGAAAATCTAAGTGTTGACGACCTCCCTCTAGGCTCACCGTTATGGAATTTGGCATTAAGGAACCACCATATTATACAAGATCATATATTTTGGGAGCTTCACAATGGAAAATACGTTCTCTTTTGAGATGATTCTTGGTAACAAATGTTGAAACTAGACGGGATTGGGGATCTAGAGGAGCTCAAGAATTTCCTATACACTCATGCAGCCACCCGGGTATTGGATTACTGCTGGAATCCTACTCCCCAACCAACCCGGCATGTTTGGAAAATAGAAGCAGATTGGCCAGACTCGGGAGACATTCAAAATTGGTTAATTCTTAAGAACACTTTCTAGGAGCAGAGAATTTTGATTAATGAAGAGGATGATAGACTCTGATGGGGGCATCACTCAGTGCGAATCTTTACAATTAAGGAAGCCTATAGTCTTAGCACAGGCTAGGCGGATCTTCCTTGAGAACCCCTGTGGTGTAAAATCTGGGCTTCCAAGCTATGGCCAAAGGTTTTACACTTCTCGTGGCTTTTGGGACTCTGAAGAATCCTCACATGGGATCATCTTAGGAAGAAGGGATATACGAGACTGTCTTGATGCCCTCTATGCCAACAACAGGAGGAGAATTTTGAGCACTTTTTCAACAACTGTATAGAAGCAAAGGACCAATGCGAATAGATAGGCAACATGTTTGGATATTCAGACATATCGGTGAACAACATAGTCGATACCATCAAACAATGGTGTGGCTCATTATTTAAATGTTTGGTGGTTAACTACACTTTGGTGCTGGTAGTCAAATTCGTTCTATGCAACCTTTGGGAAGATTGAAACTAGATAATATTCAAGGATCAATGAGCATCATCACAGGTGGTGTGGGAAATTACAAAGAGTAATGTCAACGAAATAATACTGGTAGAAAAGTGGACAATGGAACATTGGAATGTTGAAGGAGAGGAGGCCACGCTTCTCTTCAAGTTAGACCTTGAACTGTCCATGATGGGGTCTCAACTAATATCCAGAGATCAACCACAAATATCTTCTCCCACAACCTTTAGTCCCCCTCCTAATGGCTTTGTAAAATTAAATTTTGACGAAGCCTCCAAGGGTAACCTAGGCCCAGCAGGGTACAAGGGTATCGTCATAAACTAGAGGGGAAAGCATATTGGTGTTTATGCTAGCCCATGTGAGGTCAACACCAACAATGTAGTGAAAATTTACGCCTTAGAGGAAGGCCTACATCTTACCCAATGAATGGGTATATCCAAATTGGAAGTTACAAGTGATTCTCAACTTGTGATCCAAAGTGTCCAACAATTGATAAAAGGGACCTTGGTCTCTAAAGTAGTTAGAAGATGGAGATTAGAACACAAGGCAACGAAAATCTAGGATTTGCTTCTCTCATTTACTTACATAATCACTTCTCACACTAGGAGATTAGGAAATCAGGTAAAAAATTGGTTGACAAATCGGGGATCGTTGGATCATAACCCATAATTTTCTATTCAATGGCCACCCCCCCTAGACTTGCAAGATTTGGGGAAATTGATTGCCCTTATTGATTAAGACAAGCTTCCCCTGATGGGGGTGATAAAAAATGAGAGGGAAGAGTCGGATGGGGACATTAATGTCCCTACACGCGTCATTTATGGATAAGACAATTGATATGACCAGGTCACTTGGTGCAAGCCTATTGAATGTTATGGAGGGTATTTATGTTATAATGGATATCTTCTATGTTTGAATTATCATTTGGGAGTTATCAGAAATGACGAAGGGGGTTGTGGAGGGTGATAGTGTCTCTATTGAAAAGGGTGGCCATTTTTCATAGTCACACCACGTTATGAGGGGCCTATCAACAATGTTGGTTTATGAGCTTTGTGAGTAGGGTGTGATGTTGGTGTTGGTGGAGGCTCTATTGGTTGTTTCTTAGGACCCTAGACCAAGGAGGAAGCATGTAATTCGCACAACATTGGAGGTTGTGGTTCTCTGTTGTGCGGCTTGAGCATTGGCTGAGAGTTCCTTTGAGCAAGTATGGTTCTATATTTTAGTCTTTTTGTTTCTCATCGACAGAGGTGTATCCGCTGCTTGTTCTGCTAGTTCTAATAGAGATGTGAGTGAGGAATGTAGGGTGGTGGGACCTTTTTGTTGTGAAAATTAGTGTTGGAAACCCTCAAGGGGGCTTTGGACCTAATGGGTGACCCAACTGAGGGTGGCTTTTTGTCAGGGGAGTGGGAGTCTATGTGGTGGAGGTCCAATGGTTTTTGGAGTGGGCATGACCTTGCATGGTGTGTGGTGGTTTCTCTCTAGAGCATGAGAGCATAGGGAAGCTTGCAAGGGTAGACCAGAAGTGAGCTCGTTGGAAATGTGGCAGTGTTGGTCTCTAGCATGGGAAATCTATGGTGAGATTTATTTTGTGTCCCTGGAATGTGGGCCCCGTGGAGTATGACCTGTGTGGTGGCTTAGGGGGTTGATGCAGTGACAAAGGGGATGGGCGCGACAGGGGGTCGACCTACGTGGTATTGGCACTATGCACTAGGGCAACAGGCGAGATCCAGAGAGGGAAGTTGAGCAGCAGGTCCATTCCCCTAGTAGGGTGGACCTCCCTCCTCGTTAAATTCTCGTGTAACTGGGAAGAGATATGCATAATGACCACAGTGAATTAATTTCTTTCATGAATGATTTAACCCACAACCAATGGCATATTCTGGATAGATTGATTTCTCTCCAATGCGGGAAAAGGAATATTCAGGATAACCAAGGCCACTTGAAGGGTTGATAGGACCATATTGAACAACATGTTTACGAGGCCTTTCAATGGCCTCCACCACGAGTTGATAATCTGATTGCCCCAAATCCGGGGATTGTTGAAGCTTTGGGATTATGGTTAGTTATTTTTATGTTTTGGGTCAATTTTTTCTACTATGGGTGGCATGCATGAGATCCAGCAGTTTCATTTTATTTTTTTATATGTATTTTTTTGGTATCTCCAAGCCAGCAAGTTTGGTCGGAATGAGGTTGGAGACATTATGACTGTGAAAAAATCACGATGTAATCATTTGAACAATAAATAGAAATCGTCGATTAACTATACACACACACACACACACACATAAAAGATGATTAAAAAAATAAAAATAAAAATAAAAATCGAGGAGAAAAAAAGACATTAAAAAAATTATAAAATGACAAAAAAATAAATAAAGAAAAAACATAAAAAAGCATATATATAAACATCTTTGGGTAGACTTGCCCCTACCATGGTGCCAAAAGATCGTTGACATGGCGGCAGGACTGGCGAGTGGTGTTGCCACTCCTACCACCATGTCGATGACCCTTTGGCACAACGACTGGGGTGATAGGTTGATTCTTAGAATTGATCCCCTGCCCAAAGTGTTGTGCAGTGCTGCTCTTACCTCCCACTAGGGTCCCTTTGGCACTACGATCGAGGTTCCTAGTCGATTCTCAGAGTTGACCTCCCACCCAAAGTGTTATTTTCAACTTTTTATATTCATTTTTTTCATTAAATCCTTTATTTGACATGTCATTTTTAGCAAAAAAAAAAATACAGAAATGTGTATTTTTTGTCAACCATTTAAAATTATTATTTTTTTAGTGACAATTGTTTTATGTGTATTGAAATATTAATTTACGATACATAAACATATAAAAAAAAAAAATTAACTTTAAAATATTTATTTTATTATTATTATTTTAACTTTGCAAAAAAATTGAAAATTTCATTACAAAAAAACATTGAAAAAAAAGAAGCAAAAAACACAAACTTGAAAAATAATTAAAAAACAAACATAACAGGAAGAGAACAAAGAAGAAGAAGAAGACAACTTGAAAAATGCTAAATAACCAACATTTAAAAAAAATGTGCATACATAAGACATAAGAAAATTAAAGTGCCGAGAGAGAATGGAACGGGTTCGGCTTTCGCTCTGAAACCATAGGCATGGAACCCCGTTGACGGGGGTTTACAGGCCGTCCCACGGCCCTGTAAACCCCACCTACTCCCGTACCTATCCACCCTTGGTATCCGTGCGCGCTGCGGCCCCTGTTTACTCTATCCTCCTCCTGGCCGTAAACCCACACCCTCTCTTTTTACCCTGCCCACAGTCTTTTACCTTCATTTACCCCGGTGCTTTACCCTCACTGTTTTTACCTGCTTCGCCCCTGCATCGGAACGGCGCCCTCACTCCGGATCGGCCGACAGCATCTCGAAGGCGACGTCTTTATTCGGTTTGCGAGGCGAGCTACCTGTCCCTATATTCCTTCAGGGGTTTTTTCTGGTTTTTCCTTTGACTGCTACCGGTGATCACCCTATTCGGTTACCTGGTATCGAGGAGGGCTCTGCTGGACGGTTACATTTTATTTGTGAAAGGCTTAGTGCAGCTGTCGACATGGACACAGAGGAAGTTGATTACTCGGATTCTCCGCTGGCGGATAGTTCCATCTGGCAATCCACGTTTTCTTCTTCGGGGGGTCTGCTCAATGGAAGCCTGTCAGCTGGCTTAGAAAACGTCTCCCCACCCATTGACCCATCTCTTCCCTCCACACTCTTACCCGGTGAGCCCTCAAACTGGAACTCATTCGCGATCCCTTCCCCGGCCACTTTGGGTTTTTTGGCCGACTGTCTACAACCCTCCCCGAATGGTGTTCCTACCCAACCGCTGGATCCTCCCTCCCTTGACCATCCCCCTGTTACTGAGGCGACATCCCCTATCCCTCCTGCTGCAAACCCTCCCTCCTCGTTCACAATCCCCCCTTCGGCTCCCACGGCCCCCTCCGGCAGTTATCATTCGGTCCCTCCCCTCCCCGAAGCTATCCCTCCCCCGGAGTCGTGCCCTCTTCCCTCCCCTCCCGTCCCTCCCCCTGTGGGCTCACAGGCTCCAGCTAGCCAGAGCCGTATGACCTCCCGGGCTGCCAAAAAGCAACGCTGTCTTAAAACTGCGGAGGACGCTATTCTGAGGCTGGAAGAAGACATTCGCTGGGGAGAAGCCATGGATCTGGCAGACTGCGTTCTGGTGGGTCGGATCAAGGGCAGACATGCATCGGCCGCAAAATTAAAGGAATGGGCGTCAGAGATTTGGGGTAAATACCTAGTGGAGATACCTACGGTCCAGACCTTTGTGCGGGGTTGGTTCGCTCTAAAATTTGCACGGGCGGATCACACGAGTTGGGTCCTCTCATCGTTTTGGCACTTTGAAAAGGCCCCGGTCCTCCTCAAACGATGGACGCCATTATTCGACCCGGAGACGGAGATTATAGGGATCGGCCCAGTCTGGGTCAGGCTACCAGGATTGCCGCTGCAGTACTGGTCAGAAGACATTTTTAAGAGGATTGGAAATGCTCTCGGTACCTTCATGGAATCAGATAAATCCTATCTTGCAACGTGCTCGCTGGCTTATGCGAGAATTTTAGTGCATATGGATACCAGAGGGGGGGTGCCGGAAAACATCCAAATACATTGGAAGTCCACTTCAAGAACTCAGAAGCTGGATTATGAAGGCCTTCCCTACAGATGCAGAAGGTGCCACCAGGTGGGTCACCTATTCAAGGACTGCCCCCTCATTCAGAAGGGCCAGCAGGCGGCATCTGAACCTGAACAGGACCAGGACACTGCTGCAGGACAGACCATCCCCCCTGTGGATACGGCGCGCAGAACAGACCTCATCATCACTTCAGATACGGTGGAGGCCCCCCCAGCACCTCGCCGCAAGAAGCAAGGCTCCCACATGACTCGGCCTCCTTCTCCTCCTCTGACGAGATCCAGAGCTGCGAAGGGTGCGGTCTTCTCCTCGGGGAGCGCAACTCTCGGGCGGACTACCTGTCCAAACAAGCAGCGCAAAGGCAGGAAGAGGACTGGCTAATTCAAGAAGACCTGGATGGGACCTTCTATCAGCATTACCACAGACCCTTTGATGACCATCAGGCACAGAGGGACACTCAGAACTGAAAAGGGTCCCAATATGCACAAAATGACGCTTTTTGTTTTTTCCATTACATACTATTTAGATAGACTTGTTTATATATGGACAGCATAGTAAAGGTGAACTGTTATTATCACCTTTCTCTATTTTTTGTGCCTCCTTATGAGGGGCAACACTCACAGCAGCACAGTATATATGTTTTTTTACACAGACAGACTCTTGTGACAGATACCTCTCTGAAACTCCCTGCGTGGAACAACAGTTCAGAGAGAGGACGGTGGTTTTTTGTTATGATCGTACACCTGGTTCCCTTTTGCACTTTATTTTGGAACTATGGACAGCCTCTGTTGAGGATATTGTGAGACACACAGTCTCAGTATGCATATGCACTGCATCTACAGAATGTAATTTCTCCTGACTAATAGAAATTACGACTTTTTCCATGGGAAAAAAAAAGAAAATTAAAGTGCCAAAAATATGCCCCCTCCCCACTCCTCCCCTCCCCCCACTCGAAAAAAAAGGTTGATGTTGCATCAACACTTTTCAAAATCAGAAACATTTTAAAAATTGTATATACTTAATACATAATAAAATTTAAAGTGTAAAAAATAAGCCTCGCTCCCCCTTCGCCCACCGAAAAAGCATTGTAAAAAAAAAAACATAAAAAAAACAATTAAAAAACAAACATCACAGGAGGAAAACAAAGAAGAAAAAGAAAACAACTTGAAAAATGTTAAATAACCAACATTTAAAAAAAATGTGCATACATAAGACATAAGAAAAATTAAAGTGTCAAAAATATACCCCCTCCCCAAAAAAAAGGTTGATGTTGCATCAACACTTTTCAAAATCAGCATGAAAATCAACAACATTTTAAATTTTTTATATGCTTAATACATAATAAAATTCAAAGTGTAAAAATAAGCTCTCACTCCACCCCTCCCAGAAAAAAGGGGTTGATACTAAATCAACACTTTTCAAAATCAACATGAAAATCACTAGCATTTAAAAAAAATGTCCATACTTAATACATAAGAAAATTTAAAGTGTCAAAAATATGTTCTAATAAAAAGGTTGATGTTGCATCAACACTTTTCAAAATTGGCATGAAAATCATGATTTTTACGGACTCTAAGAAACGATCTTTGTACAATTCTCGTTAAGTTGATAACTTTGTTATGAATATTCAAGTATTTGTTGGCACAAGTTATTATGTGATTTGTTACCATGGAATACTTAAGGATGATAGTTAAACAATTGTACATGGATTTTTCAATAGCCACTGGTATGTCAATCTAGATGCAAAAAAGGTCGACTAGCAAATATATATTCAAGTTGTTCGATGGATATGTTAGTTGGATGAGTAAGCGGCAATTGATCATGGCACTATCGACAATGAAGGTTGAATACATAGCAACCACTCATGCAAGTAAGAAAGCAGTCTGATTGTGACAATTGTGTTTAGAGATTTAATTTTACCAACAAGCAGTAAGGGTAGGTTCTGACAATATTCGTGCAATCTTCTTGCCAAATAGCCCTACTTACCATTCATGGAAAATAGATATTGGTGTACAATTCCATTTCATTAGATATAGGGTGGAAAGAAAAAAGGTGTTGATGGTAAAAGTAAACATAGTGAAGAATGTTACAAACTTTCTAACAAAGTTGGTGAGTGTTGGTAAATTCTCTTAATGTCTAAAAGAGTTGGGCCTACATTCCCTAGTTCACTAAAATCATTGTGTTAACAATTCATGCAAAGAATATAACAAGTGGGAAAATGTTGAGGTGTTATACTCTTTGCAGCTAATCTCATTTGACCAGAGTTCAATCAATCAATTGATTGGTTGGGTAAGGCAACTAGGAATGTACCTCAACAAGTCTAGATTTAAATAATCAATTAGGGATAGCAAGTCAATGGTCAAGTTTGTAGGATGACTACCAATTCGATAGGACAACCATCAAGTCAAGAGCAGTTGACTTAGTTGAATTTGATAGGCAGTTGAACAATTGACAAAATGTGTTAATCGACTTAAGTAGTCAAATGGATTATAGTTGAGCACACGTGCATAGTCAATTGAGACTAATTATTGAATTATCATCGAAGGCAAATCAACTATAGTCTAAAACTAGTTAGAAAATGGTTAGGAATCTCGAGATTATTGTGATATTAGCCAATGATCTTTAGTCATCTAAACTAATTCAAGAAGATATGAATCATGGCTTTTTGTGCCTATAAATAGAGAAATATGTAAGGTTGATGAGAGATGATAAGATGATGAATATTCATGATTGGTAAAGATTAGGTGATGTATAAGTGCAGTGGTCTTAGATACAGACCAATGTCTACATTCATTATGATTTGGCGTTGATATTCGATTGAGAATATAATAGCATTAAATCTCAAAGATTGGTTGGTTCTCTCAGTTAAGGGTTTCCAAGATAAGATCTCTATGTTTTGTGTGAATTTTTATGGTGTATCATTATTTATTTTATGTTCTTTAAGTTCTTTCATGTGCATTTAAAGACTTATGTTAATTGAGCTTCTAGTCTGGCTTACAGGTTTAATCGACTCTATATTTGGATATTGGTATCTAAAGTGAAAATCATGTGCCTTAATCCCAACAACACTTATTACCACATTGAATAGTACCTTCCTAATAACTATCATGGTTTGAAAATTATGCACAACATTGACATAATAGTGTGTTTCTTATGCTACTATATGATGCACGAAATTGTAGGTATTTTCATTGTATATAAAGATAATCACCTTCTTGTGCTTGATATGACCTGCGAAATTAAAGTTCTATGGAAATGTAGTGCACAACAAAGACTGGATCAAAATTTGAGTTCATCATGAAAGTGTTCTTGATAAGTACTTCCTTAGTAGGGATTGTAATCTCTCCAAGATTTAGCTCAGCTGGATCCTTATCAAAATTTAATTTGGAATTTCGAAACGGGGCAATATAAATAACAAATAATTTTACTTAAGCCTATTACCATAGACATATTGTGCATCAACATTATAGAAGATGTCTTCAAGTTGACATTCTATTATTTCTACCTCAGTCAACTTATGGACGTTAAGAGGTAAAGAAAGATGTGGAGGTAGCACAAAGGTAATATGTGGGCACTAAACAAAATTGGGACATTGGGACAAGGTAGTTTCCATTATTACTACATGTTGGGCTAGCTAAGTAAGTGCCAATAAAGTAGCTAGGTGATACATCTTGACTTATGGTTTTATCTCCTTGTCAAGATCACCAATAAAACACCTTGAAGAACTCATCGCATACCTTTTGAGTTGATCATTAATCACTAAAAATAAGTAATGAAATATTCCACTATATTGGTTAGGTGTAACTTGGTAAACATCCCCAAAAAATTTAATATCAGTTTCAAATAAACCATAGAGGGCCTTCAAAAACTAGTTCAAGAAAGTTACCCCTCATATGACTTCGTATTCCATTTCCATTAATACATTTTCTATCCATGTACAACACTCCCACATAGAGTTTTAATTGGTCATCCTCAATATCCCAGAAAGAAAAGTGTCACTCCATTTAATAAACCCATCAACCAAGATTGGATCCATCAAACTTATTCAAATCTTCCTTTAGTAATATTTGCATCATATTGGATATATTGTCATGAAAGGGGGGCCCAATCTAATGTTCATTTCTTGTGAACAATTCACCACTAGCCATCTACCACAATCAATCATTTCAAGCATAATATTAAGTGTGGTTATGGGATTGTATCCATATGCTTGATTGATTCAATGAGGGAATGAAGTTATTGGTTGACTATAGAACCTTGGTATTTTAATTTAGTAAGCATGGCATCGGTGGTCACATTTACATTGTAGTCATGGGAACATCTATGTCGACTAGAAGGGTTATTGATGAGCTACTCCAATGATATTAGTGTCATGATAGGATTCCTTTCAATTAGGTCACCCATAATAGTATAGGGAAGCATGAGGACACTTTAATTTTTCAAAATATAGATATCCCAATTTCTGCAAGAATTTTGTTGCATGGATTATAGAGGTTTAATAGGGTTCTAAGAGAAAAGGAATGTCATCATTATATCTCTCTAATATACCTTTGCTTTCCAATAATATTAGTCATGTGTCCTATCATGACACTAACTAATTTGGACCAACTATACCTTTAGTGATATTACCCAATTCCCAAGTACATGAGAGTGATCTTCACAATTATTTTACTTAGTGAAATATAGTGACAAAGAATTAAAAGGATATTTCATAGATGGCTTCAAGTATGCCTAGGGAGCTTCCATTATACCTTATGGTACATGGAAGATCATATCCATGAATAGATTATGTCCAATTCAATATTATTTGCCACATACCAACAAGGGTGAACAATGCCTTCCAACTAAGTGACCCCACTTGTATTCACTACATATATGATACCTAGGCATGATCTTAGTCATTGAATGACTTTATATATATATATATATATATATATATATATATATAAGTCATTCAATATGGGTGCATGTTGTCATAGGAAAGTTCTCAAATAGTACGTGTATTGTATTACATCGTAGAAATTAAGATTTAAGAACAATATATGAAGAAATTCAATCTACAAGAAGTAAATGAAATAGAAAATGTTATTGAACCTATAAAAGAAGGATATTCCAAAAACCCCTCTTCAAGAGGGAAACCTCCAAATGAGAAAAGCACCAATACAACTATAATTCTTGAAAAAACATTGCATGTCTTCTATTTCTATAAATACTTTATATCTACTCAAACCTTAACCATTTGTGCCCCCAACATTAATTACGAGGCCATTTTTAGTGATGTGTATCAAGTTCTTAATGAGACTTGATTAGGATAGTCTTTTACATCAATTAACCATGTGTCAAATACCTATTGGAGCTTACTAGAATAGGATGGCCACCATACATTAGTTAACAAATTTATAAGTCACCATAACAAGGGAGGTTCAGGTAGATTCCCAACAAAAAATAGCTCTAAAAAATGTTTTTGTTTGAAAAAACCACACTTTAAACCTTAGGCATAATATTAGCTAGTACTAACACATAATTAACCTTCTTTCTTTCTATTTCATGGATCCTACTTTGCAATATTCGTTATTACTTGATGTGGTTTGCACTTTGTGTATAAAGGATGGATCTAATGATGACTTTATGACTTGAACTACCTAGGTAGATGTCATCATCTTAACTATGCTTCGATGTATTCTCCAAGAAATTCCATGAGTGGGAGGACTTTAGCACTTCAATGCCAAGTGTTTAATTAGGATCAATGTAATATTAACGAAATTGTGTTTTTACTTTATCTATTCATCTCATTAATATTTTCATGTTCCTAACATCTTCTTGAGTATATGTAGCCAAATACACTCGTATGTTGTTCCTCTCTAAATGCTTCGATGAATCTCATTGTCTAGCAATCACTTGTTATAATCATTTTTTTTATCCATGGTTGAGAAGCATATACTTGGGTAGGTGGGAACTTGTCGAAGTCATTGAATAAAGTGAGAGTCAAATATGCTAACTAAATCCCCCTGCTATGATTTTCTTTTTCATCGCTCTATGTTTCCATATTAAACATATAATTATATTGAATCATGCAAATAGTTCCATTCTAGTTGTTGATTTATGCATAAGAGTAAATTTTACCACATGGTAAATGTTAAGCTCTTTACCATTAGAACTTGCTTGGATTTCTATTTGGTTGTTTACAGTTGTCAACAAAGGTGCAACATGTTAATCATGTTAGTAGAAAGAAGAGCAAGAAAGTTCAGGTGATATATCCAATCAAAATATAATACCATTGAATAATGAATCATGGTTATGGTTACTTTATTTCTTTACCTTGACTATTCTTCTTCCTACACACAAAAAGACACAAGTTATTATCTACATGAAGGAATTTAAAGACTATTACTATAGTTAATTGAAAGAAAGGGAAAATGAATGCACTACCAACATGACATTGCTTATCTCACTCAAATTTCAAAGCCACAATTTTTTTGGGCCTCTTTATTGAAGTTTAGATCAAATGTAAAATTACATGAAAAGGGTACTCTCTCAGTTCTCTTCTTTGCTCTCTCAATGCTTTGGGAATTGAAAAATATTGAATTGAAGATTCTGAATAAGCTGTGAGAAAAATGAAAATGACATTTGTTTTTCTTTATATAAAATCGAAGTGCATGCATTGATTTTAATAGAAAGAAGGTTACATTTCCCTTGTTACATGTGTGAATTTTTACATTTAGAAACTATAGAAAGATAATAAAGAGAGAAGAAAATAGTTGCAAAGGCAATGTAACAAGAAGTGGTGTGATGAATGACATCAAGTGAGTTATTTTATTTTTGACTAATTAAAAAATGAAAGAAGAATAACTCTTTCTCTTAGTAAAGCAGAGTTGTTGAATGATGAAGTAAGTTTAGGCAACAATGTCAATTGGAATTGCATATGCTTTTCCTAATGAACAATTTTAAGTTTTAACAAAATAGTGTTTCTTATATTCATCCATGCGAATGGGTTTTTTTTTCTTAATGAGTTAGTAAAATTACACCATTAATAAACTTGTAAGATTTCTCCAAACAAAATAAACTAAATGGAAATATCTTAAGGAAATCGTTGCAACATTGACTCAATTAAATTCTCATTCATAACTACTGAAAATATATATTGGTTACATGATCCTAAAGTTAGAATGTTTCATAAAAAAAATCACTACTCAAATAATTAGCCAAAAAAGAAATAGAATAATACAACAAACCAAACTTATATTTCAATTCACTTCTATCAAAACCTTTAATACATTAAAATTATGTTAAAATTTATCTTTGACTTCATTAAACTTAAATTTAACTCATTTATGTAAGATTTCTATGGTACTTCCCAAAATTTGATATGCTTATTGGGAATGAAAACATCATCAAAAGCATGAATCAATCAATTAACTCATGAGAAATCAATTTGTCTTTCTTTTGTCTATTCAAGTAGTTGAGTATTCAAGTACTGTTAAAGAGCTCACCAAAGGAAGTTGATTAGAGGAGTGATTTATACTTCCAATGGTGTTGGCAAGACAGGGGCTATATCATAGCCAAAGCAGGGGATCTAGGGAGGGCCCAAGTATTGGGATTTTTATCAAGAACCTAACTTAAATGATTCAGATGTAGATATAGTGGGAGGAGATTTGTTGAAAATGGGAATGGTTTTCTTTCTCCATGAATGTTATAGGCCCTTTCCCCTTGAGACATATATAGTGGGAATAGAGAAAAAGTGAGGATAGGGGACTTCATATTCTTGATTGCTTATGTGATAGGGATTGACCAACAAAAAACCCCTAGCCCTAATCATTCTTGAACAAAATTTGGTCTTATCATTGTTGTGTGGTGAACTATAGGTGATGCATGTATAGAAATGGTAAGGTGGACAACTAACAACTTCCTATTTGCTTAGCTTTTAGTTAACTATGAGAGATGAAAACCAATGTTTCCATTAGAATTGATAATATTAATGCACACAAAATATAGCTTAGAGTGAATTATTTTTGTTATTCAACGCTATACAATAGAATAATGTACGATAGATCTTAAATCATTCGAATCGTAAAACTTAACCATATTTCTCTCTAATCTTGTAATATTTCTTATTATTATAATATTATAAATTTATCCACCCTTATAAATTACAATCCACTTAAGAAAATTATAAATAAATCAATTATTAATGTCATTACAATTTTTCTTGAAGTTGGTGAAAATAAATAAGATCATAATTTTTTCCCTTTCATGGCCACTTGATCCCTTTGTGAAAAATCTATGATTGCAATAGCTCGAAACTATTCTTCTAACTAATGTAGTTTATTGTCTTTAGTTAATTTAATGGAAAATAATGAATGGATCACTACTATAATCTTCACAATTTAAAATAAACGTTGTAGAAATAAATTAGGAATTGAGAAATAATGCACACACATAAAATGACACCAAAGATTGGATTCCCTAGAAAAAACCCCGAAGGGAAAACCAGTGCAACAGATGAGGGTTTATATTTTATTATCTTCAGCAAATTGGGGAGTACATAGATCTACTTGCCAAAATATTGGAAAGCTCCGTAAATTTTTCTCCATCACTCCAACTGGAAAATCGACCTGGAAACCCTTTGTTTCCCTTCCAAAATCAAACTCGGCCTCCACCAATAAATGGGCAAAAAAAAATATTGTAGGAAATACGCACTAGATGGAATCTGAGATCTGTTGATCTTGCACTACTTCTGGTGATCCTACATTTGCACTAGGCAACTCGCTCTATCCTCGAGATATGATCTCGACAACTAGAAAACACAATCTGCTACCTAGATTTGCACACTGCAACAACTTGCATGGCCTCCCTGCTGGTGGACCCGGATCTGCAAATTTCAGTGAAAACCTCCCCTAGAAATCCACTCTCCAATCGTTTTTTATCCTCTCATGGATGCTTTGTTGGCTTGAATTCTTCCCCTGCTAAATTTTGCGCATTGGGAAATTTGTACGACCATACTCTCTTGCTACTTCGATGTGTCTTCTCCAAGCCCCATCGACTTTCTCTTATAATTCTCTCATTGGAGCACCAACAACCAAGATCTAATCGTGATTGATGACTCATATCATCTTAGACTCCTACAAATTGCTTTTGAGAAGTCTCTAGAGAAAAAAGTCAATTTCTTTAATTAATACACTTTATTTAACCAGTTTTCCTAAGTTAGACTTAGGAAATTTTAATTATTTGGTAAGTTAATTTAATTAAGGTTTTTTAGAGGCAAAACTTGTGAAATCATTTCTGGGTATTAGATATCTCAAGTTCCTTAGCCTCTTTGACACCTTAAAGACTAGAACCTATATGATTCTACCACCATAATAAAAAACGAACACCCTCTTAGTGAGGAAGGTGTTCACTCTCCTCAACTTATTCCACCACTTTATACTGAGCAGAAGATCATCCTATAGCTGGACAAACCATTTTGTTGATGTCTGGAAACTATTGCACCTCCTTCACATCTCACTCATCTAACTCCCTGTTACTAGAAATCATTGTGAAGAAACCAACTTACAAACATTGTCCATCAATTATTATGCATACTTTGATCTAACTCCCATTGTTGCTACTACAACTACTACAATAGTGAGACTGATCTCCTCAGAACCTAAATCTCTAATCTTCCATAAGGGTTCTCCCTCTAAAGTTAGACTCCTTTTGAGTCTTGATCTCCTAATGGAAGTAACTCTCGCTGGAACTCCATCCACACACTACAACTAAGCAATTTGCATTGCCTGTGCCAATGCAACTAACTCTGCACTATCTCTCAATAATCGATTGCAACTAGCTCTGTTGACATTGAAACTACTACCAAGATATTGTGGGCTTGTGTAGAAAAGGTGATGGTCCTACTACAAAAACTGGGGTTTATTTGACTGATATCCATGTTGTATCTGCAGTGGACCCTACCCATCTTGACACACTGGAGTCTCATACTCCTCCTCCTCCTGGATCTGATGCGCCACTATCTCCTTTCAAGCCTAGTCCCTGGTTGGGAACCTTCTTTGCTTTGCAACTCGCATTGGACAACTTACACTTCCTCTGGAACCTATCTCTAAACTGGAAGCCGATCGGTTGCCTAGGTCTGCATTTTGACTAAATCATACAACCTATTCTGGCCATCTCATATGGCCATCTTTAAAAATCTACAAAAAACTATAAAACTCAAATACTGGAGAATTTTTATTTCACTCCTCCAACTAGCAAATCTATATGGAAACTCATTATTTCCTATGCAAAACCAACTCGGCCTCTTCTGCAAACTTGCACCCTCTTCCTGTAGCTTGCACTGGATCCCGTAACCTGCAATAAATCTTTCCATTTGCACTGCTCACTGAGAAATGCTCCCAGAAATTAGATCTAGTGAATATGCTTCCTCCCACTGTCTCTGAATTTATTTGCACCTCCTCTGGAAAATAGATTTGGTAAATGGAAATGAAACCATTGCTTCAGATATGCGAATTAGGTAATATGGATATTTGATTTGTTTAATTTGACCCTCTTTTTTGAGATTAATAAACCTTCTCTAACTCTTAGAATACTTGAGAAGTATATGCTAGAAATCTCCCTCTTTCTAGCAACTAAAGTTGGCCAATTTCTGTTACTCGCACTCTTCCCATAATTCTTAGATCTGGCCTCTAGAAATTTGAACCCTGGATCTTCCTCCAAGTGAGATGTCTAGCCCCCCTAAGCCTTTGGAAGAATTCACTATGCCATTCAGACACTGATCCTGCCTCCAACAATTAAACTCTTTCCTGGAAACTTACACTACTAGACTAGCTAATTCGCATTGCATAATTCAACCTCCTATTGTTGGAATTTCGATATCTTCTTACTTATCGAAATTCCCTATGCAATGAGTGCTAAGTGGAATATTCAAAAATCTTGAGAAATTAGTCAGTTACAACTACCTTTCATGGAAATGGTCATAGATGAATGACTTTCTTAACGCAGTTGAATCCCAAAAAATGATATCTAATCTTCTTCCTTATCTAGAAAAGCTAGAAACCCTCTGGGAATTCCTCTTGTGTCCTTTCCTCTTCCTTCCCTACACAAATTTGTAGCTATAAATCCCTACTACAAATTTATGCGCCCAGATCTAATAGATCTACTCTGCAACATCACTAATATGCGCATTGGGACCCCCCTCGAGAAAATCTATTACCTTCTACTATGGATCTGAGTTAAATCACACATTTCCACCAAGCTAGATCTAGAAATCGAACGTTGCCTCTCTATTATACACATTGCTTAGCTAATATGTGCATATGTGAAGAAAGTGCTTCAGATCTCCCTATGAAACTGCACAATCTCTTCTTCTTTCACTTCTGAGCTTCAGATCTGATCAATACCTCTTTGATACCATGTGAAAAATCCATAATTACAATAACTGAAAACTATTCTTTTAACTGATGCAGTTTATTTGTCTTCAGTTAATTAATTTAATGACAAATCGGGAATAGCTCACTGCTGCAATCTTCACAATTTAAAATTAATGCTACGAAAATGAATTAGGAACTGAGAAATAATGCACACACATAAAATGACACCAAATATTGGATTAACATCCCCAAGAAAACCCTAAAGGGAAAACTGGTGCAATAGATGAGGGTTTGCATTTTATTATCTTCGAGAAATAAGAGAGTACATATATCTACTTGCTAAAATAATGGCAAATCTCCAAAAAAATTTCTCCACCACTCCAACTGGTAGATCAACCTGGAAACCCTCTATTTCCCTTGAAAAATCAAACTCATCCTCCTATAGTAAATGGACATAAAAAATGTTATTTCGGGAAATACGTACCAGCTGGAATTTGAGATATGTTGATATTGCATTGCTTTTGGTGATCCCGCATTCACACTAGGTAACTCTATCTATCCTTTGAATCTAATCCTAGCATCTAGAAAACATGATCTTTTCCTAGATCTGCACACTGGAGAAACTCGCACGACCTCCCTGCTAGTGGACTCAGCCTCTACAAATTTTAGTGAAAACCTCTCCTGGAAATTCTCTCTTCAGTATATGTTGGTCCTCTCACTGATGCTCTGTTGGATCGAACTCTTCCCTCGCTAAATGTTGCACATTGGAAAATTTTCACTGCCCTGCTCTCTTACTCCTTCGATGTGTTTTCGCCAAGCCCCATCGAATTGCTCTTATAATTCTCTCGTTGGAGCACCAACGTCAAAGATCTAATCATAATCGATGGCTCAGATCATCTTAGACTTCGTTAAATTACTTTTGAGAAGTCTCTAGAGCAAAGGGTCTATTTCCTTAATTAATATACTTTAATTAACCAGTTTTACTAAGTTAGACTTAGGAAATTTTAATTATCCAGTCAATTAATTTAATTAAAGTGTTTCAGAGGCAAATCTCGTGAAACTATTTATAGGTATTGGATATCTCATGTTCCTTAGCCTATTTGGCACCTTAGAGACTAGAACACATGTCTAATGCTACCACCATAAGAAAAAACTAACACCCTTTACGTCTAGTTTTCTCCTGAAAAATGTCATTTAATGCTAAATAGTAATCCACACAAAACACAGTCTAATCATTCGACCTTTTTTCTCTTGCCACACATTATCTTGATCGATTTGCTTTAAATTATTGAGATTGTGGCTTGGAAGGTGATTCTGCATGGGTCACCTTAATTATCTCCTACGACAGTTAATTAATGAATTTCATAATTCAAGACTTTAGACAACAATTAATTTAATCATTGGCTACCTTTTTACTAAAAAAGAAAGTCAACGAAAAATTAAGTCGTAGTCGTTGATCTTTGTGAATCGAGATCTAATATCAACCATTGATATTGGGGATTTCACTTTAGATTAGGGTTTGATGTTTTTAATAGGAGGTTCAATCCAAAGGAGATATACAATTGATTGGCACAATTTGGGATTCAATGGAGTGTAGTATTTAGCAAAGAGAGCGAGAAAATGCTAGATCGAACCAACTAGAGTGAGATTAGGGAAAGCAATATCTGCATAGATGCCAAGTCATCTTGGATCGAGTAGGAAGAGTTTCTCAAATTAATTAGGAAGAGTTTTATCTTGGGTCATGAGGTTGAGCTTTCCTTGTGCACAAAATTTCTTATGTTGGGCCACAAATATGGGTCAAACAAGGGTCGAGTGAGAGAGAAGGCCAAGATTTTTTAATTTGTATTTGTCAGATCAAATTCTTGTAATAATATTGTAAAAAATAGTTCTCCTATTGTTGAATAAGAAGCCCAATGTCTATTTTTTTTCCTCACAATGGGATTTCTAGGGTATATTTATGTTGTTCTATGTTGCATGTGATTCATTTTTATTTTTATTTCTTTGTTGTCTATTTGGTTGAAAACCCTGAATATTTGTTATTACAAATCAAATTAGAAAGAATTGTTTACTTTATATATGTGATTATTTCTTGAGACAATAAATTTGTAACTAGGTTTTAAAAAATTAACATGGTATAAGAGCTCTAAACTTTGAATATAAAGCCATGGTTATTTGACATAAGTTTCAAGATAAAAAAAATCAGACGTCAATTTCAATCTCTTTAAGGGTTTTATTCTACAATGGAAATTGGTGTTCGAGATGAGGATAGGCTTGAGGGTTTTTTGAAATAGTTGTAGTGGAAGGTTTGAATCACTTATGTTCTCAAGGAGAATAGGTTTTGGGCATGTTCAAGTACTATTTAGTTCCACTAGTGAACGATCCCATTTCCCTAGATCTGTATGAGGTCAGATAGGCCAAGGTGTAGATGGTTATTCTAAATGGGGTCAAAGATCATATCATACCCCATGTTTTAGTGATGGATATTGCGAATAAAAGGTGGAATGCACTTACAAAGATATATTAGAGCGATTATCAAAGTTGAAACATGATGTTGAAAGACAAGTTCCATGGCACAATAATGTCTACGGAAAAGAATATGATGTCTTACTTGTCCAGTCTTGCATAGGTCAGGGATGAATTGGTTGTTGTTGGAGAGATTATTACTAAGGAGGAGCTAGTGCATATAGCCTTGAATGGGTTTTCAAATCACTGGGAGGTATTTGTCAAGTGTATTATATGTCGAGATCACTTATATGACTAGGAAAGGCTTTTGGATGATTTTGTCTAAGAGGAGATAGAAGAAAGTGGTCAATGGGGAGATCAAAAGAAGAGGTTCAAAGAAGATGAGAACCTTGCTTTTGCAACCAAGGGTAAATAAAAGGCCAAGAAAGGGCCAAGCAAGGGGTCCTCTCCCAAGAGTGGCAAGAAGAAATATCCAAGCAAGGTCAAATGCTTCGCATGCCATCATCTAGGTCACTACGTCAGCTAGTGTCCTAATAAGAAGGAAAAATAGAAGAAGTAGGTTGTCGCTACCACACAGGTGGACGAGTTTGCAACATGGTTCGAGAATGAGTTTTTCACTCATTACATGTCTATCAAGCTCAGTTTCCACTAGCTTGTGTTACATTGACAATGGGGATTCTTCCCACAGAACGAGAGTCAAAGATTATTTCGTGAATTTGAAGGAGAAGGAGTTATGTTCCTACATAGAGATTGGAGACAATTCCAAGTATGATCCAACTAGTATTGGTATGGTCAAGTTTTAAAGGGAATCCGAAGAACCCTTGTTGTTGGAGGAAATGTTGTATGTTTTAGGTATGAAAAATAACTGATCTCAATTTCTACCTTGGAGGACAAGGGCTACATTGTGACCTTTGATGAGAGTAAAGTGTATATTTGGCCCAATAATTCCAAGACAATGAAAGTGATAAGGGCTAAGAACGGGAACTTTTTTTGGTTTTCAATTTAAGCCATTGCATGCATTTTTGCACTGTAGAAAAGGGCTAGGTGAATTATGGAATAAGAGAATGCCACATATTCATCGTGGATCACTTAATGTGATCAAGGAGATAGTGATAGGGTTGTCAAAACTAAAGGTCAAACAACATGAGGAGTGCAAGGTTTGTGCACTAGTAAATAGACTAAGAACATTTTTCTGAGTAGCAACACTAGGTCCAAAGGGATTTAGAGTCAAGTACACTTAAACATGTATGGACCCATGTCAACAATATCCTTGAGTGGGTACTAGTATTATGTGATCTTCATTGATGACTTCTCCAAGAAAACTTGGATCTATTTCATCGAAAATAAGGATGAAGTCTTCAACATATACAAGGATTTCAAGGCTCTAGGTTAGAATCAGACAGGGAAAAATATTAAATCGATGAGGTCAAACATTAGAGGAAAGTACACATCGAATGACTTTAAGGACTTCTATGCACAAGAAGTCATCAAGAAGGAGTTGACAATTCCATACAACCCTCAAAAAAATGGATTTGGGAAGCAAAAGAATGGGGATATTGTTAGAGTGACCAAGGTCATTCTCCATGATCAAGATGTGTCATTGTTTCTATGGGCATAATCTTGCAACATTTTCGTATATTTTTATAATAGAAGCGCACACAAGTTGTTGGTAATATTAACACTAGAGGCAGTGTTTATAGGTAAGAGACCAGATTTCGGGCATATTTGCATCTTGGATGCTTTGTATACTTCTATGTTCCTAAGGAGAAAAGGACCAAGTTGGAACCTACTGCAGAGAAGTGTATCCTTATGGGGTATAGGGAAACTAAAAAACCCTATTATGTTTAAATTCTTTCTCTCAAGAAGAAATTAGTGTTAAAGGATGTGAAGTATGAAGAAGAGAGGGATCTTCTGAAGTATGACAGCATGAGTTCTTCTACAGTTGAGGTTCAGGAGGAGAAGACACCAAAGGTTGAGTTAGCATAGATTTCTTAAACTATAGTCTCACAGGTTGGTGAGCAGAATGAGCAAGTCAAGTAGAGAGATCATGTTGAGGTACACGGGCTTCTTCACACCCAGCTTCAGACTTTAAGCATAGTGAGGAAGAACGCCAAGTGGGTAGAGTTGACTTTGAGAGAGGCCTAGGAGTATGTTGGTACTTTGAGATATTTATTGAGACAAAGAAAGGCTCCTCGGTGCTATTCTAGGCATATGGCATTAATGAGTAGACCAATTGAGGTTGAACCTGTTAGCTTTCAGGAGGTGTCTGAGCATTAAGTGTGGATAGATTCCATGGTGGAAGAGTATTCTTCCATTATGAATAATAACATATGGGAGGTTGTGCCACAGTCAATGGGAAAGTCAATGAATGGATTTAGATGGGTGTACAAGATCGAGCATGTTGCGGATGCCAGCATGGATAAGTTCAAAGCGCATTTTGTGGCTAGGTATTTTTGCATAAGGAAGGGATGAAAATATCACGATACCTTTGCATCGGTAGACAAATACTCATCCATCAAGGCTATAATTTCTATAGAAACAAAGGTGGGTTGGAGGATTCACTAGATGGATGTGAAGAGAGCCTTCCTCAATGGTATCATTGAGGAAGAGATCTACATAGAGGAACCAAAGAGTTTCAAGGCGCATGGGAGGGATTCCAATGTGTGCAGGTTGAGGACAATATTATACAGACTCAATTAGGCTCCCAGAATGTGGTATTCGTGGATTGACAATTATTTGTAGAGTGTGGGATTTACCAAGAATGAGGCAAACCCAAACCTGTACTAAATTTAAGTGAAGGGTTAGCCTCTCATATTGGTGTTGTATGTTGATGGCCTGTTTCTCACAAGGTTTGAGGAGATCATAACACACTTCAAGCGGGATATTGCAAAATAGTTAGAGATGAAGGATTTGGGGCTAATGCACTACTATTTGGGGTTGGATGTGTGGAAGAGAGAGGGAGAGATTTTCCTTAAATAAGGGAAATACATAGTTGGGATCCTGAATCATTTCAGGATGGAGGACCACAAACCCACGGCTACACCACTTGTGACCAACTGGAAGAAGATTGATACTTCCATATCAGAGGTAGTGGACCCTACCTTGTATAGATAAATTATTGATTGTCTCATGTATCTGGTCAACACTAGATAGACATTTTTTTTACCGTGAACACACTCAGTCAGTTTATGATAGATCCCAAGTGAGTGCATTAGGTGACTGCAAAGCATGTTTTGAGATATCTCCAAGGCACAGTTGAGTATGGTATGATGCACACTCTATAGGATGGAGTGAAGTTAGAGGGGTACACTAGTAACAATTGAGCAGGTAGTAAAATTGACAAGAAGAGCACTTCTTGATGCAGTTTTAGTCTGAGATGAGGAGTAGTAGAGGCCAAGTACATTGTTTCCAATATGATAATATGAAAATCTATTTGGATTTGAATCCTTATTAGGATTTTTGAGTTGGAGATAAAGTTAGCTATTATTATCTGTGATAATCATAGTTGTTTTAAACTCTCTGAGAATCCAATATTCCATGAAAATTCAAAGCATATTGAGATCAAGTATCACTTCATCAACGATTGTGTGAAGAAGGGGATAGTAAAGTTGCAGTCTCAAACGAGCATGTAACAAAGATTTTGATGAATACCTTGATAAAAGATAAATTTATATTATTCAAAGATAAGTTGGGTGTTGTGCATAACACTTTCCTCACTAAGAGGCAGTGTTGAGATTATAGCTTGGAAGGTGATTTTGCATGGATCAAGTGCCATGACATGCAACGAGTCACCTTAATTATCTCCTATGGTAGTTAATTAATGAATTTTCTAAGTCAAGGCTTTAGACGACAATTTAATTTAACTGTTAGTTACATTTTTACTAAAAAGGAAAAATCAACAACAAATTAATTCGTAGACACTGATCTCATTCAGTTGATATCTAATCTCAATTGTTGAGATTAGAGATTTCACTTGAGATTGGGGTTTGATCTTTTTAATAGAAGGTTTGAGCCAAAGGAAATATACAATTAATTGACACAAGTTTGTATTATGTGGACCGTAGTATTTGGCAGCAAGAGTGAGGAAAGGCTAAATCGAGCTAGCTAGAGCGAAATCAAAGCAAGCAATATCAATAGAGAGCCTGAGTTATCTTGGATAGAGTAGGATACATTTTCTCTTGGGCCGTGAGGTTGAGATTTCCTTGTGCACATAAGTTCAACTGTTGGACCACATGTGTGGGTCGAACAAGGGCCAAGTGAGAGAGAAGGCTAAGATCTTTTGTTGTGCATGTGTCAGAGCAAATTCTTGTAAGACTATTGTAAAAACTATTTCTCCTAAAGATGAATAAGAAGCCCAACATTTGTTGGCTTTCCCCACATTGGGGTTTCCATTGTATATCTATGTTATTCTATATTGCATGTGATTGGTTTGGAGTTTTTTTTCTTTTGTACTTTATTTGGTTAAAAACGTAGAATATTTATTGTTACAAATCAAATTAGAAAGCATTGCTTATCTCAAATCTGTGATTATTTTTAAAAATAGTAAATGTGTAACTAGGTTTGAAGAAATAATAGAAATTTTGTGGGGATTTATTGGAATGGTAATTTTGAACTCTGTAATCTACACAATCCAAGTGCTACAAGGGTTTTTCAAGGTGTTGAATCCATTTATGCATTCAAAATCACATTTTAAACAACAAAATTCTTAATCTCAAAAAAAAAAATATCATGATGTTTTAGCCAAAAAGACAAAAATGTAAGTAGTTAAACTACACCACCCACACATGCTTTCTTGAGGCTAACAATATATTCATAGCACTTCTAAATTTTATAATTAGTAATATCTCATGAACTTCTCCTCTTCAACCTTTAATTTTAAAATGGAAAGCATTATAAGGTGTTAAACAATGCCCTTCAAGCGAAGCACCATTCATTCCTTCCTCACTAGAGATTTCATTTTTCAATTCTTGACAATACTTACATATATCTATTGTTGCATTGCTTCATTGTTCCATGGTATTAAATTATAGATCTTGTTCATAATTTAGATATAACTTTATCATATTTTTATTAGTTTTTTCACCTCCACATTAACCAACTTATAGTCAATAATTAGGTTAATAAAAACCTTAAGCAGAAGTCGTTCTTTTCAAAGGGGGGATTTCTTAACTATTTTCATCTACCCATAGCTTATCAAAACCTGCAACCTATTTAACCATGACATGTTTCACAATTCTATCTATATATATATATATATATATATATATATATATATATATATATATTACAATTAGGAGTTAGCTTCAATGTTGGATGGAAGAATAATCTATCCACAAGTGAGTTTTTTTTTAATAGAAAAGAGTAGGAGATATGTATTAATCTACACCTGTACACGGCCAAAAATGGGGACATTTACAAAATAGTGCAGAGCCACCTGAGGGCATCAAATTTACATTATGTTCTACCAAGCCCAAAATTTTCTTTCCCAAAATTACAAAATTCTCCCTTACTACTTGTCTATGGCTATAAATCCTATAGAATTGGTTCAACAAATATTTACATATGTAATTTGACATCATAAAACATGCAAATAGAAAGACAAATGGTATTGGTTACTCCTCCATTAGCGTTGAGTTGTTAAGATATATTCCAATGTTTTATTCATTCGACCTCGGGCTTTTCTCGACCAGCTTGAGTTGCAATTGCTCAATTTGCAAACACAACATCAATTTCATCTTCCAACTAACAAATTCTCTCATTTTTTTCTAGTTGCTGCTCCTTCAATTCTAGAGTCTCCTTTTGTTGTTGATGAATGCACCTATGTATTATTTCCAACCCTTATTTGATTTCCACATGTTCTTTGTAAGAGAGACCACAAGCCTAGTAGAGCCTCCCTCGATCCATCACATTGCGCTCAAGAATTATGCTTGAACAAGGCCACCATTGGCCCCATGAACCAGACACCGAGCCCTCCTCCTCTGATATGTTCACAACGTTCATAATAACCGTGAGGGGGTGACTAGGACAACTGCCCACAGAGATAAAGAGAAAAACATATGCAAATTGAACCTACTACACTTCTGAAAGACTGCACTTACAAACGTCAATAGACCACTGACCGTGGCTACCAAATTAAAAGACTCTTTCTTTCCTATATCACCGATGATGCCACCCTCTGCAACAACCGATCCTTCCCATGAATACCCTCTAAAACCACCGTGCAAATTACATAGACTCTGTTGAAAATAGCAACAAGAAATGCTAAAAATAGCATTGTTATAGATAGCATTTCAAGATATATTCCAATTTTAATTTGTCCTTGAATTAAAATTGAGAATTAAAATTCGAATTTAGTCTCATGAGTTGTTTGAAAAATAATTAATTAATTCATCTTGAGTTAATTAGTTGGTGAAATTCAGACATGGAGTCTTTGTGAAGTCATGCAACAGTTATCCCTTTGATTGAGGAAGTTATCCCTTACTTAAGGAGATAAGGATGAGTTGTATTTGAGTTGTAATTAGTTAGTTCATTTAACTTAGTTAAGTCCAGTTAAATTAGTTCCAAATAGATTGTGGAACTAATTGTGAGTTCATTTAATTAATGCATGCATGCATGCAACTAGTGTTCTCCAGATAACTGAATATTCTCTCATAAATAACTCATGCATGTTAGTTCAGACAGAGGCCCAGTTGATATTAAAGGTAGAAACAGTGTACTATCAGTTGCTAGAATATTCCCATGTGAATATCTCTTGCATGCAAAAGGAATTCATTCCTTGAGGATTGTTGTAATGCCCCACTTAAATCTTATCCTGCAAATTTTGTTAATGCTTACATTATCTGAAAATATTGAGAAATTCTTTATTCAAATTCCCCACTTATTCAAATATTGAGAAATTCTTTATTCAAATTCCCCATTATTCAAATTCCCCACTTGTTGGCCGGATAAATTGATCTTGCAGACAAGGCCGATCTCCCTAGTATCAAAATATATCTAGCAACAAGCAAGACACGCAAATCTAGCTTTCTCTAAACATATTGTGATTCATTAATAAAAACAATAGAGGTGTTTAGACCCTACCTTAAGTCCAACGCTAGTTTGTAGCAGCCATCCTTCAACCGTTTGAAAGAGTTTCCTTTTGAGAACCTGCAAGCACACATCAAATAACACCTGCATAGCTAATATCATAAATCATGTTCATTATGGTGATCAAGGAATCCATAAAATAAACCATAAAACACAGCTTATTGAGAAAAATAAACTTATTTGTATTAACTTTGAAATAGAAGAACTTTACAACCTTTGGTGCCTTGATGTTGTACAAGCTCTTCCCAGGGTCCGAAACAGGAATCTCCTTTACTTTGACAACCCTCACACTCTTCCAAATGAGATCAAAGAGGTATGTAATCCTTCCTCACAAAAGCTCAATTAGGAAGACTAAGTTCCAGCAGCATTTCACCTCAAAAATATTCAGCTTTCAACCTCTCAAGTAACCAGCCCAATGCTTCATTTTATAGTGCAAAGTAAGGAGGTTATAGGTCCACCTATGAAGCGATAGAGTCCTCCTTCAAAGGGATAAGCTCCTCACATCAAGGGGTTAGCTCCTTAAGGTATGGGATACATGAACCTTAAAGGAGTGAACTTGCCACCTCAATATTCCTTCCAGAAGCTTTTAGAAATGACTCAAAGTGAGTTTTTAGGAATATACTTGCGCCTTTTTGACTTTTACAGGGGTCCACACCCATAACACAGAGACAGAGCTGTCAAATGTGCAGGGGACATGACCTTTAGGTTGGGGACCGCAGGTAATGCTAAGAGAAAGTGTGTAACCAAAGTTTTATAGACTTTTGAGGGCTTTCTCTTATTTTCAAGGCTTGATATGAAGAACTGAGGCTTAAGACTTGCAAAGGAGGAAAGTATGAGTGGTAATGGACTCACACATATTGCAGAATGTCAAGGTGACAATTTTTAGTGCAACAGATTGCCCCCTAAAGTGCGAAGTCTATAATAGATGAAAATGAAGTCTTTCATGTATGAAGAGTGAAGTACTTTATCATTTCAAGGATCATCCTGCGGACACCCCAGTCGGAACTTGTAAAAACATTCAATGCAAAATATATATATATGTGAACATATCATCGCTGAGGTAGGCATTCCCATACTCAGATCAAAACTGACTAGAAAACTAACTAAACTGCTCTGATACAAGAATGATTTTGTAATACATCACGAGTATAGACATATGTAGACACAGTATGGGCGCAACCATCTGTTTATGAATAGTCCACTGTATAATGAATAACAAAATTCCTCGCAACCTGGATGGTGGAAACTAGATCCAGGGTCTTGATTTATGCTTCCTGAACTAGTATGATTCTATCCATGTGAATGAATGTGTCGAAGTCGAACATGGTAGAAACCACTTGATTACCAGTCAATGATGTGAACTGTTAACAAGTGTGAGAGAAACCACCAGTAATGTCAATGGCTTTCAAAGTACTGAGTACAATCCATGAAATGTGAATAAATGAGCTGATGTCGAACATGTCATAGGATTCTTTGATCGAAGGTCAATGATGCAACCTGTCATCGAAGGCGAGAAACCTGCCATTAGGGCATGCAGATTCCAAGGTACTGATGATTCCTAGATCATCTTTCTAGATAATGAGCTGAAGTCGATAGAAAGTGATCTATCATAGGCAAGCCCACAAAATGAAATCATAGATCAAGTTTTGAAGAAATATATTTGGCAACGAATAACTTAGGGATGGTCAAAATGGATGACAGATATTTTGCAAATGAATGGTTTATTTGAACTGACCTCTTGAACACATAGCGACACTGCAGATGGTTTGGTGATAATTGACCCAAAGATAATACCCAGAAACCGGTTGAAGACTTTCAATATGGTTTGATTAACTGTTAGGCAAAGGATTTCCCAACCCAGGTGAACAAAAAGTGTTGTGTTCAAGAGTGGTTAACTGCTTTTCTAAAACACAAAGTGTAACAAACAGGTTCATTTTTCTCTCTTTTCCCCCACCATTTTTGGCAAGTACCTCTTTATTTTTGACAAGCTTGAGGAAGATAACATTTGCTTAGTTATAATCCAATCCTTCGGATGAGTCCAACTTAGTTTAAAATTCGAACCCTAAGAAGGAGTGGTTTGTTCCTGTTTAAATTGAACAGGTCCTTTACTATTAAATTTTAACGAGTCCAATATAGGAAAAACTTGGTGTTTTTCAATTTTAGGGAGTCAGAAGAAAAACTTAAGAAAACTCCATGGGTGTCCTTTTTCGTAAATTTGTGTCCCTCAAGCCCGAAAAAGTATAAAATAATACTTGAGAGAACCACTTGACCATTACGATCAAGGAGTACTTTTCATAATTAGTGCCCCTGATCTGAAAAAGTAAAAAAGCGATCAAAGACATGTCGTTTTATAACCAATATTGAACTTGAAACGACAAAAGTCCGGCGATCTTTTCATGTTTATATGGTCAGAAAAGAGCTGTAAGTGGACTGTCCTTTTAATTCCCTTTTAACGAGTTTAAAAAGGAACCACTCGGTAATCTTTCATATTTTACGAGTCAGAAAAGAGATTAAAGAGGACTCATCCTAGAAGAACGAGTGGTGTAAAGGGTAGCAACTGGTTCTGGCAATGGAGGAACTGCTCAAAACATGTAATGGTTAAGAGGTTGTTTAATAAAACCACTCATAGATGTGGTCCCTCAGGAAGGGTAAACAACCAAGTGAAAGCATATGATCAGCCAAAGAGATGGTGGCGATGGAATGAAAACAACCAAGGCTCATCTAATAGAATTTAGCGGATAAAGACGGCAATCACGAGATGTAAATCGAGTATGGGTTCATTTTTACACAAGCTTGAACCATAGAGAACTCTGCTTGGATTCAGTTTCATGTTTACGCAAGCTTGAAACGAAAAACTATGCTTGTTATAAGTTCGCATGCCCCCAGCATAATAACGCAAAACGAGGTACATGCCCCCCAAGCTTCATTGCATTCAACTAGGTGGATGGAATGAAGGTTCACTTTCGAGATCTTGGAAAGACTCGACTTGGAAAGGGAGTTGTTTCATTTTTTAATGAGGTTGACACAGGAAAATAACTATCCTCAAAACCCTTGTTTCATTTTTTAACGAGCTTGACACAAGACAAGGAACTATGCTCATGACCCTTGTTTCATTTTTTAACGAGCTTGACACAAGACAAGGAACTATGCTCCAGACTCCTTGTTTCATTTTTTGACGAGCTTGACACAAGACCAAGAACTATGCTCGAAACATCCGATTTCATTTTTTAACGAGGTTGACACGGGAACAAAGTATCCTCGCAACATCCAGTTTCATTTTTAACGAGGTTGAGATAGGAACAAACTATCCTTGTGACATCTGGTTTCATTTTTTAATGAGGTTGAGACAGGAAAAAACTATCCTCGCGACATCTAGTTTCATTTTTTAACGAGGTTGAGACAGGAACAAAACTATCCTCGCGATAGGTCAGGAATCAGAAAACAACTGTACAGCCTGATATGCAATTTCAAAGGGATTCAAAGGCATCGCGACATCAAATGAATCCACCTCGGAATCGGAAGGTACGATCCAAGGATCATCAAAAGGAATAGTATTCAATGAAATCATATGAATAGATGCAATAGAAGGTGATACGTTAGGAGGAGAGAAGGAAAAAGTGCCTAGTAAACCAAAATCTTTAATCAAACCTACCCCAACATCCTTGTAAGGGATAGTTGTTTTACCAACATGCTGAACACTATCAATAGAGGCTAGGTCAAATGAGAAATAACTCAGTTGGTCTATCGTAACGATCTTTCCATTATGAGGAAACTCAACAAGACGAAAGACCGATGACACAATAGCAGTCATAGCATAAGACCAACTGCAACCCAGGAGAAGGTTGTAATCTAGAGGGGCATCAACCACTTCCACATCTAGATTTATAGTTTTGCATTCGACCCCTATAGGTAAATCCTCCAAAATACCAACAGGATGGAACCCTCGGCCATCAAAAGCCTTTAGAATTGTCGGAGACTGATTGAGTGTAGGAGAACCAAGAGATCTCCAACACTGGATCGACATAATACACGTAGAAGCTCCTTCATCAATCACAATCCGAAAGCAAGGTCTGTTTTTGACTAACACTGGAATCTGGAAAGCCATTTGATGAGGAAGGCGGGGTGTACTATCCTCTAAATCGAAGATTATTAGGTTCGAATCCTGAAGATCAGCAGCTCCTATAGCAGACAATAGTAATTTACACTGTGCTGGGCATGATTTCAGCACTTCCAAAGCCGACATTGCTGAAGGGGAAACAGATAAGTCTTCAACAATGTTATAATTCTGAGCAACTTTCGCATATGGATTGAAAGCTGATTTCCGAAATATACCTTTAGCAGGCAGTTTGGTTACTAATTCTGGGTTGGGTTTCTCGATCTGTAGTGGAGCAGACCCAGGAGGAGGTGTAGTTGATGGGTTTGAATTAGAAGATTCTGCTTCTTTACCATCAACAGGATTTTTACTACCATAATCTTGTGATCGCGTCACAATCCTGACATGAGACATCATCATAATGGGTTCTTCCAAGGTATTCGAGGAAGAAGCAACCGCTTTACTATCTTGAGTAGGAGAAGGATCCTTCAAGACAGCAGGCATTTGAGAACCTTTAACGAATTTTGAAAACTCTGCTCGATAGGGGCATTCTTTAGTAAAATGATCCTCGTTGCAGATGAAACAAGGATAGCGAGGTTTTCGTTTTTCATTAATAGATTAATTTTTATTTTTTTTTATCTTTTGAATTTTGATTGTTTTTGTTCTTCCCCTTCTATTTACTACCGGATTTGGTCGTAGATGAATCTACGACATGGACATCGGTAGAAACTTCAGCGGAAGAACCTCCTTTCGGGGAATTAGGTAAAGTTATTGTGAGAGAAGAATTCTTTGAAGATTTCTTCTTGCTTTTAATACTAACTGAACCAATGATACCATCAACGGCATGAGACCCTGAAGGAGCTGTAGTTTTCGAAAGATCAGGGATTTTTTCGTGTAAAGTACCTGACTGCGTATAGACGAGGTCAAGGTACTGAGCCTGAGCAATGACTTGCTCTTCAGTGACAACTCCTGCCTTAGCTACATCTTCAGTGATTTTAGGTAACAATGATTTAACGAACCATTCTGCTAAAATTTGATCTGGAATGAAAACTTTCACTAAACGCCTTCTACGTTGCCATTCATGAATATGATCAGAAATATATGTGGACGTGGATTGTTTTAGTGAAGTTAACAATTCCGTGCCATTGTCGTATCTGACAGGCAACTGAAAATGAGTTTAAAAAAGCAGTGGCTAACTAACTGAAATTATAAAAAGAGCCTCGTGGTAACTCAATGTACCATTTGGCGGCAAGACCAATAAGAGTTCTTTGAAAAAGACGCAAGCGAATCGAATCATCAATAATGGAATTAGATGCACACCAGAGGTGATAATTCATCACATGATTTGACGGATCCTCACCTGACTTACCCTCGAATTTCGGGATATCACTGGGCAACTTATTAGGCATTGGCGGCCAGTATGGAAGATAGTAAATTGGATCGTTCGTAAGGCACGACAAATCAAGTAAATCCAAAGTTGCAATAAATGGTAACTGACGGTTAGGTTCGCGAAAACCTTGTGTAATGAGACCAGCTCCAGGAGGAGGATATCCAGGATAACCTGGAATTGGATTTGCATTAGGAATGTTATAACCTCCTGGAAAACCAGGATTAACTGGACCAAACTGGGGTTGTTGAGGCTGTTGATAAGTATAGCCAGGGTATGGTTGATACTGATAAACTGGATTTTGTACAGTAGGACCGGATTGATACTGTCCCTGGTACGGTTGACTCGTGGCAATTGTACTTGGACCAGCTTGTCCTACAGGCATCTGGACCGAAGTCTGAACTGTAGGTCCTGACTGGGGTACAGAGACTTGAGGAGTTTGCACTGATGCAGGGATAGTAGAAACCAGAGCTACAGATACTCTAGAAACAGGTGTGGTAGGTTGAATAGAAAATGCAGCAGTTGCAGTAGCAGTTCGAGGCGGAGTCTGAGGTGAGCTAGGCCCAGGCTGCTGAACTAAACCAGGTGTAGAGGTTTGAACCGTAGGTTGGACAGGTTGCTGGGTTGGACCAAAAACCAAAGGTTGTCCAGTTTGATTAGATAACTGCACATTAGGTTGCAAAGTCTATTGATTTTGAGATGGATCCCACACCATATTCATTCCGGGACATGATCAATCTGAGGTTTACCAACAAGTGACCCCAGGTTCCTCGACAATGGTTAATCTGAGGTTTACCATTTTTAATACGCGCAAATCTTCTATCTTTCCCAATGAGACAGACTTGATTGTCTCAAAGGTTCGGACATGATCTCGTGATTGACTCCTTTAAGAGGAGCTTCCCAGATTATATCAATTACAATTGGATTTATTTCCTACCGCAAGATATAGCTACTTGTTTGTTTTAACTATCTTGGAGAGTTAATTACTCCCTACTCCAAGATACTAGCCTAAGCTATATTGGTGATAAGAGCCCTAGAAATAAAAAAGATTGCTAGATCAATTTTAATTAAGCGTTACTTTTATGGGTTGTTTCTTAAGTCAATAGGTATGGAAATGAAACTTTGATGGTGTGAAGACTTGACTCCAAAAACACTAAAAAATGCACCTAAAATGATAAGCAATTCGTTTTTCTTTCAATGAAATCCTAGCTAAAAGAAAGAGTTTGAAAATGCAATTCTTTAAGAAACAAATCCTTCTTTCAACATAGAAATGAAAAGAAATCCTTTTGTCTTTTTCAATAAGAAATCAAAACGAGACTACTAATTAAAGCTCACAAAAAATCCCTTTTCTTTTTCAAAACTCAAAAACTACAAAAAACGATTCTTTCAAAAGAGATCTACAAGTTCTAGAAAACACTCAAAACTACAAAAACTAATTTTGAGATCTAAAAACTTGAAAAACATAATGTATAAAAGCTTCAATTCTTTTCGAGGACGTTTTACTTAGTTATTCAGTAAACTAAGGATTAATTCGTTCAGAATAACAAATCAATCAAAAAACATCCAAATGTGTTTTCTTTTATAAAAATGAAATTCAAAACTTATAACCAAGTTCGTTCAAAGATTTGCAAAGAGAAAAGTAAAGCTACTTCTCACCAAGGATAGATTTCACAAACCAGTCAGACTCATCAAGAAGACAAAAAGACACTAGGGTAATCTAAGGCTTCTTAGGCTTCTAATCTTTGAGTTACTACAAAGACCAAGTGAAAACCACTCCAGGCATGCAAAACTTCTAGAAAATCATCTAAAATAAAAATACCAACGGAACTTACTTGCAAGAGATTTTTGACATAACACATGCAGATATGGGTAGACACTAAAACCCGTAAATAAAACCTAGACTTAACTAGAAGAAAACATTTTAGGTTCTTCAAAAATTTAACAGGGTCCGCAGGCTTCCAGAAGAAACAAGAGCGGTACCGCTCTGTGTTCTAAAGGAAAAGTGCGAAGATGCCCGCACTATCTGTAAAAAGAAAGTGCGGTCCTCTGAAAACTTTGAAAAACAAAAAATAATCCAGATCCTAAAAACTACTCAATCCCACACACATCAAGCAAAAACAAGAAACAAGAACAAGTTTCTCAAGTCAAAGAAAAAGGAAAAACCAAATTCAAGTCCCTAGTGGAGTTGCCAATTTGTTTGCTGGATAAATCGATCTTGCGAACAAGGCCGATCTCCCTAGTATCAAAAAGTATCTAGCAACAAGCAAGACAAGCAAATCTACTTTTTTCTAAACATATTGCGATTCATTAATAAAAATTATAGAGGTGTTTAGACCCTACCTTAAGTCCAACGCTAGTTTGTAGCAGCCATCCTTCAACCGTCCGAAAGAGTTTCCTTTTGAGAACCTACAATCACAAACAAGCACACATCAAATAACACCTGCATAGCTAATATCATAAATCATGTTCATTATGGTGATCAAGGAATCCATAAAATAAACCATAAAACACAGCTTATTGAGAAAAATAAACTTATTGTATTAACTTTGAAATAGAAGAACTTTACAACCTTTGGTGCCTTGATGTTGTACAAGCTCTTCCAAGGGTCCGAAGCAGGAATCTCCTTTACTTTGACAAGCCTCACACTCTTCCAAATGAGATCAAAGAGGTATGTAATCCTTCCTCACAAAAGCTCAATTAGGAAGACTAAGTTCCAACAGCATTTCACCTCAAAAATATTCAGCTTTCAACCTCTCAAGTAACCAGCCCAATGCTTCATTTTATAGTGCAAAGGAAGGAGATTACAGGTCCACCTATGAAGGGATAGAGTCCTCCTTCAAATGGATAAGCTCCTCACATCAAGGGGTTAGCTCCTTAAGGTATGGGATGCATGAACCTTAAAGGAGCGAACTTGCCACCTCAAGATTCCTTCCAGAAGCTTCTAGAAATGACTCAAAGTGAGTTTTTAGGAATATACTTGTGCCTTTTTTACTTTTACAGGGGTCTGCACCCATAACACAGAGACAGAGCGGTCAGGTGCACAGGGGACATGACCTTTAGGTGTTGGACCGCAGGTAATGCTAAGAGAAAGTGTGGAACCAAAGTTTTATAGACTTTTGAGGGCTTTCTCTTTTTTTCAAGGCTTGATATGAAGAATTGAGGCTTAAGACTTGTAAAGGAGGAAAGTATGAGTGGTAATGGACTCACACAGATTGCAGAATGTCAAGGTGACAATTTTTAGTGCAACACCACTTACCTTCTAAAATTGAATATTAGGTAGGATATGGTCTCCTTCCATTATTTCAAATAATATATGTATTCATCTCCAATTCCCCAATGTACCCTCACATTTACTAGGGAGAAGACACGGTCCTCTCCATGTAATTACATCTCACATTCCCCAATGTACCCTCACATTTACAAGGGAGAATACATGGTCCTCTCCATGTAATTACATCTCACGTTCCCCAATGTACCCTCACATTTACTTTGGAGAATACATGGTCCTCTCCAACTCATTATCAATATATATATTCATTTCACATTCCCCAATGTACCCTCACATTTACTAGGGTGAAGACATGGTCCTGTCCATGTAATTACATTTCACATTCCCCAATGTACCCTCACATTTACTTGGGAGAAGACATAGTCCTCTCCATTTAATTATCAATATATATATTCATCTCACATTCCCAAATGTACTTTTCAAATTTACTTGGGAGAAGACATGGTCCTTTCCCATTATATTCCCAATTTTATATTCATGTCACATTTCCAAATGTACTCCCAGCTTTACTTGGGAGAAGAGAATTCAACTGTAAGGATGGATGAGAAGTTAATGACATTAATGAGAGGTGGTTGAGATGGCGCAGGGAAGGAGGGTATAAAAGGGAAGGGGGAAGGGAGAAAGAGGGGTGTTGGGTCTTGCTTATGATTGTGGGGTTGGTTGTGATTGTTTGGACTTGTTGTGTTTTTGGAGACCTTAGGAACCTGTGGAGGTTTCTTGGGTTGTTGAGAGGAGGGAAGTATTGTTATCTTGGTCTGGATCATTCATCCTGGACACACACACACTACATCTGGTTGGACTTGGGCTCAGAGGGCTAAGGAACCTGTGGAGGTTTCCTGGGCTAGGGATTATTTCCTAGTTGGCTGGGAGGTAAATCCAGTTGGGTCCGTCAAGAGGAGCGTTCAGTAGGAGCAGCAGGACAAAGGTATCTCCATCAGCCACTGGTACAAGTATTCCCCCAGAGACTACTCTTGTAAATTTTATCAGAATGAAATATTCACCTTAATTTATGCTGATTAGAATGAAATTATAGAATTGTATTTGTTTAAAAGCTATGTAAGTAAGTAAGTTATCACCTATGATCACATTTAATTTAAGAAGAAAGGATCTGCTAGCAGACCCTAGGGTAGGTCTCTTACAATTGTGCAGTTACTACAGAGGTCAGAGTAGTGTGTGAGGTGAGAATCACACACGTGGCAGCTGGAGGACCCAGGAGAAATTGCACAAGGAAATAGGAGGCTTGGAGGACTGAAGGAAGGCATATGTGTTGTCTATTCTGTTTATGAGAAGCAGTGAGGGATTGTACTGAGAGCAGGATAGCTTGAGAGCTAAAGCTTTGTGTAATCTTGAGATTTTTCCACTTGTATGATAATATAGATAGCGGGGTTTTTAACTGAGGCTTTCCCCAGAGTATTCTTTTGTGTTTCATGTGTGATTGAATCTTTTTCTCTGTTATATGTGTTCTGGTTGATCTTGCTCAAAATCGATTAAGCTTCCGCAAGTTTGATTGTAGAAGTAGATTAAGTATTTTTCTTTACTACATTCCATAATCAGTTTAATCTACAGTGAGAATTTCTAAATGGTATCAGAGCAAAGGTGATCAAAGCGGAGAACATTATACAAAGAATGGAGAAGTTCGAAGTTTGAAGTTCTTGATTGTAGGTACAAAATCGATTTCTTATCACATCTCAAAGTTCACCAATGGTGTTCAATGGCTTGAGACTCAAGTATGCCCTGGATGGCATCTCGAATTACATAGCATGGAAGGATTGCATGGAAGCGGTATTAGAGGACAATCGTTTGAAGGACTTCATTGATCAAGAAGTCCCCAAGCTAGCAGTAGCTAATGCCCAAGAATTGGCGGAATGGAAGAAATGTGTGGTGAGAGCGAGGAGGATTCTTCTGGAGGGAGTTTAAGACCATATTGTCTCAAGTCTCCATGGGAAGGAGACTCTGCTTTCAATGTGGAAGATATTGAAGGATCTATATCAGAACAGCAACAACCAGAGGAAGCTGGTGCTGAAGGACAAGCTTTGGAAAATCAAGTGTGAAAAGGGTGACACGATCTCTACATATCTGAACAAGCTCACCACCTGCAGAGATGAGCTTGGAAGTGTAGGAATCACGACAATTGATGATGATATGGTGAGTCTTTCTCTCCTCAGTCTTCCTAAGAGCTGGCATAGCTACCAGGACTCAGTGAATGGAAGAGAGAAACTGCCAGATTGGGAACGACTGTGGTTGGATCTGATGCAGGAGGAGATCAGGAGAAGCACCAGAGATGGTTCTTCATCTAAGCATGATGATGAAGAAAATCTAGCCTTAGCAAGTAAGGTGCTGAAAGGGAAAGGGAATGCTTCCCATTCCAAATCGAGTTCTTCCCATGGAGGTAAGAAGATTGAAAAATCTAAAGTGCGATGCTTTAATTGTCATGAGGTGGGCCATTATGCAACTAATTTTCCATTGAAGAAATCCAAAAAGGGATCCTTGAAAGGATCAGATGGTGAGGCACTGGCCTCATAGTTCAAATTGGATTTTACCCTCATTGCATGCATGGTTTCATCGATGGTGGGTTGTGTTTGGTACATGGATAATGGAGCCTCATTCCACATGACCGGTGATAAGAATTTATCCAGTACCTTGGAGGATAAAGACCTCCAGATGCACATAGATATGGGAGATGATGGAAAGTACCATGTTTCAGGTGAAGGTACAGTTGTGTTTCAAAGGGAGCATGGAGCTCCTCTCACCCTGACTGATGTAAAGTATGTGCCTGGACTAAAGAAAAACTTGGTATCAGTCGCGATGTTGGAAGACAAAGGCTATGATGTAGTCTTCAGTAAAGGAAAGGCGTTCCCGAGACACATAGCCACGGGTTAGACCAAGAGGATTGGGATTCGAGTGAAGAATATCTACAAGCTGGAGGTAGATGATTGTGCTGCATTGAGTTCCAAATAAGAATTGGTACAAAGCTAAGATATTGGCGAGTTATGGCATAGAAGGTTGGGCCACTTGCATCATGGGGCCTTGAAGATCATGCAACAGATTTCTACCGGACTTCCCAAAGGTAAATTTGAGCAAGTGGACACATGAAAAGGTTGTACCTTGGGTAAGTATGCAAAATCTTCCTTTCATGATCGGGACAGTCGAGTTGAAGCAATCTTGGACCGAGTTCATACAGATGTGTGTGGACCATTCTCGACAGCCTCCACCACTAAACAAAGGTATTATGTGATTTTTATTTATGATTTTTCTCATAGATGCTGGATCTATTTCATGCAGAAGAAGGATCAAACCTTCTCAAGGTTTTGTGAGTTCAAAGCCTTGGTTGAGAAAGAATCTAGAAAGTGTTGGAAATAATACTGAGAGGGGGGGTGAATCAGTATTATCAGATCAATAAAACCTTTTCAATTTCATACTCAGAAACATATACGCGACTTCAGTTAAGTGAACCCGCGTGTACACGCGACTGTGTCTAAAGCAACTAGCGTATATGCAGATATCTTATGATTCAGTTAATCTTATCTTCAGTAAATGCATCAGAACATTATTAAGCAATTTAGCAGTAAACAGGTGCAGTATAACAGAACAGAACATCACACAAGAGCCACACACATGAACACCATGATATAAGGTGGAAACCCAATGTGGGTGAAAACCACCTGCTGCAATTCGTCTCTTTCTTCTTTAATGAGAAACTTCTTTTACAATATACTGGTGCAGTCCTTTACCAGTATGCAGGCCACAACCTGCAGAGGGCTACAACCCTCTCTCTCGTTTTCCAACTACTTTTGGAAGGGAGCTACAACCCCCTCAGCTCTTGTACTAGCTGATCCATTTACTAGTACGTAGGTGCTGACCCTACAACCTTCAGGGACCACGTTTCATCAATTTTCAGACTGGATCCAAGAGTACAAAGCAAACATTACCGCAATACAATCATCAACTTATACTTGCATCATAATTCATTAAACAACCCAATACCGAATCACTGAAACCCTGTCATCAAGAACACAGACCCCAAACCAGAATCTAGAACTCTGCAACAACCACCAGAATCAGCAACAACCTGAAATATCAACCCTTATCATGCATACGCTACTTCACTGTACCAAAACCGCGTGTATACGCGCTTTCTCCAAAGGCAACCCGCGTGCAGATCTAGAAATGATTACTTCTGCCTTTGCTGTCAGATCCGACCCTTGCCAAGCGTCCCGAACAGATAACCAGCAATACCAGATCCTCTCACTGCGTCAGACACCCACACACACTTCCTCTTTGCCTAGTGATCTTCTCCTTATATAGCCTTAGGCCTTGTTCAATACCAAGAGCCAAAACCATAGAAACACAATACCATCAACTTCAAAACTAGGGATCGACACGCCCGTCGAGATACAATGGTCCGAAACCATAGGCACAACTTCCAAGGACTAACCGCCATGGACCAAAGGTGCTTTTCCACATACACGCGCTTTTTCTGAAGCCAACCTGCGTGTATACGCGACTTGGGCTTAACAAACCTGCGTGTATGAACTTCCTTGGCAAGCTGTACTAGGATCTGTCTTCTGAGTAAGTTGCCATCACCTGAACCAACTTCTGAGTATCTGTACCAACCTCTGAGTGGGTTGCCATCAAGGACAACACTTGAATCATAATGCCAACAATCTCCCCCTTTGGACTTGATGGCAACCACTACACCAAGTCACTCTCCCCCTTTGACATCAAGGGCAAAGGGCGGACCAAGATATTCTCTTCTTTGGTATACCTTCTGCTGTCCATACTCCCCCTGAGTACTTGCTGAAATCTCCAACTATGCTCCCCCTTTGTGTATGCCAAAGTGTACCAATCTATCCATCCTGCTCTTGCTGAATTGTGCTGTTCATGCTCCCCTTGACTGTAGGCAAGATCTGCAAAAGATGTTCTTCAAGAAGAACAAGGACTTATACATTATAGAAGACCTTCCTATCACCAAAAGACTCAACATACATTCATCATTCATCCCAGGCATAGTGGGGAAACCAACATAGGCCGTTACATGACCTTGACACCATAAAAGAGATATCACAAGAGATACATGACATAGAGACGAAATATCTAGACCAAGACTTATGAAAGCCACCAACAGCATCATGATATAAGCATCAGCCTGCAATACCATTCCTAAACAGTAAGATGTATCATTTATCTTTATAGACTTTATCAACAACTTCTAACCATAATGCCAACAATGCATTATTTGAAGAATATTCTCCCCCTGAGTGTGAGCCAACCATGTCTGAACCATTTCCTGAGTCTGTTCTGCTGCCCTTTCTCCATATAACCATCTGTTCTGCTGCCCTTTCTCCATATACGCGACTTTGCAGCATGTAACTCGCGTATATACGCGACTTGTCTTCATTATCTCAGCGTATGCAGGATGGAATACTGAATCTCATCACTTTCAGATTCCCCTGTGTCTGTTATGTCAGCTGACTGAGTTGTCCCACACCTTTCTGTCTCTGTCTTCTTCAATTCCTGCAACTGTGATGATGTATGGTCCCCTTGTCTTGAATTTTGAAATCTGCTTCTGCATTCCCTTGCTTTATGCCCATAGTTGTTGCATGTATAACACCTTATATTTTTCATGTTCCTTCTATCACAATCAATTGCTTTGTGTCCATATGCATTACAGGCAAAGCAATACCCTCTGAAATACCTGGGATGAGATGATCTTTCTTGAACCATTCTACTTCTGCATCTGGCTGCAACATGTCCAAGATTATGACATACATAACATTCAACTTTATTTTGCGGAGGAAATAATCGTCTATCACGTCCATAGTTAGGAGTAAAGGATCTTCCTTGAGGAATTTCTTTTCTTGGTTGTTCCTTGAGCATTTCAGATTTCTCATTAGAGTTTCTTGTCTCACCTTGTGAACTAGATTCACCTTCAACATATTCATGAAAACCAAGACCAGTCTTGATAGCAGGAGATCTTTGACTATTAAGAATATCATCCAAGACTTTAGAACTATCTTGAAATCGTAAAAGCTTATCCTTTTCTTCTAGTTTACCTTTCAAGATATTTACCTCAACTTGATGTTGTTCTTCCTTTTTCAGATACTGCTTCCTTAGGTCTTCTTCAACTTTTCTCCCTTCTTCTACTTGTCGCTTTAGTTTGATCACTTCATGTTCTTGATCTTCAAGATCTTCTTTTAGAGAGAGGATCTTTGATTCAAGTCTCTGAATAGTTGTGCTCTGATCTTTTGCTATATCCTGCAATTTCTCCCTTACCCTGGTTTCTGTTTCCAATAGTTCTTTTAATTTGGCAGCTTCTTCAGTTTCTGCATTCTTCTCTTCATGTGCCATGAGACTTTTAATATCCTCGCTATCATTGGATGAAGCATTCTTCTTCTTGTGCGCCATGAGACTTCTAATATCTTCACTATCATTAAATGAACTTTTAATATGGGAATAATAGCTTCTACCATCTTCTTCATATATCCTTTCTTTGTTATGAGGACATCTAGCAGCATAGTGACCAACTCTACCACATAGAAAACATTTGAAAGGCAGCTTATCTTTGAACCGTCCAGTTCCCCGTTCAAGATTCTTGACAAAATTTACCTCATCTTCTTCCTCTGACACTTCGAATGCGGCCTCTGGTGGTACCTCTAGTCGCATTTCAAAAGCAGTTAAGATCCCGTGAAGCTGTGACATGGTAATTTTTCGCACATTCTCCTTTTCTTCTATGGCAGATACTTTAGAATCAAATTTAGTAGACAGAGATCTCAAAACCTTTTGAACTAAGACAACTTCCTCAAATTCTTCACCCAGATCCCTCATACAATTCACAATCTCATCCATACGCAGGAAATAATTAGCTACGCTTTCATTACTTCGCATCTTAAGAGTTTCATACCGGATTCTGAGAGTTTGAAGCTTCGCTATTTTTACCTGATCATCTCCCTCGTAGCTGGTAACGATTTTGTCCCATATTTCCTTAGCTGATTTGAGATGCATGATCTTCATAAATTCTGATTGAGTCAAAGTACTCAATAGGACATTAACTACTTTGGCATTGAGCTCATATTGCTTTTTCTCTGCTGGATCTGTAGGAGTTGCTGATGGGAATTTGTATCCTCCTTCTATGAGTCCCCAAACTTCTGCTCCAAGAGACTGTAGATATGCAGTGGTTCTTATCTTCCAGTGAGTAAAATTGTTCCCGTCAAAGACTGGTGGCCTGATGTGTGCCTCTCTTTCTGGATTAGCCATTTTGATGGATCTTTTCCTTCAAGCGATCAAGCTTCCTCTGAAGGACCTGCTCTGATACCAATTGTTGGAAATAATACTGAGAGGGGGGGTGAATCAGTATTATCAGATCAATAAAACCTTTTCAATTTCATACTCAGAAACATATACGCGACTTCAGTTAAGTGAACCCGCGTGTACACGCGACTGTGTCTAAAGCAACTAGCGTATATGCAGATATCTTATGATTCAGTTAATCTTATCTTCAGTAAATGCATCAGAACATTATTAAGCAATTTAGCAGTAAACAGGTGCAGTATAACAGAACAGAACATCACACAAGAGCCACACACATGAACACCATGATATAAGGTGGAAACCCAATGTGGGTGAAAACCACCTGCTGCAATTCGTCTCTTTCTTCTTTAATGAGAAACTTCTTTTACAATATACTGGTGCAGTCCTTTACCAGTATGCAGGCCACAACCTGCAGAGGGCTACAACCCTCTCTCTCGTTTTCCAACTACTTTTGGAAGGGAGCTACAACCCCCTCAGCTCTTGTACTAGCTGATCCATTTACTAGTACGTAGGTGCTGACCCTACAACCTTCAGGGACCACGTTTCATCAATTTTCAGACTGGATCCAAGAGTACAAAGCAAACATTACCGCAATACAATCATCAACTTATACTTGCATCATAATTCATTAAACAACCCAATACCGAATCACTGAAACCCTGTCATCAAGAACACAGACCCCAAACCAGAATCTAGAACTCTGCAACAACCACCAGAATCAGCAACAACCTGAAATATCAACCCTTATCATGCATACGCTACTTCACTGTACCAAAACCGCGTGTATACGCGCTTTCTCCAAAGGCAACCCGCGTGCAGATCTAGAAATGATTACTTCTGCCTTTGCTGTCAGATCCGACCCTTGCCAAGCGTCCCGAACAGATAACCAGCAATACCAGATCCTCTCACTGCGTCAGACACCCACACACACTTCCTCTTTGCCTAGTGATCTTCTCCTTATATAGCCTTAGGCCTTGTTCAATACCAAGAGCCAAAACCATAGAAACACAATACCATCAACTTCAAAACTAGGGATCGACACGCCCGTCGAGATACAATGGTCCGAAACCATAGGCACAACTTCCAAGGACTAACCGCCATGGACCAAAGGTGCTTTTCCACATACACGCGCTTTTTCTGAAGCCAACCTGCGTGTATACGCGACTTGGGCTTAACAAACCTGCGTGTATGAACTTCCTTGGCAAGCTGTACTAGGATCTGTCTTCTGAGTAAGTTGCCATCACCTGAACCAACTTCTGAGTATCTGTACCAACCTCTGAGTGGGTTGCCATCAAGGACAACACTTGAATCATAATGCCAACAGAAAGAAGATCAGGGCCTTGCGAAGCGACAATGGTGGAGAGTATGTCTCTCAAGAGTTTAAGGACTTATGTGCAATAGAAGGAATTAAACAAGAGTTGACGGCACCTCATAACCCACAGTAGAATGGGGTGGCCGAGAGGAAGAACAGAACAATTGTGGGAGAAGCTCGGGCGATGTTGCATGACCAAGGCCTACCACTTCATTTGTGGGCTGAGGCATGCAACACAATGATTTACTCGAAAAATAGAAGCCCGCATTGCATACTTGGGATGAAGACACCATAGGAAGCTTTCTCTGGGAAGAGACCAGATGTGGGTCACTTCAGGATCTTTGGCTCATCAGTTTATTGCCATGTGACCAAGGATGCCCGGAAGAAGCTAGAGCCGACAATAGAGTTGGGGATACTTGTGGGGTACACTGATACTCCCCACAACTATCGGGTGTATTTTCCTACCAGTCAAAGGACAGTGGTTTGTAGAGATCTTAAGTTCAATGAGCTGAAGGCCATGCGAGTTTCCCTTGAGAAGGAGCTCAATTTACATGCAGAGGAGGAACTTTTGGTTCCTAAGGAGGAGGAGCCTCAGACTAATATGAAGCAGCTGCATGCACAAGGGAATCTGACCAATTGTTGATGGTTGCGAGAGAGAATGTGGGAGAGCCATCTTCTCAACGTAGACAGAGGAGGTCACCTGAGCGGTACACTGGTTACATGGCCCTTGTTGGGGAATTTGTAGAGACCGAACCATCTTCCTTTGAGGAAGCAATGAAGCAACTAGTTTGGGTTGATGCTATGGTGGAGGAGTGTGACTCCATAGTTCGGAACAGTGTTTGGGATGTTGTTCCAAGACCAGAGAACAAGTCAGTTGTGAGTTCTCATTGGATTTACAAGGTAAAGCAAGCTGATGATGGTAGTGTGGAGAAACATAAGGCAGTGTTTGTTGCCCATGGTTTCTCACAGGTCGAGGGGATTGACTATGATGATACTTTTGCTCCTGTAGTAAGGTACTTCATCTATCAGATCGATGTTGGCACTATCAGCACAGATGGGTTGGAAGATCCATCAGATGGATGTGAAGACTGCATTCCTCAATGGAAAGATTAAGGAAGAGGTGTACATAGAGCAACCGGAAGGATTTGAGACGTTCGATTGTGAGTCGCATGTGTACAGACTCAAGAGAGCTTTGTACGGGTTGAAGCAAGCACCTCGTGCTTGGTACAACAGGATCGAAAAGTACTTCACCGGGTTGGGCTTCACAAAGAGTGAAGCGAATGCGGACCTGTACCACATCATCGTAGAAGGTAAGCCATTGATCATTGTTCCTTATGGTGATGATCTAATATTAACAAGTGATGATCAGTTGATCAAGTCTTGCAAGGAGGACCTTACAAGAGAGTTCGAGATGAAAGACATGGGTCTCATGCACTACTTTCTAGGCATGGAAGTGTGGTAGAAGGATGGGGAAGTGTTTGTGTCTCAAGGCAAGTATGCCAATGAGATACTCAGGAGATTCCACATGGAGAAGTGCAAGCCCATGCAGACTCCTCTAGCAGGTAACTGGAGGAAGGAAGATGCTACTTCAGATGAGGTAGTAGCTGCCACTGTGTAGCGGCAGCTTGTGGGTTCACTGATGTACTTAGTGAACACACGATCAGATTTGTGCTTTGCGGTGAACCAGCTGAGTCAAGATATGGTTCAACCTACCAAGTTGTTTTGGAAGGCATCGAAGCATGTTTTGAGATACCTCAGAGGCACATCTCAGTATGGATTATGGTACAAATGGTCAAAGGGAGTGAAGCTTCAGGGCTTCATAGACGCAGATTAGGCAGGGAGTCCATCAGATCGGAAGAGACATCAGGAGGAATTTTCAACCTTGGTTCAGCTGCAATTTCTTGGTATAGCAGGAAACATACGTCAGTTGCACTTAGCTCAGCAGAGGCTAAATACATGGTTGCGAGTCAGGTAGCATGTGAGGCCATTTGGATGCGGAAAATTCTATTGGGTTTGTTTAATCAGAGGATGGATCCAACTGTGATCTATTGTGATAATCAAAGTTGTATCAAACTCTCTGAGAATCCAGTATTTCATGACAGGTCCAAGCACATCGACATCTGGTATCATCATCTTCGAGACTGTGTGGTGAAGAGGATCATGTTGTTGCAGTATATTTCGACCAAGGAGCAAGATGCTGACATTTTGACTAAGGCATTGTCAAAGTGTAAATTTGAGTTCCATAGAGACAGGATCGAAGTGGCAAATAATCCCTTTCTTGTTGAGAGGGAGTGTTGAAAATAGCAACAAGAAATGCTAAAAATAGCATTGCTATAGATAGCATTTCAAGATATATTCCAATTTTAATTTGTCCTTGAATTAAAATTGAGAATTCAAATTCAAATTTAGTCTCACCAGTTGTTTGAAAAATAATTAATTAATTCATCTTGAGTTAATTAGTTAGTGAAATTCAAACATGGAGTCTTTATGAAGTCATGCAACAATTATCCCTTTGATTGAGGAACTTATCCCTTAATTAAGGAGATAAGGATGAGTTGTAATTAGTTAGCTCAGTTAACAGAGTTAAGTCCAGTTAAATTAGTTCCAAACAGATTGTGGAACTAATTGTGAGTTTAGCCAGTTAATGCATGCATGCATGCAACTAGTGTTCTCCAGATAATTGAATATTCTCTCATAAATAACTCATGCATGTCAGTTTAGACAGAGACCCAGTTGAGATTAAAGGCAGGGACAATGTACTATCAGTTGCTAGAATATCCCCATGCGAATATCTCTTGCATGCAGAAGGAATTCATTCCTTGAGGATTGCGCAGTTACTACAGAGGTCAGAGCAGTGTGTGAGGTGAGAATCACACAGGTGGTAGTTGGAGGACCTAGGAGAAACTTCGTAAGGAAATAGGAGGCTTGGAGGACTGAAGGAAGGAATATGTGTTGTCTATTCTGTCTATGAGCAACAGTGAGGGATTGTACTGAGCGCTGGATAGCTTGAGAGCTAAAGCTTTGTGTAATCCTGAGATTTTTCCACTTGTATGACAATACAAATAACAGGGTTTTTAGCTGAGGCTTTCCCCAGAGTATTGTTCTGTGTTTCATGTGTGATTGAATCTTCTTCTCTGTTATATGTGTTCTGATTGATCTTGCTCAAAATCGATTAAGCTTCTGCAAGTTTGATTATAGAAGTAGATTAAGTATTTTGCTTTAGCACATTGCTAATCAGTTTAATCTACAGTAAGAATTTCTACAGACTTTGCCACTACCCATACTACCCATAATTTCCTGACCCGACCACTGGGTCCTTAAGATGGAAACCCCCAAGACAGAAGCAAACCAGTTCTTGTGACATAAGATCTTACGTTATTGCTCATTATATAGAGGATGATGGACCGAATTCTGATGCAGAGCTGATGCGGGGTACTCATACTGCTTAATTACTAATGTTCTTCCATGATTCCTTTGCTCAACGAAACGACCACCAACTTCCCTCGTGCAAACTGACCATCCTCGACTAGAATGATTAATTGCTCCTCACACTCCCCATTATTTTGCATGGTTTCATCTCAGTTTCGTCAGATGTCGTAACTGGTACATGGAGCAAATACTAGGGTTCCCACGCCTAAACTTCTCCATATTCCAAGTGTAGTATGAGCCCAAGGACAACAACCACGTTGCATCATAAGCCAAACGACAGGTGCGCCACAAGGCAAGAGGATGGGCCAGGGTAAATGAATGTCGATGGGACAGGGATGAGGAGAGAAGGGATGAGGGGGATGGAGAGGTGGCAGCCAAGGTGCCCAAGGCAGAGGGTGAAGGGAGAAAAGGAGGATGAGTTGGAAGGGAGGGAGGCATAGAGAGAGGGGAGAGGGAGGAGAGGCAGAAGGGAAGAAGGGGGGAAAAGGATACAAGATAGGGGAGGAGGGGCAATAAAACTTCTTGCATTCCCTCTTATTATAACTCTTTATCCTTCCATAACCACACTCATCTATCAATAGATTGAGATTCATAACAACCATTAGGGAATGTTGACCAATCCCACAATGCCATTCACCTTGTTGCTTTCCTCTTTCATCCTACAGGCCAAATTGGCTTGCTTGTTAGCTTCCTTATTATTACCTCTTAGTATATGGAAAAACTTAACTTGTTCAAAGAGAGGGATCATTCCTTGGGTTCTCTTGATGATCTGGTTTGGTTTGATGTTTTGAGTGGTTGAGTTGTAGTTCATATGATTTATAATCAACATGGAATCCCCTAGAATTTTCATATCCTTGATTCCCTTTTCTTGGGCCAGAGAGAGCCCGAGGAACAAAACATAAGCCTCAACTTGATTATTTGTCTTCATTCCCAAACCCCAAGCATATCTATCTTCTATGATTCCTTCAAGATTAATGAGAATCCCTCCCCCTCCTGCCACCCCAAGATTTCCTTTTGATGCTCCATCAAATTGGAGAGTCCATTTTTTCAATGATCTAATCCAATCCACCAACCCTTCCAAAGACAATTTGAGAATCCAAGGAGGACACGAAGGAGAGGCTTTTGCAGGGAGTTAGGGAATTGGGGGACAAGCCCAAGGAGCAATGCAAGGTATTTCAACTTGATCCATAAAGGGATCGATTGTTGGCCGATGCAGTTCCATACAAGACGAGAGGGATTTCAAAGATGTGGTACTGGCGGTTATGTGGGACATTCTGAAGATCGCTTTATTCCTTATTAGCCATATTTTCCAACAAACATACTTGGGTAGAGCGGTCCATATCTCTTTGAAGTTGCTTTTGGCCTGAAGGGAGCCCAAATAGAATTTGGGCCAAGAGTTAAAGAATTGAAGGAGATCAGAAGGCCATTTTTTTTAAGGAAAAGTGGACCAAGAGCCACCACCCATACTTCCTTTGCCACCTAACAATGGAGAAAAATATAGGGAATAAACTCTTCAAACTTTTCACAGAGAGGACATATGGATGGCTCAATGTAACCACATTTCTAAAGGTTCTCTGCCCTGAGAATTTTTTTATGAGCTAACAACCAAAAGAAAAAGAAGAAAAAAAAAAATTACCTTTGGAATAGCATTTGATTTCCAAATTTTATTCCAAATGGAGGATTTTGGAGGGACTTGAGCATTGAATAGCAGGTGAGAGTATCCTTCTTTAACCATAAAATTGGCGTTTTTCCATCCCCACTTGTCCACCATTGAATATGCTATAGGGGCACAACCTCTTAATTTTTTGATAAGGTTTTCTCTTAATGGAAACAAATCTGCCAGGATGTTATCCAGCTTCCACCCCTTCCACAGACCCTGAAGATCCCATTCTGAGATTTGGTCCAAATATACCACCCCAATCTACCCCAAGTAGATACGAAGAGCATCTAGGGAATGGTCCAAACCCAGAGGTTGGAGCCCCATAATCAAATCCAATTTTTTTTTGTAGTGTCTCCTTTCCCCAAAATTTTACATAAATTATTCCCTATAATGTCTGATGAGGATCTCATCAGTTTCCAGATTGGAGAGCCCTAAGCCGCCTCCATTCTCACCTCTCTGTGGTTCTGTTTTTTTATATACTTTTCTCTCATCACCTGTGTCCACCATTGATTCGGCTTTGTGGTCATGATCTAAAAGAGCTTGGCCCCATCACCATATTCATCATCCCTGGGTCCCTTATTCCAAGCCCTCCATGATGTTTCAGTGCTCTAACAATTTTCCAATTTACCAAATGGTATTTTTTGGTTTCTGCCTTTCCTCCTTCCCAACGATTTTTTTTAATATATATCCCCAATTGATGCAAAACGAACTTGGGAGCTTGCAAGGCATAGAACTATTACATAGAGATGGTTGAAAGCATAGAATTCACCAGGGTTTCCCTTCCCGCATGGTTGAGCTAGATTCCTCCCCAATTCACTATTTTAGTTTTGATTTTGTCAAGAACTTTTGCCAGGCATAGGGAGCAACTTGTCTTAGGAAAATAGGAACCCCTAAATAATTAAAATCTTTCCATTCCCTTACTAATCTGAACCCCAATATTTCTTCAATTTTTTTTCCTTTCTAGGGGGAGATGTTCCAACTATATATATGACTTTTTCTGTCATTGATGGCCCCTCCTGATGCACTTAGGAACCTATCAAGATTTCCTTTGAATTGCCTATCAATAACTACAAGGCACCTCTCAGTAAAAAATTTTCATCTGTAAATTGGTCGTGATTAATACTTTTGATTCATTCTTTATATCTGATCCCCAGAAGGAGGAGAGAATCTATATCTTGTTCCAATTTTCTACTCAGCGCTTCTTCCATCATGATATATAGAAAGGGGGAGAGAGGGCAGCCTTGGCACAACCCCCTTGAGGCTTTGAAGAAACCTGCCACTCTACCATTAACTAACAGTGTGATCCAAGGAGAAGAAATACACAAGGTCATCCACCTGATGAATGTTTCATCGAACCCCATTTTCCCTAAAAATTTCAACAAAAATTTGTGCCTGACTTTGTCGAAAGCATTTTCCATGTCTATCAGAATAATATTATAAAAAAATTTCTAGCTCGAATCAATGGCCTCTTGTATCAGAATAATATTATAAAAAATTTGCCTCCCTGGAACAAACCCCCCCTAGTTGGCCGATATCAGAATAGGCAAAAGAGGTTTGAGCCTCGAGGCTAGCAACTTCGAGAAAATTTTATAAGAAACATTGCAAAGGGATATAGGATGGAATCTGGAAAAGGAGGAAGGATTTGACTCTTTGGGGATCAAGGCTAAGAAGGAAGTATTTATTCCCCCACCCATTATGAATCTCTTAAAGGAGTATCCAACCATTCTACAAAGATCTTTCTTAATTACTTCCCTTAATTGTTTATAGAAGTTTGTCGAGAACTCGTCCGGGCTAGGGGCCTTATCAAAAGGGAAGGAAAAGAATACTACATTTACCTCCTCAACCGAAGGATAAGAGACCAAATATTTATTCATGCCTGTCATGATCATACCAGGGATACCTTCCAGGAAGTAGTCCTCATTCTCAACATCCCTTAGAGGGTCCTCCCTATAGAGGCTTCTAAAATTCTCCACTGCTGCTCTCTTTATTTCTTCAAAATTATTTATGGTTTTCCCTCCAAAATTTATCTGAGCTATGTTGTTTTTGGTTTCCCTGAACTTAGCTTGCTTGTGGAAGAACTTTGTGTTCCTATCCCCAACCTGCAGCCAATTGTTTCTCGATTTCAGTCTCCAGTACTCTTCTTCCCTTCTAAGGTTAGTGTGGAGGGCCTTGAAGGTCTCAGCTTCTTTTTGGAAGTCTGATAAGCTTACCTAAGAGGTTTCCATTTGTCCCTGTATTGAGGCTAGGTTTTCTTCCATTTCCTTTATGTTATATTGTCTTTCAGGTTTATTTTCCTTTAGCCATTTTTTGATATCTCCTTTCAACCTTTTGATTTTTTATTCCCAAATAGTGATTGGGTTGCCCTTGACCCACCCCGACCAGGAGAGGGAGACCACTCCCAAGAACCCTGGAGAGTCCAACCATAAAGGGGAGAACTGGAAGGGGATAGGCCCTAGGTTAAGGGAAGGGGAAATCATGGGTTTGATCGGGCAATGTTCTGAGCCACACCACGAAAAAATGAAGGACTTTAGGTAGATGTTCAAAAATAAAAGGTTGTTTGATGCTAGAAAATGGTCTAGCCTCGCTGCAATGTGGCCTGAGCTTGATCTTTTATTTTTCCAGGTGTAGAGAATTTTTTGGGCTTGACATCAAATAGATTTAGGCTTAGGATAAGACCCTCCATATTCTCCCAGAGGGCTCTCTAACACTTGAGCCTCCCCTTTTCTCATGTCTACCCATTGCGGTATTAAAATTTCCTCCCATAATGCACTTTCATCCAAACTCTAAGCCTTTTAACTCCATCATAGATTTCCAGCATTCTTATTTTTCTTGGAAATGTGCAAGCATATATACATTGATCACTGTGAAAATTTGTTGCATCTCTATAATGTTAAAATAAGTTGTTATCCAATGTGTGTTTTTTAAAGAGCTTACCAATTGAAGTTTCTCTAGGTTCCACTTTGTGCATAGTACTCCAGATGCTCCTCTTGAGCTTATTGCTTCCATATCACTGCAGCCCCAGATTTTATTGTGGAGTGAGTGAAGGTTAGACTCATCCAACTTTGTCTCCTGAAGGAGAGTGACTACTGGTCTTTCCTTTTGGATTAGGGATTTCACTTTTGATATTCTTTTCCCAAATCCTAGTCCCCTACAGTTCTAGGAGATTATATTCATTAATCACTTTTTTGTGGATGTCGCCCCCTTTCCAGGGCCCATATTACTTCCTTTTTTTCCTCCTTTGTTCCCCAATCCGATTAGCTGACGTGGGATTGTGTGTTGGAATCCCAACTCTTTGTCTTTTTCTATTTTTTCTCGCCTTATTTATTTGTTTGTATTCCTTCTTGATCTTCTGACCTTCCTTTCTATATCCTTGGACCTTGTGCCTTCTGACTTTTCATTTGTTGAGCTTTGAGGTATTGTTGCTCTCGGTCCTTCCTTTGATGATAAAAAACCTTCTTCATCCTCCTCTTCTTCCGAAGATTCTTTTGTACTGTTAGTAGTTTCTAGACTAGAGCTTATTTCCTTTTGTTTTTTCGAGGTTGAGGAGGGAGAGGCAATCATAATGGAAATTTCCATAGGGGAGGTTTGTTGGGGGTGGGGGGGGGGGAATGAACTACAAACCTCAAGAGCAGAAGTCGGGACTTCAAATCGATTTTCTGCCTCCAACCTAGAACCACCCACCACAAGTGGACTCGAGGGAGGAGAGGGCACTCTGACTTGGACCAACTTCCTTGGAGGTCGATTTGTGGCTTGGGGCAGTCCCATTGCTTTGCCTTTGGTTTCCCTTTCTTCTTTTTACTTGTTTTTATTGTTCGTTTGATTCTCATGGTTCCCTTTCCAAGTTATCCTGGATTTTTGGACAACTTTTAGTGAAGTGTCCATATTCATGACAAAGCTTACATTTAAATGGAAGTTGATCATAGTCAACTTCCTGCACATGCATCTAGTTATCCATACAAAGATTTATTGTCGTCGGGAGACCTTTCTCTAAGTCGACCTCCACACAGATCCTAGCACAAGAGAAAAGGCCATCTTTCAGTTTGAAGCAATAGATATACTTTCCCAGGGAATTCTCGATGAGCCTAAAAGTAGCATCATTCCAATAGTGAAGGGGGAGATACGACAGTTTCACCCAAACTGGAATCGAGGAAGGCACGTCACATTCTGGATTAAATCTTGGACTCCAACAATCCAAATACAGCCCCTGGGCCCCCATGAAGTATGGACCACTTCTGAACACTAAATCTTTGTCCAGCCTGTTCTCAAAATAAAAGTTATAGAATCCTTTGCCACAGAAAGAGGAAATCACCTCTCCTTTGATGAGAGGTTTCCATTTCTTCTCTATCTAGGATTTAACTGTTCGTGGAGATGGCCAAAGGCCCATGAATTGGTCAATAAGCGCCATGTCTACGAGTTGAAAAGCACGAGAGCGGGCTTGAGGGGCACTAATCTCAATCTTTGGGATCTCCTCATCCCGTTTCACAAACTTAGACGTGCTCTGCTTTTGAAACTTGGGATTCAATGCAACCAAGACATTGAACACAGAAATATATGCCATCAGAGACTCTGCTCGGGCTGGCACCGCCATTGTGGCCTAGACCAGAAAAAGGGCACGCCCAGACTAACAAGAATCGAGAGGAAACACAGGGGAACTTCAACAAGAGGTTGATAGGAGGCCGAAACACAAACAAAGGAAGGGCAGAAGGCCTTTAGCAGGAGGCCGAAAGATGAGTCGTAGGCAAAACTAGAGCACGACATCAGTGCAGTTCCAGACCTAAGTCTTAATGCCATTATCACTTCAAAACCATTCACAAGTGAGATGTTATTATTAGGTTTGTGAGGAGTTAGATCCAACTTAAATACTCATTAAGATTATTTAATTCCCAAAAATGACTCCTTTCTCAATTCCTTCCACAATATTGTATCCTCACATTTGATTTAAGACTATATCTTAATAAATATCTCCAAAAAGATGGAACAATTTTTTCCATAAATTACTAACAAAATCAATTAACCATACTAGAGATTTGATCGCTAGTTATGTGGAAATTCCTAGAAGACCATTAGAGAAAAGGAGACCAAGTGAAAATTCATGGAAATCCATTTTGTCACAAAATTCTTTGGTCTCATAAGAAACGGACTCTCACTCGGTGAGGAGAAAAAAGGAGAAGGTTTAGACTATTTCTCACCAATGCTTGCTTCTTATGTGAAACAAGGGTTTCCTATGTTGAAATTATCTTAGTGACTTACGTGTATTACCACCCATAAAGCTAGGGTTTCCATGTCGAAAGTATCTTAACGACGTATATGTGTTTCCACCCCTAATATAAACAACAATTCAATTTTCCTTCGGCAGTTAGCCACGTATACACTTGCAAACGTGGAATGCCAACATAGTTTTAATGATGCATGAGGGACATATGGACATGCTTTTGGTGGAAACTATCTTTGGCCACGATGTTAATAATACGTGTTCGGGATTGTTTGTAATACAATTTTTTTTAATAATGCACATCTCTACTTCTTTCGTTTTAATAATTAATAATAGTAATGAAGGGAAATGTTAAAATATAAATTTATAAAAAATTAAATTAATTAATTTGGATAAAATTGTATAATATAATTTTAAATTATTATGTAATTTATTTATTTATTATAAAAAAAATTAAATTATAATTGTGTTAAGATGTATTTTTTAGTGTAATACGAGGGGAGATGTTGTAATGTTTAACATTTTGATTTAGTCCAAATAAAATAAAATAAAATAAAAGCATAAAATTTTCTAACCTGTTGTTTTTTCTCACGGTATTTTTAACCCACGATATTATTCTTTAATGTGGCCTTTCAGTGTTTGGTAGATCCAGAGTTAAGATGGATTTAGGCTGGTATTAGTTATATTTTAGTCTTGACAATATATATATATATATATATATATATATATATATATATTGGATGAAACAGGTAGGTTGTTTTTATATTAAAATAAAAAACTAGAATTGGGTCCATAACCCATACAAAATGTAATTAGTTCTAGGCCTTGACAAACCAGACATGTCCAAAAATCAAACTTCTTACATTTGTATAAACTTTTAACTTCAGATCTAATAACACTTATGTTATAAACCCTATAAAATACCCCTAACAAAAGCACATATCTACAGTACATTGACAAAATGAAAGAGGTAGAGCCACATAATCAAGGAGTTGAAGCTCCACCTTCCATTACCACTTTCCATGCCTCGACTTCATCCTCTTTTGCTTGCCTTCCTAGCTTTAATGTGTGTCGTGCTTGCTTCCTCGAGTGTCCTACATGGAGTTCCAAATCAGCCTGACATGTCGCACCCACCTTCCATTTCTCATTTTCCAACTTTTAAACCGAGTTTCAATCTTGGCCATATTGCTTTCCAGTGTGAGCTTCAATTACAAGAGCTCATATTTCTTTTCCAGTATCACCATGTGAACCTATGCTTCCAGTTCCTTTAACATGTTCCTCTGGTCTTGACACTTCATTGCATCCAAAATTCGCTCCATATAAATCACCAACCTCTCCATTAAATCATTCATGGGAGCTCGAGCCTACTCAACCGATTGAGGTTGCGGGAAATTCTCCACTATTGCAAAATATGAAGGATCCAAGCTATGAATAGATCTCCATACTACAAGTTGAATTCTCTCCACAATGCCCAGTGTCTACATGCCATCTTCCATTCCATTTTCTTCCAACTTATAAATGTAGAGAAACAACATTTTCCCCTACTTTCGAGGCCATGGGCCTTGAGTACTAATTCCCATGTCCTCCAAATCCATGGCGTTGTCCTAGTTGCTCCTCTTTAACTCACCACACGAACAAATCCAGATACGAATAAGGATGTCGAAGGAATTATCTCTACATCCTAAGAGAAACCTTTGTTGGAATTTAATTATCCATCCTTCCAACTCCCACATGGCTCGCTCTACCAGATCCTTGTGTCGCAACCTAAAACCCAAGGACCTGTCATTCCTAATATATTTCTGATCGCTAGCTTGCCAGGAGTCCATCACCAAAATTAGTTATTGTTGATGCTTTGATCCAAACTACTACCATCCTTGGCGACAAAGGTGATGACCACAAAACACTCTAATGCTTATATTCATGGAAAAAGAAAATGAATAATAGATTCATTCCTTATTTCCAAAATTCCTTGTTCTAACAAAGCTCCTTGATTTGCCTCTGCATTAGCTAAATAGTTCATATGTCGATATACATGAAAGAAGTCAATCACCTCAAACTTTTGAATTTGAAGAGTGATACATTGGAGGATTGACAAGAGGTTCATGGAGATGGACTCCCTAGCCTTTCTTACATGTTTGACCACCAACATTGAGTCTCTAATGACTATGATCTTCTGGATTTTCCATGGTATGGCTAGCTCGAGACCTTGCCAAAGAGCCAATTATTTTTCTTGGTTGTTCATCGCAATGTCAACACCCCACGTAAATTGAATCTCCATTTATTCATTGAGGCGAAGGATCACCCCTCCTACTCCTGCCGACACTGGGTTCCCTTTCAAGGCACTGCCAAAGAATTGGAGATAACTTTCCTTATCCATTTTCCATTTCACAAGTTTCGATGGATCCATTATGAGATGGAATTTCTCTTGATACACAGGATGAACATTGAAGCTACGAGCATGATTTGGATGCTTGAACACTTGAATCCATTCTTTTTCTTCTAGAGTAAGGTCATCCAGATTTTCATCTTTGAATCCTATTGCCAAGATCAATTCAAATAACAAACTCAAATATTTATTCACAATGGAAACCAAAATTGGATAATTATCTTTAAAGATGGCATTGTTTCAAGTTAACCACACCATCCAGCGAATGTATTTGATGAGTGTCATCCAACATCGGGAAGTTAAGGAAGATGCTTTCCTTGGCCATCACATCCAAGCTTTCCAAGCATCAAACACATCACCTCAACTATCTGGAACACCCTCTATATGACTCACCTTTCCAAGTGCATCTTGTCACACCTTCAAAGTAAACATACATTAATAAAAAAAATGTAGGATATCCTCCTCAGTTGTTTTACACAAAACACACCATGAAGGTCCTTGAATATATCTCTTTTTTTATATTTTCAATAGTTGAAATTTTTCCATGCATCAATGTCCAATAGAAGGTGTTCACCTTCGGGAGTCCATCCTTATTCTAGATCTTATGCCACAAAGAGGAAGGAGCGGGATGTGGCCATGTTTTAACTAACTGTTCATACCTTTCCTTGACTAAATAATTTAGATGTGGGCTGGCCAACCAAACTCTTTGATCCCCCTTTGTGCGATCAGTCAGAGCTAGTCCTGTAAAGTTATGGAGCAAAGTCTCCCATTGACACTCAAGGTTTTGCGGTAAGTCATCGCAACTCCACCTTTTGTAGATTCCTTGATCATCCCAATGGGAAATATCCTAGAGTTTAATGTGATTTTTCTCTCTCATCCAATTAACTAGCTCTTGAAAGTCTGGGTGCTCACCTAGTGGCCCCAATTGGGTGAGATAATCTTTCCATATGTTTATATGACTCCCATTTCCAGCTTACCAACTTAAATTGTCAATGATGATGTATGTAATTGCTTTACATAGTTTCCAATTTTTAAAACCAACTCTTGTCCAAATGGCATTCTCAATCTAAAAAAAGCTATTCTGATAAAAGTATTTATAAATAAACATGTTTCCACCATTCTTTTTTATCTCGAAACAATCACCACACTATTTTAACACAAAGAAATAAATTCATAAAATAAGGATCTTTAATAGCTACACTTCTAAGATAGTTAGGAAGTCAAACTATTTTAGTAAATTTAATTGAAAAGATTAAAAAAAATATCCTCTAAATAAATCTCAACTTTTTCTTAAAAATAAATTTATCTATCAACCTAACAAAATTTATTTCTCATATTCTTCTTTTAATATTATTATCATTTTTAACTTTCAAATTATTTCTCAATACATTACTCTTTAAAAAAAAATTAATATTTGTTTTATTACATTTTAAAAGCTTTTATGCTTTAACGTTAATCTTTATTACACAACATTATTATGGTAAAATTAATTTTAAAGAACGGAGAGGGGAAGCATGTGGAATTAATAAGAAACCATGGCTCGAGGTTGTCGACTGTACCTTATCAATTTGTAAAATGAAGGAATCTATTTGTATAATAAGTAATGGTTTTTAAAGCGGATTCTAATTGGAAAGATTGGAAAATTCTTTTTTTATGCAAAAATTTAATTGAATATTTGTGGTTTTCTATCTGATATATATTTTGGAAATGATATATCAATAAATAAATACTATGAATTTTGGATTGATGGTGAATAAGTGCATTGTTAAAGCACTTTTTGTGATAAGTTATTGGTTCAAATCCCCTGTAGGTGCTTAACTACCAAAAAGATTTAATATTAATATAAATTGGAGATATATTTATTAACTCTTAAAAATTTTAGTATTAATATGAATTGGAGATATATTTATTAACTCTTAAAAAAAACACTTTGAAATATATGCATAAAATCTTTTAAAAATGGAAGTTGCAGATCCTTATAAAATATTTCATATCTATAACAACAATATTCTAATACTATAAAATATTTAATATCTATAACAACAATATTCTAATACTATTGCCTTCTCGAAAATTTATGACAACAATATTCTAATAGGTTATCTTCTAATACTATTGCCTTCTCGAAAATTTATGACAATAATATTCTAATACTATAATCTATTAGGTCATTTTTTTTAGCTCTTAACTCCTAATCTAAATAGTGTAATTTAATATAATAAGTAATATTTAATAATAATAATAAAGATAATTTTACAATTCTGAAATCAAAATTGAAATTATATACGTCGGATTTACGTTATCATGCAAAAGTAATGATTTTTTTTTTTTTTTACAGGAACGGTTATGGGATTTCATTAAGTGTTTGGCGAAAAGCCATAATGTCGGTTACAAAGGATGAAACTAATTTCTTGGCCTCTCTCCAACCATCGAGTCATGGCGCACAGGCTTATAAAATGCCTGTTTTTACAATTTTTCACTTGCTTTCTTGCTGCTGATTTCCCAAGCTTATGAATGCATACAAACTGGTTTACCAGAAAACAGAAAAACATAGAAAATTAGGGGATTGGATCCCAGGAGATTTCGTTGTCTCTGAGTAAAGTTCCAGCACCTAGCTGAGCTGCCTTGTTTGCCTCTATGTCTGCTTCTTTGTTGTTGCTTCTCAGGATATGAAAGAATTTTAGATTTAGGAGCTTTATCATATCTTTAATTCTAGTAATTGCCCTTGCAAGTCGTAGATCTGTTGGTTTTGTGTTGTTCGCCATTGCATTGATGATGACCTGGGAATCTCCAAAAACAACAGCTTCTTTGTGTCCCAGCCCACTTAGTATTTTAATCCCTTGGAACAACGCCATGACTTCAGCTTGAATGCTTGTGGAGTGGCCCAGTCCCCATGCAAATCTATGTGTAGTAGTCCCTGCTGGATTTATAATGAGACCTCCCGCCCCAGCCCTTCCTGGATTCCCCTTGGCTGCCCCGTCAAAGAAGAGGGTGGGGATTGATTGCTTGGACAGCCAAGATTTAAATTCCTCTTCAGTTTTCCTTATTTGCCAATCTTTGAGATTTATATATGTAGCTGGCGAATTTTGAAAAGTGAGGTTGAGGGCTGCTCCAAACTCTATGTCCTGCTGATTTAAGTTTGAGTCATCACACTTGTCTCTTAGCCATTCATTTAGTTGACCTTTCACTGTATTAGCTACAAGTTTATAATGTTGTTCCTTGCCTCTAAAAATTCTTCTATTCCTCTCCAGCCAGATCTGCCAACTGATAAATTTTGGCAGTGCGTTCCATGCTGCTTTGACAATTTTATTTTTTGGGATTGGGCCTGGGTACCTGGCCAGCCACCCAGCAAACAAGTCCTGGACAGATTGGGGGAGGATAGGCATTTTCGCTGCTCCCAGAAGCTCGAACCAGATCAGACCTGTATAGTTGCATGCTAGTGAAAGGTGAAATGCAGTTTCCGAGCTTTCCTTACACAATGTGCATCTTGATGGACCTCGGAATCCCCTCTTCTGGAGTCTGTCATCTGTTAGGATTTTTTGATGACATAGCAGCCAGCAAAAATAATCGATTTTTGGAATGGTTGGGGAGTTCCAAATACCTATCCAGGGCGCCGGATTTGGAGGCACGTGAGGCCTCTCCATGAATTTGGAGTACCCTTGAGACACTGTGTAGCCAATGTGTTTTGGTCCCCAGCCTCTCGAGTCTTTCTGTTTTGCATGCAAAGGAGCCACCCCATGCAACATTTCCAGCAACGCATCAAAATTTGACTGCAGCGCAGGAGGGACGCTGATCTTCTTCCAGCCAGACCAGCGATCTCCGCTCCAGGTTGAGATGTCCCAGAGCGTGGTAATGTTAGCTGCATCCATCCAATCTTTCAGATCGTTCCCAAGATTTGAGTTCGCCAGCGGAGGTCTGCCCATGATGCTATCGTGCCATAGCTTGATTTGTTTGTCGTTCCCTGGCACCCAGTGTGCGTTTTCTCTAATGCGTGGCCCCACTTTCATGATTAAGGCGCTGAGAGGGGTCCTGTTGAGCTCTTTTGGATGCTCCAGGCACCTCAGTCTCTTCCCTCTGAAGTACTTCCTCCACAACGCCCGTTGCACCCAGCCTGGCTTTGGAGCAATGATCCTCCATATCAGCTTGGCTCCCATTGCTAAATTTTGCATGTTTAAGTCCCTGAAATTTAGTCCTCCCTCCTGCAATGGCCTGGAGACAATTTCCCAATTAACCAGGGGAATTCTCTTTTCATTCTGTTTGCCTCCTTTCCAGAGAAAATTTCTAATTTGCTCCTCCATCCTCTTAATGATTCCTACTGGCGCCAAGAGAACAGAGAATTGGAAAAGTGGTAGACTGCTTAGTACTGATTTAATAAGGACTGACTTTCCGGCAATGTTGAGCCAGGAGGATCCCCAGGCCAGCATTTTTGCCTTGAATTTTTCAATCTGGGGGAGCCAATCTTTGCTCATAGCCCTCTTATGGAATATGGGCAGCCCAAGGTACTTAAAAGAGGACCAGGTTGTTGAGGCTGCAAAGCCTAGACACCTGGCTATGGAATTTGCCGCAGCAGCTGATATGTTCCAGCAGAAAACGTGGCACTTACCCCTGTTTAGTTCACTGCCTGATGCTTGGCAGTAGTCCTCCAATATTTCTTTGAATTTATTTGCAGACATTTGAGTTGCAGCCCCTAATAACATGGTATCATCTGCGAAGAGGGCATGGTTAATGCTCTTGATCCCTCTTGCAATGCATAGTCCCTTTAAGTCTTGATCTTGTTGTTTCTTGTTTAGATAGAAACTGAGGACAGAGGCCTGCAGCACAAAGAGAAGGGGCGAGAGGGGGCACCCCTGCCTCAGCCCTCTAGAAGCTTTGAAGAAATTTGTTGCTCTGCCATTTACTAAGGGTGCAATCCAGGGTTCCGAGATACATGCTTTGATCCACTTGATGAAAGTTTGACCGAAGCCTAGCTTGTGCAGTACAGCAAACAAAAATCTATGTTTTACACGATCAAAAGCATTTGCTAAGTCAAGTTTAATGACCATACCTTTTTCTTTTCGACGGAGACTGGAATGGATCGCCTCTTGGACCAAGATAAAATTATCTACTAGCTGCCTGCCATGTATAAATCCTCCTTGATTTTCCGGGATGATTTTGGGGAGGATTTTCTTCAACCTGTTAGCTATAACCTTGGTAATCACTTTATATCCAATGTTGCATAGGGATATAGGTCGAAATCTATTAAATGTGTTTGCTCCTTTCTCTTTAGGTATGAGGGCAAGGAACGCTGAATTTGTGCAGCCCCCAATTTTTTGGCACTCTTGGGACTTCTGGATCATTTTGAAGAGGTCCTTCTCAACTATCTGCCAACACATCTGAAGAAACCTAGGCGTGAAACCATCTGGGCCCGGGGCTTTATCTGGCTCCATTGCAAAGAGTGCTTCCTTGACTTCATCTTTGGTGATTTTACCTTCCAGAACCTGGTTTATTTTTGCTGAGATGAGTTTAGGAACAACATCTAGCAGATTGTCATTTTGGCCAGATTCAACACCCTCACTGTACATATTCTCAAAATGAGCTGAAGCTGCTTTTTTAATGCTGTCAAAATCTTTTAAAGTGCAATTTTCTTTTTTGATTTCTGATATAGAATTTCGGCATTTCCTGGCTTGAGCCTGCTTGTGGAAGAAAGAAGAGTTTCGGTCCCCAGCTTTGAGCCATAGACTTCTTGATTTTAGTCTCCAGAACTCTTCTTCTGCCAAACACGCCTTATGGAACTTTTGTTGTAGCTGTGATTCTTTATCCAGCTCTTCTTTGGTAATTTCGGCAGTTTCTAGGTGGAGGTGTTGTTTTTCTAGCTCACTTTGAATTAATTTTCTATCCACAGCGGGGTTTGGCAATGTCTTAACCCATCCTTTTAGCATTCTTTTAACTCTGCGCAGTTTTTCCTCCCAAATAAAGAAGGGAGAGCCTCTGACTGGCTCTTTCCAACATTCTTTGACTCTTTGCATGAAATCTGCCTCTTTGGTCCATAGTGAGCTGAATCTGAAAGGGATGGGCCCCAGATCCTTGGGAGCCACCAACTCTAGGCTGATGGGTTTGTGGTCCGAAACACTGCTATGGAGAATTCGCATTTTTGCCTCTAACCCAAGAAGCAGGAAAGAGCTTTGAACAAAGAACCTATCAAGCCTTGCTGCAATGTGACCTGGTCCAACTCTTTTATTTGACCATGTGAACGTGCCTGTAACCGGCTTTATATCCAGCAGATCCCAATCTTGCATGAGATCTTCCGCCCATTCTCTAGCCGGATCTCTGACTATACTCCCACCTCTTTTTTCTGATGAAAGGAGGGTGAGATTTAGATCTCCGGCTATGATTATGTTTTCCATATTTTCCAGATCTGCCAGGCTTTTGATAGAGTCCCAGCAGTTTCTTTTCTCACCTGCATTGTTAGGAGCATAAACATTGAAAAGGCAAATAATCTCCTTTGATTCTAGGTGCTGCATTTTTTAAAAAATCCAATGGGTATTCAAAAACTCAGAGATTAGCGAGAACTTATTTGTGTTCCAGAGCGATCCAAGTCCTCCCGATGCTCCACGGGCAGAGACTGCATGCACTCCACTTTTATTCCAGAACTTTTTGCTTGCTTGGAGGAAAGTTGTATCCTCCAATTTGGTCTCCTGGATGAGGAGGATGTCCGGGACTTCTAATCTTATTAAACTCTTCATTGCTTCTTCTTTAGCTGTGGTGCCCATTCCCCTACAATTCCAGGAGACTATCTTCATCATTTATTTTTGCCTTGTTGAGCTCCCTTGGAGCTCTGGGATTGGATCCTCGTCATCTTCGGGGTTTTTGCTAGAAGTTTCTCTAGAGTTGGCTGGCTGCCCTGAAGCTTGTCCTTATAGGTTTCTTGCTCTCTTTTTTCCTTTGCAGACTTACGTCCTCTTGTAGATCTTCTGGGGGATGACTGGGTTTCTCCTATTTCCCCTTCCTCCTCCGACTCCTCAGACTCTTGGGTTTCTTCCTCTTCTTCTGGCATCCTCCCTTTGGATTTCTCTGGAATGGGGGAGATTTCAGAGGGGGAAGCTTCCTTGGCGATTTCTGTCTCCTGGGTGTTCATGATTTCAGATCCAAGAATCTCGAATTTATTCCCTTGGCTTTCCATGGAATGTTTTTGAGCAGGGCCCGCTTGAGGGGCCTTGGGGTTTCCATTTGCATTCTTCCTGTGAAAGGGTTTGGAGCGCTTTGCCTGGTTCCATCCTTCTTCCTTTCCTTTTTCTTCCACCCCTTTGGACGGGCAGTCTCTGGCAAAATGCCCGTAGACATGGCACTTCCGGCATTTGAATGGCAGCTGCTCGTAATCCAGTTTCTGTATATGAACCCAGGGACCTACAACTATCTTGATGGCTTCCGGTAATCCGACCTCCAGATCTACCTCCACACAGATTCTGGCACAGTCGTACTGGTCCTTACTGTTGGCCTTGTCTATAAATTTTCCAAGGGTATTTCCGATGTGCTTCAGAGAGTCCCAGTTCCAGCAATGAACTGGGAGATTGGGGAGTCTCACCCACACCGGGACCGTTGTCGGCACATCCACCGCCGGATCAAAGTCTGGCGTCCATTTGTTTAAATACAGTCCTTGGGGGCCCATGAAGTAGGGGTCATTCCTGAATATGAGATCTTTGTCTTCTTTTGCAGAGAATTCAAACAAAAAATATCCTCTCCCGAGGAAGTAAGAGGTTACCTTGTTTTGTATCAGAGGTGCCCAGTTCCTGGCTACCCAGTTCTCGGTCGTCTTCGGGGAAGGCCAAAGTCCTGTAAACTGCCCAACCAGGGCCCGATCTGCCAGAGAAAGAGCTACTTGGATCGGTCCTTCTGGCGGTAGGGCGATCTCTGGGATATCTTCCAGCCTCTTCACAAACTTCGCTGCTTCCATGCATTTCTTCTTAGGTAGGGAGGCCAACAGGGATTTGAAGGCCTCTGCTGCGGATGATGGGGAAGGAGGTGGCTCCTCCATGGAGAGCCAAAACTCCAGCCAGGGCGGCCGCAGCCTGAAACAAAACCCCTCGGCGGATCCCCGCAGGCACAGAACGAAACCCTCCGCTGGCACCCTCGCAGGCACCAGACAGATCCTTCCGCAGACTCCCCCGCAGGCTAAGAGGGCGCGAAGTGCGGGCGCGCCCGCAGGCTCGACTCGCGAAAAAAGCAGATCTCAGGCTCTGTATGCTTGGTTCAGAGGTTGCAGAGTGCTAGCTAATTATGACATGATTGTTAGTCTTTGATGGAAATACAACATTCGCAAAAGTAATGATTATTATCTCTATGGTTTCCATAAATTATCTCTATGGTTTATTATGGAAACGTGTTTTTAATGAGATTTACCTTAAATATATTTTTGAGATCCGAAACTCAATGATAAATTTCATTCTAGACATGGAACAATAATAATAGATTCAAAGTTTTAACAATAATTTTTACAATAATATTAGATTTAAAATTTAATTTTCAAAGATAGTTAAAGTTTAAATTATATTTCGATATTATATTATATGTAATAATCTTGAAATTAAAATATGCAAATAATTAGATCAATTATGCGATTTACATTAATACATTTATATTCAACTAATTAGCATAGAATTTTAAGAAATAGGAGCAAAGACAATTTACCTGTAACGATGATATTCCTTACTTGTAATTTTGGAGTTGAACATTATTTGAATCCCGCTAACCACAACAAAGTTTTGGGGATGACTCTCCACCCAACTGTAGGCTCAACTGCACATAATCTTTCTACAGTTGGTCCCCCCTAAGCCCTTAATCAACGTACTATTGCCAAAGAATCTTTTGTCTCACAACATTTTTCTCCCTAGAGAACGGAGAAAGGAAATCATCTATTAAATAGACCAGACCATGGAAATGGGTATGCATGCACACATTCTATAAGTCACCGTGCAACCTTTTTTTTTTTTTTAGTTTTACTTCATTTAATTATTTCTTTTTTTTAACTTTTTGATAACTTTACTTATTTTTATTATTTTTATAGTTCTCTTAGCTTAACCCTTTCTTATTTTAAATTATTTTGGTTAACTTTATTTATTTTTAATATTTTTATAGTTTACTTTTATATATATATTTATTTAGAAAACTAGTATTGTTATTTATTTATTATATTATATTATCTTCATTAATTATTATTTATTTATTATTATTATCTTTTATTTATTGTTTATCATTTATTTGCTTATATTTTAATATTCTATTATATTATTTATTATTTATTATTTATTATTTATATTATTATTAGGGGACATTACATCTTTTTTTATACTTTGTGATTCAACAAGATATGTAGCTCTCTCTTAGGATTTTATGTTGTGGGTAAAAGAAAGTGGTGGCTTGAACCCAAAAGTGGGAGCTCAAATGTCACAAGACGATAATGAAGGCAATGAGAATAGTCATGGTCAGGAGTGACTAGACAACTCCTCTATTCATAGCAAAATATTAAGATAGATCTAGATTTAGAAAATAATAAAATATTATAGATTAAATTAAAATCTAGCTATTATGAATATTTTATTATATTTTTTTAGAAATGGAAAGATATTCAAAATGGTGAAATATCTTTATTTAAAAAATAGTTAAAGTAATTAACAAATAAAAAATAATTTATTAATTACTTTATGGAGATCGAGTTAAAGATAAATTAGAAATAATTATTAAAGGTGTAGTATAACTTATAGACGAAATAACCTTTTTTCACTAGAATTCACCAAAATCTAACAATACAATTTCAAGATTTTTTGTTGTTTAAAATACATTTTTGAATGCATAAATAGATTCAGCACCCTAAAAAACCCCTAGGGCACTCGAATTATGCAGATTAAACAATTTAAACTCAAGTTTTTAAAAATCTATGTCGAATTTTGATTAAAATTAACCAGAAAAATGATCGTGGAAAATGTCATTTCGTTTATAAGTTAGACCACACCATTATTAAATAATGATATAATAATTATCTCACGAGAAAAATAGGGGATAAATATCGAATAATAAATAAATAATGATTTATTTAATTATACATGAGTGCTTAAATAAAAAATGGTTGGAAATAGTCCACGGGGTCTTGGATAGACAGTGATCGAGTGTTGTGTTAAGGCACTCCTTGATGTGAAGTCGTTGGTTCAATTCCCCGCCCCAATAGGGGTGGTATATTAGACATGATGATGATGTAGTACCACCCAAACTTACAAAAAATAATTGTTAGAAATAATTATTAAATAATTATTTTAAGAGAATAATAAATAAATAATGATTTATTTAATTATTTTCATGAAATTTTTTGGATTTTAAGGAGAAATAATTTAGGAAAATGGTTTAGTAAATTATTTCTTAAGGTGAAAGTGAGTTTTAATGTGTAAAAACCTATCCTACATGGTGTATTTTGATCAATTTTGTGTAAAAACCCATCCTACATAGTGTACAAGAAATGACTAGATGAACATTTTTTGGGTGATAATAGTTTCATATTTTTTCTTTTCCCAATAATATTATAATTATCATTGATATATTAACTATAATCAAAACTTAATAAAAACCTTAATAAACTTATATATTATCAAATCTTCATAAATTTTAATAAATATATACATAATATTTTTTTTAAATAATAAGTATAATAATAATGATTTTTTTGTCCCTTCAGATTCTCAAACTTATAACCTCTTTAATTGTCTAGTGCCAAGTAATTATTTTTAAATTTTATACACAAAGGTTACATGGTAGCTAGTACTTTCCACTTAGTTTAAATATAACTTAATTAAATAAAAAACAATAAACACAAAAATAAAATAACTAATCAGATATTGTATTGTTGAATACCATCAGGAAAAAACAAAAAATATGTGTAACTAATATTGTTTATATTAACATATATACACTTTAATATATATATATATATATATATATTATTTTGTAATTAAAATTATTAAAATATATTTTTAATATAATAAGAGTCACCTTAAATTGAAAATATGGAGAAAAAACTATAAGTCGTGGAAAAGAAAAAATAGTAACTAATAGAAATGGAAGTTACTAAAGAACCCATAATAAGACTTCAACAAATCACTTTATAAATAAATAAATTTAAATAATAATAATAAATAACAAAAATTGAATTCTCAATGTTAAACTATGGATAAACGAAATAAACTTTTGGTAAAGATAAATTAATAGCAGCCAAAACAAAACTAAACGTGGTATAATAAAAATAAATAGCATTTGCACCCAAAGGTGCAAAGGAACGTCAAAAGTTCAAGATTAGACTTTCTAAGATTTTCACAGGCCTCGTTGTTTGAGTAGTTCGGGAGGGCCTCCCTGTTCGAGTGGTTTGGTTTTCTTGAGAGCAACGATACAGAGGGGGCAACTGGCTGGGGTTTGAGGAATCGTCGAGATTGTTTCATTTTCGTTCTTTGCTCCCATCTATTGCAATTTTCTATGAAAGCTACGTCTAGACTCTTGATCATGCATTCATGGATAACTTTTCCCTATAAGCATTATTGATTGAAAAATATTCCTAAAAAACCTTCAAAATTTACATTAATGGATAAATCAATTTCTTTAAAAAATTATCAATATATAATTTAACTCTTATTTTTTTATATAAATTGTTATACAATAATATAAAATATATATAATATATCTTTTATAAAATACATAATATATAAAGAAACGCTTGAGTAACTAAAAAACTTTGTACATATTTTATACAAGTTATTTTGAGAAGTGTAGTGTTGTATTATTTAATTACAAATATCAAATTCCAAATACAAATATGGAACACCAAACCATGAAGAAGAAGAAATGATTGTAGGTTTGACTCTAATTTTTGTTAGATGATCCAAAAATACTTTTTTTATCATAGGTTATAAAATTAGAATAAAATTAGAATAAAATAATTATTAATTTAAGATATTAAATTAATAATTATTATTCTAGAATGTTTAATTATTTAATGGAGACTTTTAGAATTAGCATATTGTTGTAACTAGATATGACTCTCCAAATGAGTCGTATCTTAGGATCTATTATAGGAGATTAGTTAGCTAGTTGGTTTGAATAGCATTTATTGTAAATGGACACTTGTTATTGAATAAGTGATCCATAATTAGAGGTAGTTAGGACATGGAGCTTATAAATAGCTCATTGCAAGAGTGTTTGTGTTGTTCGGGTGTAAGCTCTTGCAAATCAATTATGTAATTATTTTTTTGATTAATAAAATTATGTGTCTGAGGACACTTCTGCCATTATTGTGGTATCAGAGCTCCAGTAATGCTGCAGTGGATTTGAGGAGATTTCAGCTCAACAAAGTTCTGGAAAACTCCATTCAGTTGGCCAGCAAATCAGTGGTATGAAATTGTCCAGTTTTGTGTTCACCAAACAAAAAAATTTCTTAGAATTTTAATCTGCGAAATGATTCTATTAATTCTTTAATGCTGGATCATACGCCCTTGCTGGAATTTAATGTAAAGTTGGATGGTATTTTTTAATTGAGTGTAATATTGAAAGTGTTGACGAATTGAACGAGATCATTTGCTAGAGGAGGCTTTTCTGGCACTGCCTGTACAGCATCAAACTCATACCGACAGACGATTTAATAAAAGCTAAGGCTTTAGCATTCTTGATTTCCCATTTTGCCAATGGATCTGCATCTGTGGGTTTATTCGGCTTAACATCGCCATCACATATTCCTTGCCATAATTCATTGTAAATAAGTGTGCTTTCAATAAGACGATGCCACGTTTTATAAGATTTGGTGCCTTCAAGTTTGTCGGAATCAGCAAAATGGAACACCATCCGATTAACACTTGCATTGGCCGCTCAAAAAGGATGGAAAGTTCATCAAATGGATGTGAAAAGTGCTTTTCTCAACGGGGATTTACAGGAGGACGTGTATATGACCCAACCACCAGGTTTTGAAGTGGAAGGACAAGAACATAAAGTCTGCAAATTGATCAAGGCTTTATATGGGTTAAAACAAGCTCCCCGAGCCTGGTATGCAAAGATGGATGATTACCTTAAGAAAGTTGGTTTTCATCGCAGTGAATCTGATGATACTTTGTATGTACGACAACAGGGAAAATATTTGGTAATTCTTGTCATGTATGTAGATGATTTGATCATCACTGGCAATCATGATGATCATATTGCGCAGGTAAAAAAGGAGTTACATGCAGGTTTTAAGATGACAGATTTGGGATTACTTCACTACTATCTTGGAGTTGAAGTCTTCCAACGTCCACATCATATTTTCATTTCTCAGAGTAAGTATGCCGCAGAGGTTCTTCAGCGATTTGGCATGCAAGATTGCAAGCCCGTTCTCACCCCCATGGAGCAGAATTTGAAACTTTCAAAATTTGAAGGGGGGGAAAAGGTGGACAGTACAACTTACAGACAGTTGATTGGCAGCTTGATTTATTTGACAAATACTCGTCCTGATCTATCTTATGCAGTCAGTATTCTTTCACGTTTTATGCAGGAACCACGAGACAGCCACTGGAATGCAGCCAAAAGAGTTCTTCGATATATCCAAGGAACAAAAGATTTTGGTCTTCTTTACACAAAGACTAAAAATTTTGTACTTGGTGGATATTCTGATGCCGACTTTGCTGGGAGTATTGATGATCGAGCATCAACATCAGGCTATTTAATGAATATGGGGTCAGCAGCAGTATCTTGGAGTTGTAAGAAACAAGCTACAGTGGCCACTTCTTTAGCAGAAGCAGAGTACATTTCAGCATGGGAAGCAGCATGTGAAATTGTTTGGTTGCGCCGAATTTTGCAGGACTTGGGCATTTCTCAGGGAGAAGCTACATCATTGTTCATTGACAGCCAGTCAGCCATCAAACTTGCCAAGAACCCAGTTTTTCATTCAAAGACAAAGCATGTGGACACCAAGTATCATCATATCAGGTCGCTCATTGCCAAAGATGTCCTCAAACCAGTTTATTGTCCTTCCGAAGATCAGATCTCCGACATTTTCACCAAACCGCTTGGCAGAATAAAATTTACTAAGTTCAGGGATGAACTTGGTATCTGTTGTAATGTATCTTTGGATCATAGGGGGGAATGTTAGATGATCCAAAAATACTTTTTTATCATAGGTTATAAAATTAGAATAAAATAATTATTAATTTAAGATATTAAATTAATAATTATTATTCTAGAATGTTTAATTATTTAATGGAGACTTTTAGAATTAGCATATTGTTGTAACTAGATATGACTCTCCAAATGAGTCGTATCTTAGGATCTATTATAAGAGATTAGTTAGCTAATTGGTTTGAATAGCATTTATTGTAAATGGACACTTGTTATTGAATAAGTGATCCATAATTAGAGGTAGTTAGGACATGGAGCTTATAAATAGCTCATTGTAAGAGTGTTTGTGTTGTTCGGGTGTAAGCTCTTGCAAATCAATTATGTAATTATTTTTTTGATTAATAAAATTATGTGTCTGAGGACACTTCTGCCATTAATTTTATTATAGCCACAATTTTCTCATGGAATGAAATCAATTAAAATAAATAATTCACGGTAATGGGTGAGTGCGTATGCTTAAATCAGGCAACAAAACTTCAGATTGAGTTCTAATGTACATACAAATAGCATTTATGTTGGGCAGTTAAAAAGAGGAATCTAGTTGTAGCAGAACTTGGGGCAAACAACAATCACTCCTGCTCTAGCTTCACTAAATTTTGTACTTGCACAGTCCAATGGATATGCTAAGCTAACTATCAAAACATTTTCCAACCATTCTTATCCACCCAACACTTCCGAAGTGATAGCTAGCTGAGAAGATATGATAACTGGCTAGACTCAATATAAGGAAATGTGCAGGGTCGATATCTAATTTTCCCTATTCATTCTAGAAGTTTAATCAAAATGAAATCAAACATAGTTCAATAAGAGTCTAAGATAATATGATCAATGCAAACACATTTGAATGACATGCAATTACTTTCACTCAAAGTACTAATACGAGATAATTCATGGTAAAAGTTTGAGATGAGTATATACCCCTTATCGATAAGAAATTTTTTAATTGCAAGAGGAAGAGAAGCACCACCACGACTATGGACTCCAACTCCTGCAACAACAAAATATACAAAGAGATGAACTTACGTATAAGGATGATAACCATTTGACAATTAGAGCACAAAATAACAAACATATACTATTTGAAACTGTACTTTGTTGTGAGGGGAATCTACTATCCATAATGAGATGATACCCATCAATAGATTAGATGAAGTCACGTCATGCTGGGCAAAAAACCAAACAAGAAATCACAGTTTCATGGATATAATTGTTTTTCGCTTACATATTTCCAATATAAGGACTTGTCCAATTCATCTATCTTTTCCCTTGTCATAATATCTTGCAAATAGAGCAGAAAAAAGCAAAGCATTTATTGTTTAAAACTGTATTGTTACTGAGATAGGAATCTATTATCCATAATCAGATGATGTCAATCACTAGAGTAGACTCAGCCACATCATATTTGATAATGGACTAAACAAGAAATCAAATTTTCATGGATATAATTGTTTTTCCCTTGCATATTATCCAATTTCTCTATATTTTCCCTTGTGGCAATATCTAGCGAATAGAGCAGAAAACAACAAAACATATATTGCTTGAAACTGTATTTTTGTTGAGATAGGAATCTTCTATCCAAAATTAGATGATGGCCATCGCTAGATTGGACTAAGTCATGTCATATTGGAAAACATACAGAACATGAAATCACATTTTCATTGATTCAATTGTTCTTCCCTTGCATATTTCCAATATAAGGACTTATTCGACTGCATATTTCCCTTGTGACAAAATCTTGCAAATAGAGCAGAAAACAACAAAACATAGAGTTTGAAACAATATATTTGCTGAGATAGGAAGATGGTATCCATAATCAGATAATGCCCATCACTAGATTAGAGTCAGTCACGTCAAATTTGACAACGAGCAAAACAAGAAATCATAGTTTCATTGATATAATTTTTTCCTACATCTGGAAATTTTTCAACTTGGAGGCTTGTATACCCTACTTGTCTTGGAAATGAAATGTGTACTATGAGTGGTGGTGAAATTGATAATTGTAATCCACTCATTGTACAAGATACGCCAAACATGGAATACTCTCCTTTTTATTCCTTTCTTTAAACAATCCATTCTACATTCCCCTCCCTTGCTCTACGATATTGCCTACCTTCCATGTTTATGCATTAGGAAGCTAAATAGATTTGTGGGAAGAACACATACTTTCTTTCTTTTTTGGGACAAGTTCTGCAAGACATAGAGAGAAGGCAAAATTATAGCTATAGTACTAATTAATTTGTTTCTAGTGCATTAATAATAGTGAAAGTCACAATGATAGCTCGTGTCAGTGATGGGTTGCTTCTTGCAGAAGGTTTAGAGCATTTTTGTGAACTTAACAATGGTTATGATTTTGAATTCCACAAGCAGAAGGCCAAGCTATTGTTCAACAAACTCTCTTTGGGTGAACCTGGACCTTCCATAACGTCTCTGAGAATTGAGCCCTATTGCTTTCAGTATCCTGCATATACTTTTAGTTCATATGTAGCAACTTCTAATTAATTAAGAAATTAAGGTACAAACATGATGATTAGAACTGCAATTTTTTCCCTTGAAATAATTAAGCAGATGGGGGTTTTAGAACATTTATTTACATGTTTTTCCTTGATTATTAAGCGGTATAGCTACATTGTGGAGGATGGTGTGTGCTATATTACTTTGTGTGACCAGTCATATCCCAGGAAGCTTGCTTTTCTCTATTTGGAGGATCTACAAAGAGAATTCAGGAAGCTTGATCGCTCCAAAATAGAAACTACTTCCAAACCATATGCTTTCATCAAATTCAGTGAGTTCTCTGCAAATTAAATTGATTGATATTATATTTATGGCAATGAGTTCCTTGTTGGAGAAATTTGTAGACCGTGCCTGATCTGACACGGTTTCTGTCACCTGTGATAGATTTTATCCATCCAAAGGATTAGAAAGCTTTATCTAGACACAAGAACCCAAAGAAACCTGTCAAAGCTAAACAACGACCAATATAAAGTCCAATAGATTATAACCAGGGAATTCATTGAAGTTATTGGGAACGATGAAAACAAGAAAGCAGAGGATGCAAGTGAGCTGCTAAATGTCCCCATTTTCATTTATATTTGATTAATTGTTAATCTGTCTCAGTTTCAATAGCTTAATCTACCTTTTGGATTTTATTTTACATACAATTCATATTATGCTTGCTCATCTCTCTTAAAAAAAACTTGGCAGGCACAAACCTCATGATGTCTAACCGGGCATTACCAAGACTATCGAATGATATAGAATCGGCTATTAGGGATTCCAGATGGAGGTAATAGTTCCTTTGAGAACAGTTGCACTAGAAATAAAATTATTATTCTTGCTTTGGGTTTCATTTTGATGTCAATAAAACACTCTTCCATCAGATAGCTTCATTTACAATTGTTCAACATTGATGATTTTTCATAATAATAACAGAGATGTAACAAACAATGCATTGAATATTTGTTGTAGTTTATTTTGGAATACAACTTATGCCTTTTACCTGCATAGAGCTCTTTAAAACAAGTAAACTTAAAATTAAAATAATGTAAACTATATTTAAATTCAATGCATAATGTTTAAAAATAAAATTGAAATGAATTGTATGTATAGCATTGAATGATATAAAAAAGTATGAAGACATACAACAACGCCAATAAATAGGTTGAGATAGGTATAAAGTTAAATGTTCACTCTTTTTAATTACAAGTTATTTTTATTTAGATTACATATTTTAGGAATATTTTGGAATCTGACAAATAGGAGTGAAAATCAATTGTTTGACCTCATTTTTGTTCATCAAATTCCAATATCGTTCCAAAATTTACAATCAAATTAAATTCAAAACTAATTACACCATATAGACAAACCTGATTACTTAAACACATTTTGTCAAATAATTTAGGAGCATCCTTGTGTCTATTGATAATTGTAAAGCCATTTCTACCTACACCATATAGACATACCTGATTATTTCAGCACATTTTGTCAAATAATTTAGGAGCATCCTCGTGTCTATTGATAATTGTAAAGCCACATCTACCATTCTCTTTTTCATGTACTTGGGTTTATTTACAGAGCATATTGCAACCATCATATGAAATGCTTGTATGCTAAGTATAGCCATGAAAGAAAAACTTAGCATATTCCCTAATATGCTAAGTATAGCTATGTATTTCATGTTATTACAGGTTGTGACCACCATAGAGGGGAGGGACAAAGCTCTATTCCTACACTTTCTACCTTTGAACAATCTTCACAAGTAAGTGATAATGATGTTTTGGTCTATTGCTGGAAATTTGCAATTGTGGAGGTCAAATATATTCATTCATAACATTTTAGTATAATTTGTGTACACATTATTGGGAAGGGACAAAACTCTATTCCTACACTTCCTACCTCTGAACAATGTTTACAAATCATTATGGTGTTTTGGTCTAGTGCTTGAAATTAGGTTCACAACTCTATTTCTACACTTCCCACCTCTGAACAATCTTTACAAGTCATAATGGTGTTTTGGTCTAGTTCTTGAAATTTGCAATTATGGAGGTCAAACATATTCATTCATAAATTTTGATATTGTAATATATGTTATTTTTAACAGCTTTCTTGATGGGATGAATTTCATTAGCTATGATGTCTTTGTCTTGTCAAAATTTTAAAACGTAGTAATGATCTTTAGCGAGGTTGACACCCTTATGTAAGTAACCAGCCACAATGTAGGGTTGCCACAATAGAAATTAACTATAGATGCATCACTACAATTAAGCTTCAATTTCGGTATATGTAAAAATTACACCATGTTGTACAACATTTAACAAAAAATAATAGATCAATGGTTCAACCCTAACATGCAACGATTATTAGCACTCTATAAGTGTACAGAGCATTGTCTACACCTTTGTGAACCTTCCCAAAACAGTCTCTATTATAACCCAGAGGCATGCAAGCACTCATAAAACTTCCTGTACTTCTGTCGAAAGAAGAATTAAATCATTTTAAAAAATGACTAGTATATTTAAGGACTCTACAAATCCACAAACTTTCCCAGGAACTCAGAATTCAAAAACAGCTACAATCTCCTCTATGTATAAAACATCATGAAAAAAAATCCAGCCAATGAGAACTTTTTGTCCATAACATCAGGGAATTATATCTTAAGCATGAGTTGTCGCAGTGCTCAACATCACTGTCACAACATCTCAAGCTACAGTCTTTTCTTTGAATGGAAGCATCATGAACAGAAGTTTTAAGGGCCATACCAATGAGAAAAAAATTTCCGCAACATATCATAGGGGATTGGAATTTCAAAAGAGACCCACCCTTCAAATTTGACTATTTCCTCTCCTTCCGTAACATTGTTAATGTAGATTACTTCACCTATTTCACTTATATTAGAATTTCAATTTCTAAAGGAAAAACAAGGAATACTATGCAAATATGACATGTCATATTATGATAATCCAGAATCTGTTTGTCCACATAAATCTTATGGAATACATGACGACAAGGCAGACAACAAATTTCCTCTCCTCCATGAAATTTCCTTAAGCACACCACACACTCACTAACATCATCACCATTAGAACCAGAACAAGAACAAGAACAACATGACCAGGATGATGTCACTTGAAAGAGTGAAACAAGAAGCTTATCTCCAATTTTATCTGCAATTTCTTTAGTGGTCATGGCCAACTCTACAAGCCTGGAGCCCAATTCAGCAACTTCTTCTTCAGCATATGCGAATGACCTATAAGATAATAGCTAGCCCAATATGCTGCAAGTTATTAATAGTGTTTATCTATGCATAACATTGTCTGACATACCCATATATGCATGCCACATACTTTTCCTTCAGCACGTATATCAAAAACAGCTAATGCGTATGCTCTAGTATTTTAAAATTTCCAACATTCCACAGAGAATATAAGAAATAGAATAAACAACTAGATTGAAATAGAATGTAATGCTAGATTAATAAGAAACAAAATAAATACAAATTTACGATGGATTTTCATCATAGAAAAGAAATACAAATCATATCCTTTCCCTTGCAAGATAATATCTCACATCATTGCCTGTAATATTCCATATGAAAGAGTGAAGCATGTAATTAACTTCCTTTTTTAGAAAATCCATTTTTGTGGATTATGCTAATTGGTGAATTAAGATTTTGAGGTTGGGTTGTCCTTTCATATTTTTTGAAGACTTTGCATATCCCCTTAAATCCCCAGGGATTTGGGAAGCTGATGATATCTTTGCATAAAGATGGCTTTCTCTGATTCATAGTAGCATCATTTTCAAAAAAAAAAACCTATTTCCCTAAAAAAATCACAGTAACATGGAAGTAAATACCTGTTATGTTAATCATGTGAATAGCATTTTACTGCTTTTGTATTTTTTTCTTCAACGCCCCTAATGTCCCATAAGAAACATATTCATTTTGGGTTCCATAGGTGCAATTGTTCCTATTGAGGTTAGTACCACAACTGAGACACGGTCCTTTGCAATTTACATCACAAACACCATTGATAGTGAATACAAGGTTCACGGTATCGCGAATATATTTTGAAATATCTATTTCTTTCTCCTCTGCAGGGAAATGCATTTGTACATCCAAGTCAATCTTAGCCTCTTATTCATCCTCACCAATTTCACCATCTCCCTTTACTTTATCTACCCACGATAAAATCCTAAGCGTCTTTTGAGTGGGTGCCTTCAGAGGTTTTTCGGTGAGTAGTAGGCAAAAGTTTGAGAATACACGCTCTACTACTAGCTCCCCACACCTGGTTCATTCATTACCATTAGTTTTTGAAGAATTTTCATATCCCCTTAAATCCCCAGGGATTTGGGAATTTTATGATATCTTTGCATAAATATGGCTTTCTCTGATTCATAGAAGCATCATTTTCAAAAAGAAAAAAACCTATTTCCCTAAAAAAATCACAGTAACACGGAAGTAAATACCTGTTATGTTAATCATGTGAATGAAATTTGTTGCTTTTGCATTTGTTTCTTCATTCCCCTAATGGCCTATAAGAAACATATTCGTTTTGGGTTCCACGGGTGCAACTGTTCCTATTGAGGTTAGTACCACAACTGAGACACAATCCTTTGCAATTTACACCACAAACACCGTTGATAGTGAATTCAAGGTGCACGGTATCGCGAATATATTTTGAAATATCTATTTCTTTCTCCTTTGTAGGGAAATTCATTTGGTCATCCAAGTCAATATCAGTCTCTTCTTCATCCTCACCAATTTCACCATCTCCCTTTTCTTTATCTACCCACGATACAATCCTAAGCGTCTTTTGAGTGGATGCCTTCAGAGGTTTTTCCGTGAGCAACAGGAAAAAGTTTGAGAATACATGCTCTGCTACTAGCTCCCCACACTTGGTTCATTCATTACCATTATTTTTTGAATACTTTTCATCTCCCCTTAAATCCCCAGGGATTTTGGAAGCTGATGATATATTTGCATAAAGATGGCTTTCTATGATTCATAGAAGCATCATTTTCAAAAAGAAAAACCTATTTCCCTAAAAAAATCACAGTAACACGGAAGTAAATACCTATTATGTTAACCATGTGAATAACATTTTACTGCTTTTTCATTTGTTTCTTCAACGCCCCTAATGGCCCATAAGCAACATATTCGTTTTGGGTTCCATAGGTGCAATTGTTCCTATTGAGGTTAGTACCACAACTGAGACACAATCCTTTGCAATTTACATCACAAACATCATTGATAGTGAATTCAAGGTGCATGGTATCACGAATATATTTTGAAATATCTATTTCTTTCTCCTCTGCAGGGAAATGCATTTGGTCATCCAAGTCAATCTCAGTCTCTTCTTCATCCTCACCAATTTCACCATCTCCCTTTGCTTTATCTGCCCACGATACAATCCTAAGTGTCTTTTGAGTGGGTGCCTTCAGAGGTTTTTCGGTGAGCAGCAGGCAAAAGTTTGAGAATACACGCTTTGTTGCTGGCTCCCCACACCTGGTTCATTCATTACCATTAGAAACCCTCATAATACTACAAAAAAGGAAAGACAACAAAAAGATAAAACGCTTCCATTAGAGTTTGGAGAGATTGTTAGGGTACGGAAAATTATATATTTACCTATTGCACATTAAGGTTATGAATGTCTGAATGATTCCATCGAGCTTCAAATCTCTCTTTCTCCAACTGACATCGATCGAGATTTGAACCGGCGTCCCCGAGGGATAATCTGTTACTCCTCTCGTAACCCTAATGCCCATGGAAGACGTTGTGGACTTCGATATTTCGGAGGATAAATTAGAAAGGTCGAGTCTCTCCAGAGTAGTATAGTACTCGAAATGGGTTTGGGAGGCGCTCCCCTTGTAGATTACGGCACCCTCCCATGGCACCTCTTCTACTATTGAGACATTGCCTTCTTCTGCAACACACGACATAGGCAGTGACCTGCATTTTGTGTATAAAGGTATCAACCCCCTTTTCCCCTCAAGCCTCGTCTTGCCACAAGAGATCCATGAGAAGCTCTTGTGTTTTTTCATGCAACAGTGAAGATAATAGTGTACGGGGTTTGAACTCAAAGCTATTTTCTCCACGTGGATGATTGCAATATTAGATAGCAATGGAGTACTCAGTCCTAAGTTTCAGTTCAGTCCCAAGCTGCAGGTCTCCCTTCGAACTTATTCACTTCAATCAAGCTAGTATACTGAAACCCCGCCTTTCTAGTGTGCAAGAGAAGTAAATGTCGAAGGGAGAGGAGTATGGCTGGATGGGGTAGGTAGGCCTTAGTTTGACAGATGGCAAGATGAAGGGAAAACACATGTCATGATTGTATTGGCCAGAAAGGCGAAATCCAATCATTCTGATTGGTTGGAGGAACAGTGTTTGTCCACCCAAAACTAGCATAAGAAACGCCTATCAACGTAATTATACATTTATTATACCAAAATATTAAAACTCTAAAACTTTAATAACAAAATATTAGTGTTTTGAAAGGTTGACGTTTCATCTTTGGAGTTTTCCAATTTTTTTCTGAGCGTTGTTCCTCGGCCCTGCTCGGCCCTACTTGGCCTTTTCTTGAGCCCCGCTCCCTGCACGTCCTGCTAACTGCGTGCGAGTACTCATCCGCCTGCGGGTGTGTCTGCGCGGGGTCCCTTTACTACCTACGGTCGGCCTGGCCATGGCTGATTGATCTGCCCAAGCACTTCTAGCAAGCTTGGTTAGCGTCCATGGAGGTGTTGGGCACCCCCATGCCCCTTCTTCTCCTCCCCCGTCAATGATCTCTTCAGCTGAGGCGTTTAGCCAGCTTCTGGAAGGGCTCCCTAAGAAAAAAAATGTTGAAGCGGCAAAATTCGTCAAGAAACTAGATGATATTCCAGAGATCTCTCTTCCTCCGAAAACTTCGATTCAGGTTGCTCTATCCTTGTCCGAGCGAGCCCTCATAGGCCAGTTCACTGGTCTATGGCCATCCCCTAAATCCACAAAGAGCTGGGTCAAAAGAAACTAGTCGTCGTTGATCAAAGAAAGTGTGACCTCTTACTTTCTGGGGCGAGGATTCTTCCTCTTTGTATTCACCGCCAAAGACGACAAAGATCTGATTTTCGAAATGGTCCTTATTTCATGGGCCCCCAGGGTTTGTACCTGAATAAATGGACTCCTGACTTCGATCCAGCAGTATACGTACCCAAAGCTGTCCCGGTGTGGGTTAGGCTTCCAAATATCCCAGTTCATTGCTGGAACTGGGATTCTTTGATGCACATCGAAAATGCCTTGGGGAAATTTATAGACCGAGCGAACAGCAAGGATCAATATGACTGTGCCAGGATCTGCGTTGAGGTGGATCTGGAGGTGGGGCTCCCAGAGGCCATCAAAATCAAGGTAGGAAGCTGGACGCATGTGCAAAAGCTAGATTATGAACAGTTGCCCTTCAAATGCCGGAAATGCCAGGTTTATGGACACTTCGCCAAAAACTGCCCATCTGCCAATGAAGTTGTACAAGGGAAGGAGGTCGGCTGGAACCAAGTTAAACGATCCAAAACTTCTTTCAAGACCCAGAATCCGAGAGGAACTAGTGGCAAAGGCCCTCAGCAGAATCTAGCTCAGCAGATCAAGTAGACCCAGCCCAAGTTCACCCCAGAGAACAGGTTCGATCCTCTCAGCTCCCAACCAGACGACTCTCATGAAGTTGTAGTCCAAAAGCCAGTGTCCCCAGATAAAGGTTCCCTACCCCCCTTAGACACAGGGGTTGCAGAAATCTCAAAAGGAACCCTCGTTGAAGTCGAGGAGGAGGATCAAGAATCGGAAGACTCTGAGGAGGAAAGAGAAATAGGTGAATCCCAAACCTCTGTAAGGAGATCTACGAGAGGGTGCAAAACCGATCGGGAGAAAAGAGAGCACGAAACGTATAAGGATAAACTACAAGGCAGTCAACCAAATTTGGAGAAGTTGTTAGCAAAAAAGCCGAAGATGGCAAAAAACCCATATCAAGGCTCCAAGGGAGCCCAACTAAGCAAAGGTAAATAATGAAGATAATCTCCTGGAACTGTAGGGGTATGGGCAGCAAAATCAAAGAAGAGGCTATAAGAAACCTAATAAGAATAGAGGCCCATGATATACTCCTTCTCCAGGAGACTAAGCTGGAGGAGTCAGACTTCCTTCAGGTAAGTAAAAAACTTTGGAAAAATAGTAATGCAACAGCTATCTCAGCCCGAGGAGCCTCTAGAGGGTTGGGTACTCTTCGGAACGATAGCAGGTTTTCGTTGGTGTCTAAGGCATCAAATACCCATTGGGCGATGTTAAAGATGCAGCATCTAATCACAAAAGAAATCTTTTGTCTCTTCAACGTTTATGTACCGGTCAATGCTGGAGAAAAAAAGATCTGCTGGGACTCATTAAGGCAGCAAGCAGATCTAGGCAATCTGGAAAATGTCATCATAGCAGGTAACCTGAACATTACACTGCACTCTTCAGAAAAGCGAGGAGGCTGCATTGTAAGAGATCCGGCAAGGGAATGGGTAGAGGATCTCCTCCAAGACTGGGATCTGTTAGATATCAAGCCCATCTCAGGTAAGTTCACATGGTCCAATAAAAGAATAGGCCATGGACATATTGCAGCAAGGCTGGATAGATTCTTTGTGCATAGCTCCGTTATTTTGCTTGGTTTAGATGCTAGTATGCACATTCTTTCTTGTAGCACTTCTGATCATAAGCCTATTAAGCTAAATCTCCGAGCTCACACTGATCTTGGCCCCATACCCTTCAAGTTTAGCCCTTTGTGGACCAAGGAATCCAGCTTCTTGCAGATATTCAAAGAAAGCTAGTCCCAACCTGTCAACGGATCTCCATTCTACATATGGGAAGAAAAACTCAGAAGATTGAAATCTATCCTAAAGTGCTGGGCCAAAACTCTTTCTAATCCAGCAGCCAAAAGAAAAAATATCCAAAGTCAACTTGACGTCCACCATTTGTTCACGGAAGAGGTACATATGTCTAGATAAATCCTAGATAAAGAGGTTCAACTCCAACAGCATTATCATAAAGCCTGCCTGGCCGAAGAGGAAACGTGGAGGATCAAATCGCATTGCCTTTGGCTTAAAGCAGGAGACAGAAATTCTTCATTTTTTCACAAACAAGCTCAAGCTAGAAAATGTTTCAACTCCATAGTTGAAATTAAAGAAGACTCTACCATACACAAAGACTTTGCAAGCATCAAACATGCAGCCCACCTTCATTTCAAATGCCTGTACAGCGAAGAGGCGAATACACATCAGAACTTTTGTCTGCTGGACGGGGTTCCCTCTTTAATATCTGCTGAGATGAATCATCATCTAGAAACCAAAGTCACAATGGAAGAAGTCAAAAGCGCCCTCTTTGCTATGGACCCAGATAAATCCCCAGGTCCTGATGGTTTTTCCGCCAGATTTCTCCAATCCTGCTGGCACATAGTGGGGAAAGATCTCTATAAAATGGTTCAAAAATCGCAAGCCTGTCAGAAATTAGGAGGAAGCACAAATTCCTCTTTCCTTGCTCTCATCCCCAAGGAAAAGGGTGCCAACTCTTTTAATAGATTTCGCCCCATCTCCCTTTGTAACACTGGTTACAAGCTGATCACAAAAATTATTGCTAACAGGCTGAAGCATATTCTCCCTAAAATCATTCCAGAGAACCAAGGGGGCTTTATCCATGGAAGACATTTGGTGGACAACTTCACTCTAGTTCAAGAGGCAATCCTGTCAAGTCAATAGCGCAAAGAACAAGGTATGACTATCAAATTGGATTTAGAAAATGCCTTTGATCGAGTTAAACATAGCTTTCTTTTGAATGTTTTGGGAAAATTTGGTTTTGGGGTGAGATTTATCAAATGGATCCGGGCTTGCATCTCGGAACCATGGATTGCTCCTCTAGTCAATGGTAGATCTGCTGGATTCTTTAAAGCTTCAAGAGGACTAAGACAGGGTTGCCCCCTGTCTCCTTTTCTATTTGTTATTCAAGCTTCCGTTCTCAGCTTCCATCTAAACAAAAAAATGCAAGATCAGGAGATTTCAGGGATTTCCATAGCAAGGGGGGTCCAAAACATAAACCACGCCCTGTTTGCAGATGATACACTGCTTCTTGGGGCAGCTTCGACCCACTCAGCCAGAAGATTTAAAGAGGCACTTGATGAGTATTGTATGGAGTCCGGAAGCAGTCTCAACAAGGGTAAGTGTCACACTTATTGCTGGAATACACCGCCCTCACTGCTCAATTCCATCACCAGATGCCTAGGATTTGCTGCCTCCTCAGAATGGACCTCATTCAAGTATCTGGGACTACCTATCTTTATCAAGCGTGCCTATAGCAGGGATTGGCTTCCTCATGTAGAAAAATTTAAGATCAAACTCCAGGCATGGGGATTTAATTGGCTAAATATGGTGGGCAAGACAGTTCTGATTAAAGACGTCCTTAGCAGTATCCCATTATATCAGTTCTCACTGCTTCTAGCTCCTATTGGTATACTCCAGAAAATGGATCAACATATCAGAAAGTTCTTTTGGAAAGGGGGTAAACAAAATGAGAGGAGATTCCCACTGGTTAAATGGGAGACTATCCTCAAGCCTCAGATGGAGGGAGGGCTTAATTTTAAGAAACTCCCTCTCCAGAACATAGCTATGGGAGCCAAGCTCCTCTGGAGAATAATTGTGCCCAATCCAGGCTAGGCCCAGTCAGCGCTTTGGAGAAAATACTTTAAAGGCAAGCGGATGAGATGTTTGGATGGGCCATTACCTCAAGGACCCTCGCCCTTTGCCAGCCTCTGCTCCAAAGCTGCCCCGATGATTCAGTCCAAAGCCTACTGGATTCCCGTAAATGGGAAAAAAATAAACATTTGGAACGACCGCATCATGGACCGCGATCCAATAGGCGACTGTCCAAACGTGAAAGCGCTGAAAGACTGGTTGACGGCCTCTGGAAAAAATAACCTGTGGGATATATCTTCATGGAACGGGACGCATTGGGCTGGCTGGAGTCTGATAGATCTGCCTTCGGACCTCCTCCAAGAATCCATCCACCTCCACGATCTACTGAACGGGATTGCACCCTCGCACATCCGCAGAAAAGACAGGCGAGGCTGGGGCTCTCTGTCGGCTGGCTATTCAGTTGCCCAGGGATATGCGCACCTCGACTCAATCCCAAATGTGCCTCCTGATCCGGCCCCGTGGAAGGCTATCTGGGGTATCCCCTCGTTGCCCAAAATTGACATTTTCTGTTGGCTCCTATGCCACAGAAAACTTTTAACCGAGGACAATCTCCAGAGACATGGAATCTATGCCCCGTCCAGGTGCTCCTTGTGCAAAGAATATGCGGAATGCGCCACGCACCTCGTCCTAAATTGCAGCTTCTCTACACAGGTCTGGAGAGAGCTGATGGACCATTGGAACCCCAGATTCGAGCTCCCTGCCTCTATAACAGATCTGTTCGCCACTTGGCAAAACAACTATCCCGGTCCCTTCCCCAAAAACAAAGTGATCAAAGCGGCTTGGTCATCTCTGCTCAAAATTTGCTGCTGGCAGATTTGGCTAGAGGGCAACAGCAGAATCTTCAGAAGCATTCAGCACAATGCCAAGATGGTTGCGGCCAAGGTAAATATTCAATTAAAAGAATGTCTGGGAGATCAAAAAGACGACTCGAATCTCAGTCAGCTAGACATTGATTGGGGGACCTCCTTGAACCTGCAATTTCACCAAACCGTCAGAAGCATGGTCCCTCCCGAGGAATGGCAAATAAGGGGAAAAATAGGAAGGTCTTTCAAAACTAGATCCCCAAGCAAAAGGTGCACTCTCTCTTCTTTGACGGGGCAGCAAAAGGAAATCTTGGCAATGCTAGGGCAGGAGGAGTTATTAGAAACATTGATGGTATATCGATCCTCCAGTTTGCCTGGGGTCTAGGGATCAATTCCAGCATCCAAGTTGAAGCATTGGCCCTCTACCAAGGTCTCAAGTCACTCTTGAAGCTGGAAATCAAGGAGGCAAATATTTTTGGGGACTCCGAAGTGATCATAAAACTCATGGTGACTAATTCTACACCTCGGGACCTCAGATTAGCAAAGTTGATACAAAGAATCAGAAGTGTGGCGACACTGTTCCAAAAACTGAAATACTTTCATGTGCTGAGAGATAACAACAAAGAAGCAGATCTTGAAGCCAATAAAGCTGCACATCTCTCTGTCGGGGCAATGAAAAGAGACGGGGACGAAACATGGGATCCAATTCCATAAATCATCTCAGCAGATATGTTTTTTTGTTTGATTTTAAAGCAGTTTGTTTGTATATTCAAGCTCGAGCAAATCACAGAAATAAGCTCAATCGCTGAACCCAAAAAGAGCTGGAAGGGGAATACAAGCCTCATAGTATCTCATAAGGTCGATCCCATTTGGATCGGGCTCACCCCCCTTGTAATCAGAAATCTGGTATTCATACCACATCATTAATACATTCCATAACCGTTCTTGTGAAAAAAAACAAAATATTAGTGTTTTAAAATTTTAATATTAATTTAAATTTAAAGTAATTACCTTAACCAAAATACTATAAAATATAAATTAGTTAGCCATAGATAGAATGTATTATTAATTTACTTTTGTGAAATAGCTAGCTCAAATCTTGCCATGCTTTGGGTGGTATTTATGCACCTAAAAATTATATCCAAAAGTTCCATGCGTCCTTGGATAATGTGGGATGCAGTAGAAATTATAGTGATATTAGTTAAAATCATTTTTTTAATAAATTATAAAATCAAAACATTAGTGTTCTAATAATTTTATATTAATGTGAATGTAAATTAATATACACTTTAAAGTAAACCAAACCTTTTGTATTTTAAGAATTTATATCAATGTAAATGTAAATTAATTAGGGTAAATCTTATATCATTTAATTTTATTTCATATATTAATTTGATAAAAAATTTATATGGGAGGAAATTTGATCTCATCATTGTTTGACCAATTTAAATTTAAAATAAATTTATATTTTATTTTTATATATAGAATTGGTTATATAAACATATATATATAAATAAATATTTATTTATTTATTTTTATTATATAATTTTATGTCTTAACAATCAATTTATTTTGGATGGTAAAGTACCATTGTTTCATTTTTATTAACAACTCATAAACATAAATAAAAAATAATTTCTTAAACAAATTAATTAATTTTTTTTTAATTTCCAAAATCAATTTATAATTAAAAAATAAACAAATATTAGAGAAATAATCAAATCAACACTTTTTTATTTTTTTTTCAAAAGGAAAAAAACTGTTTTTTTAAATATTATTTTATTAATCCTTGTCTCGTCAAGGACTATAGCATTTGCTTTCCGAACAAGTTGCATTGACTATGCATTATTTGGTTGTGTTTTTGCAATTTTAACCAAAGTTTTGGGAAAATGCTTAATATTTATATTTTTGCATAAATTCAAAAATAATTATTGAATTTTCAGTAAATGTTATTTCTAATTTTCAATTGGTTGAGGAAGCTCTGATGGGACATAATTCCCCTGGTGGAGAGCAATTTTTTTTTTTTTGCAATGCCTGACAATTCATTTTAAAATTAAAATAAAAGTAATTTTGTGAATGGCCATTGCATTGGTGAGTGCTCTGACACTGTCATTGTTATGTTAGCGCTCTGCTCAATGATGCGAGAATTGATGTGGTTGTTTTATTAGTGCTTTGTTCAATGATGCGATAATTGATGCAGTTGCAGGTTGTTTGCATAGGCTCGAGGAGGGGTAGGGGGCGGAGAGGGGGTTGGGGGGGTTGGCTGAACAAATGTCGAATTAATATTATTATGTGCGGGAGAGATAGGGTCCTTTGCGTGTTGAGTGTTGTGATACTGATGAATGATTCAATAATTGGTACGACTTCGTTGTGCGAAAGAGTATCTGTGGGAGAACCAAGGTCTTTTACATAGACGAGGATGCTAAATAAACTATATAACAAATGTGCGGATGGATTTGTATTCTTAAATTATTATTTACGAACGTTTTTTTCCAAATACAGAAATATTTGTAAGATGGTGGTTGTGCAAAGCTAGTTGTTGATGCAATTGCAAGGCACTATTATATTTTCTTGTGCGGAGTACATAGTCTGTGTGAGAGAGATGAGGTCATTTTCATAGTGAGTACTTGGGACGTTGTGTGGAACATTTACTATGCAGAGGACAAAGTATGTGCAGGAGATTCAAGGTCTTTTGAATAGACAGGGGTGCTAAAGTTTCAATTCCTGTGAAGAAAAGGTGTTGTGCAGTAAAATAAATGTGTGGAAGGCTTTGTATTTTTTAATTATTATTTAGCAATATTTTTCGGAAGTACATAAGTAGATGTACAAAGGCGGTTGTGTGAAGCTAGCTTTTCAAAGTATCATGTGCGAAGTTTCGAATGTCAACTAAGGGGATTATTGAGGATGGAAGTAGTTGTGCGGACGAAGTTGTGTGGAGGTTGTTGTGCGTGTGCGGATGTTATGCTAAAGTTTTTTTCAAAGTTTACTAAGATAATAAATATACAAATCTTTTTTTTAATTGTTATTTAGGGACGTATTTCACAACATGTAATCATTAATTAATATCAGTTTCAAAGCTAGTTATTTGGAAGTTTTGTGTGCATATTTTCAAATGTCAATTAAAGGTGTTATTAAGTGTGGAAGTAGTTGTGTAGAGGTTGTTGTGCATGTGCGTATGTTATGCAAAAGTTTTGTGCAAAGTTTACTAAGATAATAAATATACAAATCTATTTTTTAATTCTTATTTAGGGACGCATTTCACAACGTATAATCATTAATTAATATCAATTTTGAATGTCAATGAATGAGGGTGTTATTGACTGTGGATGAAGTTGTGCAGAGATGGTTGTGCATGTGTGGAGGTTATGCGGAGAACAAATGCATGTATGGAATCTGTGCGAAATGAGGGAAGTGCAAAGGGGTCTTTTAATTGTAATACATTTTGATATTAGTTTTATTATTAATAGATTTTGTGGGATGCAGAAGTGCATATAATGAAAGCTTGAAAGCTTTTTGCACACAATGGACTGTGTTGTTCGGAGATAGTGTGTGCAGAGAACAAATTCTTCCTGCCCACAACATTTGGGTCCTACATTTATTAATTTCAGTTTCACATATTAATGACTTACAGAAGTGCATCAGTGAATTGAATGCTAAGATGACTTGTATTTATGTGCAGGTCTATTTTCTATTAATCAGAGGGCAGAGATCGGGACGATAAGAAATATGGATGGTGGTTTTATCTTTGTATTGTATTTCAGACGCAAAAATAGTCGCAGGTGGTGATTTCTAGGGAAATAAGATTGCAAATATTTGATATAGTTATTATAGTGAGAGGAGAAATCCTATTTGCAATGATAGAAAAATTTTTGGGGCGTGTAGCGTTTTCTCTTTGCAAATTGTGTATGTTGCTTTACATAAACTATTATCTGCAAAGTTGTGCTTGAATAATAGCAGTAGTGCAGAGATACAAAAGCTGTACAATATTGCAAGCTTCTAAACCAATTTACATTTGTCATTTTTCTATTCACATTTGGAAATACTGCAAGTTTTTGGTTCACCAAGATTTTCTCTATAATACTCTACAAGCTATGGTTAACATTTTTTTACAAGAACGGAAGTAGTTGTGCAAAAGTGGTTGTGTGAAGCTAGTCGCTCAGAGGTATCGTGTGCAGGGTTTCGAATGTCAATGACCGATTAAAGGGCATTCTAAGTGCGGAAGTCCTTGTGCAAACAAATGTTTTCAGAGGTGGTTACATAGACAGAGGTGCTAAGTAAATTGTGTGCTTTGTCTTTTTTAATTATTACATAGGAACGATTTTGGCAAGTACTAAAGTAGCTTTGTGAAAGTGGTTGTGCGTAGATAGTTGCTCGAAGGTATCGTATGTGGGGTTTCGACTATCAATGATTGATCAAAGGATGTTATCGAGTGTGGAAGTAGCAGTGTGAAGGTGGTTGCATAGACGGGGGTTCTAAATAAACTATGTTATGTGATAAAAGGAATGTGCGGAAGCCTTTGAGTTTTTTAATTATTATTTAGGAACGTTTTTTGCAAATATGGAAGTAGTTGTGTGAAGGTGGTTGTGCGAAGGTAGTTTCTCAGAGGTATCGTGTAAGAGGTTTCAAATGTTAATGACTAATCGAAGGGCATTATCGAGTGCAGAAGTGGTTGTGTGGAAAAAAATTGTGCGGATGTGGTTGTGCGTGTGTGGATGTTATGCGAAATTTTTGTGCAAAGTTTGCTAGGATAATAAATATAAAAATCTCTTTTTTAATTCTTATTTAGGGACGTATTTCATAACGTATAATCATTAATTAATATAAGTTTCCTTGTGCGGAGGACAAAGTATGTGTGGGAGAGTTGGGGTCCTTTGCATAGTGAATGTTGTGATATTGATGAACGATCCGATAATTGGTACAGTTTCATCGTGCAGAATGTTTACTATGCGGGAGAACCGAGGTCTTTTTTCATTTTTTTCACGTGTAGTTCACAAACACCCACGGTCACTGGGTGGCTACTACGTCCACGGAAATATCTGAGCTTGATCAAGGGTATAAAGCCACACGGCCAATAGCTAGGCCTAACCCCAAGGGCTTTGAGGAGAATTGACCCTATGACCTCCCGAACGGCGAGGCACTTATTTGACCAGTTGAGCTAACTCTTGGGGCTTAGAACCGAGGTCTTTTGCATAGACGGGGGTAATAAATAAACTGTGTTTTCAAACCGTGTGAAGGAAAAGTGTTGCGCGGTAAAACGAATCTGCGAAAGGCTTTATCTTTTTTAATTATTATTTAGGAATGTTTTTCACTACTGTAGAGGTAGATGTATGAAGGTGATTATGTGAAGCAAGTTGTTGATGCAGTTGCAGTACACTATTATGTTAATGCTTTGTTCAATGATGCAAGAATTCATGCAGTTGCAGTTTAGGCTTTGTCTTTTATTATTATTATTATTATTTAGGAACATTTTTTTGCAACTACAGAAGTGGTTGTGCGAAGTTGGGTGCTCGGTTGAAAGCTTGAAAGCCTTTTGCACACAATGGACTATGTTGTTCGGAGGTAGCATGTGTGGAGAACATCCACGACATTTGGGACCCATGTTTATTAATATCAGTTTCAAATGTCAATGACTAACAGATGGTCATTGTTGATTCTAGATGTGGCTGTGCATAAATGCACTTTCTTTGCGGTTTCACATATATGCATTTGTGTTATGTTCAAAGTGTACGAAAATCATGTTTCTAGATTTGATGTTTTCGTGCTTATGTGGTTTTCTGAATGCATGAGCAGATGTGTACTCAGTGAATTAAATGTTGAGATGACTTGTATTTATCTGCAACTTTATTTTCTATTAATCAAAGGACAAACATCGAGACGATGAAAAATCTGGATGGTGGTTTTATCTTTGTAGCATGTTTCAAACGCAAAATAGTGGCAAGTGGTGATTTCTAGGGAAACGAGACTGCAAATATTTGAAATAGCTAGTATAGTAAGGGGAAAACCACTATTTGTAGTGATAGACAAAATAGTGGGGTGTGTAGCATTTTCTCTTTGCAAATTGTGTTAAAATCTTAGAGTATTGTCCGAGCTTCTGTTGCCTTATATAAACTGTTATCTGTAAATATGAGCTTGGACGATAGCATAAGTATAGGGATATAGAAGTTATGCAATACTGCAAGCTGTTATACTGATTTTCTTGTTCACTTTTGGCAATGGTGCAATTTTTGGTTCGTTAAGCTTTTCTTTATAATACTCTGCGGTATTCTGTAAACTTTGCT